>OW285239.1:58578742-59778742 GCA_935421215.2 Melolontha melolontha
GAGGGAGAGGGAGAGGAGAGGGAGAGTCGCCTCTTTGGGTGTTCCAATATGAAGAAAAGCCGACAAAAGTTTCCGTTCTCGAAGTGTCTCCAAAAAGATGGCCGTAGCATTTTTTATCTCGAAAGCGGGTCACGTAGCAACAATTTCTCTACAAGATCAAAGCACTGTTAGTGCCGATTGGTAAACAAACCCTTTGTTTGCCGCAAGTCACAGTGAGCTCCGAGATCAAATAGCAATAATTTCTCTACAGGATCAAAGAACTGTTCTTGCCGATTGGTATACAACCATTTGTTTGACGCAAGTTATCGCTGAGCTCTGAGAAACTAATCCATAAAGACGAATCATTCACCACCATTGTCTTGGTTCCCACACAACTCGCAAGACATTTGAATTTTTAACACAACAAAACGTCAAATTGTTCGACCATCTTCCGTACAGTCTCGACCTAAGTCCCAACAATTTCTTTACCTTTTCGAAAATCAAGGACCGACTGCGTCGTCAAACGTTCCAGTCGTCAAAAGGAGCAGACGTTCGCAGAGTTGGTTCGAGAGCATGCAAAAGTGCATTAATCTTCGTGGAGAATACTTCGAAAAACAATAGAGCTATCTACTCTTTTATTCCAGCTCTATATGCAAAATATAAAAGACAATCCTCGTATCAGGCTAAAAGCTATAGATTTTATGTCAGTTTATTTATTTTTATTGTTAGTGTTCAGCGGAAAAGACCAAATAACTAAACGAGAAAAAAGCCACAGAGAACCTTCTCGGGCAGCCGAGCTCGGATCAGAGCTCGGGACTCCTGGTAGGACAAGCCAGTGGATTACCACTAGGCTATCGGCCGGTATTATATTACTGGTACTATGAAATTGATAAACGAAAGTAAGAAAAAATATCTTGTAGCCCTTGTCATTTGAATAAATTCTTGTTAATAGTGTTGGATGAAGTACGTTGGATGTAGAAGTAATTTATGAGAATTTAGGAAATTGCTTTTCTTTATCCTAATTCTACTAACCAGTGTGTTCACTTCTTCTGTTATGTTTTTAAATAATTATTATGCTCAAACACGTACGCCGCTCTACTACAACGCTAATTCTGACATATCCTGATAATGCCTTACTCTTTTTGTAACACCCTGATCTTAGCAATCTACTCAAAAGAACAAAAAGCTGTTAATGACATGCAGAAGATTACAACAGTATACATCTTTTTTTTCTAAAAATAACTCAAAAGTCTATTTTTTGTCAAGAACTGAATATGATTGCATGAGGTTGATTACGACTTGAATTCTTTCCGTAATCTCTTTGCCATGTTAGCCATCTATAAAGATGCATATGTAAAATTGAGGAAGTTATGAATTTAAGTAATGAGTGGACTTGTAGATTTATTCGCAGCACATTTCATATGTGTTGATTTTAACTCGTTTACTTTAATGCCCCATTTCTGTAGCCATGTTTCTATTTTTTCTAGATTCAATTGAATATTTTTGGATATGCGTATAGAATCTAGATATGGCGCTAATATTGTGGTATCATTCGCATACACGAATTGTAGATTAAGGATAATGAGCTAAGCACACCCATTGACTAGGTGCATTGTATTGGTGTACTGTATTGCATTGGTGTACCTCACCAATGCATATCCAAAATGTAGAACTTAAAGTACATATTTCTATATTTTGTAGCAAAAAATCTTCATGTTAGATTTTGGACTTTCTTCATGTCAGACTCTATTAAAAACCTTGCTGACATCTAAGAATTCAATAAAACAGTAGTAGATTTTGTAAATAGTTACTGATAACTTCGAGCAACCTATTGACCTATTACGTGGTCCCATCCTTGTTCCTGAAGTCGAAGTGGTGGCTTGGAATAATATTAAGTTTCTTGATGATAGGTCTTAGACTGATCTTTTCAAATAACTTTGAGATCATTGCTCAATGAGAGTTGAAAAGTCTTTTTAAGTTATTACTTACGGCACACTATTTTGAAGCAACTATTGCGTACAATTATTGAATATTATTAACAATTTTCTCATTCCAGACAGAAATCAAAGTTAATGGTTTTAAAAATACTATCCTTATTTCTAAATCGATTAATAATAATCATCAGTATATGTAGTTACAACAGTAACTTTGAGATGCCATGACCTGTTGAATATCTTACTGTTATCTTTGTTAGACTGTCAGCTTTATGAATTTTTTAATTTTCAATAAAATATACGTAGATTGTTGATAGAATCATATTGTACTGTGTCTATAGGGAGATAAATTAAATTATCGTCCCTTGTCAATTCGTAAGCCCATAAGTGCAAGAATCACTATTCAACATTATCTCACGCGTTTGGCTTAACGCTCTTCTTCGTACATACAGATGTACTGAATGTGCAGTGCAGCAGAATGGAAAAACGCTCTAGTCGTCGCGCCCCCTAGCGTCCGTGTGACTAACAAACGACGCGCGCGCGATTATTTATTATTTATAACGCGATTCTTCTCATGTAATTATTTTGAAAGCTTTTGTGTAGCAGTTCGATGTTGTTTAATATATGTCTTTATGCTCGGCAACGGGGCCCAGGGCTTCCTTATTTTTATTGCGCGTGACGTATACGAGCGCATATCTTCTTATTTTCCCGTCCATTAAGGGGCGGCAAATGTTCCACTTAAATATATATTATATGCGCCCTGAGACGTATACCGCGAATTAAAGAAATTGTTTTTTAATATTTGAATAACGTTTTGTGTTTCGCATTTCCTTTCTTGTTCCGTCCTTCGATTGATAGAGTGATGGAATGGAAATGCTTTGCTTGTGATTGCATGAAATCCCTGAATATATTTCTTCGTTCAGTGCTTGAAGTAATAGTATCTAACGAGATGACACCTTTTTCTTTTTGAAATGAAGTAATAGTTGCAATACTACTCTACTAACAGGATAATCTAAAAGAAGATACAAAATATGCATAGAAAATGAAATAATAACTTAAGCGGTGATATTTAGATAGCTTGTATGGGCGGTGGGTACAGATGTCTCCGCCAGTCTACGCCGTCACCCACGTATATCAGACGTTGCGATGTCAAAAACGCATTCATGGTGAGACATACGAAAGATTAATAATAATGTGTGTTTTTTAAAACCTTTCTTCTTCAATAGGGAGAAACTCTGACATTAGAACAGTTAATTTGACAAGTAATACCGCCATTTTATTCAGTATTGCTTGACATTTCATAATGCAAAAACTTACAGCCAAGCAGCGTCTACAAATTATGAAAATTTATTTCTAAAGTCAGTGTTCAGTTAAAAATGTTCACAAAGTGCTTCGTCCAATTTACGGCATACATCATTGGCTAACTGAGATGACTATTCGCAACACAATTGAAAAATTTTGCACTCAATTTACTCTTTTGGACTCCCATCCACCAACGAGATTGGGTAGAGTGCGCACTGAAGAAAATATCGTCGCCGCTGTATTTAGGATTATCCAAATTCATCGATTCTTCATCGTGTGCAAGAACTTGGTCTGTGCCCATCGACTTTGTGGAAGATTTTACGCAAGAATCTTGGCTTACATACCTACAAGATTAAATTGGTGCAAGAATTGAAGCCAATCGACCATTGAGTTCAACGTCAGTTCAGTAATTGGGCGCTTTAACTATTGGAAGTTGATCCATTGTTTTATGGTCAAATTGAGTTCAGTGGTGGGGCTCACTTCTGGCTCAGTGGCTTTGTGAAAAAGCAAAATTGTCACATTTGGAGCGACACTAATCAACAGGCGACTCATTAACCACCGATTCATGCCGAAAAATGCACTGTTTGATGCGGTTTGTGGCCCGATTGCATAATTAGGCCATGCTTCTTCAAAAACGAAGATAATTGAGCTGTCACCGACAATGCCAGCCGGTATAGAGGCGTGTCCAATGATTTTTTATTCCCAGAAGTGCATGGACATGGTCTGGAATGCCCTTGCTTTCAGGAGGACAGTGTCATATGGCGAAACCATCGATTTATTTAAGGAAGTGTTCGGCGATAAGATTATCTTTAGAGATAGACCTTGCACACTGGTCTTCAATATCATGTGATTTGACGCCTCTAGAATATTTTTTGTAAGGCTATTTGAAGTCATTAGTCTACGCCAACAAGCCAACAACTATTACAACCTTGAAAACAAATATCGAGCGCACCATTCGTTACATACGGCTTGAAACGCTCGAAAAAGTAGTCTAAAATTGATAGTTCAGGATGACGTGCCTCAGGCGCTCCCGTGATGGCCATATGCCCGAAATCATCTTCCATCATTAATGTCATAAAACTATCTTACCGATTTAAACAAAAAATTCTTATTTCCCTAATACTTGTGTTTTTTATTACAATTTATAATCAAAAACACACTTTACATACTGCAATACAGTATGAATAACTAGTAATAAGCAATACATTTTATGCTATTATTAACGTTAAACTTCGCTCGCCGCTCATGCATGCTGCCTCAATATCCCCGCTTTAATAATAACAAAACAGGGTTACCGTAAATCTTTTGGGATAAGAGTAAATTGTGCTGAAAATATAAATGATAACATTAATAAAATTTTTTTAATATGGCAAAATTAAACTATTGAAACAAGACAGAGATCCAAATAAAATAAATATCTACAGGGCTAGAAGAACAATGAAATGCTTTTGTATATGCATGTAAAATATATACGACAAGGATTGAACAGGAAAATACTGAAAAATGGTATTTCAGTTAATTGAAGATCAGGAATAAATACCTGAATAAAGTTCGAGGTAAGCACTATATATTCTCGACCTAACAGCCTACAAACGCGTTCAAAGTATAGTGTGTCCAGAAATATTCGTTGAAATTTAAGTAAAATTTAAATCCTTTTCATTACACCGTAATAAACGTTGCATGAGGTCTAACCCTAACAAAAGAGAGACATTAATGTAAATTCTTAATGCAGAGTCTACAATTACCGCATTAAAAAATGCATACATTTGTAATTTTTCTGTGTAATTGCGATTTTTTTTGAAAAGCCAACCGTATTTTATTTTGCAATTTAATCGCGATATAAAAGTCATATTGACATGCCGCAATTGTGTTGTCCAAAAAACCCAAATGATTACTTTTTAAATTACTTTTATTCGATTTTAAAACCATAATCTTGTTTATAAGCACCCAAATGCGTGCATAAAATGGTCTTTATGGCACAAATAAATAAAAAATTGTTAGGCAACAATTGGATTAATAATTAAAACAAGCGTCAGTATGGAACATTTATTAACATATATACATTTTTTTAATGTTTTGAATATAAAATCGAATAAAACGCTGTATGTACCACAGGCATATTTGCCAATTATAGCCCTCGGGAAATTAAAGCCCTCCTTCGTCGGGCTTTAACTTTCCCTCGTGCCATAATCTCCTAATTATGCCCTTAATACATAAATAACAATTATTAGAAATATAGATTATGGTCACTATGTGGATTTTCGTGTGACGTTTTAAGAAAGTCAAAAACTGACATACATGAATTGTACGTGTTTTTTAATGCCGCAATTGTACTATTGAATGCAAAAAAAATGGTACAGTCATATTTTAGTCGGTTTAAATTAGGCCGCGTGAATGTAGGTATATATTAAATGTGGGCGTCAAATTTAAATATTCAAATAACCTATAAGTATCAAATAACATATTCGTTGATACACAGGTAGGCGTAAGTGTCAAAAATGATTTTTGCATGTTACTACGATCTCAAGTACGTTAGCAACATCACAATACTAAAATATTTAAGAATTGACTTTCGATTTAACTTCACACTGTACCACTTTTTTGCATTCGATAGTACCTGCACATAATAAAATTCCACAAATATTTCTTAAATGATTAATGAATATCAAATTATATATTCAATATCCATATTTTTGTAGTCTTAAATTTTATACACTTATACACAAGAAAGCGCTCACGAAAGACAGAAAACTACAGGCCCGTTTCCCTGCTACCGAATATATCCAAAATATATGAAAAAAATATATATAGGAGATTATATGCATTTGTTACAAAGCGTAATATTATTACTGACAGACAAAATGGTTATATAAAACATAAATCCACTTCAATAGCTATTTATGAAGTTATAGAAGACGTATTGAGCGGAATAAATGAGGGAGATGCGGCGGTGTTCATGGATCTATCGAAGGCCTTCGATAGTGTCAATTACTGAAAGTTGTTCACCAAACTTGAACGTATGGGTATCAGAGGCCTGTCATTGGAACTAGTTAAGTCGTATCTGTCAGATCGAAAACAACGTGTAGTTGATGAAGGATTTGGGGCTGCAATGTATTCTGACTGGGGTCTAAAGGGGTGTGCCTCAGGGTTCGGTGCTGGGCCTCCTGCTTTTTCTTCTTTATACCAACGAAATACCGGCAATTAATAACCACCTAACAACTTTGTATGCGGATGACGCTGCTGTTGTTGTGAGATCTCGTGGTGATATCGGGGAGAAAATAATAATAACTATGCAGTATTTCAAGAATGGTTTTCCAAAAACGACCTCAAATTTAACGTAAATAAGCCCAAGGTTATCCAATTTAACTATTACAAAGAAGTAAAACATCCCATGAACTATAAAGGAGAAGAACTTACCTTTTGTGATAGCACTAAATTTCTGGGAGTATATGTTGATAGCCAACTAAATTGGAAGGCACATATTGAATACTTAGCTTCGAGCACGTCTGGATTTGCATATGCATTGCGCACTATAGCTTCCTCTGTAGATAGAGCCATTGCACTGGATGCTTACTATGCTTATGTTCAATCGCCCTTGCGATATGGCATAATCTTTTGGGGTACGTCTGTGGACGTCTCGAGAATTTTCATTCTGCAAAAGATGTGCATTAGGACTGTTTTTAGACTAAGACGAAGAGACACATGTAGACCGGTATTTATAAGGAACAGCATACTTACTTTGCCATGTCTTTATATACTTGAGTGCGCGTTATTCGTAAAAGCAAACTATGACTTATTTGCAAGCAAAGAACTCACTCATCAGTATGACCCAAGAGGTGTTAGAAACGCGTATATAGTGCCTCCCCAAACTAGCATATCTCAATAAGTAAGAGTGTAGTAACACAAGCGACGCGAATATATAATCATTTGCCAATTGCTATAAATATTGAAAAAAAGACAAAATTCAAACAATTTTTGTGCCGCCTGCTAACATCAGAAGCATTTTACAGTGTACAAGACTTTATGAAACATGAATTTTGATTGTAGTGTGATGACTTGTAATTTTGGATATATAATTTGATATTCACTAATCATTTCAAACATATTCGTAGAATTTTAGTATGTGCAGGTACATTCTGCATTAGAATTTCATTAATTGAAGTTATGTTGCGATAATTACGGTGCAATGAATAGAAATTAAATTTTACTGAAAAGTCAACGGTATAACACACTATATATTTGAATACGGTTTTGTGTGTGGTTATCTGTATGTCGACTACCTACAGCCCTGTTAGGATTGGACCTCATGCTGCGTTAATTACGATACAATGAATAGGATTCAAATTTTATTTAAATGTTAACGGTATATTTCTGGACACATTATATGCTATGCCAAAGTTATATATGCGCTAAGTCTACTATATAAATAGTAAATTGTTACGAACATAGCTACCAATCTGTAATCAGGTAAAGTCGTTACAGCATTAAAATGTTTCAATTAACAAAAATTAAATGCCGCACGGTCACTAAATTTTTAACAACGGTGGGGAATACACGTAATCAAACTAAACAAAGTTTTGACGGTGTTTATGGTAATTTATCTCCTTCATATTCTACTGTGAAAAAGTGGGCAAAATGTTTCCGTTTGGGACAATAATTCCTTGAAGATAATGTGCGTCCTGTCTCGATCAGCCAGTTAAAGTATGAACGCCCATAATGATTTAATTTATTGGAAAATTACTGTTAGAAGATCGCCGTTTGAAAATGAAGAAATTCTCAGCGATATCTAACATTTCTGAAACATGTGTACATCGAATTCTGCATGGTCATTCTTGTATAAATAGGGTTAATGCAAGATAGGTACCACCACCTTTTCTGTTATTCATGTGCGCGCTTGTTTTTCAACGTGTTTGGAGACGATCCAAAACTCAATTTTGAAGTTAATGCTTTGGTATTGTAAGTATATTTTATTAATTGTCTTTAAAAATCTCAACCGAACATATTACGCTTGCTTGTTGCGTAATTGTGAGACAATATTTTTGAAAAACGTCCAGTAAAATTGTCAAGTGTTTGATTACTGCATGAAAATGCAACCATTCATAGGTTATATAGCTTTCAAACAATTGAGCATCCACCGTATAGTCCTGATATGGCACCTAGTAACTAATATCTATTTTCTATTAAAAAAAAGATCTTAGGGGATGGTATTTTCATGTTTCTTACTTCATTGATAAGAAGATTGTAATTTGTGGTGATTTTAATTGACGAAAATTCAATGTTTTTGATAACGCAAATGACTTTAGGTTTAGAATTTTGCAAAATTTCGTGAATGTATTATAACTGTTTCAGCTGAATAATGTTGTAAATAGAGACAACAGATTACTGGATTTAGTTTTTGCCAACTTTATTTGCTCAATTGCTGTCAAACATTCCCTTTTCCCCTTAGTTCCTGTGCATACCTTTAAATCCATCCAGCTTTAAATTTTAATTTGAATTTATACAGATATCCTATTAAAAATTTTCCTTCCAAGACTGAGTCCAGATATAACTTTCGTAGAGCCAATCTTCCGGTGCTATATAGTGAATTCGAGAAAGTGGATTGGTCTTATCTGGAGATGTGTCCTGACGTCAACCTTGCCCTTACTACTTTCTACACAGCAAACTTACTATCATTGATAAGCATGTGCCAAAATGCACTACTTCATGGCGTAAATTTCCTACCTGGTATAGTGCAACATTAATTAACCTAATTAAACTGAAAAAATCTTATTACAAAAAATTGAAGTCTTCTGGCTCGTTAGCCTCTAAAAATAATTTTGTGCGCAGGCTAGTTAATCCGAAACCCATAACGCCTATGAGGCATACCTCGCTGGTCTCGAAATGGAGATTACCAGGAACCCCAAGATATTTTGCCGAATTATTGGACAGAGGAAGGGAAACTCAAGAATCCCTGTCTGTTTAAAACTTTTGAGCGTGATTTTGAGTGACGGATCCAAATGAAATAGTTGAAGCCTTCGCGAATACTTTTTCAGACGTATACCAACCACGGGCAATTTTATTCTCACCAACTTTCCGAGAAAGTCCGAACAGCTTCTAATTGGAACCTTTTCAGAGAGTGATACACTAACAGCTAATAACCACCTCAAGGCAGACTTTGCATCTGGTTATGATTGATTACCGAACTTTAAGGACTGTGCTTCCATTCTTTGTCATCCGCTATGCGCTATCTTTAATCTTGCTCTCCGCACATTTACGTTTCCAGAAGTATAGAAGATAAGCAGAATTACATATATATATATATATATATATATATATATATATATATATATATATATATATATTATAATAAAAATGTTAATTGATTTATTGAAGACACTAGCTTTAATTCGTTACATTTCTGTTATTGGGATTTCTTAGAAGGTTGGAAGTCTATTATATTTGTATTGTTTTCTTAATTTAGAGTGTCAAATCTATAATTAAATTTCAAAAGTATATGACTTTCTTACATTTACCAAAATTATAGAACTATGTAAATCTAGTTAATTTTGTATACTATTGTTAATGTTTGGTAATATCAAAGGAAGTGAAGTGAAGGAAAATTTAATTGTAAACCAATAAGTTCATAATATTAATTAAGAATCAAAATTTTAGTATAAATGTCAAATATTTTGGAAATTCTATATAACTAAAGCGACCAATGAGCTTCAAAAACAGAAAAAGCTGTTGGGTTGCCATAGTGAGTTATTGAAAACAATTAGAGAGAAGAATTTTTGCACTTGAATTAATGGAATGTGTTTTAGATAAAACGAATTTTTTTTTGAAAAATATAAAAAAACAAGTATAATTTATATTACCAAGATTTGAACTGTTTTCATCTTATACTCCGCTATCTATTAATGAGCCACAAAAAATGTGTACCAGCTTTAGATAAATATTGGGAAACATTACAAGGCCTTATATTACCAGGATTGTGACCGTTGTTCCTGAAGTTAAAATATACCAGCCGTACGTCAGGGAAGCAAGACTTAATTCCAGAGACTAGACGGATAATTGTGATAGAATATTGAGCTAAGTTTTTATTATTTGCATTTTTTTTTTTAAGTAAACAGAAACATTTACTTACCGAAGGTAAATAAAGATTCCTTTAATGACCATTTTGTTTAAAAAATTGTAAGTAGGGAGGCTATATACAAATTGATTTATTCAGCAATTTGATTTATCAGAATCTATTTGTTTATGTAGCCTAGTATTTGTCCCATTACGGTAGATTCAATTTTTCACCTATAAGAAATTCCAAATAACCATTAAATTTTATAATTAAGTTTTCAATAAAAATTAAAATTGTTAATCTATTGTTTATTCCGAAAGTCTAGTTAAATATTACCTAATATAATGTACCTAATTAAATATTCACTTATAAAGATAAAATTTTCCTTTTAATAAACGGAATTTAAGAACCAAGACAAGTCGTTTGAATTCAATTAGTTTATCATATTAATACTGAGCTAACATACCTTTTAATTTCTTTGTCAGACAGAATCTTCACGACCCTGGAGATATTAGAGAACTCATGTTCGTTGTTTCTCAAAATTATATTAAATATCAAACTTTCTTTTAAGACCAAAGTACTATTTGGTTGTAGAGGTTATGATTCTTAACTGCAAACGTTTATATTCAATTATTGGACCTGCGCAGAAGTATATCAGAATGCGGGGGTAAAAATTCGAGTTTTAAATTCATTTTACTGCTTTAAAGTATAATATTTTGTCATTAAAAACACTTTTTAGTAAACGTTTGCATCAAAGATTTTAATATTTTGGCGGTCCAACGTAGGGCTGCTAAATAATATTATATTTTAGCACTCCAGCGTTTGACGCTAAAATACATTGTTATAATATATATAGATAAAATAAATTAAAATCGGGTAAGCGGTCTGTCAATTAAAAAACTCCTTTATTAAATAACCCTATATTTCGCAACAAATTTGTTGCTTCTTCTGGGGATAAAAATGTAGAGTTGAAAAATAATAAAATTTATTATTTTTCAACTCTACATTTTTATCCCCAGAAGAAGCAACAAATTTGTTGCGAAATATAGGGTTATTTAATAAAGGAGTTTTTGAATTGACAGACCGCTTACCCGATTTTAATTTATTTTATCAATATATTACGGTCGATAATTTCGTTTAAATTATATATATATATAAAAGGTACCAAAAATGATATTGCTAACTACATGCCAATTACTATTTTGTCCAGCTGCTCTAAAATCTTTGAGCATTTGCTTTATAACAAATTATATAAATCTATTCGATATTTTATCTACACGCAGTAGCATGGTTTTATATCTGGAAGGTCCACTTTAACTAATTTGGATGAGATTACTCAGTATATCAGTTCCTCTATTGACTCAAAAGATCAAGTTGTTATACCGAGTTTGCCAAGGCCTTCGCCACTGTTGACGATATGATATTATTGTCCAAACTAAGTTTGTTTGGCTTTACTTCATCCTTACCAGACCTGATAGCTTCCTATCTTTATATTCGCTCATGTTATGTTTACTATAATGGCTTTCATTCCTTCACTTTCACGACTTCTTCTGATGTTCCTTAGGGCTCGAACCTTGGTCCGCTATTGTTTAATGTTTATATTACTGATCTTCTGTTGTCGCTTAACTGTCGCGTCCTTGCCTACGCGGATGACCTAAAAGTTCTTTGGGTAAATATCTTCCACCGCTGATTACGTAGCTCTGCCAAAGGATTTAAACACTATCTAGCAATGGTGATATAGAATGGATAACAAGATAAGGATCAGTATAAATAAATGTGCAGTCATCACGTACACTACAAAGGCGGACTATTTAATATACGAGTATACCCATTCACTTGATCACTTCAACATCTCACAACAATTACAAATCAAAGACCTGGGTGGTTTGTTTGATCAACGTTTGCAGTTCACTGACTACATTCTATCTATTTGAAACTCCGCTTCACGCACTCTTAGTTTTGTTATTCGATCATGCCATAAATTTGCAAATCTAAATACGCTTAAGACACTCTATTTTACACTGGTTCGTCCTAAACTCGAATATGAGTTAATTATTCGGTACCCTTACTATGTCTACCAGAATTTACTGATCGGGAAAGTGCAGTGAAGATTCTTGATATATTTAACGTATAAATTATTTGGCAATTATACTGCTAGGGGAGCTGACTATAAGATATTATTGCAGGATCACAATTCTACCTCACTTTCTGATCGCAGAGAAACCCCGAGTGCTCTCTTCATGATTAAGCTAGTCAACAATGACATCGACGCACCGAACTTACTCTCTGCTGTTGACATTATGGTGCCAAAATATGCAACGAGATCGAATGAATCATTCGCCGAAGCCAGAGCTAGAACTAACGTATTTGCTAAAGCATTAATTACGCATATGGTTAGAAACGCTAACAGAATTTTCCCTGATTCTTTTTACCCGTTCGCTCCTATTTAACCTTTTAATATAGATTCAATGAATTACCCACGTTTGCGCAATTGACAAGTTAATAACTCGGTTAGTATTTCTTATGATTACTTATTATTTTATTTGTCATTTTTAGTCTAATTAGCTTATGCTTTATAATTTAATTTAATTTTTTTGACATTGTACTTTATTATTGTATTTTTCCTCTTAATGGAGAGATCTGTTGGACAATAAAGGCAATTATTAATATTATTATTATAGATTTTTCCTCACTAAAACCGGGAAAAATATTCGATATTTCCATTTGGTCAGGTTCTCTTGGAAAATTCGTGTTTGTAGTTTCATTTAGAGTGAAACGCCCGTTTAACATGAAATCTGGTATATTATTCGTGATTGATTGTAAAAATCTTATACAAATGTTATTTCTTACTTTCATTTAATGTGTCTTAGAGCGAGAATAAGGAAAAATACAAAGAGAAAATGAGCTAAATTGAAAGAAGGAGTTTTTAACTGGCCCTGACATCGAAAACTGTTATCCGATCATCTCTTTTCAGAAACAATAAGACAAAAAGAGAAAGTAGTGCAAAAGTTTTTGGGTAATCCTAAAGACCCTCACTACAAAACCATTGTACAATGCATGCTGCTGCGGATAAAGCTCAAGGATGCAAGATAAGCTTAAAAGTGCATTTCTTACACTCTCATGTTGACTATTTTCCCGAAAACATGGGAGCCTTCGAGAGGAAATAAGAAAAGGTTTTATAGGCAAAACGAATGAACAGAGAATATGAAGTATATTTGATGAAGGAATTATAAGAATTCCTATGTTTAGCTATTTGCAATAAAATGCTCTGACTACCGCACAATAAGCCTGATGGTTCACACATTGAAAGTCCTGTTGAAGGTGGTCCATAATATAATATTCAGGAAATTGGATGTAGACATCAGCGATAGTCAGTTTGGATTCCGTAAGGGCCTGGGAACAAGGGAAGCACTATTTGCACTAAATGTCCTATCACAAAGATGCCTAGACGTAAACCAGGACATATACGACTGCTTTATAGATTACAATAAAGCATTTGATAAAGTTAGACATGATCAACTCATAGAAACATTGGTCAAGAGAAGGATAAATCTCAGAGACATAAGATTAATCTCAAACCTATACTATGGCCAAAAAGCAGCAGTACGAATAGAAGACACGACATCAGAGGAAATAGAAATACGAAGAGGTGTTCGTCAGGCGTGTATACTGTCGCCAATCCTCTTTAATCTGTACTCGGAGGACATAGTAAATAGAGCACTTGATGATCGGGACATGGGCATTAAGATTAACTGCATAACAATAAATAATCTGAGGTACGCTGACAATACAGTTATTTTAGCTGGAACACACGAGGACCTACAGACGCTAATTAACAGAATGGTCACAGTAAGCGAAGAGTAAGGACTAACGCTGAACATAAGCAAAACAAAATATATGCTGATAACAAAAACAACTAAAGATAATCGTAAGATATAGGTGAAGAACCAGCCTATTGAGAGAGTAAGACAATACAAATACCTGGGCACGATCATTAATGAGAACAATGACAGCTCCCAAGAAATACGAGTCAGAATAGAACAGGCGAGAAGCACCTTTACAAGGATGAAAAGGCTTTTCTGCTGCCGAGATTTAAACCTTGACTTAAAAATACGACTGATGAGATGCTATGTGCTGTCTATACTATACTATGGGATGGAGGCCTGGACGCTGAAGGTAACCGACATGAGGAGACTGGAGGCATTTGAGATGTGGGTATACCGGAGAATATTGAAGATCTCATGGTTAGAGAGAAAAACCAACGTAGAAGTGATGAGACGTATGCATAAGGAGAGAGAAGTGATTCCGACAATTAAGAGAAGAAAACTGCTGTACATGGGATATGTCATGAGGGGAGAAAAATATCAAATACTACAAATAATTATGCAGGGAAAAATCCCGGGCAAGAGATCTATAGGAAGAAGACGGAATTCATGGCTGAAGAACCTTAGGGACTGGTTTGGATGCAATAATAATGAACTGTTTAGAGCTGCGGTTTCAAAAGTAAGAATTGCTATAATAATTGCCAACCTTCGAAGCGGAGACGGCACCTAAAGAAGAAGAAGAAGAAGAATAAAATGGTGTTTTTTTCATTAGTGTTATGCTTTTTCATGCAAATACCTTGTATTTTGACGCGCTGGAGGGAAATGGAGACTATTTTTGGATTCAGCAGGCAAGAAAAAAAATGTTTATCAAATACATCCCATGCAGCTGAAAAAAATATTTTCTTGCAGACCTGTGTTATTTTTATATTTTTATAATTGTCTGGGATTCCGGGCAGGAACCATGTTCTTGGCATTGCTTCTTTCCTGACCGATGTTTCATCCACTATGCAAGAGACATATTCAAGGTTGCTACTACTGCTGCTTTACTGGAACTGAAAATATATTAGTTTGGGACGGAGTTATGTAGGAGGTGTTCTCGATCACCGGAGCGTCACGGTTACGATTGAGTTTTTGAGATATAAGGGTTTGTCATGTATTAGGTAGAGAGTATGCGTCATCACGGTTTATATTATTGGAATGATTTAGGATATCTATGGATTCAGGTATTTTACGATTAAAGTAATTAGGGTTGCGGGATATAATCTAGGGATACTGACAATTTACTAAAATGTCTAGTGAAATGAATGGACCTGTGCTATAGCTGTGTTACGCAGATAATGGAAGTGTCATCAACGTATCTAACACTTCAGTCCTTGGGTATAGGAACAAAGGATCTTGTCGCCGTCAACATCTTTATGGAGGCGTTCGAACAACAAATGCTTTGGTAATTGTTGCAGCAACAAATTAGAACACAGCGAATAAATTATGTAAATTGATACGCCGCCGCTATAATTTTGACATAAAGAGAATATAGTTTAATATCAAGCAAAAGTAATGATTTAAGATACGATCGTAATAGTTATATAAGTAGTTAATAACCCAATTTAAAATGTAATATATAAAATCTCAGTAATGTTCAAGAACGCATTAAATTGCGAGACCGTTGGCGACTGGTAGATTTTGTTTACGACCAATCCAATGCTACACAAAAGTAAAACTTTGTCTTGAAACAATATACCGGGCGCGCAAAGGTTAGATAACGTTGTACACACTCTTCACTATTCCTGTTATTCCGTCAAAGAACGCTATTAAACCAACAGCGGCACAGCATCGTTTCATTGTGTAATCATTCTTATAGTGTTATTGGATTCGAGCGTGTAGTCATAGTTAAATTCTAATAGATCGTTATAAATACGGTTTTGAAGAACTTGTTTTTTGGTACTGCCTCTTACAAGTGCAATGCCCATTACGAAGAAATTTGTAAGCAGTTTAGACAAAAGTTCCGCGACACGAAAATGTTTATAAAATGCATAGAAAATTTCAAACAGGAACTGTATTTGATAAATCTCGAAGTGATTGTCTGAAGTCTATGAGAACAGAAGATAGCATGTGGCTGAAACTTTCGCAGAAAATCTCGCTTAGTCAGTTCGTCGTATTTCGGTTAATCTCAACATTTGAGCATTAACGTTAAAAATAAAATTATATTTACTGTTTAATAATAAAAACGACTCGTAAATAGAGCTTATTTTTTATTATGTAAATTTGTTGCTTGACTTATGCCGCAGCTAGTATATAAAATTCCACAAAAAGTCTTACGCATTTGTTTTAAAATTTTAAACTTGATCTATACATAAATAAGACAATTTAAAATGAGATTAAAAATTCTTACTGTATACGGAGTGTAACACAGCGAATAAAACAACACAAAATATTACTCGTTTGTTCCTCAATTTAAATAAATGAAATAGGTTATGTTTTTGACCAATTTTCATGTTAATGATACATCAGAATGCCAGCTCTGTTATTTTTATTACTTGAGTTGGTCGTCTCACTTGCCCACAATATCTATTTATAGGTATGGTGTGTGAGTTAAATTTCGAGAGCGTTGAAATTTAACAAAAAAATTTATTTGTTTTACGGATTTGACAATACGTTACAATATAGACTTAGACTAGATTACACTGAGGTTACTAGCGATCTGTGTCGCGTACAGTTACACTAATAACTCTCTCAACTAATGCTTTGCCCATCTTTATATATTAAATATTATCTTATCTTACTCCACGTGTATCCGGCGAATGAATGAAATTGCTGAGTGTACGTCTGGAAATTATGAATAGGTTGTATTATATGCGGACTCGTAACTCCTTCCGCCTTACATGCGAGATTATCCTTAAAAAGGCAAATCTTGCATTCTTTTCTTATCGGCATCTGTTTGTTTTTTAACCTTTTGTTTAGTCCTTATCTTTTTATATAATTTAAACAAAATAATTGCAAGTATTAATAGTATTAATATGAATGTAATTATATAAACTAAAGAACTACTTGCTTTATGTGATATAGTAATTTTGCTTAACATTTCCTTTTGATTATTAATTCTATCTGAAAGATTTAAAATACTTACTTCAGTTAAATTTATTGTTTTAATTTGATTATGATTTTCACTGTATTCCATTAAATTTAGTTTCATATTAATTGTTGATTTATAATTTTTTATAATTTGGTTTTTAATATGAAATTCACAATTATTAAAGTTATTAATCAAATAAATTCCTTTTATTAATTTAATATCAATTTGTTCATTGCATTTTTGAATTAATTTATTTTCTGTAGGACTAAGAATTAATTTCATATTATTTTCAATATCTCTTACTTCAAAATCTTGAATAGTGAAAGATTGATAAATACAATTTTTATAATTATTATCCATTTGTAAAATATGGACTTCACATAATGAATTATTTGAAATATAAAATTCTGAATCATGATTACATAAGAATGTTTGTTTTGATATTTGAGGACAAATTTGATTTGACATAATATACTTATTGTCTTTTGTGCCAACGTATTTAATTTTAGGAGTAATTTGTTTAAAAGTATTATTTCCTTCGTAAATGGGCAGAGCATTTAACATGAAATATTGAAATGCTTCATTACTTACAATTGGTATTAACAATATAAATGTAAAATAAGTGTTAGTTTGATATACTCTAATTTCAATTAAACTTTCTATTTGGTACAGGTTATTTATGAGTAGCTCAAACGGAAATTCGTTATTTACATTTAAATGAATATTCTTAATACTACTGAGTAATAATTTGGGAGATATTACCATTGGATGTAATACTCCAGTTTTAGCAAAGGTTATTGTTTCAATTAACTCTTTGATCGTATTTTCCATTATTTCAAGTTGTTGGACTTGGTAATATATTAATTGCAGAGTGTTAATGTTATCTTCATTTTGTTTAATTCGTCTCCGCATTTTATCTTGATTGGTTTGCATTGTTTTAATATTATTTTCGTAATGTGTTGTGGCATCTTCCAGTATTTTTAATTGGTGTTCCATTACTGTTTTTATTTTTCCTTGGTTTTGTTGTAATTCCGTTATTTGTTCTTCATATCTTCTGCCATCTTCTTCATCTAGATTACCTGTAATTGCTTTTACTATATTTCCTAAAAAGTTAAAGGCTCCTCTTTTGCTTCTAGTTTTCAGCTGTACTGCTTCTATTAGTTCTTGAATTTTCTTTTCTTTTTCTAATCGCAGACCTTTTAATTTCCTTATTTCCCGTGTAGAGTGTTTCTCTATCCCTAGTGTTGAATTTTCTTTATCTCTAATCTTTAAATAATTTTCCCATACATCAATTAATTGGGAATAATCTTTCCTTATGATTAATTCGTATTGGTTCTCCGTGTTATGTGCTATTCCTATTTTTACAGGTAGTAATCCTATCTTATCTTATATCTTCAATACTTCTGTTAGTCCTCTTCCGATGAGGATTCTGGAACATGGGCTAATTTTAGTGAATTTATATGATAACGTAAAATTTTATTCTTTTTTGTTTTAACTTCAACTGTTCCATTTTCATTGATTTTCGTAACTGTGTATGGCCCTTGATATCTTTCTTTCGTTTTTTGTGAATAGTATTTATGGGGTTTTACATATACTGCCTGACCTATTTTTATCTCTTCATTTTCTCTATTTTTATTTATTTTAATGATTTTCTTTTCTTTATCTTCTTGCATTTTATTTGCAATTTTATTATAGAGATATTTCGTGCGTTCTTTATGTTTTTGAATATAATCTTGATAATACGTTTCATCGTAATATAGGTCCATTGGTTCTTTTGTATTAGTGTGTCCATACAAGAGTTCAAAAGGTGAGGTTCCTGTTGCTGAATGATTAGTCGAGTTATATGCTAACAGTGATAATTTCATTATCTGTTTTATATCTTGAGTTAGTTTTTGATTTTTTATTAATCTAACATGTTCTAAAAGTGTTGAATGTAATCGTTCAATTGGTGCATTCGAATTTGGATTTAAAGGCGTTGTATAGTGAACATTGATTCTATATAATTTTAATAATTCTTTTAATGTTGCATTATTAAATTCTAAACCGTTATCCATTACAATTTCTTTTGGTGAACCGTGTATACTAAAACTTTCTATTAATTTATCAACTACTTCGACTGCTGTCTTTCCTTGAATTGGATATGCTTGTGCATATTTTGTGAATGTATCTATTATAGTTAGAAAATTTTGTGAATTTATTGATATCGTATCAACGTGAATTTTATCAAATGGTTTCTCTATTAATTTCGTTAATTGAAAAGGTAATTTTGATGGTGCTCTATCGTATTTGTTTCTTTGACATATTTCGCATCTCTTAATATAATTCGTTATATCATCCTTCATTTGACTCCAGTAATAATTCTTCTTTATCTGTTTTAAAGTTTCATTGATTCCTCTGTGATTAGTTTTTCCTTCATGGTTTTGCATTATGATTTCAATCTTTTCCTCTGGTGTTTCGATTATTCTTACCCTTCGAAGACATCTATAAATTTTTGGTCCGTTGTTATTGAAGTGTTCGATATAAACTTGACACATTTCTTTATAAATTTCATCTGTTGTGTATATGTAATAATTTCCTTGAGGCATTATATCCTTTATTAAATCTATCAATTCTTGTTTCAGATTTTTCTTCTCCAATTTTGCGTGGTATATTACTTTAGCATTTTTCGTATCAAATGTTACTGTTGTCGGAAATATATGTGTTTCTATGAATACTTGTATCTTCTGTATATCTATTGCCATATCAGTTATTGGTATTGATGTTTCTGGTTCTACATTTACATTGCTATGCTGTGAGTCATCGTCTTCTTGTTGTTTATTAGGATTATGTTCTATTCTTCCTAGTTCTTGTAGAATGTTATCTATTTCTTCCTGATTTCTTGATTTTTGTATTATTTCTTCCATTGTTAATTCTCGTGGTTCTAGATTTCGTAGTAAGTCATCTAGTTCTTCATTATCGACTTGTGGTATTATAGATGATGTATCTTCTTGTAATAATTCGTCTATATTATCTTCTTGGTTATGTAATTCGATTCTCGATAATGCATCCGCATTTTTATTAATTTTTCCCTTTTTATATATAATTTCATAATCGTACTCACTTAATTTTATCTTCCATCGTTGTAATTTCGAGTTTGGTTCTTTCAAATTATGTAACCACACTAATGGTCTATGATCTGTGATTATCGTAAATTTTCTTCCAAATATATAAGGTCGAAATTGTTTGCATGCCCAAATAATTGCTAACAGTTCTTTTTCTACTGTTGAATATTTTTGTTCTGTTTCCGATAATGTTCTTGATGCATAAAATATTGGTCTGTCTTGTCCTATCGTTCCTTGTGATAATACTGCTCCTATTGCTACATTGCTTGCATCCGTTGTTACTAAAAATTGTTTATTAAAATCTGGATATTGTAATACTGGTTCATTACAAAGTATCTTTTTACAAAGTTCAAATGTTGTTGTATATTCTTCTGTGAATTCGATTTTACTTCCCTTTTTTAAATATTTGGTTAATGGTTTTGTAATTTTAGCAAAGTCTTTTATAAATTTTCTGTAATATCCTAATAATCCTAGAAATGCTTTGATTTCTTTTTGTGTTTTTGGTATTGGATACCCCTTTATTGCTTCAATCTTATCTGGATTTGGTTTTACTCCATCTTTTGTTATTATATGTCCTAAATAAGCAATTTCTTTTCTTAAAAATTCACATTTGTCCATTGATAATTTTAAATTAGCTTCTCTTAAGCGTTTAAATACTTTCTTTAATTTTTGTTGATGTTCTTCTAATGATGCTGCATATATTATTATATCATCTAGGTATACGTGACATGTGTCTACTGTTAGACCTCTTAAAATATGATTCATTACTCTTTGAAATGTTGCTGGGCTGTTTTTAAGACCAAATGGCATTCTTAAAAATTCATAGTGGTTATCTTCTGTGCTAAATGCTGTTTTCTCTCTATCTTTTTCTTCCATCTCGACTTGATGATAGCCAGACGCTAAATCTAATGTCGTGAAATATTTAGCTCTTCCTAATTTATCTAATATATCGTGTATATTAGGAATTGGGAATTTATCGTCGATGGTTTTCTCATTTAATTTTCTATAATCTATTACCATTCTATATTTCTTGATTCCTGATGCATCCATTTTTTTTGGTACTATCGCTACTGGTGCTGACCATGGGCTTATACTGGGTTGTATAATGTTTTGTTCTAACATGCTCTTTATTTGTTTATTTATTTCTTCTCTTTGTATTGGTGACTTCCTATAACGCTTTTGATATATCGGAGTTTCATCTTTTAATCGTATCTGATGTTTAATTTCTGATGTGAATGTTAAAGGTAATTCTTCACTGTGACATAAATCTTGATATTCTGTACATAATTTTCTTATCATTTCTTTTTCTTCTTTATTCAGATGATCTAATCGTAGTTTTGCCTCTAATGTTCTTCTTTGAATTTCTTTAATCCTTTTCATTGATAATTTTCCTTTTATTCTGTTTTCTTCAACATAATTGTATTCTTCAGTTAAAATTGGTTTTTCGAAGTTTATTTCCACTGGGTAGTTATTGAAGTTTACGATTTCAGTAATTGCGTAGTAATCTTCTGTGGTCGTGATGTTTTCAGGTATTTCTACTCCTGGTGCTATTCTTTGATGATTTATATGTACTTCTTTTAGATTTCGATCTACAGGTATTTTAATTATTTTTCTTTCTCTTGGTCCTATTTTAATTTTTGGGCTGTCAAAATATAATTGTATTTCCGCGAAACTTGTGCGAAGTTTTTTAGTTTTAAAATCTATTATGGAATTCATTTTTTCTAATAATCTTAAACCTATTATTCCATCATATTTTTTAGAAAAATCTACTATATTAAATTCGTGTATTTGTCCGTACGCATTAAATGTGTGTAAAGAAGGTATTCTAAGAACGTAATTATGATATGTGGTACCGTGCATTGTTGTTACTGAAAATGGTGAATATTTGATATAATTTGGAAAATGATTTTGAGCTAATTCAGTTGAAATTGAGGATGCTGATGCACCTGTATCAATTAGAAATTTTGCATTAATTTCTGGTACATAAATATAAGGTAATCGTACACAATGTTGTTGATTAAATTCTAAATGATTTCTTAACTTTATACCGGTTGTTGGACATTCGGTGGTGTCTCGTTCGCTGAGGCTCCAGTTGGAAAATTTGGCTGCTCCTCTGGTTCGAATGGAAATGGTTCTGTATCTTCATCCCAAATTGGTTGATATTCGTAGTCTTCTGATTCTCCATACTCTTCATAATCTGGATTTTCTTCTTCTTCTTCTTGACCTTGATTGTTCATTTCTTCAAGTTTCCATTTTTGCTGTGATGTTGATGGTCCATATGATGTTTGTCTCATTCGGCTCATGCTTGGGTCAATTTCCATTGGTTGTTGTCTAGGTTTTCTTCTTTCCATTAATTGTGCAGGAGATTTTGCAAATTTAAAGGAATTTTGCTTAATATGGGAATTTTGTTTACTTTGGTTTTGGAAATTTGGTTTGATAGGAAATGGATTTTGATAATTTGTTTTTGGCTGGTATTGGAATTGTTTTACTTGTGGTTGATGTTGAAATTGTTGTGTTCGTGGCACTTGTTGTATTCGTGGAAGTTGTTCTTGTTGGGCTGGTGTTTTCATGTGTCCTGGTGTTATCTGATGTATTATTTTGTAGTTATTTTGCGGCATTGTTGATTTTCCGCATCTGTACTGCCAATTTTGGTATTCTAGTACTTCAGCTAGAGCATTTTCTAATGTCTCTGGATTTTTTAAATACATTATTTCGCCAATTCTACCGTAATTCATTAATCCTCTTTTAAATGTTTGTAATGCAGTTTTCCTATACATGTTTGTTTTTAACGGTATTAATTCTTCTTCAGTATCTAATTGCATTTTAGTTAATAGTAAATTTAACATGTCCCTAATCCTTTGTCCGAATATGTAAGGATTTTCATTTTTTCTAGGCTGTTCCATTGTTACATCATTTAAAAGACAATCTTCTGATCTCTGGTCTAAGAATGTTAATTCTAGTAATGCTTTAATATCATGCCAAGTTTTTAATTTTCTTGCCCCTATTATCGATTGCGGTTCTCCACTCAATCTTGATTTTATTATTCTTACTAAATATGGGTTTAAAGGGTTATCTCTATTATTTTTATCAAAATAAGTTTTTATCAAATCTTCACAGGCATCAATAAATAATGGTAACGTATTTGGATCACCATTGTATATTGGTATCGTGCAGATTTCTGCTTGGCTTATAGAACTTCTCGTATAAGTTTGATTAGGCATTTCGTTTAAATTTAATGTATTAATTGAATTTACTAGGTCTTCTACAAGATTTTCTATTGACATATAAAGTTTTGCTTACCAGCATATATTTCTGTTATAATATGGTTGCTTTTCGTCGTGTATTTCAATACTTTTTTCACAAAAGCAAAAATATGACTTGCAATCGCTACAGTAAATTGTAGGCATTTAAAGAAATTTTAAAAATCTACTTACAGAATTGTTAGTAAGATCTTCATTCGATTTTGGGTGGTTTGTTCTTTGGGTTATTCTCTTTATTATTCTTCTTGTTATTCTTCTTGTTAAGTATTGTTGTTTTCTTGTGTTACTTCTTTTATTAGTTGCTGTATTGGTTTGGTTTCTTTGTGTTATTCTTCTTAATTATAATATTGATTGGCACTTCGACGAGATTTTGATCGTTTCCGTGTTTTTTCCAATTCAATATCGCACCTTTGGAAATTTTGATCCTCCAGTCGTGTTTCTTAATTTTTATAACGTTGATGGGTACCTCGACGAGATTTTGATCGTTTCGGCGTTCGTCCCAGTTCAAACGTTGCACCTTTTGGAAATTTTGATCCTCCAGGCCTTGTGTAACCGTCGTTGAATCTAATTGCACGTACTGTCGCTTTTTGTTCTTTCTCTGGGCCAAAGAATTGAAATTCACACTCACTATTTTCGACGTTTGTAATTCTCCAACAGTGATTGCCAAGATCCGTCCTGACTGCACCAGTTAAATTTCGAGAGCGTTGAAATTTAACAAAAAAATTTATTTGTTTTACGGATTTGACAATACGTTACAATATAGACTTAGACTAGATTACACTGAGGTTACTAGCGATCTGTGTCGCGTACAGTTACACTAATAACTCTCGCAACTAATGCTTTGCCCATCTTTATATATTAAATATTATCTTATCTTACTCCACGTGTATCCGGCGAATGAATGAAATTGCTGAGTGTACGTCTGGAAATTATGAATAGGTTGTATTATATGCGGACTCGTAACTTGTGTATTGATTCACGTTTAGGTGTTTTATTGTTATGTTAAAAAAGATAAGAATGAGTAATTGTCGAAATGCTTAGATTTAATAGGATTTAATTGTATCATGTCCCAGACTGGTAAACCATAAATTTAAAAAAATACGAATTAAGTGAGTACTTAATAACCAGAAATAAATAAGAAACGGCTGTTGAAGGACCTCAACGATTTTAATATATAAACAAACTATTAATAACACAAATCAATAGAATTGTTATTTTATATTTCAAATAAGAATTTTAGTCTTTAGCTCTCTGAAACTCCCTTTTTATCCCAATCTTTTGGAATCTATACCGATTTTTAGGATAATGAAAAATTCATCCTAACATCCAGGAAGGTGACGTCGCGACATGTATCGTTTCCACACAAACTTAATTTGCCGAAATGTAGAAATGAACATTTGCAGAAATAACATTTGCATGTAAAACGAGATTTAATACTCATTACTTCTCATTTACAGCAAGTTCATTATGCTATACCGATTTTAATAAATAATTTTTATTAATATCTAGAAATAATATTTATTTAAACATTTTTTTTGCTTCTTTGTTACAGATTATAAAATTTCCTAATCATAATTGCAATTAGAATGTTTTTGTTTTACACAAAATAAATTGTAATTGCCTCCCAAGATATAATAACAGAACACTTTTAACGAAGCTGTCGCAAAAAGTTATTAAACTGAGAATGATTGTGTCATATTAATCGTTTATTTTTCTTTTTTGATTAGGTTGTTTCGACTCGTATTTCATTTCCTTTCTTAATGGGTACTTTTCCTGTCGAGAGAACACCATTTTCCAACAATCTATACTTGAAATTAATATATCATCTAACTTATAAAATCTTTCAAGCTACTTTTCTATAATGAAACATAATTTCGCAAACAGGAAACACATCAACCGCAAAATACACGTCGTGTCAACAAAAAGCTGGATAAGACGGCGCATTAAAAAAATAACACATCCTTCCAACAGTCTCTTTAAAGATGTTTCGATCTCGAAGTGGAATAAAAACTCAAACTCTCTAAGAGTATCGAGACTGAAATAACGAAAAAGACCTATAATTTTATGAAATAATGACATCTTTTGTTTTAAAGCCCGCCGATTAGTTTTTGTTTGCGTGTGTGGTGTCGGTGAATCGACGATATCCTGTCTTCTGTCATAAAATTATACCTATACTTATAATATTAACTACAGGGATCTCACAAACTCCAATACCGTTTCTTTATAAAAATATCTGCCTGGTAGGTTTATTTGCGTGCACTTTTTAGTACAGACAATTGGTTCAGTTGGTAGTGTATTTATCGACTTTATAATTAAAAGAAAATGTCCAGATATTTGTAGATTCTTATATTTATACACCATTGAGAAAATAATCAAAACACACAGTTTATTAATTTTAAATATTGGTATTGATTAGAGGACCTCAAGGAAGGTGGCGCCCCTTTATTTTTTTTTATTTTGCAACCATTGACATACAAATCCTAATTATAGTTATTTTTTAGTGCTGCATGGAACAAATATATCCAGAGATTACCAAGAAATTTCTAATAAGAATGTCGGAGGAACAGTAACCATATTCATTTGATTAAATAGGTAATTCAAATTTTGTTTTTGCCTTTGTTCATTGTTTGAGATTAATATACGGTCATACTACTTACAAATAGCAATCTATTTATCCCTTAATTACCATATACTTTTTATAGTATATAATTACCGTTTACCGGTCAAATTGACCAATATAATAAAACTTAAAGCTATATATTTGTTAAAATTTTCAATGAAATAGAGACATTGATAATTATTTATTCGAAATAAATGGTTTTTACAGGCTATGTATTTTAAACACACTCTTTACAAATGAGCCTGAAACATTGTGAGCCTGCAGGTTTTTAATACATGTTGACATACAGTGCATTCGTAAAGTAGCTGACAATTTTAATAAAAATTAAAAGGGAGGTTTTTCAAGAAACCCTCGGAGCCGTCGATTTTTATTTTTAGTTTAGAGTTTTTTTACGTAAAGCTGAAATATACAAGATATCTCCAAAAACCGATATGACGTCACCTTTTTTTTTTAAAGAAATACACATTTTTTATTACAGAATTAGGAAGGAAAGATTTTTTTTACATACGACAAGATAATTTTGATAAGCAAATTTTGAAGTAATATTATCTTAAACATTAAAAATGAAAACACAATTATCTAAACTAAATGTTCGAATTGAGCACCGTTACAATCAGACAATAGCCAAGACGATTAAGAAATTCTTTTTGAATGTTGTTGATGACATATTGCTATGAACTGTGGTGTTGATTAATTATTTGAATTGGCCCACTATACACAACAGCTTGCTCGGTCTAACTCAAGTCGGTTCAGCCTTCCAGGAGCTCTTGTATCTTCAGGTTACCCACAAAGGGTTATGTGTTAAATAAAAAAGGTATTAGAAATAAAACTCACATTAACACACAAACATATAATTTTTTAAAAAAAATAAAAAGAAAAAAATCGACTTTATAGAGTATAAAGAAGTGCTAATGCAACAATAGAACAATAGCGTGAGGAAAACTTGTATACTAATGACTGGAATACAAGAAAAAAAACCTCCCGTGACCGCGAGCTAAATTAAAACTAATTAAATAGTTGGAAAAACTTTCAAACTTTAAATTACGTTACCCAAAAACTTCAAACGTCAAACAGAAAATTATCTGTCAGCGCGCGCAACTCAAACAAAATGACAAAATCATGCGCTTTATAAGATGATCAAATTCCCACCAAATTTCCCTGACCTTCATATAACTACCGCCAACGAAAGCAAAAAAACTAAAATGTTGAAAATTTTTCTGACTATAAAAATATATATTATATTATTATAAAATAAAATTTACTGAATTTACGAGCTCAATCAATATGCAAATATCTTAACTAAATTATTATACATATAAATATACTTGCAAATGCACACGTACATTAATTAATGTGGTCGTCGCACATCACTAAAAAAATTGTACTTAAAGAGAGATTTCAGAGAGGTCGCACAAATCAAAAATTACAAGTATCATAAACTCGTAATTAATCGAGAATTACTTCAAACACATCAAAGATCACAACTAAAAACACAAACCGAAATTAACTAATATATATATATCTGAATAAAGAGGAGGTCTTTATTCAGAAAAATTAACTCGACCTATCTGTCTAACGGATGAAAAATCTCTAACTCTCCCCCCACGGAAATGAATATCTCCATGCCTATAACATAAATCAAAAGATCGACTACGAAAATCTCCACCCGGCAACCGTCATACAGCCTGACTCAAGACAACATTCGGACATCCTACAGGCGTGAACAAAAATACACATTATACTCAACTTTTAAATTAAATATACAAAACTTATAATTATTTTCCTGGAAAAAAAATGTACATAATTATAAATAGTCTTTTACTGTTTCTACATTTTTCTTTGGGGAAAAATCCATGGCAATATGCAGTAATGTTTCTAATTTCTTGGGGTAGTCCTGCTTATAAATCTTCTAAAGATGGAGCGCCGCCACACTACGCTTTACCTGTTCGCCCTTATTTGGATGAAGATTTTACAAATCATTGGATAGGTAGGAGAGGAGAGGGACAATATAGTGGCCACCCAGTTCGCCAGATTTATCTCCTCTCGATTATTTCTTGTGGGGATATTTAAAAAGTAAAGTATACGTGACTCGGCCAACGAATTTATAAGATTTAAAAACACAAATACGTCAAGAAATTAGAAACATTACCGACAACGTTCAAAAAGAATTTCTTAATCGCCTTCGCTATTGTCTTATTGTTAACGGTGCTCAATTCGAATATTTAATGTAGATGGTTATGTTTTCATTTTTAATGTTTACGATAATATTATTCAACATTTCCTTATGTAAACATCATCCAAAATTACTTTGACGAATGTAAAAAAAATCTGCCCTTTCTAAATCTGTAATAACTCCAATTCCTTCCTCTAGAAAGTCTAGATAATTCTCCAGAATTATTTTCCACTTGATTGTGGATAATGCGAGGTGTTATCCAGATGTTCGCAGACCGATGCTATTTATAAAAATTCAAAACTTAACTTTTATTCCTGGCGCTTGCTGTCATCTTCGAACTAGTCTACTTGCGCTGTTATGTATCGGTCTCGGCGTTTTTTTTTTCAGTTCTTTTCAGAAGAGATCCAGGAAGTCACTCTCTGTGAACAAGTAGAGTACTGCTTGCAATTGCTCTGGAATTTCTTCAATGCTATCAAAATGTGGGCCTTTTAGCCAAAGTAGCAGAGAGCCAAAACTGGCGGCACGAATAGGAGACGAGGAGGGGACAACCAATTTCCTGCTCGCCAAAGTTCGTCTGTATCATTACGAAACCGCCTCAGAAGAATGCAGTGCATGTCCAATTCTTCGGACAAGAATCAAATCCGATTCCGACTTTATTGCAAATGTTAGGAATATCTGACGACGGTCTTCGTGAATGACCGAAGGTCTCCCTGTTTGTTCGACGTCATTAATGGACGTTCTATTGGTCAAAAACGCGCAAACAACTGAAAAGTTTGTGTTAGACGCATTGATTGTTGACGGAATGCTTGCTGAACCATTCCAGTTTTAATAGCTATTTTTCTGAGCTTAAAACAAAATTTAATGCATGCGCGTTGCTCATGTTTTCATCCATTATAATGATCGCGGCATGACTCAACTACCACTTTATGCAATCGAACGTAGCCTAGCGAAAACTGCGCCGATCACGTTAAAACTTGTCACACACAGATTTCTTTAAACTGTCCAAATTGCTGGGAGTAACAGAACAAGCTTTCTCTTCCAAAACGGACTATATTTTATAATTAAGAGGACTTAAATCCTGGCTGGATATATCAGTGCTTTTTGCTTTATAAGCTGTTACTGAATCTTTTTATAAAAGCAAACTTGCGTACCATTAAACTCTTAACTTTACCATCTCTGATGCATGATCCTTCGTTTTTTATAAACAAGGGCAACACGTTTATCAGCTTCTCTACTTTGTGGGCATATATTATCATTTCTTTTGTTGTAGAATTCTTCAACATTAAAAAGTTTTTTATGCGAAAGCAGGTTAGAACGATAGAACGTATACACCGTGTACTTTTATCTAATGAGGATGACAACTTAATTGCCAAAATACGTATTTAGGATATTAGTATTAATTGTGGTAAGGGGTTTTATACCTTTTTTTAAGGATAGAACGATATTCGTTTCTTGCAATATCGAATTAAGAATGCTTTCACTATTTCTAGTTCTAATGCTTTTTAATGAACGGTGAGAAGATGGCCGGTAAACATGGAGCTACAGGTCTTATTTAAGTACCTATTTAAGGACGCTTTGGATATTTACGTTTTCAGACCCGTTATTTTTTTGCTTCCTAACGGAATTATGACCAGAAGTTCTAATAGAGGGCGGATGGCCCAATTTTTTATGGTCGTCAATAGAGAAGACTTTATCATACTTTTCATTAGGACGATAGACAAATTAATTGTTTATTCAAACATTTTTAACAATTTAAAGATCATGCTAGGAGAGTGGTAAAACGATTATCGCTATTCTGTCTTCTTTCACGCTCACTTTCATAATAATTTTTTTTTGTTTTAACGAAGAGTGCTTTTATTTTTTAAATATTTGACAACTTACACTTTCACAATAATATAACATAACCTTAAATTTACCTCACAATGCTACCAACTTAAATTTGATTACATCGAGAACAGAACATAATATTCGACTATATAAATTGAAATGATTATATAAAGCTTTTAAAAAAGTATTTTATAATCTTGATATAATATACTTTTGTCGAGTGTAATTTATTTTCAGTAATTCTCCTAGAATTGTATTTTATTCAAAAGAAAAATTTATACTAGTTTAAAAGCGTTCGGAACAGTTTTGTTGTTGTTTCTTTGTTGTCTAATTTTCCATTTAGTTTTATAATTAATTATAATAATGTACAGTTTAACGCCAATTGCAGAAGGCATTGGTAGGACATAAGTTATTATTACTCCCGCGCCCTTGTAGCGACTTAAGAGGAAGATTGACTGTTATTAATTTCGCATGCATATCTCATAATATCTATAGAACATCTTATGATGAAAATTGTGTGAAATTGGTTTCAGAGACATCGTTATATCGTTTATTGGCTCGTATCTTTCTCCATATTGGTTTTCGATCGTTTAAACAGATCGTTCGTTATTCCAACATGTGGCATCCAGCTCTACTATTATTCCTGCTTTCACGTACCTAGATGACTTCAAAGTGTACAGATTATAAATACCTTAGATAATGTAATAAATCAGCAATCCAACTTTAAAATTGTGAATGAAAGATGCACCGATTACTACAAAGTACCTCTTAATATAGAAAAATGCTGTTATTAGATACCCGTGATCCGGAACGACTACAATTGAAACAATAACATATTGGCACTTAAGTAACCTATAAAATACTTAGAAATACTATTCGATAGTTATTTTAGCTTTGCGGGCATCTGGTAATTGGCTTCAAAAACTCTTAGATTTGTTATGTGTAAACTCATACTTTCAGATAACCTGGAAAACTATGTTTCATTGGATAGCAGTGTATTGAAATACGTTTTGTGAATATGGCATTTACTTTAAGTCTCTCACCAAAATCAATTAGAGAGAGTTCAGAGACAATTTTTAAAATGCTTATTTTGTTCGTATTCAGAGAGAAATACCAATCATACTTCACTACTGCAAGAGCACAAATTGGATTCTCTACAAACACACAGAGAGGCTACTTTTGGTTTCTGTTTTCCGAGGATTGTAGATATGGAAATATTTGTTATGAGGGCATTTTTATGGGTCTTAAGTGAGGTGGTATTAGTTCGCATTAGTTGTCAATTTTTCGGTTCTTCGATTAAAAAAATTAAAAATGAGAAAAGGCAAAGATTTTTAGTGTTGGGTATAAATAAATATATAAACATTATTATTATTAATAGCGCCGAGTGATCTCGCACTTTCTCAGCCTTAGCCGAGAAACATTTTACTCAACACACATCTTTTTAGATTTTTTTTTGTTTTAATAAATCCAAAATTTCTATTACATTGGAGTTTTCAGGTGGAACATAACGATTCATTATTATAATCTCTGCATCTCTTTTAACCTTCGTGCTAGTATTATCTTTTAAGCTTTGAGTGAGTATTCTAATTTTCCGTTTCAGATTTTCTATTTTGTATATCAATCGTTTTTGCCAACGTGGAGTTTAATTCTTACTATTTACGAAGTCAATATTTTTACCATTTAGTATCAACACCGTACATGCGCTTCGCTTCGGTGGAGCTATTATTATTATTATTATTATTATTATTATTATTATTATGGCGACAACTAATCACTTCCTCATCCTGTTATTGGGAAACACTTTACTCAGCCCACATATCTGTGGGTTGGAGCTCGATTGTACACAACTGGTTATGTAGTGTTGATATACTTTTTTGAACAGTATCTATTACGAGGGAATTCAAAGTATTGAGAATAGAAAAAACTAGTTATCTATGAAGAACTTTCAGATAATGATTTACTGTGATTTCAAGAAAGGCTTGAGCGCGTATGAGTGTGAGGAAAATTTAAAATTGGCATTTGGTGATCCCGCACCATCATTGACCCTGTTTATAAATGGTATAAAGAATTTGGACGAGGTGGTAACTGGGTTGTACACAGAAAAGGAGCTGGCTCTCCTTCAACTGTTGTTAACTCCAAAAATATTGCTGCAGTGAAGAAGATGGTGGAAGAGGACAACCGCATTACCTATGCAATGATAGAGTCCAAACTGAAGATTGGATCCTCGCAAATGAGATCAATATTGCACGAACATTTACATTTGAAAAAGGTTGTAGTTCGGTTTGCACCCCATCATCTGACAGATTTACAAAAAACAGAACGTGTTAGAATTTGACAACAAACTTTAAATATGTTGAATGCTGGAGGCCATCAAATTATTTCTCAAATTGTAACTGGCGATGAAACGTACATAGCATTTTTTGATGTTCCAACTCACCAAGAAAGCCGAATCTGGATACATGAAGATGAGGAAACCCCTACGATGGCGAAAAAACAGCGACTAATGAAAAAAGTAATGTACGCAGTACGGGTTTGGTGGCTGCCATTAAATTAGAAGATCAGAAGACGGTTACCGCTAAATGGTATTTCAATTGTTTGCCTGCTGTGTTCAGTAAAGTGCCAAGAAAGGGAATTATGTTACATCATGATAACCGTTGTTCCTTACAGCAGGAATAACTGTTCAGTACATAGCTGAAAACACAATCAAAGTTATAGAACATCCTCCTTACTCACCGGCTTTGGCGATGTGTGACTTCTGGCTATTTTTTGAGCTCAAAAAACATTTGAGAGGGAAAAGGTACCAGTCAGAAGAAGAGATTGATATCGCCGTTAAGTGCTTCTTTGATAGTACCCCTAAAGACAACTGGCTGAACGCTTCTGAACTATGGAAAGAAAGAATGGTTAAGTGTATTATTGTTGATGACAATTCCTTTCAACATATTTAAAATAAAAATTCTGAAAACTTGTATCAATCTTTCTATTCTCAATAATTGTAGCTTGCCCCTCATACAAGTTCTATGATGTTTGCTTTACCAAATTTTTATAGTTGTTCAGGAGATGTTAAAGAAACATTTCTCAGTATGCTGCAGATTCTGCAAATACCTTCTCGGTGGTTTCGGATGATAATTGTTTTTAGTAAATAAATTGATATAGGTAAGTTATTTACATTTATTAATGTTGGATTAAGTTCTGTGATCCTTTCGTATGACTGTTTATCAGAAGAAACTATATTAGTCTTCATTTTTGTAATTTGCAGGTAGCAACGATATACATCGGTGTTTAGTATTTGAAACCATTAAAGGTGCTTTCTATTTGCCTTCTTTCTGTTTTCAGTCTTGGTAGGTTGATCGCTAGTCACATCATCAATATCTTTGACAGTTCTGTTGGAGAATTTTTGCTATTATTTGATATTGACAATTCTCTGAAATAGAGCATGTTTCTATATTTGTACTTGTGCTACCAAGTCGGCAATGGGCATATCCTTGCGACGGGTCCATATTTTGGGCATTATCTAAAGTAACAAAACTAAAAACACACCACAAAGAATTCAAAAACAATGTATAAAATCATATATAAATCAGATATCGAATATTATTTATAAACGTCACTTTGACAATCAACCTCGAAACTTTATTCGCTCACCAAGAACGTTGAGAAAAACCAAACCCGCACTTTCTCAAGACCAGAAGTTATTACTCATCAAAATGTCATCCATAAAAAATATCACAATATCACACAATTAGTGATTAAGTATCATGAACACAGGGCAGATTTGCAAATTTCAGCATAATTATTGTTATTATTAATATTAATATTATTATTAATGCTAGCTGAAGAGATATGATAACACGGCTCGTTTTATTTTCAGTTTTTCAATAAAACAGTGATTTTAATATTGCTATTCTTGCTTGCAATGTTATCCGAGTTATTTATTTAATATTTAAACGAAAATGCTTTAGGTTAATTATTAATTATGTAGGATATAAATAAAGAAGATATTTCATTTTTGAAAACCAAACAGAATTCTATCGCTCCAAATAAAACAGGAACGGCAAGAGGTAACATTATGATAACAGAAACGACAAAACGCAAATTCCCGATCTGACCAAAAACGAGCGGGGCACATCACTCCCTACCACCCCATAAATGAGAGCAATCAAATCTAACGCCAGACAATGGGGGCAATAAAATGGTAATTGAAACGCGGAAATATTTCGTTTGTACCGGGCGTCCCGTGTCGAGCGCGTATATATTTTCCGGCCTGCAATATTAGATTACATTTTAATCAGAACGGGCCGTGGTGTTTTGGTCTGTCGGTGCAGAGTGTGTATGCCCTTGTTATATTGTATTGTATTGTGTTGGCTTTCTCTCTTGTAAATGTGTATTGCTGATGCTACCAGTGTGCAGAGGGGAGGAAAAGAGAACAGGTTACCGACCATTACTCAAACTTGACGTTAAAGGCCTAATTCAATTGTAGCCCTCTGTATATACATGTAAGCTATGTTTCTATACCTATATACGATCATATCGGTGTGTGTGTGCGTAGCATAGAGAAAGAAGAACTGAATAAGCGAGAGAGAACTAAATGTGGTTATCGCTGCGATCCTTTCGTGCAAAATCATCGGATGATTTTATTTCAATGTTTTTAGATAGAGTGCCATCTGCTCGTTGTACACTAAATAAACTGTTCATCGTTTACAGCTATTCTCAGGAAGGCATTTCGGAAAAATGCTGTAATGTAACTTAAATAGTATCCATCTTTAAATAATAATAAATGAACACCAGAGCTTTATTTTTAGCCTTTACAAAAAAGGTCCATTGACATGGTCGACAATTAATCTATATATACCGGGTGTCCTTGAAATAAAAAAGGCAACGTCTGCAAAATGGAAAGCTGTAATTATATAGAATAAAAATCCAAAATATTTTCCCAAAGTTCCCTCTCATAAGTAGGGACCGGGCACGGGAAGCCGAAATTACGATGGACCATATAAATAGTCCATAACACGCTTCTATCTACGCCCATGAAGAAATGAATTTAACTGTAAAATTGAAATAATTGCGTCACAATTTAACGACAGACAACAGATGTCCGGTTAACCGAATGAATAGTGATTTTCAATAACTGCGTGTTGTACTTAACGGTTAGAGACTATATTTATATGGTCCATCGTAATTTCGACTCTCGTGTCCGGTCCCTAGTAATTAGTTTAACTTATAATTTAATCGAATCTATTTATAAGTTCGTGATTGTATATGTAAATAGTATATTGTATAATTCTAAGAAATAAGTAATTAAACTTCTTGTGTGTCTAGTTTCAAAAATTCTTTTATTGTAAATACCACTACAATATTGTTTCGCCATACAATGGCTTCATCAGGTGGATGAAATACTGAATATGTACAATACAAGTTTGAATATTTATGTGAAAATTATTGGGGAATGGTGGTGGAAAAATTTTTTACAATCTTAAATTTAGTAGAGGGGAGTTGTTTAAATCTAGTTGGTCATTTAAAGCTAATCCTAAACTATTGTATCTATTAATTTCTAAGTTTTCTAACAGGTTAAGTTTTTTACTTTTTTCTTGAATATGTAAAATTTTTAAATCTATATTAAATCTATGATTGATATCTATACAATGACTTGCGAAAGTTGAATCTGTTTTCTTTTCTTTATGGATTCTCTCGTTTTCTTTCTTCCTAATTTTGAATGTCCTCCCCGTTTGTCCTATGTATACCTTATTACAACCTTCGCATGTTAACTTATATACACCAGAGTTTGATTCTTTGTCTATTTTATCTTTGTTGTTTTTAATAATGTTCTGTATAGTATTGTCTGTTTTAAATTATATATGTTGGTTTTTAAGTTTTTTAATGAAAGTACCAATTTTTTCCGAAATTTTTCCTAAGTAAGTGAAAAGCAATTAATTATCTTGTATTTTAATTTTGGATAAACTAAGGAAAGGGTTTTAGATTTTTGTTGGCTATTTAGGATGTTATTGACAATATTTATAGAGTAACTATTGTTTAATGTTATTTTGTATATTCTATTTAGTTCAAGGTCGAAATTACTTTTGCTCATAGGTACATGAATTAATCTATATACCATTGATTGGTATGCTGATAATTTGTGTGTTATAGGATGAAAAGAATTAGCGTGTATTGTGGAATCTGTATGTGTTGGTTTATGGTATATAGCGAACTCGTGTTCATTAGTTTTGTGTGATATGGTTAAATCTAGAAAATTAATGCTTTTATCTATTTCTGTTTCCATAGTAAAATTTATTTTGGGGTGAATAGTGTTGATATAATTATGTAAAGTTTTTAATTGTCTATCTGAACCGTTAAAGCAAATTAATATGTCATCTACATACCTAAACCAATATACCAATATACTAAAATTTCGGAAAAAAATGGTACTTTCATTAAAAAACTTAATAACGAACATATATCATTTAAAACAGACAATACTATACAGAACATTATTAAAAACAACAAAGATAAAATAGACAAAGAATCAAACTCGGGTGTATATAACATTAACATGCGAAGATTGTAATAAGGTATACATAGGACAAACGGGGAGGACATTCAAAATTAGGATGAAAGAACACGAGAGAAGCCATAAAGAAAAGAAAACAGATTCAACTTTCGCAAGTCATTGTATAGATATCAATCATAGATTTAATATAGATTTCAAAATTTTACACATTCAAGAAAAAAGTAAAAAACTTAACCCGTTAGAAAACTTATAAATTAATAGATACAATAGTTTAGGATTAGCTTTAAATGACCAACTAGATTTAGACAACTCCCCTCTACTAAATTTAAGATTGTAAAAAATTTTTCCACCACCATTCCCCAATAATTTTCACATAAATATTCAAACTTGTATTGTACATATTCAGTATTTCATCCACCTGATGAAGCCATTGTATGGCGAAACAATATTGTAGTGGTATTTACAATAAGTTTAATTACTTATTTCTTAGCGTTATAATGATGTTTCAACAAGTATCTCCTTCGTCAATTAACTATTTATTATATAATTAATTATGTTTTCTATTTATATTACTTAGGGTATGCTTTGATTGTACTTAACCATGAAATTTCCTTTAAGAAATGTGGAATTTCATTATTCTAAATATTTTCTCTTTAATTGTTTAAACTTTAAAGCATTCTTTAAAAATACTGAAATGCCAACGAATTCATTAATATTGCAAAAATATCACTGATTCACTCCTTATTTATAAATTTACGAATTAACAAAAGCTAATTGCTTTTAATTCCTTTACCAAATTTCTTTTTGTTTATTACATTTTATTAATACAAGCTATTGTAGAACTACCAATGTTTAATAAAAGAAAATACCATAACGGAAATAAACGTTTATAGGTACATAATCAGGACTATAATTATATAAGCGTGGGTCACGTGGGACGTTTTTGAAGATAAGAAACAAATTATAAAAATTACGGGTAACTATGAAAAAAGTGCAGAAGCATTAGAAATATTATTAGTTTTAAGGTAGATTATTCTTATTCAGAAAGGGAAAATATACATGGTTAATTGTTAAAACAAAATAAGTGTATTTTGTAAATTTGTAACAGGTTATTTATATATTTTAAAGTTACAGATAATTTTTCATCATTAATAAATAGCGTTATTTCACTACAATAGCATAACGTTAATTTTATTTGAGATACATATTTTAAATAGTTTAAATATATATAAATTTAGAATATTTAAATATCTACACCTACATCCTATTTAATTTATATTCTTTTTTAATTAGTTAGAATTATTTAATATCAATGTAATATTCGCAATATCACGGTTCATTAAAACTTAACAATTTAGAGAGTTTTATATTATTTATAAAGGTGTTCATCAATTTGTTTATCCAAATATATAAGAATAATAATATTCAATGTATTTTTAATATTTTTGACGCATTCAATGTATGATAAGTTATTAACTAATTATCTTATAATAATATATATACAGGCTGGCCCAAAATGACCGAAGGGGTTTGAGTTCATTATAACTTCTTATTTAAGACATAATTATTAATTTTTTTTAATTTTAAATACAGTATATTAATGGAAAATATTTTTAATTTAATTATGAAAAATTATATCTCGCAAGTGGTGGCCGTTTTCTGCTTCGCATATTCGTGCTCTTTCCAAAACATTTTCCATAACCTTTCGCAAAACTTTAGGTGTTATGTTGTTGATTTCGTCGCGTATATTATTTTTTAATTGCTGTATTGTTCGAGGCTTATTAATATAGACTTTTCCTTTCAAATAAACCGAAAGGAAACAGTCTGAAGCGGTTAAATCCGGTGAACGCGGAGGCCAATTAAAATCGCTTGTACGGGAAATAATTCGTTCACCAAAGATGTCGCGTAAAAGAGCCATTGTGTTCCTCGCAGTGTGCGCTGTGGCTCCATCCTGTTGGAACCATACTTGCGGATGGTTTTCCACGGCTAGCCTTAAAAAATTTTCCAACATTGTCCGATATCTAACACCAGCGATGGAAACGGCGACAACGTGTTCATTTTCAAAAAAATATGGGCCAGTTATCTTTTCCGACGAAACACCGCACCAAAGGTACACTTAAGTGGGTGTAATTCTCGCTGTTGAACTACTCTTGAATTTTCCGTAGCCCATATCCTGCAGTTTTGCCTATTAACGAACCCATTTAATTGGAAATGGGCTTCGTCGCTCATAATTAAATTATGAATAAAATCACGATTTTCTTCTGCTTTTTGACGAAAATAAATTGCATAATCAAGGCGTTACTGGTAATCTGTCGGTTTCAATTGTTGGACAAGCTGGATTTTGTATGGAAACATTCTTATTGAATGCAAAATTCTCTGCAGCGACCCTCTTGAGAGGCCAAGTTGTGCCGAACGTCTCCTGGTTGATGTTTCTCCATCTTCCCGAATACTCTCCTGTACCCGTTCAATATTGTCATCCGTGTGCACCGTTCGTCGTCTACCGGCATCAGGAAGGTTCCTTACTGCCCCCTGTTCTCGAAAATTTGCAACCAGACGATTTATTGTTGACTCTGAGGGTCCAACTCGCACATTAAAATAACGACGATTTGCACGCTGAGTCAAAACAATGGATCGTTGATTTGAGAAATAAAGTTCAATGATTTTGGCACGTTGTTCAATTGTGTACTGTTCCATTTTAAATTCCCCAAGTCTTCCTTACAAAATACTGAAAACAAAAACAAAATTATAATAAAAAAGTTATAAGGAATTAAAACCCCTTCGGTCATTTTGGGCCAACCTGTACGAAGTGCTTCCCAGAAATACTGGAAATGCGAAAAAACACAATAAATTTGTTAATATGTATTTCTTTAATGTTTGTTCAAACTATCTTTTCATATCTTTTTCGCATCTCTATTACCATCCATTCTCTCTTCTTTAGTATATCATAAATCTAGTTTTTAACATTTACCATGCAATCTTATCACCTGGCGTATGTCTAAAGGTTACAAACTTGATTGTTTTTGCACTATTTGGAATGCCTTTTTCGTTCGCTACTCACGGTTTGACAACTCACACACAAAGAAATAAAATTAAAGTGCTACTAATTTATGTCAAACCAATTAAGTAAGATGTTGTGCATAAACAAATACAATTTAAAAATAAAATAAATTAACTTGATCAATCAGGCTAAAAGAATTGAAGACAAAATTTAAAAAAATTGTATTACATCATCTTTAATGACTATGTATTAATTAAGGACATTCTGTTATGCCAAAGCATTTTACTGAGACCGCGATTGAAAGTTTCACCAAAACACTTTGAGACTTTAGATCACACACTTACTTTTAAGAAACACAAGTTATTGTTAAATTTATATTTAGTGGAAAATATGTTATTATTATTCGTTGTTCATGGTGTAATTAATATTTTTATTTTCAACATTTTTATGAACAGCATCATTAATGCATAATTTTAATGTATAATATATAAATTGTATCTAAGCATAGTTATGCTTAGATACAATAATAATAAGCATCAAAATCTATGAATAAAATTATGGCCAGTTTGTTTTACTAGTTTCATTATAACAACTTCCTTACTATTTTCCCGAAACATTTATCCCAATCAAGATGTCTTAATAGGAGATTTCTTCAGTTTTTGAGAAATTTAAAGTGTTATTACTCGCTTATTCATATATTTTCCAAAATTCTTCCTTACAGGTTTCGCTAGCTACGCCTTTTTCCAAGAATTGGGATCACATTATAAAACTCTATTAACATTTTTCTATTTTGGGTTCGAAATGAACTCATTATGGCACCCAAAACAGTATCGAAATGAGCTTCATTTCGATACGCTTTTTTTCATATTTCAATGTTGGCGTTGTTCGAACAGAAATAAATATCATTGCTGTCATTTGATTTTAAAAATTTAAGTACATTTAACAAATATGATATATGTTCGTACTCTACACAAACAACGTATATTATATACAACTGACAACAAGATATATTAGTTTATATGTCACTCATGTTTATATTTTTAAATAAAATATCAAGTAATGTTAACGAAAATTAATAAATAATATGTAGTATAATATACTTCGCCGATAGCAAGATTTAAATTTGAAAATGTCAAGTATCAATGTGACCAACTGCATGCTTTATATAAAAATTAAACTCTGAACTTCCAAATTAAATAATTCCACTTTATTAATGTAAAAAATGCGAAATAGAAAAAATAGTATAAAAAACACGTTTCATAAGGCCTTTTGCCGCACTCGCTCTTTAGAAAACTCGCCGCTATCGCGGCTCGTTTTCTAAACTGATCTCGTGCGGCAAAATGATACCTTATGAAACTTGTTTTTTGATATACTATTATATGCATAGAGGGCAATTCAACAAATACATTTAGCTGTAACTCTGTTATTTATATTTCGACTTTCATGAGATAGGTACCAAATGAAATGGTTTGATGAGTACTATGTTCGAGGCTACATTTATTTTTTTTCCAGAGCCATCTTCAATTTCTAGCAATTGTCAATTTCTTTTTCAAATTGCACGGTATATATTTTTTGCATAATTGAATAGAGATTTTTTCCGGAATTCATTGATGTACAATACATTTATTTTAATTGTAAATTTAGAAGAGAAAAAAATTAAAACACTTTCCAAGATATTCTCGTAAAGTGACTTATATTATACTCAAAATAAACTTGTAGCATGTCAGTAAGTTGACTGAAATTCATTATTTATTTAAAAACTGTCAAAATATGCTTGCTAAGTACAGGAAAGTCAAAGATGACAGTTACAAATGCGTAATGCGTTCTTCTTCTTCTTCTCTTCTTTGTTTTGGGTTTGACGCCACCACGTCCAGGCACTTGAGCACACTACTCTTTGTACTATCCCAAATAGATCTCTCAATTCTACTCTGTTAGTCTTGTGTCCTCGATAAATGCCACTAGTTTGAGTTTGACACTCGAAGGATCCAATAGATCCCTCCCGAAATATTTCTGTCTGAGTTCCTTCAGTTCCTCACACGTGCATATTAGATGAAGGCTAGTTTCCTCCTATTTTTCACATCTCCTACACCAGGGCTCGCTAACTAAGCCCATGGTGTACAAATGCTTCCCTAAAGAACAATGTCCGGTTATTAACCCGGTAATTATTTTAATTTCTTTTTGCAATTACGAATTAGGTTGGCTGAAAACTTTCCGTCCAGCCCCCTTAGTAGTGTTTTGGTATGGAGTTGACCTTCCGTTAACCTCCATTTATTTTTATGTTCTTTTTCTAGCCATAACCAGATCTCCCTTTTAGCGGAATCCTTAGTGATTCCACATACAGGTTCTGGTCCTATGAAGTTCCTATTAGTACCTTCTTTGGCCAGTTTTTCGGTTATCTCATTGCCTTTAATTCCCTCATGTCCTGGCACCCATATCAGCGACACTATATTGTCTTGTGCCAGGTTATTGAGGACCTGTTTACAATATTTCACAAGCTTAGACCTGGTAGATGGGTTCATAATGGCTTTAATAGCCGGCTGACTATCAGTCATTATGTTAATTTTTTTGCTTGCGCAGCCGGCTTCCCGAATTTCATCGGCGTAGGCTGCGACTGCTAACAATTCGGCCGGGAAAACCGTAGTATGTTTTCCCAGACATACCGATATCTTCCTTCTAGGGCACATTCCGCATATGCCTGCACCTGCCCCCTGACTAGATTGTGATCCGTCAGTGTACCAGGTGCCGGCACCACAATCGATCAAGCGACTTTTTGCCTGTCCACCGGCATTTGAAATATCGGCTCTTCCAGTATAGTTCCTGTGATATCTGTATGACTTCCTACAACCTTGTTAGGACACCATACGTCATTGGCCTTCAGCCTCAGTAACGCAGCCATTGCCTCCGCCCTTATAAATAGCTCCAGCGGAGGGAGACCCACGATGGCCTCCATGGAAGCGGTTCCCGTGCTGTTCATAGCTCCCGTGATTCCCCTTATTACTACTGTGTACACCCAGTGTACCACATTTGGTTTTAGTCCCCAGGTCTTGCCAACAGCTCTTCTGCATCTCCAGAAGAGCTGCGCCGCCCTGTCTGCCACTTTGGCAAGGTGTCGGCTCCAATTCAGTTTCGCATCAAGTGTTATGCCTAGATACTTCACTTCATTGGTTAGTTCTAACTCTAACGTAATGCGTTATTTTTCCATCGCACACTACAGTATAACACAAGTGACTATACACAAGTGACATATACGGACAGTGTTTTAATAATTTCTTTTCTTCTAAATTTAATTAAAATTGATGTATTGCACATCAATGCATTCAGGAAAAAAATCTCTATTCATTATGCAAAGAAATATATACCGTGGAATTTGAAAAAAAAATGACAATCGCTAGGAATTTAAGATGGCGCTGGAAAAAAGTAAACATAGTACTCATAAAACCATTTCATTTGGTACCTATCTCATGAAAATCGAAATATAAATAACAGAGTTACAGCTTGGGGCGTTTTTTGTGTGACAGGCTGCATATACATATGGATTCGATTAGTTGGCGATCTAGGGTCTTGTCTTATTTCAATATGTATATATTTAAAACAATCTTATATGTTTTGGCATGTGAAGCCTTTATCAAAGAAGTTTAAAATATAAATGACAGTATATTAATGTCATACTACATATCAGTAGTTGTCATGGATACAATTATTCAAAGATACATTCAAGTTCAATAATAATAAATCATGCCTGGACATTCTCTAAACAGTTAGACAACAAAAACGGGGAATGGCAAGGCATGAGTTATTATTATGTCTGCGCCCGTGAAGCAGCTTAAGATGTTAAGCTGTCGGCATTTGCCTTAAACGAGAAGGAAAACTACGAAAACCTACTCGGACAGCTAGTCAGGGATCTAAACACGGAACTGCCAGCATGATAAGCAAATATACAAATATTTAAATAACATATGATATATATTTATATAACAGCGACATATATTATGATGATAAACTGCAGATTATTAGGTTATAGTATATGCTGCTTAGATTTTTTATATCACTTCTGTTGCTAATTGAATTTCTTTCCTGTTTAATATTAATAATTTTTTTAATTTCCCTTTTCTTTGTGTGTTGTTCTTTATCGATTATCTGTGTGTTTTCAAAATCGAAATGGTGATCGCGTTGTGGTTTATGTGTAAATAAAGCAATTTTGTCTGTTTTAGAGTATTTGTGGGACTGCATTTTTTTGTTTAATATATATATATATATATATACATACATATTTGTTTGTTTATTTTACCTACATACGAGATGGAACCAAATCGTTCTCGAAATTTGAAGCTCGCGCGTAAACTGATGCAGTTATAATTAAACGTCGCTACTTGAAGTTGTCGGACCATAGCATTCATAAATTAGTATATCAAACAGCATTTTGTTGGTGAACAATTTTTCATTTTTGTGTCTTCTTGTGCTTGCGATTTCAAATGGCCGATTCGGGGGAATACCTAGTATCAAGTTCTACTTTAAAACACACAAAAATGAAGCAATAGAGGACGATGCTTTGGGTCAAACACAAACTTGCGACTAGATTAAATGTTTAAAAAATAATCGAATATCAGTTGATCATGATAACCATTCAGGACGACCATCAACCGACATTACACCAGAATATGTTGTTGCTGTTTCGGAATTCAGTGGTGAAGTGCTGAAAGTTCAGTGGTGTAGACACGCCGTTCAAGACATCTGTAACATTCTAAAGTTATCTTATGGCACACATCAGCCGATTTTATAGGAAGAACTGAAGATGAGAAGGATAGCAGTAAAGATCGCGTCAGAACTGCTAAGCAACTAACAGAAACGACATCACATCACAGGTGACTAAAATTGGGTTTATGTGTATGATCCCAAAGCCAAACAACAATCGTCACAATGAAAGTCTTCATCTACACCTCGGTCATAGAAGCCCGTCAAGTCAAAAGCAACATCAAGCTCTTACTTAGCTATTTTCTCGGTGTTGATGGAAATATTCATAAAGAGTTCGTACCTCTAGGTGAAATAATTAGTATAAAATTATATTGTAACGCCCTTTGGTGGGTAGAAGAATATGAGATAGAAACGTCCAAGAAGTGGCACAGGAATAGCTAGGATCTCCACCATGATAAGCAACGTACTGCTTTGGTGAAATAGCAGATTTTAGCGAGAGACAACTTGGACGCTTCATCAGGCTTCTTAGACTTTTTCCTGTTACCAAAGATGATAATCAAGTTGAAAGTGCAAAGATTCAACAAGATGGAGGAGATTTAAGCCGAGCTGGAGACAGCGCCAACAGAACCACATGTCCAGAATGTATTCCTTTGGTATCAGAAGGGCTGGCGGTCAATGTTCGCCCTCCTAATGGGACTACTGTGAAGATAACGGAGGTAAATAAAGTCCAGGTATTATGAAATTTTATTTATCGCCAATACCTTATAAATTATATTTAGATGATCTAAGTTGTTCAAGTTTTTAATTTGCATTAACATTTTTAATTGATTTCAAAGTGTATTCAGGACTTTGTGTATATCTTCCATAATTTTAAAGGTTTTAAGATGCATGCACAAATATTACAGAATAGTGCTACCAGTGAACAGCAAGATTACTTAAACTTTATTTTAAATTAATATACGTTCAGGATACCATACTCAAAAGGTGATTGGTGCTTTCAAAGATAAGTGCAAAAACGTGTTATTAAAAACAAAATGTTCGTGAGTCTTTTTGTACCATTAGCTTATAATTTGTAAAAACATTTTTGTTTATGAAACAGTTTTCTAGCTGTCCGTTCAAAAGTTATAAAAAAGAAATAACGTGTGCTTCCTTTCAAGGGTGGTTAGAACGCGACTGGGCCAATATAAAGATTTAGCCATCTAATAATACCTCTATAATTGCACCAAGTTTTATTAAAATCAAAGTGCCGTAGGACAGGAGACTTTGCTCCACTTATTTTATTTTTATGCGTGTTGTCAAATATTTTTTCCGATAAATTAAGGTTGTAGATTTAATCCTTATTGGCCTGAAATGTATTTGAGAAAATTAGAAATGATGAAATGAGAGGGAATTATTAATTTGTTAATAAGACTAAGCTAAAAGAAAATATAATTACATGGAGCAAAGTATCCTTCATAAGACCAGGAAACTTTGCCTTATACTTAAAAGTATGTACTTTTTTAGTATCTAGTTGATTGGTGCAAAGTCAGAACATTCGCATTAATAAAATATTCGATGTAGCATATTGGCGGATATGTTGGGGGACATATTGGCGAACACGTAACGACAAATTTGTTAAAATATAAAATCTTATTGCAAAATATCGACTGTCCTCGAAATAAAGAGATATCTTATAGTAAATGGAAAGATGTAATTATATAGAATATAAATACAAAATATTTTCAATTGCGAAATGATCCCAAAAATTACAAACTCCTTAAAAATTGTACTACATGACGCCTATGAATTCAAAATATTCAGAATGTGTATAAATAATAAATACGTCTATTGAATTTACACGCACACATATGCTACAGCGTTTACATACTTAACAGCTGTCGATGTTATAAAAACTATAACATTGTTGTATGCTAAGGTCAATAACCTCAATCAAAACCAGCTGTTTATACATTCAAGGAAATTATTAAAAATTTTAAAAAATGTGTATTACGTATATTACGTTATTTTTTTGTTTTGTTTCGAGAAGTTTCAAATATAAAATATTATGGATTCAGAATGTCTATAAAAAAAGACCGCTATTGAATACAATATTTTTGTTTATAAAAACTCTAGTAGATAACATTATGTATAAGTTTGGTATGGCAAGGGTTCGATAAATTGGTACGAAAGTTATTTGTTAAAAATTTATACTTACGAATTTTTAAAGACGATATATTAAAAGAACATGTAAGACGTTTCTTCTACAGGAATTTAAGGTCCTATTTGATAACAATCTATTTTTAATCGAAGACGTAACTGAAAACCGTATCGAACGTACGTAACGATCGACAACTAGACTAAACTGACAATAACAAAACTATTCTTTTTGTTATAGTAGATCAGCTTTAAGATATTGTTTTTGATACTTCTTATAATATAGTCGGTCGCATAGTGGCGCGACAAAAATGTTTTAAATATGTCACCCTTTTTCTCGCTTATGACAGAGAATTTTGGTTAAATTATTTTTGGATTCATAGTCTATATAATTACATCTTTCCATTTGTCATATTTTGTCTTTTTATTTCAAAAACACCCGGTATAACTACTTAATAAAATTCAAATAAACATCTTTAACATATAACATTTATTATCATTGGAATACAATTTATTAAAAATAAAGTTTTCCACTTCCGGTGTAAAAAAAGCCATATTTGATTTAGTTTATTACTTCTCAAGTTATTATCTCACGTATCATGCAATTTATGAGGTTTAACTAGCCATTTCCATGATTTCAACGATCTTTCCTGAGAACTTAAGCCCTTTCTTCGTTAACACTAACAACACATTAAAAAAATGGTGTTGAACAATCTCCTTTAGCAAAGTAGTAGCGTTATATAAATAACTGTAGGCTTGCTTTCCTGGCAGTACAAATTCTATTTCCTTTTCTTCGCTATCTTCTGCAACACTGATTTCCTAGGTATTGACATTGTCATATACATTTCAAATTTATATTTAACCACTTCCACCGCTACTACTATCTACCGTATTTCTTTTTCCTTTATTTGTAAATAATTATGTGTTTTACCATTATCAGTAATTTTTAATTGTTCATTTCTTTTTTCCTAGTGTTTCTAAAAAGGAGGCCTCCACAATACTTTTGTCACAAATAACTATCGGAATAGCTGTTAAAAGCTCATTTGTAAAAGCCACACTTTCTTAAACCAGCAATCAAGTTCGCCTTCCATAGCAGTTGTAGTAGCATTGAAAAATGTTGTTTCTGTAGAAATCTACTTTTTTCGCCATCTGTTATTCCCTTCGAAACGGTTAAAATTATACGCCATAATAGAACTAATAATAGTTTTAGTTTTCGTAAGGATAATATAACCTCAAAATTATATTTGAAGGAAATATTTTTTACATTATTATTTTTATACAATTCACCTCTTTTTAGATAGTAACAGGGCCGTGCCTATCTATAGGCGAGATTATGACAAACGCGCAGACGGCTCATTTTAAGGGCGGCCAAAAGCTTTAAAAATGATTACAAGATTAAATTATTAGTAGTTAACAGAATATAAAAAGTATAGTACATATATATAAAATACATGAGCAATCTATGAAATGTATAATAATGCATATGTACATATACTGAATTAATATTTGATGGTTTCTTTATTGGAAAGAATTGATAGTTTATACATCATCAATGCTTTTGGTTATAAGTGTTTAAGTAAACATCTTCGAACTGAGGTAATAAGTAGAGCAGACCAATTTCCGTGCGCGCCATGTGCGCCGATGTGAGGATGATTGTATTGCATCAGAACTAATAAAAAGCATTCAGTATGTGTTTGGTACTTGCTTAGACTGTATGTATGTGTAAGAATACGTAATAAAATGTCGTCGACACATAAATCGAGAAAACGACCGTGGTCAGACGAAGTGAATAAGTTTATTATGGATTTCCCGGACTTTATATACGATGGCTCAAAAATTAAATGTGTAGTGTGCAATACATATTTAATGTGTTGGTCAAAAACACATTGTAAAGAACACGTAAGCAGTTCGAAGCACAATAATAATAAAATTAATCGACAACAGTTTATACATGAACTATGTGTAACCATGATTGTGTGTACACTGCCGTTTACCTTGTTAAGTAATGATTCATTTATTTCATTTCATTCTATACTTATATCGGTAACAAGCTCATGTTGCATCCCTATTCTATCGCATATTCTAATATATTACGAATTACACTCCCATACCGGCGCTCATGGCGCGCACGGAAATTGGTCTGCTCTAGTAATAAGTAAACATAAAACATATGAAACTGAACAAGGCACCCGGACAAGATCGAATTGCAACAGAGATACTTCGTATACTAGAGGACGACGGTCTTGAAATATTGCTAGATATATGTAACAAGATATGGCGCGCACCGGATAGTGGCCAAGCATTTGGGCCAAATCCGCATTTATTCCTATACACAAAAAGGTTTAACGAAAAAATACGAGAATTACAGAATTATTGCCCTCATATCACATGCAAGCAAGATACCGAGAGAACATTAGACAGTTAATAGAGAAATAAAGAGAGTTTAACGCACCGCTGGTACCGTGCTTTATTGTCTACAAGAAAGTTTTTGACTGTGTTCGTTGGTGAAGTCTTTGGGTGATATTGAAAGAAATGGGAGTAACTAGCCACCTCATTAAGTTCATATCACATCTGCACCAGCAAAGTGGAACTAAATAACAACATATCACAGCCATTTGAGATACGAAAAGGAGTACGACAGAGGTGCATACTCTCTCCACGAATTTTTAACGCATATGGAGAATACATTATGAGACGAGCACTAGATGACTTTGAAGGAAGAGTCTCAATTGGAGGGAGCAAACTTACACATCTAAGATATGCGGATGATACTATATTAATAACGAATAACAGACGAGAGGCAAACAATGCTCGAGCGGGTGTCAAGAGAAAGCACGAAATTAGGTCTGGAGATTAACTTGAGCAAGACCAAACTCATGATTATTGACAGAGGAAACATACTTCCACAAGGCAATCGATTAAATGTGTGAAGAAGTCAATTATTTCACATATCTTTTATCACTTATAAGCAATCAAGGAGGATGTGAAAAAGAAATTAATAGACGTATTTCAATGGCGAGAGGTGCAATGGCGTACCTGAATAAGATATGGAAAGACCGGCAACTTACGAGAAACACTAAAAACAAGTTACTTAAATCCTGGATGTTCTCGATTTCTCTGTATGGAGTTGAGTCGTGGATAATCAAAGCCTCGAACAGGAAAAATATAGATGCATTTGAGATCTGTTGCTGGCGGCATATGCTACGTATATCTTGGACCGAAAAACGCACTAACACATCTATACTGGATGAACTTAAGATAGACTAGCCACGATTTGCTGTAGAAGAATCTTGCAGTACTTTGGACACACAACTTGACGAGACGGAGATAACTGATTGTCCATGGCAAGATTGAGGGTAAACGATCAGATCGTCAAACAGGTGTATTAATGAAATGAATGAGATAATAGGCTCACCATTGCAAGACCTGTTAGTAGAAACTAAACACCGTAAAACGTGGGAAGAAAAAGTGATGTACCTAGAGATGAGATCACGATTTCTCAGTCCAAAGAAGATAATAAAGTGTATGCTGTTATAAATGTTATTGTTTTTCGGGAGCGCACGCAGGCGGCTGAACCTCTAGGCAGTAATATAAGTAACATAAAAAGGCTAACATGCTTCTTAAATTATTACGTACGTCTTTTACATCCGTTCAAAATTTGTCACCAACAACAAGAAAACTTAAACGCACAGAAATGCCATTGAAATGGTGGTACCATAATTTTTATCAACACAGATAAATGGATAAACAAGTGTATATAATTTTGGACCAACGTTTCTCCTTTAGGAGTTTACGGTATACGGATGTTGAAATTATTGCTTCAATATGACCACGTTTGTCAATATGTCTGTAATTATCTTTCTTATATTGTCTAACTTTCTCTATACGTTAAATTACAAAATAAAATTGCATTCAAATGACATTAGTTGTACAGAAACAAAAAAAAGCATTTACGAATGAACAATTATTATATGCAACAATACTATGACTATAAGTACCATAAACGTTTGTAAAACTATGAATTTTCAAGGTATCTTTTAGTAATTTATCCACTTACAATTGAAGTAAGTGTTTGATAATTATATAACGCCATAATTTCCACAGTGTACATATTTTCCCATATTATTCAATAAAAGTAACAAGACATTTTTTTCATGTAATTACAGTGCAGACGATTATAATAGGTACGGTTGGCTATTAAAATATGTTTCACGTAATCAAAAATATACATAGAAGAAATAAAAAATTCAATCCAAAACTCAGATCCACTGTAATTTCCCTGGTAAAATATCGATGTGCATATGTAAAGTGCATTTTGCATCGGCTCCGACTGCATAATTTACAATAAAATTTGTCCAATTGAATATTCTAAAAGCAATTTAGTGGCATCGGCAGCAGGACAAACTGCCACAGTCGTCTGTACTAGATAAGGAAAGAGATACATAGAACAGATAGGATATAGAATTAAACGTGTATAGCACAGAGTAAATCGTTTTAGTTTGCAATTGGTCAGCGCGTTGACTTATTGGAGTGGAAATGCTATTGGACAAGTGATTACTGCGTCGATCAACGCTTCTCATCTTGGATTAAGTTATCCGTCCTCTCCAATTACTCGATCTTTTTAGAGACTCCGAACGTTTAACTTACTTAAACACGGTCGCTGAAAAGAAAAATCAATAAAAATTGTTTGAAAACCTTTGCTGAAATATAGGTATTAACGAAAAACAGGCATTGTTGACTTTTTCAATGATAGTGTTCATAAAATAATTTATAGCTTATTTCATACAGACTTTCATTTTTTTATCATTTTAAAATTTGTAAATCTTATATATTATTAAATTATGCTTATTGTAACAACGTATAATATTTGATTTTCCTTTAAAGTTTCATATTATATCACTTTCCTCGCGGTGATAGTGATAGTGATTTATTTACTGTATTCACAATTACAATAAAAGTCATCAACATTTGGAATACAAAAACAATGTTAAATTATTCAAAATATATACATAAATATTGCTAAAATATAAAAAGCGTTCAAGTAAGCTTTGCCTCTAGTAGGCCATTCCTTTAAAAACGTATGATCATTAATAATTTAAATTTGCATTAGTTGTAAATTAGACAGATGCATAGTTGACAAAAATTGCTTTGTAATTTAAATTGATTTAACATGGTTTTCACTATACAACACAAATCATTCATGCTAGAATCTTATTTTCGAAACGGACGTAAGATTGACGGACAATGGCAGTATTCTCTTCAAGATTGTTTAGAAGAATTTAGAAATGAGTTCCCTAACGTCATCTTTGATTATGACAGTTTTCGACACACAGTGACACATTCCGTTATGGTTTTCAGAGAAACAGGGAGTGTTAAACTATCCCAGAAGAATAACGTTTAGTCAGTGGTTCTTAAATAATTTTGATAATGACCTTCTTGACAAAACCTTTTTTTCTGATGAGTCATGGTTTTATCTGAATGGATATGTGAACTCACAAAATATGAGGATGTGGACTAATGAGAAACCACATAATTTTTTTGTTGAAACCGCACTTCATCCGCAGAAAATTGGTGTATGGTGTGCGATTAGTCGAAGGGGAATTATTGGCCCTATTTTTTTTAACGGAACCTTAACAGGAGAAAGGTATCGACAAGAAATTATTATGCCATTTATCGAACAGCTTGACGACGAAGAAATAACACAGGGTTACTTTCAACAAGACGGAGCTAGAGCACACACAGCAGGTGAAACAATTAATATTCTGCAGCAATTTTTTCAAAATCGGTTGATAAGTTTAAACACTGAACATGAATTTCCACCAAGATCTTGTGACATTACCCCATGTGATTTCTTTTTATGGCCATTCTTAAAGAACTCAATTTATCAAGTACAGATACCTGATCTTGCAGGCCTTCAAATCAGAATTGCTGAAAGAATTAATGGAATTGACAATGCGATACTACAAAACACTTTTTCTTCCATTAGAAGAAGATGTGAGAAATGTTTCGAACAAGGTAGTGGACACTTTGAACAATTTTTATAAAATTTTGCTTGTTTGTTGGAAATAAACATATTTCATTCACTTGAAAATGTTCGTTTTATTATTTTGACATTTGTCATTTCAATCAAATATCTCATCTCATAACCAACAAAATTCCTATTAAAATTAGTAACAAGCTAAGACATAATCATAATTTCCAAGGGCTACTTTGAGGTAAAATTTATTTGAATTCTTTGTATTATAAAGGACACTGTGCAAACACGTAAGACAAATTTTATACACATATCGGGCAGAAGTCATTTATTTAGAATCTCGTCAACCGAATAAAAGGCATTTTCTATATGAAGATTTTTGGCAGTACGTATAAATCTTCTGATACACATAACTTTTAAGTTAACATCACAGGCACATAGTTTGTTATCTATTTTAGGACCCCAGTGCGTATATCCTTGGGTATATCTTTGGGTTGTCCTTAAGCTATGGTATGGTATTTTTAAAACGTCTTTGTTTCGAGTTTGGTACTCGTGCTCAACATAATATCGCGAGCACTTTTCCACCTATCCTGCCACACTTAAGGTATATACCGACGGCATGGTAATTATTTCTTTCAGAAACAAAAGACTATCTATACGTTTTGTGCGATTTCAGATTACACAATATACGAATTCTGCGCTTTTGAAGTAGAAACACGCATCCTGCCTCCTGATATACTCCAAAACTGAATACCATATGTAGTCAGAAAATGTAAATTTGAAAAGTACTTCATATGTGCAGCATGGTAAATCGTTAGAGTCCTAATTCTCCTAATTGTGCTCAGCGCTGTAGTCCATTTTTCGGCAAGTTCATTTATGTGTTTGGACCATCCCAACTTGTTGTTTAAGTGTAATCCTAGGAACTTTATAACCTCTATATCTTCACTTATATTGGTCGTAAATGCGAGCATGCGAGCTTTTGTGTTTTTGTGGAATTTCATTCAGTTGCTTGTTGTTTGACTACATGTGGTCTCTTCCTTCTTTCGTACCGCCCATTACTAAAATTGATGTATCATTAGCATACGGTCACACTTGTCCCGATGGTATATTAATTGGAAGGTCATTAATATATATAATAAATAAAAGGGGGCCGACAATGAATCCTTGTGGCATACCCTGCCGCACATTTACCACGTCCGACCTCTCACTTGCATGTACAACATATTTCCTTCGGACACTCAGATAGGAAAACATCCAATAAAATGGAATGATCGACTGTGTCGAAAGCTCGTGTCAAGACAAAGCATGTGATCTCCTCATCTGGTGGTTATCTACAGCCTCCAACACAGACTTCAAAATCTCAATTATTCCTGTTCTTCTATTTTTCCTGAAGCCGTGTTGGGCCTCGCCTAAAGTGAGGCCGATTGTTGTTTTCAAGACACCTATTCTAAAAGTCTTGCAGCTATCACATGTTCAAATATTTTTGATATCTCAAGTAGAATGGATATAGGCTCTATAGTTTTATGTACAATTTACGTCACTGTTTTTATAAATGGGAATTTCTCTAGAAATTTTTAATACCGCAGAGCAGGCATTTATTAAGTGACAGCATTATGCTATATATTCTTCAGTAATTTAGTTGTTACTTCGTAGTAATCTCGGTTTTGCTTTAATTTTTGAGACTATGTAGTATACAGATCATGTTCATTCATCGGTCTAAGTTAGCACGAACTGTCGCTTTGTATATTAATTTTCGTTAAGTAGAATTTAAATATTTACTCATTATTCCTGCTCTACAAATACATTGTTAAGGTCGGCAGAATTTAATTGAGAAGAAAGTTTACTTTTGTTCTTTATATTGAAGTGTTCATTAATTATCTTCCAAATTGTCTGTTGTTTATTATCTGATTGACGTATTCTATCTAGGTATCTTTCTCTATTTTCAATGTCTATTAAACGTTTGTATTTTTCCTTATATTTCTGATAGAATATATAAGGCTGGAAAATATTGTAGGAGGGTTAAAATAAATATGTACTATTGCAATATTTGCCCGTTATAACAGAAATATAAATAGAAGTGCCCGTCATGCATACAAGTATGCAGATGGGACTCAGTGATAATCGTATTGCTGCTTCGGGAGGACCACAGCAGATCTCGGCTTGTACTTCATTGGCTTATATTGTATATTTGATATTCTAACTACTGTTTCTGTTGTACTGTCTCTTTTAAGATCTAAAACAGTTTTCCTGTTTTATTTTTGATATTGTATTATGCATACAATATATTTTCGATTACAGACGAGGTGCATCAGTCTTGCTAAGGTTTGTTTATATTTTTCCATGGATACTTTTTAGACTATGGTTCATAAATTTAAGTGTCAGAAAATAACATAAACCCGAAGAATGACAGTTGTAACATATAACATTCTGATAACGTTGAGAAGGGTGGCCAACATAATATAACTAAAATGCAGCGATAACAGGCCTCTTATGTGAGTAATTTGTGATCTTTAAGCTTTTGCGCTTAACATTACTGACTATGATGTGCCTCGTCTGAAATCGTAAATATACTACAAGTTCGCATAATTCAATTTCAGAAGCATCTGCTTGTTTTAAAATTAGATTTATTTTTAAAGATTTCATCTATTTATTTACTACAGTTACAGGCTATTATTTGAAAATTTAATATTTTGAAGTAACTTGAGTTTAATTTGAGAGTTTTCGCTATTTATTTTGAAATATTAAACATATTTCTGATTTAGTAAGTTTGTTTATTTACTTTGAAATAATAGATTTCGTTTATTTTTAGAAATTCATTTATTATTTTATTCGTATTTTTATTGTAAGATACAGTTTATTTTTCTAATTAAACTGATTGCGAATATTTTTAATTTACAAGCATTAGTATTACATTCAAGTATAATATTCCTTTTTCTATTTTTCAGTAAAGATTATTCGGGACTGCCAGTAGGATAAATTTCGATACACACTTATAATCCTACTGGTGTCCAGCCGTCAAATATTTAGGGTTGTCTAGGGAAACTATGTGGGGAAGCTTCTAGACAGCATACCATAGGTCCGCATAAATAACGTATTACATATGCCTATTACAAGCGCCAACTCTGTAAGGAAAAAAATATTATTCATAAACTCTTCCAAGCCGGTATGTGCTGCTGAAATAGAATATTCTAAGATGAAATGGGTGAAGCTTATACTTCACTAAGTTCCATTTTCTCTGGGATACTGCAGAATAGCATTCGCAGACCTATATTATACTTGTTGTATACAGTAAATATTCCAACCTTCGACAGCATAATAATTACAACGTATGATATGCGGATGATACTGTCATTATGACTTCAAATGTAGATCCTATACAAATCGTAGCTTTTCTAAAACCATCTAATAAACTGAAAATATGGTGTAATTTATGGGAGGTGAAAATTATCAATTTGAAATCTATCGTATCACACATTTATTAAAAATTGTGACGATGTCACATTACCTATGAAGGGCAAAGGGATATTTTGGTATTCATTTCGACATTCATTTAAACTAGGGAAGTCATATTTGGACTAGAACAATCGGGAATTATTTATAGAAACTTGTGTTAGTACATGATACGTATTCTAAACTAAATCTGAAAACCAAATTATTAATCTGCATGAATATTAAAACTCATTAGATTCTATGAGAATCTAATCTTGAGTATCGTCAGCAGCGTTTTCAATTCAAGGTTTTCGCCAAATTTGTAATGCTCCATGGTATGTAACGAAGGAGTGGTGTAGGAAAAGAAAAAAGAGCAGCTGCAGGAGTGGGATGCATTATACACAAGAAATTAGGAAACCAAATTTATAGATGGAATGCCTGGTCAGAAAGAATATTACTAATAGAGATGAAGGAAAGAAACAGAACGAAAACAATAATAGTGGTGTACGGGCCAAACGAAGATGATACATCAGAAAATAAGAATAAATTTTGGGAAGAACTAACATTAGTGGTGGAAGACGCGAAAGGTATAATGTTTGTAGTAGGAGATTTCAACAGTAGAGTTGGCATAAGAGACGATGAATATAGTGAAGTATTGGGAACAAACGGGGAGACTGTTAGAAATAACAATGGAAAAAGAATGCTGGACTTCTGCATTATACACAACTTGGTAATAACTAACATTCTTTTCCAACACAAAGATATACACAGATATACTAGAGAAGTCAAGAGTAGGGGGGAGAGGTCCATAATTGACTACATATTAGTTGACAAAAATAACAGAAGAATTGTGAGCGACACGAGAGTAAGAAGAGGGCCGGAAATAGGAAGCGATCACTTTGTGGTTATATCAAGAATAAAAGAAAAAGTTCAAAACAAGGAAAAGCAATATATATATATACACAGAAACAAGACCAAAAAGAATCACTTAGAATATACAAATTAAGAAGTGAAGTCATTGCGGAAAAATTCCAGAAAAGGATAACCGAAAGAGTAGAAAATATAGAAATTAATGGAACTATCGAAGAAATTTGGAATAGGTTTAAAGAAATAATAATAACTACAACGAAAGAGATATGTGGCGTAAGGAAAAATAAAAAGAAAAAACAAACAAAATGGTGGACAAATGAAATAAGACATCAAATTAAGATAAAGAAAAAAGCATGGAAAACATACTTAGCAGAACAAACAGTGGAAAAATACGATATATACAAAGAAGAAAGAAAAAAAGTGAAACATTTAGTAGTACAAGCAAAAAAGGAGACATGGAAAGAATTTGGGGAAAAGATGAAAAAAAACAGTAAAGAGAACCAAAAACTATTTTATAGAGTCTTGAAATCAGTAAGGAATGAAGAAAGGTCACAATCTACACATTATATACAAAATAAGAAGGGAGAGATCCTAAGCGATAGAATGAAGATTATAGAAAGGTGGAAAGAATACTTTCAGGAATTGTTAAGCGGAGGAGTGGAAAACGAGAATGCTAGTGAACAACAAATAATAGGAGAAGAAGAGACAGAAGAAATAATTACCATGGACGAACTGGAAGAAGCAATACAAAAACAGAAAAATGGAAAAGCGCCAGGCTGTGACAAAATAACAGCAGAAATGATAAAAAATATAGGACAAAGAGGAAGAGAATTAATGTTGAAAATATATGACAGAATATGGAGAGAAGAGGAAATACCAAACGATTGGAAGAAGTCATTGATAGTACCAATATACAAGAATAAAGGAAATAAGAAAGAATGCAATAATTACAGAGGAATATCCCTTCTAAGTACTGCAATGAAGATTCTCGAGCAAATAATAGATAAAAGACTAAGAACAAAACTCGAAAATACGTTACATGAGTCACAAAGTGGGTTTAGAAGAGGAAGGAGCACACAAGACCAAATATTCTCTGTGAAACAAATAATACAAAAAGCCTCTAGAGAACAGAAGAAAGTGTTCTTAGCATTTATAGACTTGGAAAAAGCCTTCGATAAAGTACCAAGAGAAAGATTGTGGAATGTATTAAGAGAAAGAGGTGTCAATGGCAAAATAAGACGATTAATACAGAAAATATATATCCACAATACTAATGCTGTAATAGCTAACAATTTAGAATCGGAGATATTTAAAACAAACGAGGGACTGCGCCAAGGGGGAAGTCTGAGCCCAATGCTGTTCATTGTTTATATGGATGACATTATCAAACAGTGTGCATGTAAAGGTAAAAAGTTCAGGGTTGGACACCTTAACTTGAATGCAGTCGAAGTTTCTGAAGGGGCATTCGCAGACGACATAGTAGTTATAGCCGACAATGAGGAAGATATGAAACGTAATTTAACAACATGGAATATGACACTAAAGGACAGTGGAATGACGATGAGTAAGAGTAAAACTAAAGTAATGGTAGTGGGAGATGAACAGGTAGATACGAAAATCGTAATAGAAGGAACTGAAATAGAACAAGTGAGAACATTCCAGTACTTGGGAGTACGAATTGATGGAAGAGGGACCCAGGACGCTGAGATTAATCAAAGAATAGAAAAAACAACAAAGCTGTACCACAGCATGAGGAATAATTTCATTAACAAAAAAGAGATATCCCGAGAAACAAAACTAAAAGTATATAAGGCAATTTACCGACCGATATTAACATATGGCTGTGAATCCTGGATATTAAATAGAAGACAAAAGAATAAATTACAGGCAGTAGAAATGAAGTATTTAAGAAGAGTTAGAGGAGTTACAAGGATGGACAGAATAAGAAACTTGGAAATACGAAAAGATTTGAAAATGCAGTCAGTGTTAGAATACATTGAACAAAGACAGCTAGGATGGTGGGGACATTTATATAGAATGGAAAATACAAGACAAACAAGAAGGATATGGGAAGCAAGGATAATGAGAAATAAAAGAAGAGGAAGGCCAAGGACAACATGGAATGATGTCATAGCAGAAATACTGGGAAGGAAAGGCAAAACATGGACAGAAGCGAAGAACATGACAAGGAATAGAAATGAATGGAAAACGTTTATAAAAAGCTAGAAGAAGATAAACGCCCAACACCATTGTTATGGTAATAGGGATTTTTGGATTATATATATATGTAACGAACGATGTTATTCATCGAAATCGAAAAGTACCATTTGTTAAGGATACAATATAGACAATATTGACTTTGAGTCACTGAAAATCATCGAACTTTGATAATTTGGAAAGTTTTTAAGTAACTATGGTGAAAGAAAACAAAAATTCTCCTAGCTGTGTCGACAACTTACTGTTAAACCATCGCAATATACAGGGTGTCCAGAAACTCTCCTGACAAACGAAGACCGGAGATTCCTCTGATAATTTTAAGACAATTAAACCCAAATTCACCTAGTCCGAAAATGCTTCCTAAGGGAGCTAGAGTTCTTTGAAGATGGCTCCTTGTATTTATTTTCTTTTAAATTCCTCCAGAACGCTTCTATTTAGAAAAACAAAAACTGTTATGCTTATTTATCCTCCAGAGATGAATCGATTCCATCAATTGCGAATTTCTTGTACCGGTCATAGGCGTCCGTTTTGGGTAGGTCAACGGTTATTTTAAGGCATAACTTTTTTGTCTTTAACTTTTAAGCATTTGTGACACTAGATTATTAAATTTTCAGGTATTCCAGTACTAAAATGGACTCTTACTTTAAGTCGGTAGGATACACCGTTTTCTAGAAAAATCGATTTGTAAATTTTTCGTTTTTTCTTCATTAAAGTTCAATTTATTATGTACCTACTTATTTTTAGCGACGAAGTTAGCTTGGACTATCAAGGCATGGATGAAAATTAATTTAATAAATTAAAAACAAATTATTTATTACAATGGAACGAAACTAACAAAAAAAGAACAAGTTAGATTATTACAAAAGTTGCTCGATGTGATGACCATTAGTCTCTATGCATAAGTTTACCCTTTTGCTTAGAGAACGCCGAATTCTTGCAAAAATTCCAAAGTTATTTCTAAATTCGTTGCAAGCATTTGTATCCTTAGCCAGAGTTGTGCGCGATTTTGTATCGAAACGGAATAAACAAATGCTTTTATGTATCCACAATAATCGCAAGGATTCAAATCCGGCCACTTTGCTGGCCAAGCAACTGGACCGCCTCTTCCAATCCAATGGTCTTCGTAGTTATTATCTATAAAGTCTCGTACATTCCTGCTAAAGTGGGCCGGACAGCCGTCCTGTAGAAACCATAAGTTTTGCCGAATATTTAAACGCACCTCATCTAACAAATCAGGTAAAATATTTTGCTGGAAATGTATGTAATCAGCACCATTTAAACGAGCAGGTAATTCCACAGGTCCAAGTAGATAATCGTCAACTACTCCTATCCAGACTGATGCTTAAATTCTTGAACAACGTGGGGATTGTCACCAACGTACGAATAATAATGTGCATTATGTACATTAAAAATTCCATTTTTTGAGAATCTAGCTTCGTCACCAAACAAAATGTTCCTGAAGAAATCTTCATCTTGATTTTTCTGATTTTGTAACCATCTAGCGAATTCTACGCGAGCAGGAAAATCTCCTTCTAGCAGTGCTTGCACCTTTGTAAAATGAAAAGGATATAACTTTTCTTTGTGTAAGATATTTCCTACGGAAGATTTTGAAATTGTGGGGTACATGGCAGATAGTCTTCGAACGCTAATTTCTGGATTTTCCTCAACTTCCATTAAAATAACATCTTCATGTTCTGCTGTTACATCATTGTGTCTCCCTGTTTCATTATTTTTTGGGACCACTGAACCTGTTTCTCTTAATCGTTGATGAAGAGCTGTAAATGTTGAGTGAGTGGGATGCTGACGATTGGGAAATTTTTCAGCGTATCTACGTTGCGCCGCTCGAGCGTTACACCTAATTTCGCCATAAACTAAATGCATATCGGAGTATTCCTCATTAGTAAAAACCATTTTTTTTTAAATTGAAATCGTTGTGTTTGAATAACACAAAGTAAAAAATGAAAAGATAAACTTTGCGAACTGACAACAATTTGACAATGAAAAACGTAGGTTTTACTTCTGTTGGCAGTTCAGGAGCTAACTATTGCAAAAAATAAAAAATTGAACTTTAATGAAGAAAAAACGAAAAATTTACAAATCGATTTTTCTAGAAAACGGTGTATCCTACCGACTTAAAGTAAGAGTACCTTTTACTGGAATACCTGAAAATTTAATAATCTAGTGTCACAAATGCTTAAAAGTTAAAGACAAAAAAGTTATGCCTTAAAATAACCGTTGACCTACCCAAAACGGACGCCTATGACCGCTACTAGAAATTCGCAATTGATGGAATCGATTCATCTCTGGAGGATAAATAAGCATACCAGTTTTTGTTTTTCTAAATAGAAGCGTTCTGGAGGAATTTAAAAAAAAATAAATACAAGGCGCCATCTTCAAAGAACTCTAGCTCCCTTAGGAAGCGTTTTCGGACTAGGTGAATTTGGGTTTAATTGTCTTAAAATTCTGGACACCATGTATATGAGTATGTAAATATGCAATGTGTTCCAGGATTGATGATACAATAGGTGCGATGGACTAAATATTTTTGAATTTTATTTAAGATGGTGGGATTAAGTCTTGTTTTATTTGAAGAGAATTTAAAGAATATTTTCACATTTTGAAAAATAATTCGGCCTTAACAGAGAAACGAAAACTATTTGCTTTTCAGGTAAAGTACCCTTTAAGTTTACGAGAAATTATGGCTTTATCCAAAATTTTAGGAAGATATACCTACTTTGATTATACCTTCATTTAAAGATTACATTAGTTTACAAATTTAAGTTTATTCACTGGGGTTTTAATTTTAATACGTGATATTGACTAAATATGTTATTATGATTTCAAACATGATTTAAGATTTTTTATTATGCCATCCAGGTGCAACACAAATTACGAAATAAAAAGGCATTGCTTTCGATGAACGTATATAAACATACTGTATTTAAAAATGACAAGTTGACACTTTTATATTTTGATATATTAAAAATATATAAAAATACTTAATAATATTAATCGAAATTCTGAAATTTTCATTAATACGACCGTTGTCTCTTTGTTTGAAAAGTTCTAGTCCAAATATGACTTCCCTAGTTTAAATGAATGTGGAAATTAATACCTAAATATCCCTTTGCCCTTCATAGGTAATGTGACATCGTCACAATTTTTAATCAACGTGTGATACGATAGATTTCAAATTGATAATTTTCACCTCCCATAAATTACACCATATTTTCAGTTTATTAGATGGTTTTAGAAAAGCTATGATTTGTATAGTATCTATATTTGAAGTCATAATGATAGTATCATCCGCATATCATACGTTGTAATTGTTATGCTGTCGAAGGTTGGAATATTTACTGTATACAACAAGTATAATATAGGTCTGCGAATGCTATTCTGCAATATCCCAGAGAAAATGGAACTTAGTGAAGTATAAGCTTCGCCCATTTCATCTTAGAATATTCTATTTCAGCAGCACGTACCGGCTTGGAAGAGTTTATGCATAATCTTTTTTTTCCTTACAAAGTTGGCGCTTGTAATAGGCATATGTAATACGTTATTTATGCGGACCTATGGTATGCTGTCTAGAAGCTTCCCCACATAGTTTCCCTAGACAACCCTAAATATTTGACGGCTGGACACCAGTAGGATTATAAGTGTGTATCGAAATTTATCCTACTGACAGACCCGAATAATCTTTAATGCCTCTTTTTAAACACCAAAAAATAGATGTGCAGTTAACCGAATGAATAGTGCTATTCAACAACTGCGTGATGTACTTACAGATGTTGTAGACTATTTATCTCGTCCATCATAAAGACGACCATTTCAGCCCGATGTGTCCGGTCTCCAATAATGACTGTGGATTCCCAAAAAAAAATCACAAATTCTCAAACTTGACGTGGGAATTTTTGAGGGATCCCAAATTAAACTTCAACGACAAGATAAAAAATTTGAAGAAACCTTATGTGACTTGGAGTGTGTTGCTCAGAATGCTTTTACAAATGTGACCCATTATTTTCTAGGAAATACAAAATCTGACAATTATATAGTACTTGTTAATGAACTTCTTGAAAGTTACCATAAATTGAGCTGTAATATGAGCCTTAAAATGCATTTTTTTCACTGGCATCTAGATTTCTTTCCCTAGAACCTCGGCGACGTGAGTGATGAACACGGCGAAAGGTTCTATTTTCTATTATTGAAAAACGTTAACAGGACAAGTGGAACAGTGAAATGCTTGCTGATTATTGTTGGACATTGATATCAGAAACTGCCGAAGAACAGTATAAAAGAAAAGTTAAAAGAGAAAGATTTTAAACAGGAAGATATCATACAGCTCCATATAATGTATATATCTAATTAATATTATTTCATTTATTTTTAAATATTTTTTTTTACAAAACCTGACGTGCCAGAATAAATTTGTTGTTATTACTATTGTTAGAACTAAAAAAAAAACGAAAATTCTACATAGTTTCTAAAGAAAAATTTAAAACATTTTTGACCAGTGTAATTGTTTGCTAAACTTATCAATATATTTTGATGGACTGTGTTTATTTCGATGTGTGCAGGTCGCTTGAAGCTTAAAATCTGATTGACATATATGTAGAAAAAAAATAAGCACTAGTTCAAGCAGACTTAAATTAAGATTGAGTGAGTCAAGCCGCTTAGACTTTGCGAGATGAACAGCTTGGCCAAATTAATTGCAAGTTACTAACACTTAACAACTACTACAAAGTAAAGTTAAAATTACATAATAAATCATGAAAACATAAAATAAAAAAAATTTTCGGCTCAATGAGCTTCAACCTGTATCATGAGATAGCTCACGACCAAACCACTAGCTCGCGTACAGTTTTCTAGAATTGTTTCCGAAAATCGTTAATATCTTGGCTTCTCATAAAAAATTTAAAAAAAGTGTCATCTGCAGCACATAATGTAGTATGCTTTCACAAATTTTCAGTCATTTATTTAAAATAGCCAGGATTCTTCATTCTAAATTTGCATATACCTCTTTACACCAATGCCTTTTCAATACGAAAAATATGATCAACGCTATCGACTATGGAGATTCTGAAAATCATACAGGCGTCTAGCAATATCAACTTTTCCGAAAAAAAAATCAGAGGGCAAAAATTCATTTCCGCACTTTTTATGAAATATCTCTTCCGCGGGCTTGTAATTATGCATAATCATGACATATCTAAGTGTATCTAGCCGAAAGAAATCGATTGACACCACCCGCGACGCTCTAGCTTGACTGATTTAGGTGCAAAACTTGAGGTCTTATACCACTTATACCATGATAGATGTTTCAGCCGAACCCCAGAGCATTCTCGTGACAAACGCTGTCAGACCTCCGTTATAATGTATATATGAGGATTATTTTAAAAAACACCTCATCAAAAAGCTTTATAGGTTGCTGAGATCCAGGGTGATACAAACTTTTTGTTATGAGCACTAACATGCTCAACACACAACAGTCGAAAAAACAGATTGAGTACAAGCGCTCCGAAGAAAGCAAACGCCTACACAGAGCCAGAGAGGTTATAACTACCTACTGTTATATATACTATATATACTATATATATTATATATACTACTGTGTTTTTGGAGTATAGTAAGATTTTTTTGGAATCTTAAAAAACGAAGGTGAAACGATAACAGGAGAATACGAAGCATTCCTTTTAAATCAACTGTACAATACAATGCAACGCAAAAAGCCCCACTTAAATAATAAACGAGTGCTTTTCCTTATGTGTCACAACGAACTATATTTCCAACGGTTTACTCATCCAGCTTATTTACCTCGGGTATTTTCCTTTTTCCAAACCTGAAAACTGGGCTCGATCGCAAGTGATTTGGGTCGAACGAGGAGGTAATTACTAAAATTAACATATTTTGAACAGTTTAATGAAATTGACCTCTAATAATAATTTTAAGCTACGGTAAGTTCTTGTTGTCCAGTGTATCCCATGCATGTTCGATGAAGTTATAGGCAGATCAGCATACGAGGTATTTCATTCATTCAATATGATTAGTATGAAACCGATCTTTTACATTATTCGCCTAGAAATAATGCGATTTTTTAATACTTTTCTTTTTCAATAGGGAGAAACACTGGCATTATAACAGTTAATTTGACAAGTCATACCGCCATTTTATTCAGTATTGTTGGGCATTTCATAAAATTAGTGATCAGTTTAAAAATGTTCACAAAGTGCTTCGCCCAATTTACGGCATACATCATCGGCCAACAGAGACGACTATTCGTAACATAGTTGCAAAATTTTGCAATCAACTTTCTCTTTTAGACTCCCGTCACCAACGAGATTGTGTAGAGTGCGCACTAAAGAAAATATCGTCGCCGTTTAGGCCAGTGTTGAGGATGATCCAAATTCATCGATTCTTCATTGTGTGCTAGAACTTGGCCTGTGCTCATCGACTTTGTGGAAGATTTTGCGCAAGGATCTCGGCTTACATGCCTACAAAATTAAAATGGCGCAAGAATTGAAGCCAGCTGACCATCGTTTTCTGCGTTAGTTCAGTAATTGGGTGCTTGAACTGTTGTGGAAGTCGATCCACTGTTTTATGGTAAAATTGATTTCAGTGATAAGTCTCACTCAATGGCTTTGTGAATAAGCAATATTGTCACATTTGGAGTGACACTAAACCATAGGCGACTCATCAACTACCAATTCACACCGAAAAATGCACTGTTTGTACGGTTTGTGGCTCGATGGCATAATCAAGCCATGCTTTTTGAAAAACGAAGATAATCGAGCTGTCACCGCCAATGCCGGCTGGTATAGAGGCATGTCCAACGATTATTTATTCCTAGAATTGCGTGAACATGGTCTTGAAGACCATTGCTTTCAGCAGGACGGTGCCATATGTCGAAACCATCTATTTATTGAAGGAAGTGTTCGACGATAAGATTATCTCCAGAAATGGACGTACATACTGGTCTTCAAGATCATGAGATTTGACGCTTCTAGAATACTTTTTGTAAGGCTATTTGAAGTCATTGGTCTACACAAACAAGCCAACAACTATTGCAGCCTTGGAAACGAACATGGAGCGCACTATTCGTAATATACGGCCTCAAACGTTCGAAAAAATAGTCTAAACTATGCCCGAAATCATCTTCCATAATTAATGTCATAAAACTATCTTACCGATTAAAAAAAATTCTCATTTCGCTAACGCTTCTTTAATTCAATTTATAATCCTACACCTCTTAAAAAAACACACTTTATAAACAGTAGTGATATTGTTGATGTGTAAGCGAGTATTATTGGTTGCAAAATTTGTCTCGATACTTCTGGGCGTTTATAGCTCTCCTATGAATAACATACACGACCACAAGAATCGATGCAAACTCATGTGATTGAACACCGCCTTCATATTCCGAGATATTTCTTGTTCCAGTTTCAAAAAGTTGATGTTTTTGACTTTTTAAAATTATTTACCTATTATTTTCCAGATATTTTTAATAGAAAGTTTATAATCTTTCGAATATTCAGAATAATTTAAAGCTAACGATATAAATCGCTAAATATTGTGCTACGCGTGAAAAAGTCTTTCAATCTTTATTTGTTCAAAATGAAAGTTATATTAAATATACAGATAGCTAAAGATCTTTCGAAGATAACGTTTACTATTTTATCTATCCCTCATTTCCTATCAATTTATTTAATCAAAACATAACTGCAAGAATATTGCCGCAATGTCACGGAAGCGTGATGTCCTCATCTGATGTACAAACATATACATTGAGCAGATGGTCCACTAAACATAATACAGTGAAGAGACACCCCACGAGATATGGCGTTTAATTGATCCCCGATGATTGGGGGGTGCGAAACGTCATGGTGGGAGTAACGACGACCCTGTTATACTCACGGGTATTTAATTTCAAAGCCTGACGGAGATATGTTCGATACAATCGGCGAGAGGAGGACTGGGAAATTTCAAATTGATTAATCCGAATATCTACCAGTTTCCTAACTGGTTGATAGACTGCGTGCGCTACGATATGTATTCAATTGTTATTTCGACTATACTGGTGGTATATAGATGTCAGCTAAACTGAATTTGGTGTGGAGAAACGCGCGTGTAGTGATAATTCCCTTCGACGTCAAGTGGATTTGATGATTTGTTTAGAATTTTAATCCGAATAATTTGGTATCTATCATAATAAACGCTCTGGAGTGCTTATTTCAGGTTCATTATTTTTGCTTAGTAAAATTTTCAGTAAACTTTTTAACATTACCTACTAACCACGTTTTTAGTTTAATGTATTACAAATTTAAACTTTTAGCAAGGTCCAGTTTTCATCTAAGGCATTCTTTTATAGAATAAAACTAAGCACCATTCTTTGTATATTTTAGTCATTATTTAGGCTTAACTTTATTAAAAAAACTATCAAGGAAAATCGTAGTGAGGGAATTTAAACTAAATTTCAAATATAAACTATTTGTCTGCAAATAATAAAACAATTTTGATTAATAATAATAATAAAATATGGATATTAATTTACAGTACAGAAACGGTAGGCCTTCTAGTCTTTTCTAGTAGTCTTTTTAGTTGAGCACTATTTTCGCTCATACGGTTTAGGTAGACAAGCATTAGATTCGTCCGCGATCAATTTTCGGTGCGTTTCAATAAACAGGCACCAAGTAATGCTATTGTATCGAACACTATAACCAAATTTAGAAGAACTGGAAGTGTGCTACACCACGGAAAACGTCAAACTGGACGAAGAAAAATAGTGGATACCAACCAAAATCACGAACGAATATTCAATCAAATTATGGACTCACCATGTCGTAGTCAACGGAGATCTGCTGCAAAATTTAATATGAACAGGAGAATTCTTCAGAAGATAATTAAACAACTTAATGTCCATTCATACGTTATTCAGACGACCCAACATTTGAGAATCGGTGATTATGCTGTAAGGCTAATACTGTGCCAGAATCCTTGCTCTACAATATGATAATCCCAATAGATTTTTAGGTTTCCAATGACCAGAAGAAGTGCAAGAAATACCGTTGCATAGTGAAAAAGTAACCGTCTGGTGCGCCTTACTTCATTGAGGAAAACGGACGTCCAGTGACTATTAATCAAGAGCGCTATATTAATTAAGTTCTCACACCGTTTGTAGTTGACTTACGGAGGTTTTGCAGATTAAGAAACTTACCCTTCTGTAGCCAGCTTTTTCAGGCAGACGGGGCAACGTACCACACAGCACATGCTACGAGAACCTTTCTGAGGGCGACGTTTGAAAACAATATAATTTCACGTTTCACCGATTTTTCTTTTTCATATTATTCTCCGGACTTAACATTATTGGAAGTATATTTTTGGGGTATGCTGAAACTACTGGTTTTCCGAGATAACCCTTCGTCTACAATAGAACATTTAAAAGAGAAAATTACAGAAGTGGTACGGTAGATGCAACAGCCTCTATTTTCAGATATGATCACAAATATGCAAGAACGATACGAACTGTGCATTCGACGTAATGGAGGGCACTTGGCACATATTATTCGCAACGCTAATACTTAAGTGTTAATTTATAATTACATATTATTTTAAGTATATAAAGTTTGAAGGTTTCAAATTAGTAGTTATACTGTAATAGTAATATCTTTTAATACCCAACAGGCTAGGCCCAATAACAAGGTACATTATGTACAAGTACAAAGTAAGATGTGAACGTATGTCTTGCGGTTTGCCCAGCGAACTATCTCCTATGCAAACACGTCCAGCATTCTGTTGCCCCCGCTGGACTGAATATATGTAGGAGTCCGTTTCCTGACGTTCGCTTTCCCAAAGGGAACTAATTAATTTAAACTAATATACATACCTATGACAAGAATATGTTTGTTCCATGTTAGGCATGATTTTTAAATGAATTGATTTTTATGAAATTAAATGTGATTTGGCAACACTGGTTAATATTAGATTTCTCAGCAAAGCAACAGAGTTGGCGCAGAAGCGTCAATACAACGCTGAAACCTGCTTATGTGCAGTTTGGTTGTGTTAGTCGTCGTGCTACTGTGTACGCGCGCTTGTTGTCTTCGTTGTTGCGTATTTTAAGTATTCTAGAACGTATAAATATGGAAAGAAGACATTGTGTGAACAATCCGAATAACTTTTGTTATATCTGTGGTAGTTATGTCGTAGTAAATCAGAGGCAAACTATAACTTCGTTTGTGAAAAATGTATACCACGCTTATTTTGGTGTAAAAATTGGCGACCTAGACAAGTCCTGGGCTCCTCATACTGTTTGTTCCGTTTGCGTTGAAGCAATAAGAAACTGGCAAAAAGGTAGGAAGAAATGTTTAAGCTTTGGTGTTCCTATGGTATGGCGAGAGCCTAGAAATTACAGTGATGATTGTTATTTTTGTTCGTGTAATGTTCAAGGATTCAACAGAAAAAATAAGAAACAAATTGTGTATCCCAATCTTGACTCTGCTATTCGACCAGTTCCTCATGGACCAGATGTACCGATACCTACCGCCCCAAAAGCACTAGAAAACGTCATATCGTCAGAATCAGAGGAATCTAATTGCGACCCAGATGACTCAGATTTCACACCAGATTTCAGAGAGCCCGAAGTGTTTAACCAGAGCGAACTAAATGATTTAATTACAGATTTGCACCTTCCAAAGGATGCATCCGAATTGTTAGCCTCCCGACTTCGTGAGAAACATTTACTGGCACCTGGCATCACATCAAGCTTTTACCAGGATCGCGAAAAAGAGTTATGTCAATATTTTACTCAAGACGGACCGCTAGTGTATTGCAACAATATTCCTGACTTAATTTCAAAATTAGGAAATGTGCCGTATGTAAAAGAAGAATGGCGCCTGTTTATTGACTCAAGTAAGCGTAGTTTAAAAGGCGTTTTATTGCACAATAGTAACGAGCTGGCCTCGGCTCCCGTTGCCCATTCGGTACATTTAATGGACACGTATGAAAATTTTGAACTTCTTTTAAAGAAAATAAACTACCAAGAACATCAGTGGATGCTTTGTGGTGACCTTAAAGTGCTGTGCATGCTACTAGGACAACAAGGAGGTTATACAAAATTTCCATGCTTTATTTGTGAGTGGGATAGTCGAGCAAGGGATAGACATTGGACTCAAATAGAATGGCCCTCTAGAACAAGCCTTACACCTGGTAGCAAAAATGCATTAAGAGATAGCTTTGTTGACCCCAAAAAAGTTTTATTGCCTCCTCTCCATATCAAACTTGGCTTGATGAAGCAGTTTGTTAAAGTCCTAGACAAAAATGGACAGTGTTTTAAATATTTGTGCGAGACATTTCCAGCCTTATCCGATGTCAAGTTAAAAGAAGGTATTTTTGTTGGGCCGCAGATAAGAACATTATGCAAAGACAAGGATTTTCAAAACACAATGACCAATGTCGAGAAAAACGCCTGGGTTTCATTTAAAAAAGTAATTGACAAGTTTCTTGGGAACTCTAAGGACGAAAACTACGAAAATATTGTTCAAAATATGTTACAACACTTTCATCGTCTAGGTTGTAATATGAGTTTGAAAGTGCATTTCCTGTTTTCACACTTGAACTATTTTCCTGAAAATCTTGGAGCAGTTAGCGAAGAACAGGGAGAGAGGTTTCACCAAGACATTAAGGAAATGGAACGGCGATACCAAGGCAGATGGAGCATAACGATGATGGCGGACCACTGCTGGATGTTAAAACGGGATATGCCCTTAAAAACATACAACCGAATGTCCGGACAACGCAGCTTTCTGGCAAAAAGACAAAGATTTCACTTAAAAAAGACTGAGTAAAGTATTTTTTCCACTTTTTTAACTTGTATTCCACCTCTTTACTCAATAAACAAATAAATTTTTTTAGAAGTATCGTTTTTTTTTCATTTAATATTTGCAAAAAACCTTACGTGATACAAATAAATGCATATAATTTTTTAAATCAGCCTACCAAAACATATGTCAAAAAGTTTATTTTTGTAGATCTGTGTTATCCGCGCAGTGAACGACCGAAAATGGCTACAAGTTCAGAAATGGTAGATAAAGTCCACGATTTGTTGCTAAGTGGCCGACGCGACGATTGAAAGCGTTAGAAATAGCAGAGTTAGTGGGCATTTCAAAGAAACAAGTGCTTTATATTTTGCACGAAGAACTTGATATGAGAAAGCTTTCAGCAATATGAGTGGCGCGTTTACTGACGACGGAACAGACGTGCTCGCTGTCAAATATCGATGTATAATTTAGAAATTTTGAAATACAGCACAACAGATTTTTGTGCCGATTTGTTACTTGTGGCGAAACATGGGTTCATTATTATACACTCGAATATAAGACGTGGAGAACTAACTTTAAAGAGAGCCAAGACAGTTTTGTCGGCGGAAAAAGTGATGACATCGGTATTTTGGGATACAAAAGGAAGATTATTGATAGACTATGCATTCCAGTACCGTTGCTGCAAAAAAAATCGAAGAATTAAGGTTTGAATAAGTATCGCTAGACGTAACACCTCTGACTTTCGTCTATTCCCTAAATTAAAAGATTTCTCAGTAGCAAAAAATTCTGCGTAATTAAGAGATAACTTCAACACTGGACGGTTATTTTTCAGGGTTAGAGTAACAACACTTTCGAGACGGAATAAAAATGGACCAAATGTATCGAATTAAGATGAGGTTATGTAGAAAAATAAAGTTTGTTTGTCTAAATTATTTCTTTGTTTCTGTACGATCGCGTGCATTAATCAACCTGCCCTCATATTTTAGAGATTAATCTATATTTATACAAATTTTCGTTTCTATTAGGTAGAGATATTTTACAGTAAATATTATAAGGCGATTTTAAAATTCTTTAGGTGGGAAGAACTTACCTTTTCAAAACATTTCATAATTATCACAATGATTATTTAACGATGGTTATACTAAACAATTTATATAATAAATAACGCATAATATTCTATGAAGACTGTCCTTGACTCCTTAGCTGTTTAGCTTAGTAAAGTAATACACAGGTTTTTGACAAAACACATTTATTTATAGTTTATCCACATCTTACATAATCAAATAATCTAGATTTAAAGTATTTAATTGAGATCACTCTCTATACTAATTCTCTACATGTCATTTTGCCTATGTCATGGGTCATATGTCATATGTCTAGGAGTTATATAAAAAAATAGAAAAGAAATAATTTATAAAAATATACAGCCCTCCCCACAGACAATGCATTTTTGTATCTCTCAAAACATTTTTCCAATGTTTCCGCGTTAGGTTGTTTATTTAATTTTTATATGCATCAACCGCTTCTTCGGCCGATATAAAACGCAAAACTCGCAACTTATCCCTTTATCTCAATTATTGGATGATGCGGCGAGCCTTAGTAGATTCAGGTGCGAATTGCGACAAATTCTATAGCACGACCTCGTTTGTTCTGTTAAGCAATTTGTGTCGATTCCTTTTTTGTATTTATGTAGTATTTAAGATTGGATTGTTTTACTATAATCATTGGATGCCAAGTCTGGCTTGTATAATAAATGACACATTATGTTAATGTTTTGGACATTCAAGGCTGAAAGGCAGTGTAAGCCCGAGCGTAATGCAATATTATTCTCTCTCTTGGACCATTTTCGCGGACACTTTGGAAAACAAATTCTAGTGTACTATTCTATCAGTGTGTTAGCAGTTGTTCGCAAGCGCTGACTCAATTAGCAACTAAGATTCGTCAGTTTTATCCAGGTGTTTCTTTATGATGCGTTTATAATAATGCCATAAATTTTAGTGCAATTTATAAAATTCATCATATTGTATAATGTGTCTTTTCGGGTTCTTAAATAAAACTATATCGTTAGTTTAGAGTTACTTTAGACACACTATATTAATAATAAAACGAATAACAATATAAAAACTAATTACTAACAATAAGCACATTTATGTATTTGTATTTATGTTTACTCAGCGATGCTCTGGTATTGAATCTCTAAATCCCTTCCTCGACGGTTTATATATGAATGTGAAATTTCTTCTCGAGCGTTCTGCATGCATCGAGAAAAGCCAGAGGTATGACGCGCGTCGCATCGTTGGATGAGTCATCACAATATGTACACTATAAAATCGCTACATTAGAACACAATAACAAATCTTCACTATCACTATATAGGGTGATAAAACAAATTTTTTTATTAAATTTGAACTTTTACTGAAAATAGTACACAGAAAATAATGAGAAATTAAAAAAAAATATGATAAAAGTTGTAAAGTAATACTGATATTCATACTTATGCAAGCAACGGAGGATTGCTATACTAAAAACAATTGTGCGCAACTGTGACAAGTTTTAAAAATTGTTTTACAGTATTGTAGACAAACATTTTCTGGTGTAATTAATGGCTCTGATATTATTAACAATTTCCAAACCAGCTAAAAATAATTATTATTACTATAAAATAAATAACTAGAACTTCTAAAGTCCTGAAGTAGACCTTTTCTCCGCATATTGCTAGTGCAAGCATTCATCATTCAAGTGACATTTTTCCTAGTTAGTGAATTGTACTTAAATCGTTACATATTGACCGCTACAGTTTTCAAACTTTAATCTATTAGAGTGTACTTTAGAAAAATGGTCGGAAACAAAGTTGTGATAGGCTATTCTGAAGCACAAGCTACACTAATTCTGTGGTTCACTATTTGAGCAATTGTTATAAAACGCTAGATTAATTATTACATTAAGAATACTGTGATTAAGATCTATAGTTATACAAATAATTTTCTAATAACACAAATATAATATTTACGTACGTCGGGTACTAACTCAGTCTCTTCTAATTTCTATTAAAACAAGCTCATCTTCTTTTCATTAAAACATCATTATAATTTCAGTATTTACATGTTTATTGTCACATTTTAAAATAAAATATTTTTATTTTTAAAAATTTTGATGAAGAAATGAAAAAAACTATTTAATCAATATTTATGTCAATTCATAGAAACTCGTTTACACGCGATGTTATTTTGAATATTTAATTACTGAACATGCAAATGTGTATTCCACGTCTTTACTTTATATTTTGCTTAAATTTGTAAAATACGAGGTTAATGTGCTATATATTCTACTAGAATAATTATCTATTGACAGTGTAGTATCTTCCATAATAAGTGTGTAATAATATAATATCTAAATAAAACAGGTAGGCACCTTCGTCCATTTAAAATTCACTGTCGCAGTAAATGGTATTTTTATTTCTTTGAAGTACCTGTTTTTCTTTTTTTGTTTTCTTTGTTTCTCTAAATGCGTCTTCTTGAGTAATTTGTACAGATTACAATTGTCTAGACTGCTGTCGACATTTATTGCTTCCTGTACGTATACCTTTCGGCCCATTATTCTCCGTGAATCTTCTCTCAGGAGCAAGGAACGTTGTATACCTGTAGTTCATTCATAAAATACGAAGTCTCGAATCAAAGAAGTTTGCTCAATTAATGCTAATTTGTGTAACTTAAATGGATTTCTCTGAAGAAGATAAATGACTTAAAATAATTAACTTTCTCTGTAAATTTGAAATAAAATATAAAAAAAAACAAACTTATCTTTGAAAATAATAAAATAAAATAAAACAATAACTTTGTTATACCACTTTATTCACATGTAATAGTGACCGCGGTTTCGACATACAATGTCATTATCAAACTGCAAAAGTGACAGGACTACATAGATCTTATAAATGACACAAAAATATATGGGGGTGGTTTATGATGTTATTTAAAATTACTACTATATACTTAACTATTATATACAACATTGGAAAAGATCCAACTTGTCGTTAAGAACAATATCTATTGTGTGATCTTATATACACACCTCTTTTCCAATGTTGTATATTATAGTTAAGTATATAGTAGTAATTTTAAATAACATAATAAACCACCCCCATATATTTTTGTGTCATTTATAAGATCTATGTAGGCCTGTAACTTTTGCAGCTTGATAATGACATTGTATGTCGAAACCGCGGTCACTATTACATGTGAATAAAGTGGTATAACAAAGTTATTGTTTTATTTTATTTTATTATTTTCAAAATGAATTACCACAAAGTTACGGCTACCAGTATTAATTTTCTTAAACTTATCTTTTTTTTAATAGCAATAATAGTGGCTTCATTCAGATATAACATTTGGTGCTTTTTTAAGATTTTTTATTATAGCGGAAATAATTCAACTACTAGTATGAATTCAAAGTCAGCAAGCGTATAACGGGATTGCTCAATTCCTATCTAGTAAAATAAATTTCGAGTTACATGACCATATGACGTCACTTGCGTTCCAAATTTATCTCGTCCTATGTGAATTGCAGTTTTTTTATGACCGTTTATTTGTAATTTTCTTTTGTTATACCTTTTAATTTACCTTATACATTATTTATTAAAAGTGTTAGTTGTAAGTAACAAGTAAAAAATAAGTGATAAATATGGAAAACGTCGGACAGTCACTGCCTAGTTGCTATTTGTAAAGACAACCTCATCGTTTTTCGTATTTCACGATTTTCTCAGGTAAGAATGTGGTTTCGATTATTATAAAAGAAGAATTGACTAGACGTTATCGAGGAACAGATAAATTCAGTGCAAATATTAGTCAAATATATTCAGTTCAGTTCATTTTGGTGAAACAGACTACGAACAAGATTTAAGCGTGCGCTATACGATGCTACGAACACCTTCCAACGTTGGACGCTTGATAGTTTGTCGCATCGTGTGGCCGAATGTCATACCTACGACCTACCTACGAACTGTCATACATTGAACATTTTCCGGCCGTTGTCGGTTTTCTAGACCCGTGTCAAAGAAAGTCTCCAATATTCGAAGGAATATTGATTGGATGCACGGTCACACGATTCATGCATCATTCGTTTTTTTCATGCTTTTAAGATATAAATAAAAGTGCCAGAACCTATACCTATTTATAAAAATGTGTTTCGTATTTATTAATTTAAAGTTTATTGGGTTGTATGAAAAACACCTTGTCTTCTGGAATCCCAAACATTCAGGTCTTAAAAATAGAAACACCTTAAATGATGCTTGGTCGAATATTGCAAAGGCAATTAGTATCGATATAGGAATCACTAATGGCCACGTACAGAACTTTAGCAAAAAAAGTTAGAGAATCTGTAGCAACTGGAACTGGAACCAAAGATGTATATGTACCATCATGGTTTATTAGTTCTATCAATTAATCAAGATAATTTTGCCGTTCAACTGCTCCAGTGCTTATAAAATATTCTGCAAACTCCTTTTGAATAGCTTTTGCCTCCTCAGATGGTCTTCTGAGTGTCTTAGAAAAACTACCACCATTGAAGCAGCATTATTATTAGCGTTACTATAATTATCCATCTTTATTCATATGTACTAATAATAACATAATTTGCTACGTATATATAATATATACCATGCTATACTATTAAGACAAAAACTAAAAAACGTTTGTACCAAATGTATCGGATCAAACATTCGCCATGCCGTGTAGCATAAACAATTACCTCATCAACTGTCGAACTTTGACTCAAACGTTTGGTCCAATGACTGAGCCAACGTTCGACGCATCGTGTAGCACCGTCTTTACTTGAGTATTTTACACCAAATCAATTTTTTTGCATAGTTTAAAAGTTCGTGCAAAAAATGTCTATGTTTAACGAACGAACGAAATGCTTTTTTATTATTAGAAAACCAGAAATACTACTGACGCTACTGAAAATCAACGCAATCTGGAAATGAGACAGAAAGGTTAAAACCGAGTGCGCCATGAATTTTTAATTGCCATATTAAATTCTTCGTAAAAGTATTTAGTTTCGTTCTTCCTCTGTGATTACGAAGATATGCAAGACAATTTCGGTAATTTTTAATATTTTTATTTAATAAAAATTTTTGCGAGAAACCATTTCCTTCCAGAAATAATAGGGGATTGGTACAGATTTAAATGTTTTAAATAAAAAATATACTATTAAGTAAAATTACCTAGAATATTTAAAAATCAACTTATATAAGTAAAATGTACTATTGAGTTAGTATCACGACTTCAATACATTGCTTGGAGATCTAGCAAAAGTGGACAAAATCAACAATGAATGAAGCTGACGCATTGTTTGGCCAAGAAACTTTCAACATGGATAAAATCGGCATTTACAAATATATATAAGCGAAGGTCCTACGGAGATTGCCGCTTCCCGCATTTCAGTCTCTCTCTCCAATCGTCATCATTAAGGCCTCTCTTTTGCATTGCTGAATCTTCGCTTTTTTTCCAGGATTCCGGTGGCCGCCCTCTTGTCATTCTCTCCCTTGGAACGTACTGTATCATTCTTTTTGGTTAACAATTTTCCCCCATTCGCATCACATGTCCTTACCAGTGTAGCTGTCTTCTTTCTATTCTTTCTACTATGGTCTCCCTAAATCCTGTACGTTCTGGTATTTCTTCATTTCTTATTCGTTGTAATGTTGACATATTGCACGCGCGTCTTAAGTAATCCATGTCTATGGCTTCAACTCGTTTTCTTTACTCTATTTATCAGTGGTCAATATTCTGCACCGTAGGTTGTTATTGGTTCTACAATTGCCTTGTAATTTCGTGCTTATTTTTATTTTGTTTGACCATAGCACAGTGTTAAAAATTTGGATACTCTTCTTTTCTTGGGTTAGTTGGTTCTCTATACCGTACTCAGTCCTACCGTCTTCTGAAATGATGCTTCCGAGGTATTTATACTAGCTATATTTCTTAATAACGTTGTTGTGGATGATTGGTCTCCTATTGATAAGTACTCAGCTTAGTCATTTACAAATGACCATCTATGAACTATGGTTAACAGCTAAAAATGATTACAAGTGACATAAAATCAAAATGCTTGATTGTGATATGATGGTGATTTGACGGTAGACTGACTTTTCAAAAGTTGGCAACGCTTTCATAATGATGAGTATATTGCAAATCTGTCAGATAGATAAGTTTTTATAGTCGTTTATACTGTTTTTTTATTTTGTGTTAATATGGAGAAAAGAATCGTGTATTAATTAAACATTATTTTTTATGTTAAAAAACCATTAAAGAAATAAGAAATTAATGATTTGTAAGCCTCCAGTCATAGTAACTTCTCTAGAAATGATTAATAGAGTCTACACCATTGTAAAAAGCGATCGCTGAATAAAAGTGTGTGAGATAGCTAATGCCGTAAATATCCCATTCGTACGGGTACACAAATTTGCATTACCATCAAAAAACGAAAAAGCTAACTATATGGTGATTACTGCATTTGCTTACTGTTAAGGTAGCGCCAACTCGGGTTACAATTTTAAAGTGATTATATGTAAATTCAAACGAAATCTGATTAAATATTTTAGTCGATATGTCACCATAGATGAAACCTGAACACATAACCATAGTCCAGAGACAAAAAGCGCCTTGTCATTCATCCGTTATGGCAACCGCTAAATTTGTCGAATTAGAATATTAATTGCCTCATCCACAATACTCAACAGATTTGATCCCAGTGATTTTTTCTTGTTCATAAACTTGAAGAAGTGGCGTGATCGGGAGATTTGGGATAATAAATACCTATTTTGATAGAAAATTCGAATGTCGCCAGGCTAAGTATTAGGGTGGAGCGATAATATATGAATAAAAAATTTTTTTTTTTTTTAAATGGTATAACGATATAAAGTTGCATTTCAATGAGTAAATTAAACGTGAGAAATATTACCTATTTGTAATGATGTTTTGAGGTGCCCCAACACAATTGAAAATTAAAAAAAAATTATCTATTTTTCATATTGTGATCAAACTATATATTTTATTTGTTAGGTCAATATCTTATATTTTTTATACAGATTTAAAGAAGCGAGATACAAGAAATAATGGCAAACTAGATAATTATTCAGAAATACAATAATTATATATTAAATTGTTTTTTTGTATCAAAAGTAGGCATTTGTTGACGTGATAGTAGCCTTGCCCTGATGAAACCGTCTCGTTTATTTTTTCCACAAACTGCACTTGAAGCTTCTGTCACCACTTTGATGCAGCGCTCACGGCTTGAGTATGGTATGGAAAATCTTTAATTTTTTGACATGTGCCGAGACCGTCTTTGACAATGGCTTTCAAGTGGTCATTAGATAAATTTAAAGTCAGAGGTGGCTCAGATATCTCACAGTCTCGCCACGTTATAATGTCGGTATAATCTTCAGCATCGAAATTAAATGAAGGCAGTTTAAACGTTCGAAGTCGTGGAGCTTTCTCACTTCTTGCTTTTAAAATTCGTCGATATGCTAGATCTCGTATGATTTCCCTTTCATCTCCAAGCATAGAAATAAGAACATTTTCTGGGTGACCATAAAATCCATTTCGTTGGATTACCTTGTCAATGACCTTCTTCTTATCGGCGTTCAAATAGCGACTCAGACTAATTGTTTGTCACTGGTGCTTAGCTCCGTTTATACACGAGGGATTACATTTTATTCTAAACCACATCGGACCATAAACTCTCATCACGTACGTGGCTAATATCACCAACTTTTCTTCGGGGTCCGGTTTAGTAGCATTTAATCTTAGAATTCAATTTGCTGTTGTAAGCTATCTAGAGTGGTTGAGAGATCCAGGTTCAATGTTAGCTAAATCTGAAGAAAAAACGCCAGTGCTGATAGCGATCATAATATCGTACAGATACTTTTGGTCGGTACTCAAATCACCCCTGGAAATTTGAGGTAATATTGTAGGAATGGCGTTGAATTCGACTATTGGCATTGTTTCACATTTTTGTAACTGATATCCAATGGCACCTGAAAAGCCATTAGGCCCTGTAATTTTTCCGTCCAAATGTAACAACAGTTGTCGCAGTGATAATTCATTGGAATGCAACTGGCAGATAAACCACTGTAATGGTTTATTCAGTTCTTCTTCCATCAAACGAATAATACCAGCTTTAAAACCTGTGTTTACTACTGTTCCATCGCAACCAACAACAACTATTTCACTGAGTTTCACCGATTTGGATTTCAAGTGAGTTAATATAGTATCTTTAATACATTTAGCAGTTCCCAACTCAGATGTGACATGCCCGAAATAGTCGCTTCCTGGCTCTGATAAAATCACATAATGGTCTTCTAGTACCCTTTTTCTGTAAAATTTTTTTTTTCCGAATATAAATCAAAGTTTTATCCTTTTTCCCATCAAAATACATACCGCGTAGGGTTTTCTTGCGATCTGCATCCTGTAAAGCTGTTCGACTTTAGTTCTTTCACGGCGCAACTTTGAACGATCAATAACACCACTTGGATCCTTTGGTGAAATAATGTCAACATCTTTTAACACAGAAGAAGCTATAATGGCAGCGGCTCTGTCAGAAACTCCAGTACGATCGCAGGCAAGAGCTAATGATGGTAAATCTTCTTTTTTTTGGTGGCCGATCAACTGTTTTTTTTGGTGCTTCAAGGTAAGGACTAGAAGCTACGCTATCGCTTGAACTGTCGCTTTCGATTGCCAAGTCTTCAGGTAAAGAACGCGAACAACACGGTTTCTCAAAATCAGTTATCTCTCTGTTACGCGATAAACTTTTTTGTTTTCTTTCTTCTTTTTTCTTATTTTTTATAGTTTCAACCACATCTACACCGCCTATAACCATTTTTCTTGTTGTTCTTTGATCGAGTAAAAAAATTATTTCTTCCTTGGGAACACGACTGCCTTTTAAACAATTACAATTTGAGAAAAGTTTACATTTTCAACTGCAAACATCAAATAATCTGTGGGACTCAGTTATAAATCTATTGATCTTTTCTTCGTAATTTTTGTTTGTTTGACGACCTTTATAAGGTTTCATTAAGATTCTATATTTGTCATGGTAGGAACGAATAAGTTGTAGAATTCTCTTAACACTAAAAGTTGGCAGTGAAGCTTTTTGCCAAATTTCTAAAACTTTTAGAGCCAATATTTCGGATATGTCATGAACGGTTGGCTCTTTTACTGTTTTATTGGGCTTTAATTCATTTTTAATGAATAGGTAATTTTTCATAACGTCATTATAAGTTGGTAATTGAGATACTGGTAACTTCTCTGGTAATCCGAACACAGCACAGGTCATCATTTGTCGTGTTTTGACTGAGACATTTTACTGTAATAAAGATATATAATATGTGCTAAAGTATTACAATAATATCTGAAACCTAAATAGGAAATTGAAAATACTACTTACATGAGTCTTATTTCTTGATCTCAGACGTAAAATTGAAAGGGTATCACAAGTGAAATAGTACTCACGCGAGTTGACTATAGCGTTCGAATAACGTTTTAGGAGAGTTGCGAAATCGTCTCCACGTGCTTCAACACCCACACGTCTTAATACGCTCGCTTCGGATTATATTTTTCTATCTTATACTAACTGCGCAACACTCAGTGTGTAATTTAGCGTTCATTAAAAATTTTTTATTTTTCGACTAAACTCATGAATTTTGCCAAACCTAATAATGTCGGGGGCACCTCTAAATATATCATGTGCGAAATGAAATTTTCTGTGTATATTTGGGAGATAATAGAGCAACTTTTTACAGGTATTCCAAAGCTTTTGCTAAATAAAAAAAAATCGCTCCACCCTACTAAGTATATACGAGAGAGCGTTTTGAAGTAAGTGGAATGGGAGAAAAGGAGAGAAAATAAAAATACAAATAATTTTTTCAATTTTGGTAACAGGTAAAATCACTCGGAGCGAGGTCTTTATTATAGGGCGGAAAATTGAAAATATCGAAGCCCACTTTATGCAGGGCTGCCAGCGAAACACGACTCTTGTGGATGAGAATATTGTGTGCAGGATCAGGACACCTTTCTTCAATTTTTTCCTTCTTTCTTCTTTAATGACTTCTTTTAACCGCTCCACAATTGAAGCGTAGTATTCTCCAATTGTGGAAATACCTTTATCTTTGTAATCTATTGACAGGATTTCTTTTGTCGCTATGGGTTTTTCGGCCGACCGTGTCACCTTAAACTTCATGGGTAGTCGTGTGCCTTTTTGATGCCACTGCACGGAGTCTTTCTTGCACTCAGGTTCATAATGATGAATCCAAGTGTCATCCCCAGTAACAATTTCACTCAATACGCCAACCCTGTCTTCATTAAATAGGTCCGAAAACGCACGAAAACATTCTACAAACTGTCATTTTTTGGCTGCCAGCTTGCGCTGACCTTAGTCATGCCAAAATTATCATGAAAAATTTTTAAAATGGTGGTATCGAATACTCCACTAATTTATGCGAGTTTTATCTTCTTTAGTTGAACATCTTATTAATTTTGCGAAGTTTCGAACCAGTTCTGGAGAGGTCACTTCAATAAGTCGCCCGTGGGTCATCTTCAAGTACCTTGCTTAACGAGACTGTGGCACTTTGAAGCATAGTTTTTTCCGGGCAAGAATTTCTGCCAATCGATGACACCTTGCTTTGTAAGGAACTTTATAATGGCGCGATACTCGATTTTCCCCATATTTCACACTTTGTTCCTGTTTGAGTTGCTTGGTCGACGATAATTCAAACACTACTGACGCAATTATGATAAAAAAACTTCATATTTATTCTAATAATAAATTACTGAACACGTACGTTACATAATGAAAGAACTCTCATACTACCATCCAAGCCCCCCATTCCCCGAACTTAGAAATGCTCCCTCGTAGAATTGGATGGGAATTATGTTGAAGAATAAAATATACCTTTTACCTTAAAATAAGTACTTCATTGAAAAGTTACTCTCGTCAAATCATTCTCGTATGTTGACAATATTGGCATCCTTTTAGTACCTTCAAATTTATAAAGAAAATATGGAATTTTTTTTATACAGGGTTAGGCAAATGTATGGATCCATTCGAATATCTTTGGTATGGCTACTTAGATTTAACTAAGCCTTTCCACAATTAATTTAATGAAATTCGGGGATTCGATGAGCATATATATATATATATATATGTATATATATATATATATATATATATATATATATATCCGAATCAGACTACCGGTTTAGCCAAAAACGATGTTAACTTTTTTATATTAAATGAAATACCCTGTATATTATTACGAATTCTAATAGATATCTGCTCTGGAAGTTCAGCAATAATAAGGTTAGGTACCATTTTGTTCAACAACGACAGACTATTTAATTAAATCTAATAATGCAAATTTTATTGAGAACAAGAAAAATGAACACAAGAAATATAAACAAAATCTATATCAGTTAAGAAAATTTTCGAAACGATGACCGTTCACTTCTTGACAATATGCAAGTCTGAGAACAAATTCTTGAATGACTTTGCCAAAGCCTTCTCACGAATTAATTGCACTTCGTCAATTATTCTCTGCCTTAACTCGTTCAGATTATGCGGTCATTAAGTATAAACCACAGATTTTAAATGACCTCAAAGGCAAAAAATGGGAGACCATGCGGGCTATTCAATGAATCCTCTAGTACCAATTCACCGATTTGGGAATGTTCGTTTAAAAAACTTCTGGCACTAAGGGTATAGTGAGGAGGTGCTCAATCTTGTTGGAACCAAACACTTACAGGTAATTCTCCATCCTCCTCGATATTAGTAACAACCTAATTACATAAAAGATATAAATATCTCTCTCCAGTTAGTGTACCATGAATAAAAAAGGACCAATAATACGGCTCCTGAAAATACCAGGTTAAATGTTTGATTTCTGGGGATGTTGTGTATGCGTTTCTAGCATCAAATGAGGATTATCTATTGACCTATATCGATAATTATGGCGATTAATGATACCATTCAAACAAAACGATAATAGCAAATTGTATGTAAAATATTGTTAATTTTTGCAAATCTCCATCACTCTTTCGCAAATTAAATTCTACGATCATAATCCCCGTCCAATAATTCTTGCACTAAATGTGGTTTACAAGCATGATATTTTTCATGCTTCAATATTCTGGCTACTGATAGCCACCTTATATCATAGTTTAGTGCGGGGGATGTAGTAGAAGTTTGTGGTAATTCTTCTAATGCTATAGCAATATATTGACCTATAAATTCATTAGTTGCAATTTTTGGTCGTCCGCTTTTCGGTAAATTTCTAACATTTCCGGTCAAGTAATACCTTCTCAAAGTTTTGCAAACGACAGTTCGTGATCTTGATGCAAATTGTTAAATAAATCGCATAATTCCTGATGAGTTCTGACGCGGTCACCAAAACCAATCATCATCAGAATTTGAATACGTTTTTTTTCAGACAATTGACCCATTATTAATATTTGGACGTCTCCAAAGTAACTTCTGACAGTTTAAGTCTTGTACGGAATTTTCATTCCATGGCTTACTTAACATAAACATGATTTTAAAATATCTGCTTTAATTAAATATCTTTGTCGTTGTTGAACAATAGGATGCCAAACCTTATTATTGCTGAAGTTCGAGCGCAGAGCTCTATTGAAATTTGTAAAAATATGCAGGCTGTTTCATTTAAAATGAAAAAGTTAACATCGTGTCCGATCTTTATTACATATACCAATTTTATTTATGAGTTATGTAGCTGGTTCTTTTTCAGCCAAAGTAATTCGCCAGTCTTTTTCTCCAGTATATTCTGTGTGGAGTTTTGATCCATCTCACTTTTACTTTCTGGACTGTACATATAGTAAGCAGCGCAGGTTCTGCTCCAATATATAGTGAGACTGTTCCTTCTATGGCAAGCTTATTCACCTTTTTGTTTCAATATTTTGGCATTTAGAGTAGCCGCCGTAAAAATTTAGACTAAACATACCTCCGTACATTCCTGTACAAAGGCATGTGCAGTCACAGCTATGAACCGAATGCAAAAGATTCTAGACGATTATCTAGTTGCCAATAAACTATGTACTGTTTCAGTTACGCAGAATTTGACGGTAGCGTCAAAAAAAGTATGAAAATAAATTGTCTAATAATTGAATCCTTCGATATTGAAATAGATGAGGAAACATATTATTCCCGTTACAAGCCGGAAAGAAAAGAAAATCGATACAGTATATGTTCTAATACGAGAAGAAGCGTTGATGAAGAAATGGTTGCCTCTCTATTTGGTGAGTCAGATCGGTTAAGTGTCTATGATTTCATTACAGAATTATCATGTGGTATGCTGAATGGCATGTCGCCATTTATTTACTAATAGTCTTCGAAAAACTATGATTCAGACGATTGCATTATTTTGCACCAAGACCTCCTCACACTACAACTCAAAAAATTATGAAGCTTTTTCTCACGATAGTTAATGTAACAGAATGATTGAAACATACATGAGTTGGTAAAACCCCACCGGTTTTGTATAATACAAAAGTATTTTTAATAATATAAAATATTATTAAAAATCTAGATATCCTTTCTCCAGCGGAGGCGTACTGATGAATCTGTAGAAAGATGAAATATGTATCTGCGTCTCTGGGGAGGGATATGCTCCGACACTTTCACAAAAAATATTAATATTGAACTTGTATTTGTGTTCTTCACACCAGATTTTTAATAATATTTTATATTATTAAAAATACTTTTATATTATACAAAAGTGTTTTACCCACTCATGCATGTTTCAATTATTCTGTTACATTACACATGCGGTTAATCCGTAAGTATGAGTGAAGACACAAACAATATACAGTTTCTAGAGATGAGGTAGTGCCACCTCTGGAAATACTTCGTTAGTTCTGCATTGGTTATGTAAACAAAGCGAGTACTTCGTCTGACAATATGCAGCGCTGTATGTAGCTCTACGGTCAGTCTTAATAATTTCTGTGAGATAGCGAAGTCGTTCTTTTTTTGTGAATGTGTCTGATGATATCCTTTCTCCAGCAGGGGCGTACTGATGAATCTGTAGAAAGATGAAATACGTATCTGCGTCTCTGGGGAGGGATATATTCGGACACTTTCACAAAAAGATTAATATTAAACTTGTATTTGTGTTTTTCGCACGATAGGTAATGTCTCATTTGCCTTACAATCTTGAATTGGCGGCCTGCAACTTCTTTTTTTTCCAATAATTACAAATCAAAAACGAGAACTGGTCTACGATTATGCTGTAGCGGTGGTTACATCGCTAGATTCGGAGCATCAATATTGGGTTCCGCTGTATGAAAAAATGTGTAGGTTGTCAATACGTATAGACAAATCAAAACCAAAAAAGTCGCGTTTTATTTATGATTTTGCGGAAAAAGTTTCAATGTCTCCTGTATAATATTTTAGTATAATGAAATGAAATATATTATTTAGTTTTAACTTTCAATTTATCATCTTTGCTTACATTATATTGCACGATAGTTGCATAATAGATTTTGCCAAAATTTGTATTTATTTTCAGTAAACAATTTGTCGCAATGGTCACTACTTTGTACATTATGCAATGGTTACTAATTGTAACACATTATTATACAATAATAACGATTTTTATTGTTTTGACTGCAGTTTCTTTAATAAATTAGTTTGCACTTGAAATACCTTATGTGTTCTCTGTATTTTTGCTTAATACCCAAAAACAATAAAATTGAACTCTCAACAGTATTTTGTTAATAATAGAAAGAATACCATGAAATTTAAGGTGTTAATTAAAAAAATGACACCGCGTGTTAACGGTTCTATACAATTAAACAACATAAATACTTTTTATAATACACTTTATTTAATTTTAGTAACATGTTTCTACTCCTTAATAATTACTTTAATATATCTACAATTACATAGTTTATACATATAGATCACACTAATTCTCATAAAATTTTTATGTTTATCTCTGTTTTTCTTGTTTATTTGAAATAGAATTGTGGAAAAGAGAAAGAAAAAACGGAAATTATCATTGTTATTATGTATTATTATTATTATGATTATTTGGAAACTGATACGCTTTGCGAACAAACGATTTGAAAAAACAAACCAACAAACAACAGAACAGAATCACCCGAGCGAAGAAATTTTCGAATACGGTTCTGGCGCACGCAAAAAAACATACTATTATAATCTATTGCACTAAAATTCTTTTCTCGTAGAAAAAGAAAATATGTTTCTTTTTATTTATTGTTATTCATTTTAGAGTGCTCTTTTAAAATAGTTCCTTAGTTTATACTGATCACTGGTATCTTTCTTATCTTTTCATCTTTGTCATTAGCACATGGATTCGGCCAGGGCCGGTTGTGGGGTACTGTAGGGCCCCGCCCATGGTTGTAGATTTTGTAAAGCACTCAAAGCTGTATCACCCGGCCCCGCTGATTGCGTGGCACTTTCTGCCATATACCCTTTAGTGAGAGCTTCCGCTTGAAGTGATAACATTAATCGGTTGGCGGCCTGCCTCTCTGCTTCCCTTTCTTCGGCTGTTTGACGTCTGAAATTAAAGAGAAAGATATAGAAATATTAAAAATTTAAAGAAATTCAAATTTTATTTTCAATCAGAATGTTAACTAAATTACAAAAGGCATTAAAAATAAATAAATATGTGTGATTATATCACACAATATTAAAAAAAATTAAATTAATTATAATTTTATTTATACATAATGAAATTACAACTATAATGCGAAATAAACTAATTGGAAACTTTTACCTAAGTTATTTTATTTTATGTAAATGCATTTTCGCCCATGCTTAAAGAAAATAAATTTAGTAGGTAATGTAAACATTTCAACTTATGTACTTAGAAAGTAACGAAATACACAAATCAATATAATTAACATTCATTAAAAGAAAAATAAGTGAATTTATAAACAAAAGATCGAATTAATACCATTTTATAAACTTTAATGTATTTCACTGTATTTCAGCAAAAAAAAAGAATATAATTGACAATATTTTAAATTCAAATTAATATTTCGCGCCCTTAAAAAGTGAAATATGGTGGATAGTAATAACTTTGAAATAGACCAGTGATTAACTACGTTTCTATTCGTTACATCAGGATGAGCACGTTAGAGTGTTACCCTATAACCAAAAGTTTGTATCACCTTGGATCTTAGCAACCAATAAACCTTTTTCGATGCAGTTTTCTAAAAACAATCCTCATACAGTAATGTCCGGTTATAGCGAACTCCAAGGGACCGGCAAAAAAGGTTCGTTATAAGCGAAGTTCATTATAAGTGATGATTTTGAAAAAACGCCACTATTTTGAGTGAGTCAATTTTTATTCTTTTTTCATATAACAAAATACATTACAAACATTACATGTCTGAAACAACTTGAAAATATTAATTATGTACTAAAAAAACGTATTTATTTTAGTTTGTTTTTTTTTGGCAAGATTAATCTCTCTGATGTGCACTTCCACTTCGCTTAGCTTATTAAGAATATGTTGCGGAGTATTCCGCGTTTGAAGAAAATGACGAACGACTTCAATATTTTGGATTGCATTTGAAGTGGTTGGAACTAGTGGTACTTCGTTATTTTTGGTTTCTTCCTCTTCGTTCTCATCTTCTTCGTTCTCATCATCAGTCTGATTAGCTGCAGAATACACAGAAGCTACAATGGCATCATCATCCAAAAATTCCACATTTACAAGGTTGTCATCAACGTGAACGTATTCATTAAAATCATATTCACCAAGAGTGAGTTCATCTTGAACATCGTTAACACTTTCTTCTTGATTTTTTGTGAGCCAGTCGACTAATGGTAGATTGTCATCTCAGTCAAATTCATCTTCACGCCTGATAAATCCGCCGTGTCGAAAACAATTAGCGATTGTCTGCTTTGACACTTTTTGCCATGCCATATGGATGAAGTTAATTGCATCCAAGAGACTCACAGTGAAGTTAGTTTGATCATTATCAATAGAATTTATAGTTTTCGAGAGTAGGAATCGTCGGTAATTTCTTTTTAAGCTATTGATAACACCCTAGTCCATGGGCTGCAATTTCGAACTTGTATTGCAGGCATAAACACCAACTTAATGCACTCCAAATTTTTTACATCCGGATGAGCCGGGCAATTGTCCACTAGTAATAAGATTTTTCGTTTCTTACGACGTAATTAATCATCCCATTCTCGTAGTTCGTTTGTAAAAATTTCGGAGGTCACCCAAGCTCTTCTGTTACATTTATAATTGACTGGTAATCTTGCCACATTTTTGAAACATCGGGGGTTTTTGGCCTTTCCGATCACCAATAATTTTCTTTTCTCTGTCCCCAATAAATTTGCTACAACCAAGACGGTAATTCTTTCTTTAGATAACTTTCCACCTGTACAGGTCTCCCCTTTTAATCTTAATGTCTTGTCTGGTGTGAGCTTATAAAACAACCCCGTTTCATCGCCGTTAAAAATGTCCTCATCTCCAAAGTTTTCTCTAATTATTGGCCACTTATTTTCCAACCAGTCATTCACAACGCCCATATTAACTGAGGCTGCCTCTCCAACAATTTTTCCGCTGCTGATATTGTGTCTTCGTTTAAACCTTTCGATCCAACTTCTACTAAATTTTAATTCAGGATCTTCCAACAATTTACTTCCAAGATCTTCAGCTTTAGATTGCAACACGGCACCGCTAATAGTTACATTTTTACTTCTTTGCTGAGAAAACCATTTCAAAAGTCCTTGATCAACTTCGTGCTTAGTAGGTTTTTTGATTTTTTTCACATTTGAGTTTCGTACTTGTTCGAAACTCTTCAATATGGTTTGCCTTCGCTTCCAAATTGTAGCAACCTACAATGAAGTTTTTGTTTAATACATGCATTATCCTGAATTTAGTTTTTTATTACCGTTGATTTACTTAGTTCCATTTCAGTACAAATTTCGCTTTGTTTGACACCTCGTTGCAATCGTTTCACAATATCATGTTTACTTTTCAACGTAAAAGATTTACGTTTTTTCTTCGCAACTGCGTCACTCATGGTCTTAAAATCACGTTTGAGAATCAGCGTAAGCACAGATTGATGACTCGACGTCGACTGCTTGCACAAACTGCTAGAATCGACTACTGCATTTTTGGCGAGATACTCGGGGAAGTCCCTTGTTTTCTAATTATAAGTTCGTTATAACCGAAAACTTTTTACATACAAAATGGAAAATAAGGTCCGTTATATCCGAAAGTTTGTTATAAGCGGGTTCGTTATATGCGAAAAAAATTAACACGTTTCTTATGGAACCTTGGTTCGTACTTTTCAAACTGGTTCGTTATAACCGAAAGTTTGCTATAACCGGGTTCGTAATAACCGGACATTACTGTATATACATTACTACTGACATCTGTCAACGTTTTTCACGAAAATGTACTAGGGGTCCGCTAGGGCACTTTTCATTGTATAAGTGGTATAAAATCCCAAGTTTGGAACCACCTAAATCAGTCAATTATGAAGCTAGAGCGTCGCGGATGGTACCAATTGATGCCTTTCGGCAAGATACACTTACGCATAAAAGATGTTTCAAAAAAAGTGCAGAAATGGATTTGTATCGCCCTCCGTCTTTTTGCGGGGAAATGGATAAAGTTCGGCGGCTATATGATTTTCAGAAACTCCATGGTCGATAGCATTGGACATATTTTTTCGTATTGAAAAAGTATTAGTGGAAGGAGATATATGAAAATATATGCAAATTTGGAAGGTAAAGTTCACCCGAATGCAAAATCCTGATTATTTTAAATAAATGGCTGAAAGTTTGTTAAAGCAATCTACATTGTGTGCTGGAGATGACAATTTCTTCCGATTAAAAAATCTTTATTATAAACTAAACAAATTTCAACATTGTGCGTGGTCTAATTGTTATCACGTTTGACTGTAAACTGCGTGAATCAAGTTCTAGTCCATTCAATCGCAATTTTTTTAAATTCTTTGTTTCCATGTTTTACTTTTCAAAGTAAGTCAGAGATTTCGAATTTTAAATTTATCTTACTCTTCAACTAAGTTTTCGTTAGACAAAAAGTAATTAATTAATCAGTTGCAATTATCAATTTATTTAAAACCTTGAAAACCCAAAAATTTCGTATTCTTGAGCTGCTAATGTAAACTAGATGAAGGTAATTATAAACTTTCTAAAGTTTCGAATGTTATACTGCTATTTTGCAAATAAAATAAAATTTGTACACCACCGATTTTCACCGAATTTTTGCTTTAGTTTTTCATAGCATTTCCACAAAAAATGTAAACATTTATGTGAGCCTAACCAATTCCATTATTAATATTTTACTATTTAAAAAAATTAAAAATCCAACAGTTTGGTGTCATAGTGTCCCGTTTTTTCGTTTTTATAGGAACACTTTACAGTAACGATGAGTGTTGCAAAGCAGAGTTATGAGTTTGAATTTAGTAATTAATTACATATTTGTGAAAGGGGAAACAAGTACTTCGAGGTAATTAATTTAACTTCATATTTACAGTAAAATGTTCCTAGAAAAGGAAAAAGATGATGGTCAATTGTTTATCTGTGATGTGAATAGCTTTTGGAATTACTCTTCCTCAACCATATGTCTATATAATAGCTTTAAAACTACCAAAATTTCTTTGTTAAAGTGCAATGTATTCCAAAAAAGTTGTGGACTAGTTTATTGCAAAAATGAACCGATGGCAAAGAAAATGGGTAAATATACTCCATGTGTTTGACTCTTTAAGCAAATAAGCAACAAGGTGGCAAGCTGATAAAACTTGTGGATTTCAGACCCCAAAAAAAGTCCCAAAAGATTGTTATAAATGATGCCAAAAAAGTATTCACAGCTGAGCTGAACAACAACACAAATTCAGCAAATATTTATTTGCTGAATTTTCTACAATTAAAATCAGCATAATTTATCAATTTCGTGTTATCTTCACTTTCAACTTCTTGATCAACTTCATGGGTCAAATGAAAGCTAAAATGTATTAGTGTTAGCTAAGGTATAAATAGGCATACAATACACACATGAAGTATATTTACATTTTTTCTGTCTAATCGGGACATTTTGCAATAAACTAGTTATAGTATAGTTGAACAATTTATAATTCAGAATGATATTTGAGAATGTGTAGCGCATGCCGACAAGAGGTATACGTATACATAAACGGATACCACCTGGGTTACATCTTTTGCTAAGTCAGCAAAAGGGAACTTGGATGCACATTCAGAGAATATTAGATATTATCAGTTTAGTATTTACAATTAGGCAAGTTTAAGACAAAAAAATATTTTACCAAAAAAATTAGCTGACTTTGGATTTGCGCCATCTTTATAGTGTCTCATTAAGTTTTACTTAAGTAGGAGAAGTCACGATTTCTATAATGGATTTTTTTAGATTAGAAATTACCAAAGATTAGCAATGCGTCATAAATATTACAGTAAATTAACTACACAATGTTAATTACATGACTTGCCTTCATTAATTTTTCCCAAGAAAAATAATCTCACTTTTTTCTTCTAAAGCTAATGCTAAATTCTGATATTCTAAACCCTATAGAAAATACTTTCTATTAGGTTTCTTTGGCATCAATTTGTGATTGTTTTTCCATAGTTTCTATACAGCTTTAATGTCGAACTAATGTGACACTTATGAATATACACTCATCAAAATTAAAAATTAATTGTATTGTATTGAGATATAGAAATATTAGTACATTATAAATAAGGAATTTTAAAAAGGCGTAGATGTTAACAACAGTAAATACAAATAAAATATTAATATTATCTCCACAAAAACCATAAATCAAATATTTAATACAAAATACAATCACGATTACATTGTTTTATTTTGTGTTTTGATACATTTTCTATATTGTTTTACAATTTTTAAAACAAAATTAGTTAAAAATATATGGAGTTCCAAAAGGATCTAATTTGGGACACTCTTTGTGAATTATTTGTTGCTTGATTTCTTTTGCAATGCCCTTGCGTATGTGGATGATTTAAGTTTCTCTGGAAATTTCAGCATAACCTGCCTATGCTTATATGTTGTAGTTCAATATAAATTTCATAGCAGATTGGTATGAGCTGAATAAATGGAAATTAAATATTAATAAATGTTCGGTTGTTGCATTTTGTAGCATCAACTCTCCAATTTTAACAAACTAGAGTTTGTGTTTGTATAATTAGCCTTTGAATAGAAGAGGTAACATTAAAGACCTTTTTTGGCTCTTCCCCTAGTTTTGATCTTCAGGTGAGTGTACCTCTGCCTATCGTATGATTTTAACATACAAATTTCGAAATATTTCACTAACGCGAACCTTCTAAAAGTTTATATTATGCTTATGTTGTAAGAAAAATTGAATATGCGAGCATCGTATGTTATCCGATATATACATGTTACATTAATTGATGTTGCAGACACTTCTTGGTGAAACATTTTAGTAATGATTGATGTACTTGGTAGGAATAACACACTTGGCTATATTTCACAAATTTTATTATATTCTCTAACATATATATTTTGTCTGTTGTGCCATTCTCAAAGTTTTAAGAATCTCTTTGAGAATGACGTAACAGCCAAAACATATATGTTACAGAATATAATAAAATTTGTGAAATATAGCCAAGTGTGTTATTCCTACCAAGTACATCAATCATTACTAAAATGTTTCACAAAATATTCAATAATATACATGTTATGCATTTTAGGTAATTTTTGAAATTTCTGTCCTACAAGAGCAGTTATGGGATCGGCACTCCGCAAAATGAATTATTACTGAAATATGATATGGAATCATTACAGTCTTGAAGAGATCGACGTGCAAGTAAGTTGCTATTTAAGTTGATACACCGTAAAATCGACTGTCTGTATCTGATTCCAAGGTCTCTATGTTCTCAGACTGTGTTCCTTCTATTTACCAACAGCGTACGTGGTAGCATTTACCCATCTCTATAATGTGCAAAAGAGCTGATTTACTGTAGATCTTTTTATGATTCTCGTAAATTTCTATTAACTTTTTTTATTACAGCAGTTTGCTTTCTTTGTTTTTTTTTTCTATTTTTGCTGGTTTTATATAATCTTATTTATATAAGATTACATAAAATGCTATTATACTAAAATGCTGGAAGTCTGCTGATTGCAATTTAGTAATGCATGCATAGAAATTTTAAAATTGTACTATTGTTGATGTTCAAACACTTGGAATGTTACAAATATGCATGGACTTTGACGTCCAGGTCTCTTCTTAAAATCTGTTACAGCTATCATTTGAATACAAGTTATCTTGGCCAATTCAGACGAACACCCGTGAAAGACGAATCCTTGAAATACAGCCACTGACAATAAAACGCAGTCCAAAAAAAAATTAAATCACAGTTCTGTTAAAGTGATAAATACAGGTTTTCGTTCTTCAGCTATTGTCGAACTTTGAATGTGGCTATGACTAATAGGGCATTCCAGTTGAAAAATTGCATTGTGTTAAGTTAACGTGAACTTATAGAGATTGGCGATACCTCGATTCTTTTCTCAATGACCTATCTACTATGTAAGCTGGTATTAGATGTAGCTATTTCATTTCCTGCCTTTTATGTCCTTCAATGATCTTTAACAGTGAAATAGACGAGACACCTTGTTGGAGGTTGGCACGACTGCAAGTCGAATTTTGGAGTAGTAAGACTCTGTAGCCCTAGTAGAAAGAGTGTTGAAAACTGAGTTAATTGAAAATAGTTTATGGAATTAACTAAAAATTGGACTTTCATTCACACTCATTCACACACACTTATTTCAGTCTTATCTACATATTATACAATTATACATTTTTTTTTGTTTTGTAGACACTCCTATTTCTTCATATTACCTATTTCTAAAACAAAGAAGTATCAGGTTTTGCACCCAATTCTACGCACGTTTCTTTGTTGGTGTCTTGCGGGCGCGCAAAAGTCATTGTTGCTAATTGGATGGATTTTAACGAACTCTCCGTGACAATTTAGGTTCAATATTTGATATTATGTAATATATTGTACTGATATTACTCTCTCGTTCCACCTTGATCGCCAATAATGTCGATGAACAATGAAAATAAATAATTATAAATAATTTCTTTTAAACGTATGTCGATAATAATATGCTATTACATTTAATTCGACACGTCTAATGATATATCGAGGACTGCACGGTCAATAAACAGATCAATAAAAAAATGTCTACCGAAACTAACCTTTGTCGAAGAGAAAGAGAATATTATCTTTCTGAGGGTGAGGTTCTGTAAGCTATGTTAATTTTAATAGGTAAAGATCTTTTTAAATAACATAAACTTTGTAGGTCGGACTGAATTAAATTCAAGAATATAATAGTTCAAGAATGAATGTTTATTTTCTATATGAAATTAAATCTGATATAGTTATTTACATCTGTGGCTATTTCTAATATTATAAAGACAAATTTTATTTTAATATTTCAGATATGACAAAATTTATGGAGAAAAATAAAACCTATGCAAGAGCTTTGAATCTAAGAATTATTTATGAATAAATGACTATATTATATAAAACTGGTAAATTGATATTATTCAACATTTAATGAAAAATTCTTGGTCTTAAATATTTTTAGTTTATCACTTACATGATTTGATTTATTGTGATAATACTTGGAGAAATTTAGTTAGACTTGAACCAACTGCAATACTGCTTCTACTACGAAGAAAATTTCCAATTAGTATCCTAGCTATTGAATAATCTAGTAGGTAATTTGATAGCAACCAATCCTTAATGATATAAATGGACAAACTTGAACGAACAGCTAATGTGTATTCAACTCCTCCGTTCGTAGACCAATTAATAATAATCTTTTCATAGCCAGGAAATTATTTTCCAAAATACACCATATGTATCTAAATGTGGTCTGATATTTAAATTAATGATGATCCAGCCTTCTGGGTCCCTCTTCAGATATTTTAAAATGACTTAATGAGTCTCTTTCAAAATATCACTTCTTCTTCTGCTATTATATGACATGTCTACATAAAATTGCTATTTTTAAATTTACATTCCAAATTTCTCAATTTTTTTACAGGCAAAAATAATTCTTCCTTCTTTTTTTACAATTGCTATGGTTATTCAATATACTTCCATTTTTATCCAAGTAAGTTACTTTTTTTTTTAATTCCAGTTTTATATTCAGTAAATCTAAATACCTTTTCTTTTAAATTCAAATTTGAAAATGACATTCATATAGTTAATTATCAATTTTAAACTACTCACTTGCATATGTTAAATTTTACAATAATTTATATAAATTGACTAAATATAATTTTCACTATTATTCAACTTTCAAAATATAATTAACTAAAAATATCTACCAAGATTCAACTCTAATCTAAATCTACAAAGCTAAGTTATTAAGAATAAGATATCCAATAAATAAAATATCTATTATAATTAGAGAACGGACGCAATTTCCATAAAACGCAATCGGCAATTGGAATTGTGTATAACGTCGCTGAGTACATCCCAGCGTAATTCAATGAAGTATTTGTTTGACTTACTCGGACACCTTGGCTCGCCGCGATAACAATGGACAAGCCAGCTATTGTATTCGTAGAATATAGTGCTTTTTATAGTGTTTTCATGAGCGTAGATAGAAGCGGGGTTTTTATAATCTATTTTATTTATTAGTTTATATTTCGTAAGATAAATAAAGTGCTGTGAGTTAGTTTCTTGTTTTCGTAGTTCTAACTGTTATTTACATCGTAATTTTTGCGATAGATCCTGTTTAATATCGTTTGATTGAATCTACTTCTCCCATATTATTTCGACGTAAGTGTGCATTGAATTTCGTTCAGTTTCAATAACTTACGCACACATTTAGTTTTCATTTATTTAGATCTAGAGCATTGTTTAAGTTACTTTTTCAGACATGATATGGAAGAATGTCGAGAACGGCATTGTAAACCAATGGCGAGTTGGATTGACGGTCATACTGATTGTATGTCCATTGTCAGTGATTCCGAAATTTATTACAAAATCCGTAAAATATCGTCAAAAATTGTCACTTAAGATCGCAAACACATCTGAACTCTGTAAAACTTTTATGGCGGCTAATATTCCATTAAATAAACTTAGCAATCCCACTTTAAAAATATTTCTTCAAAAATATACTGGTCGAAATGTTCCTGATGAATCAACTTCATGCAAATATTATGTTTCTAGGTGCTATACGAGAACAGTAGAACACATTAGAAGCCATCTTTTAAATCAATACATATGGATAAGCGCCGACGAAACGGTGGATATGTTAGGACGCTGTGTGGTAAATTTTGTAGCTGGTGTACTACATCCAACTATTCCCTATAACTCATATGTAATAGCAACAAGTGTTATAAATAGAGTTGATGCGGAAACAGTTGCTGAAACCATTAAGGAGAATATGCAAAAAATGCTTCATTCGGACGCTACGTACAAAGAAGAAATACTTTTATTTGTCAGTGATAGTGCTGCGTATATGTTAAAAACAGGCAGACTATTGAAGAAAACATATCCTAATATGCTGCATATTACTTGTGTAGCACATGCTCTCCACAGAATCTGTGAATGTATCAGAGACACTTTTCCGGAAGTTGATAGACTTGTATCAGCTTTTAAAAAAGTTTTCAGAAAAGCACCGTTGAGAGTAGCTCTTTTCAGGGAAAAATTTCCATCTCTGTCACTGCCTCCCACTCCAGTAATAACTAGATGGGGATCATGGCTGGAAGCTACTAGTTATTATGCTGAGAATTTCGATAGTCTAAAACATTTCGTAACACTGCTAAAGGAGGATGCTAGAAGTATTGGTGAGTGCAAGGAGCTCACACAAATCCCAAATTTAAAAAATCAGTTGTACTTTCTTCACGAACACTTTGGAAAATTGCCAAAACTAATCACTTATTTTGAAAATCGAAATCTCAAATTAAATGACGCATTAACCACATTAGATGTGGCTGTTAATAATTTGAAAAGTATTCCAAGTGACTTCGGAAAAATATAAATAAAAAGAATATTTCCAGTATGCACCTATAACCAGTTGCGATGTAGAAAGGACGTTTTCTATTTATAAGGATGTACTTAATCCAAAGAGAACAAAATTGACAGAAGAAAACCTTGAGAAACTATTGCTAGTCAATATTAATACTCCTTTACTCAACTTGAACGACAAAATGAACAAATAAAAATGTTCCAATTATAGAAATAAAATTAAAAACTTTAAAAATACAACTTTTCAAGAAATACATATGTATTTCGTAATTTTATAGATCACCACCCGTTCGTTTTCAAATTATATAAATAAAATTAAATATTTTAGAAATACAGCCTTTCGCCAGTACTGCACTGAGTGGTAAGCGTGTCCGTTCTCTAATTATAACCATTTCAAATTCAAATAAATCAAAATGTCTCTTGCATATTTTAAAATCGTATAGACATAATATAAGAAATAGCTCATCAAGCAATATAATGGAGGTTTATCCCATTATAATATATTTCAATCTGTTACTTGTTTATGTGTAAATCAGTCTTGCCTTAAAAAAAAATTACTTTAAAGAATTTTAAAGAGACGATAGGAGAAAATTTCTGCTTTGAGTGTACAAACATACACAATATAAACATGTTATATTACTATCGTTCATAATTATCGACAACGCCCTCTTTTAGAAATTCGGTGATACAACAAAAAATAAATAAAACATTATTTTATTTGAAAAGAAAACGATTTAAATAGCTTATTTCTATGCGATAAATATTTACAAAAAAAAAAAGCACAGGTGAAACATTTAATTACACAGCTATACCAGTAAATTTTTAACATAAAAAAATATTCTCTCTCTATTAGTAATAATAATTACGGCATTGATGACGTGAATCAACTGCTAAATAATATTTGAACCATATTTGTATGTTATGTTAGCCAACTTATCGATACTTATATAAACATAATTAATTTGTATATTAATAATCGACGAAGGAGATACTTGTTGAAACTTCATTATATAGATATAATAAAACACAGTTGTATAGTTTCAAAATAATATATATGCACTACATATGTTTCACCACACTGTGGCTTCATCAGGTGGATGAATATACTAATTCAAAATATTAATTAGATCTTATATATATCAATACAAAGTACAGAACTAATCTTATTCTAAGAGGGGGTGGACATGTATGAGTTTTAAGTTTAGTAGGGGGGAGTTATTTATGTCTAGTTGGTCATTTAAAACCCCATAGTCCATAAAAAATACCTAATACAAAAAAGCAAATTAGACAAACTTGTGCTCATTAAAAAACGAAATATCATCCCTACAACACCGGATATCAATAACAGCAATATAACTTTCTATGATCGTTTTAAAAATCTATCAAACGTTGCTTTTAATACAAAAGAAAAGAATCTGATATCAAAAGGATTTAAATTTAACCTGAATCCTAACATCAATGAAAAACACCTAAAAAACCTAGCGGTAGAAGCAGACTTAGCCCTAAGCAAACAGACAGATAATATTGCCAATAAATATATAACAAAGAACATTATTGAAAATTATAAACCACCCCATAATTATAACAGAGATATCAATACACTAAAATCAATAAAACAAAAAACATTAGACAACAATATTATATTTACCAAAGCAGACAAAGGCAACACTGTTGTAGCGATCCCAGAGACAGATTACATAATGAAAGTTCAAGAATTTATAAATAATAACTCCTTCACTAAACTAAAATCCGACCCCACCAATAAATATCAAAAACTACTAAAACAAACCATAAATAAGTCAGAAGCACTGATTAATAATAATTTAAGAACAAAATTAACTATTATGAACCCACAACCACCTAAATTATACGGTCTAATTAAATTACATAAAGACAATTTACCGATACGACCAGTAGTATCGAGTCAGTGGGACTTGCGGTCGTGGGACTTGCGGTCAAGTAGATTTTTAATTACATGCAGTGGGACTTGCGGTCAATTTTATTTTCGCAGTGGGACTTGCGGTCACATTGTATATGCACGTATAAATAATGATATACATTTGCATAATTATTATATAGTAGCAAAAAGTGAAAAATACAACTTTCCTTCACACTTTAATCCAGGCTTAGGACTGGCAGTTGAATACTGGCGTGTTTAAAAGTTGGCGTTTTTGGCCGTTGTCATACGAAAACTATACTATTTACTACTATATACATAGATAATTACAAATTTTTACAAATTTTTGTTTATTCGAATTTTGCGATGTATGCCAATGTTGACAGACATTTTTTTATATCTCTTGCAGGCGCGGCTCGTGATGACGTATTTTGGTTTGCAGTACAATGATCCGAGTGCTTCGTGTATTCTCGTGTACTAAATGTAACGTTTGCTTAGTAAACACCGAAAACACACGAGGCACTCGTATCATTGTACTGCAAACCAAAATACGTCATCACGAGCCGCGCCTGAATCTCTTGTCTGTTTAAAACCTTCCAAACGCTTTCCAATTCTTTCATCCACTTTTACGTACACTTTGCGCCGTTTCGTTGCTTGTAAATGTAAATCACATCGTTTCATTAAAAACGAGCCATGGCTGGCTTCTGTGTCAAAGAATGAAGGAAAGTTGTACTTTTCACTTTTTGCTACTATATAATAATTGTGCAATTGTATATCATTATTTATACGTGCATATACAATGAGGTGACCGCAAGTCCCACTGCGAAAATAAAATTGACCGCAAGTCCCACTGCATGTAATTAAAAATCTACTTGACCGCAAGTCCCACGACCGCAAGTCCCACGATACCGTAGTATCTTATGTAAAAGCCCCATGTAGAAATTTGTCAAAATATTTAATAAACCTTATCCTTGAACATACTAAATTCAAATCCAACTTTTCAATTAAGAATTCTCAGGATTTAATAAATAAAATCTCAAATATAGATTTACCTAACAATTGTAAATTGTTATCTTTCGACGTCACTAATCTATTTACAAGTATTCCACCCCAGGACGTAATAAACATAATCTCCTTAAATTTGAACAAAAACAAGACCAATCCCACTGTTACAATAGAACTTTTAAATTTACTAGAAATGTGTTTAAACCAAAACTATTGTCAATTTCAACATGAATTTTATAAACAAACAGAGGGACTAGCTATGGGAAATCCCCTAAGTTCGTTACTCTCTGACATATTCTTAAATCATTTAGAAAACATAATAAGCCAACACCCGTTGTTCAAACATTGTATTTACTGGATAAGATATGTGGATGACATATTAGTTTCTTTTAACGGTACAGACAGACAATTAAAATCTCTACATAATTACATTAACACTATTCACCCAAACATCAAATTTACCATTGAAATAGAAGAAAATAAATCCATAAACTTTCTAGACCTCACTATAACACACACAACTAAAAAACATGAATTTTCTATCTACCACAAGCCTACACATACAGACACAACTATACACGCAAATTCGTTTCACCCCATTACACACAAATTATCTGCTTATCAATCAATGCTTCACAGACTAATTAACGTCCCGTTGAGTAAAGAAAATTTCGATATAGAACTAAATAGAATACACGTTATAGCGCTAAATAACGGTTTCACCATAAATTTAATTAATAATATTCTAAAAAAACTACAGAAATCTAAAACGATATCTTCAATTTACCCAACAGTAAAAAACAATAAAACATTCAGTTATAATTCTATCACATACATCGGTACAATTTCAAACAAAGTAGGAAACTTAATAAAAACAAGTAAAGAAGAGACCATTTCATTCAAAACCAACAATTCCTTACAAAACGCTATAAAAAACAACAAAGATAAAACGGACAATAGATTAAACTCAGGGGTTTACAAGTTGACATGCGAAGATTGTAAAAAAGTGTATGTCGGACAAACAGGACGGACATTTGATATTAGAATGAAGGAACATGAAAGAAGCCACAGAGACAAGAAGACAGACTCAACTTTTGCCAATCATTGCCTAGAACATAATCACAAATTCAATACTAATTTTAAAACTTTGCATGTTCTAGATAAAAGTAAAAAACTTAATATGTTAGAAAGTTTAGAAATTAACAAATATAATAAATTAGGTATAATTTTAAATGACCAACTAGACATAAATAACTCCCCCCTACTAAACTTAAAACTCATACATGTCCACCCCCTCTTAGAATAAGATTAGTTCTGTACTTTGTATTGATATATATAAGATCTAATTAATATTTTGAATTAGTATATTCATCCACCTGATGAAGCCACAGTGTGGTGAAACATATGTAGTGCATATATATTATTTTGAAACTATACAACTGTGTTTTATTATATCTATAATTTGTATATTTTACAATATCTTTAGTTTCGCAATCACTTATTCAATTTCTAGTTCTTTCTATACTATAGTTTTGCAAGGTATAACAAAATCAGTACATTGCGAACCTAGTATTTTGTGCCTGACTGTACGTATAATACAATCGAGTAGTCACTTAATAGATATTTTGTGTTAAACAAATTGCGGCCGTCTTGTACATGTTAAGGGTCACGATAAAAGTTGCACGATTATCATTAACAATGCGTATAGACCGTACCGCTACTATACAATCATCTCTTTTCCAAAATCCACCTCTCCGCTTAAAATATACCATTTTTAGTCTGAACTCCTGCTTTGCCTTCCGGTCGCCGTCAACTAGATTTACGGCGACCGGATACGAATTCAGTTTAATCGCACAGGTTTGACCGTTTGCCATTTAGCTTTCTGAATCGTCGATTGTCGAATGTTTGTTCGATTTTTTAAAAGCTGCGTTTTGTAAATCCGAAAAGCAGGAACACCACCGCCCACGATTTTCTCTTTAATTATTTAGCCGGGAGTCTGGATCGCTGACATTTACAAAATTTCGCTAATGTGTCTGCTAAAATATATGTCTCGTGCAGGTGTCACCGCTTTTTTTTCGTCAACAATATTGTTGTTATTCGTATTTAAAATTCTGTTGTGTATGTTTTGCGTAACAAAATGTAAACAGAAAAGACTTAATAAAATCCAGTCTATATAGAGAAAAGAATTATATAATGGGAACGAAGACTATGTATACAAGGCATTAAGGCATTTTTAGTAACGGTGAATCGGTTCCTGTATACTATACTATATATGCCTGGGTTCTCAGCACATCTTGCACACAGGTTTTTAGGTCCTAATTGGTACTAAACTGCTGCTTGTCTAACCATACTTTCATTCTGACGAACAAATTGAAGCCACTTTGTGCCCAAGTCCAGGCTGTAGAACAGGTTGTTGAGCAGCTCTTATCTGTAATTCTTGAGCAGTTCCTTTGTTTGTGCTGCTGCATGAGGGCATACATTATCATGAAGAAGGACAACTCCTGATAGACAGCAAGCCTCTCCTTAGGTTTTGTATTGTTGTACGTAGACGTATAAATGTTTCACAGTACCTCGCTGTAGTAATTGTGGTCTCTATGTAATCTTTCTTTCTTTATTTCTTGTAAGATATTTAGGAACCCACCCCAATTCCCAATTTGTCGAAAACCTGTGGATTTTATTTATTTATATGTATTGTCGATAGCTTAATAATAATAATTCAAGTATATTAATTCGAAATATTTATTTAATTAAAGTTATTCTTCTTGAATATTAATAAACCAAAAACATGTCTGTTAGTTTTTCTAAAACTCCTTTTTGTTTTCTTCTTTTATGATCTATTTATCTCTCATGGTCACTTCAGTATAATTTTCTATATTTTCCAAATTTAAATATAATCAAATTTAATTAACAATTATTAAATAATTTCAGAATGCTAATTGATGAAGCGTGTTTTTTTAAGAGGCGTAGGATTATAAATTGAAATATGTTAGGGAGATGAGATTTATTTTTTAAATCGGTAAGATAGTTTAATGACATTAATAATGGAAGATTATTTCGGGCATATGGCCGTCTGAAGCACGTCATTCTGGAGCATCAATTTTGGCATACTGTTTCGAGCGTTTGAGGCCGTATGTTACGAATGGTGCGCTCGATATTGGTTTCGATGGCTGCAATAGTTGTTGGCTTGTTTGCGTAGAAGAATGACTTCAAATAGCTCTACAAAAAAATATTCTAGAGGCGTCAAATCACATGATCTTGAAGACCAGTGTGCAGGTCCGTTTCTGAAGATAATCTAATCGCCGAACACTTCTTTCAATAAATAGCTGGTTTTGCCATGTGGCACCGTCCTGCTGAAACCAAGGGTCTTCCAGACCATGTTCATGCACTTCTAGAAATAGAAAATCGTAGAACATGCCTCTATACCGGCTGGCATTGTCGGTGACAGTTCGATTATCTTCATTTTTGAAAAAGCATGGCCTGATTATGACATCGGGCCACAAACCGCACGAAAGAGTATATTTTTCGGAGTGAAACGGTAGTGGATGAGTCGCTTGTGGATTAGTGTCGCTCCAAATGCGAAAATTTTGCTTATCCACAAAGCCACTGAGCCAGAAGTGAACCTCATCACTGAACTCAATTTGACCATGAAACAGTGGATCGACTTCCAACTGTTCAAGGGCCCAATTACTGAACTGACTTTGGAAACGATGGTCGGTTGCATTCAATTCTTGCACCAATTTAATCTTATAGGCATGTAAGCCAAGATCCTTGCCTAAAATCTTCCACAAAGTCGATAAGCACAGGCCAAGTTTTTGCACACGATGAAGAATCGATAAATCATCCTCAACGCTGGTCTAAACGGCGACGATATTTTCTTCAGCGCGCACTCTACGCAATTTCTTTGGTTGATGGGAGTCTAAAAGAGTAAATTGAGGGCAAAACTTTTCAATTGTGTTGCGAATAGTCGTCGCAGTTAGCCGATGATGTATGCCGCAAATTGGGCGAAGCACTTTGTCAGCATTTTGAACTGAACACAGATTTTAGAAATCAATTTCCACAATTTGTAGACGCTGATCGGTTATAAGTTTTTACATTACGAAATTTCAAACAATACTGTATAAAATTGCGGTATAACTTGTCAAATTAACTCTACTAATGTCAGAGTTTCTTCCTATTGAAAAAAAAGGTTTTAAAAACACACATTATTACAAATCTGAATCTTAATTTACGTATATGTACAGCTAGGAGCACAGAATAATTGTTTAGTGTAAAATGTCTTTTTGAATGTCAGTTTTGTCACTGATATTTATAAGTACTTGACTTATGTTATAAATATATGTTATAAACATACCTCGAGTTGTAGATCTCGGTTTCCGGGTTGGAACCGCGTCGAGGTAGGCATAATTGCCAACGTTTCGTCCACTGTTTCAAGGGACATCTTCAGGGCTGTACGTAGATGTTCGTCGTTTCGCAGTAGCTGAAGATGTCCCTTGAAACAGTGGACGAAACGTTGGCAATTATGCCTAACTCGACGCGGTTCTAACCCGGAAACCGAGATCTACATCTAGAGAACGACCGCGGAAACCTACACCTTCATTTATACCTCGAGTGTTTTTAAACGAATATCAAAAATCTAAGCAATTGAAGAAGAAGAGCTCAAAGAAGGTTGGTCTTAAAGAGCTGTTGCTGCAGACCTAAACATTAGGAAGTCATGCATCGCATATACAAAGACACGCTGGAACGAGTTCCCTTCATTTCAGAGAGATCCAGGTTCTGGTGGCCAGCGTGCCACTAATGCAGAAGATCTTGCTTTAGTAAACTACATTAGAGAACACCCTTTTGAGACGGCCGTTGTTGCAAAAATGACAACTCAGTTTTCTGGTTCTAAATGGATTGCAACAAGAAGAATAAAGGACCATTTGTTAAAATGTAGTGTTGCCACAAAAAACATTCAAGTAATTTAAATAAAGAGGTTCGTGTGCAATTCGCAAATGAATACTTAAACCATGACGAACAATTTTGGAATAGTATTGTGTTCAGTGATAAAAAGAGTTTTAGTTCTGTTTTTTTAGTCCTTGTCTATCAGCCTTTTAATACTCGATATGAAGAGAATTATGTTAAAAAAGATCGATCGGGCGGAAGATTTTTCGTAAATGTGTGGGGTTGGGTAAGTTCTGGAGGTTTAGAAATATGTCATCGAATAGAAGAACGACCGACAGAAAATGTATATCAAAAGTTATTAGAGACTCTAATGATACCTTCAGTGCTGGAAAGTTTTCCAGATTATAATTTTACATTTCAGCACGATAACTGTCCAAGTCATACCGCGACAAGAGTTGGGGAATGGTTAAATACACAAAATTTTGAGGAGTCCTGATTTGAACTCCATGGAAAACATTTGGGAATTTATGGTAAGAAATTATATACTGATGATTTTAGCCCGGCGAACAGGAACGAGCTTTAGCAAGCCATTCAGGGTGAATGGCAAGATGCCTCTAAAAATTATGATACGGAAAATTTAATTCGATCAATGAGGAGACGGTTACAATATATTTTAGATAATAATAGCTTTTCAATAAAATATTAATCAAAGTTGTAATTATACATTAAATTTGTTTATCTAGTTATAAAAGTTCATTGCATTATTTAAATGACGGTGACGATAGGATAACCTACATTTCCTAGACAGTAAAAACATCAATCACAATAGAAAGTATTTAGAAAAAAACCTAGATAGATTTACAAAAAGCTTGTGTTTATGTATGACAATACGTTATGCAAGTATCACTAGCTTGACTGATGACGCCTAGATGGCAGAAACATATGTATTAAGCAGAAGTAAATGCTGAAAATACGAGGTGTATTGTCCATGTGTACAGTTACAGATATGTAAATTATTTACATGTCTGTTTCATATTGTAACAATGCTTTATACGTGCATAACGTATTGTCATACATAAACACAAGCTTTTTGTATATTTACCGCCATCTGGCACGTTGTTAATGGACTACACCGACATACGTATTTTTTGTTCCTGTAATAGCATAGCTATTCGAACAAAAGGTCGCCTTCCGACATAGTTTCTTTCGTTCCGTAAGATGTCACTTATTAAATAGTGTCACCTTACAGGACGAAACTTGCTTGATCTTTGTTGGGTGATTTCAGTAAAATGTAAATACAGATACAAATAATTTGTTTAATTGACTTGTATCAATTTGTATACATTGCTTCACTAGCTTGACTGATGACGCCTAGATGGCAGAAACATATGTATTAAGCAGAAGTAAATGCTGAAAATACGAGGTGTATTGTCCATGTGTACAGTTACAGATATGTAAATTATTTACATGTCTGTTTCATATTGTCTAGATGGATTTGTCCAAAATTTCGTGCTCCTAGCTGTACAGAGTTCACAATGTTAATTTATCCACTATTTCAAATAACAGAAATCATAACCTCGTATAAAGGATTAAGTAAAGCTAAATTATAGATATTTCTGCATTACATTTAAAAATCATTAGTTACATATAATTTTAAATATAAACAAATTTAATAAAAATTTTTGATTGAAATGGATAAAGAATTAATTAAAGAGTTAATTAATATAACATTAGAAAATTTTTACTGCAATTAATAACGTTATATAACAAACATTACTTGTAAATTAATATTGAACATCAAATAATGCTGCTACGTCTCTTACACAAAAAAAAGTTATTTTTATTGACTCCAGTTATTTTGTAAATGATTCAATTGTTAAGGTTGATAACATAAAGAACCTTGGTGTTTTGACGGACTCTCGCCTAACTTTTGTGCCACATATCAATAACATGTGTGTCGCTGCTTCAAAGACATTAGGTTTTGTTCTGCGTACCTGCAAACTCTTCTATTCTATGTCTTTTTTTCAGAACTGTGTATTATAGTTTTGTCCTCAGTAAGTTAGAGTATGCTTTTCCTGTCCATTAAAAAGATACAATGTCGTTTTTTTTAAAGTACTTATCATTTAAAATTGATGGCATCTATCCCGAGCGAAATACGGATTACAGTTTGCTACTTGGAAGATATGGTTTACAATCGTTAAGCCATCGCCGAGATACTCTGGTAGCTAGATTTGTGTAGAAGATTGTTCGTAGTACCATTGATTGTCCTCATTTACTTTCCTCTATCAACTTTCATGTCCCTCGTATATCCTTTCGTTCCTCTCCTACCTTTGCTTTACCTTTTTATAGGACCAACTTGTTGCAGGGCTGTCATGGTCCGCTCATGACCATGTGCCGATTTGCTGAGGTGTATTATAAAGACATTTTTTTCAATGCCATAGCATAAAGAACAAAAGGACTAAGAATAAATCTTTTTTTATTGTTTTCATGAGTTACATGTGTACATGTATTTCTTTATATTTATTTTTAAATATAATTATCTCTTAATTCTATGTTTTTTTATACATATTTCTATGGATTTATCCTAAAATAACATATTAAATATTGAAAATAAAAATGTTCATATTTTATGAGATCAGTTACATTTACAAAATATACTGTAAATGTATTTAAATTTAACGTGTTATAAAAACTAGTTTTATTCGAGGTCGATCTGTTCAAGGGGCCTTGGTGAATTCTGGGAGACAAAGATCTGCTTTAACACGAGAACGTTGTGTTTATTGAAATATATTATAGTTAAAATAGTTCGGGTTGTTTTTTGATAGTGTCCATAGTTGATGGTATTTCATTGTAAGTCCCGATATTTCTACGAGATTGTTATTCTCGTAATTTGATGTTTTTTAAAAGATTAAACAACTGTTCTCGTAAGTCTCCAGAAGAATTTAGTAAGTTTTTTATGAATTCATAAAACGTAAGTTAAAATTATTAGAATATTTCTATTGTATTCAAGATTGTTATTTAAGAGATTTATTATTAGAAAGATAAATAATAAAGATTATTAAGAATAGAAATAAAACTACGGTTTTAATCTTCACTTTTAATCATTACTCGTAAAACGACAATTGTTTCGCCAACACAGTGGCTTCCTCAGGTGTTTACATCTAAATAGTAAATTGATGCGTCAAATGAAATAAATACGCTAGGTGTACAATTATAAATGCTAATGAATGTGAAAATTGCGTTAAATCTACATGAGAAGTTATAAATTAATTGGTTACATAAAAATATTTTTTTATATAAATAGACAAGTGTGGTTATCAAAATGCCGTGTAGATGGAGTGAGTTCCACATATACCACTTGTCATCTGACGTTACTTCGTAAAAATATGTATGTAAACAAAATTGTGCTTAACCTGAAAAAGCTTCCTCGTACCTCCTTTATAGTTATGTACTCTAAAGAGAAACTTTTATTCATATTCTTCCGACTAGTAAAGCAATGAGACTCTTTTTGTAATCTAATGCTGCTAAGAATACTAAATTTGCGGGATCGGTGACTCATTAGAACATTAAGAAAGTGGTGGGCGCCAATGGTGGTGAACAAGTTATTCAAAATGTGAATTCTCTAGATAAATAATAAAACTGCCAAATAAAACACGAGAGTAATCAGCAACAGTAATATGTTTAATGGATACTTTAAATATAAGGTAAGTGACAATGCAATAATAAATTTGAATCTTATATAAAGTCATGTGATCAAACAAATGAATATTAGGTTAACTGATAATCTAATTGTTTTATAAAATCAATCTCTCTAATAAACTTTAAAACTAACTTAGATGACTAACTTGTAATAATAAAAATACTTGGGAAAGAACTGTATTTCTCCGTATCTTGAAAACTGTATTCTACTTTTTAAACGACAATTTTAAACTATATTAGATAATATCTACGATATGGTTGTGTTTTTTTTTTTTATTAAAAAAGAAAATTAATTTAGAAAATTCAAATTCTAGGACATAAATAAATAATACTCATGTACTGGGCCTCTTGGACTTTGATGGTTGGTTTTGGACAGCAATTCGAAAGTTCGGAAGGCAGGGCTCGGCTTCGGACAGAAATCGATCGCTTCCCCTTGACTTCGGTTAGAGCGGACTGCGTCTTCGGAAAACTTCAAAATCGTTTAAAAACGAACTGGGTGGTATTGTGATCTGGTAACTTCGTCGAACGTTGCGGGGTACGTTTTAGAATACTTTAAATATACTTTTAGAATTATTTTATCACTTGATTCGGCACTTTTTCTTGAATTTCAGGACCGCACTTTTTATACGTCGACTCGTTCGTTGGATTTTTACCAAGATGACGCCAACTTCATTTGTTTTAAATGCTGGCTTCCTATTCGTTCTTCTTATATGTATTTATTTAATCTCGTTATAATTTTATGCAAAAGTAATAAATTATACACACCAATCGTTGTGATATTTTACAAAATTATGTATTTAATTTGTAATATATAAATTATTATACTTTGAATGTTCAATGTTTCATATTTATGCTTGTTTCTAATAGGGATATTTCCCGTTGTATTATATTCAAATTAGTACCGTTTTACCTAAAGTATGTGTGCTATTTATTATCAATCAATTAAGTTAAAAATCTTCGGTACAATAAAATATAGATGAAAAATGACTAAAGCAAATGAGTACAAGTAAATAAACAAATATGAGATTTAAGTTTGAACAATTAAAAACGCGAAATTAACTTTCTTGATGTGACAGGTGAGAAATGCAGTTCCATAAATATCTTAAGACCTAAATACACATTTAAATTATTAACTGATCTGTACTTTCAATCAATTCAGGGATTTCTCATGCAGGTAGGCTTGCCCTACCTCAATATATATAGTCTCTATATTTTTTGTGTACCGTTGTCTGCATCGTCCACGTTTTAGTGCTGTCCCGTTCATATTTCATTTTATATTTTTAAATTTTGACACTTTTTTAACTACATTATGACTATATTTTAATCTATTTTCGTGACGCCTGTTCGTGTGTGCCCGGATTTTGTTCTCAAAAAAGAACATAGAATTATACACGTGGCGACATCATCCTTGCGTTCGTACATGTCAAATTGCAAACTTTCCACTAAATTAAAGTTCAAATTTCAGAAACCCTGAAGAAGCATACCGAAATTAGATGCGAAATATCGGTAGAATGAAATAAAGTACTACTCATAATAACATTGTTTTTCTGGAATCCCCAAGAACTTGAATCTACTATATCATACAAAGTCAAGATATAATTATCTTTATATATATATATATATATATATATATATATATATATATGAAGCGTTGTTCTTCGGGATATTTCGCCGCGTTTGGATGATTTCGTCCTGAGAAGGACAACTTTCTTCCTGACGTTTCGGTGACATCACTTTCACCTTTTTCTAGAGGATCTTCTCGTTGCAATGGTAACTTCAAGAGTGCGTTGATTTCCTGTGCCGCTCGTATTATATGGTCCCGTCGTAGTGGGGACGCGTGTCTGACTCCTCGTGATTGGTCCGTCGGTTGTTCTGTCGCTTTCGACTATTGGTCGATCGGTTTGCGTTCGGTCCGAGTTAGTATGACTGGGCTGTGGCAAGTTGTTCTCATTACGTCGCTTGTGTGTAATCTGCCTGTTGAGCAAGGCCGACTTCCATGTGTCAGGCAAACGCTGTCCGTCGTCACGTTTGTTCATACAGTTTTGCCGTTTCTCAATTTCTATTGCTTCTCTTATAATCCTGTACGTTAACCTCGTACTGCGTGCTATAGTTTTTGTACCGTCAAAATCGATTGTGTGTCCTGTATGTAGCACATGCTTAGCTAGGGATGATGTTGATTCTTTTTTAGCTACCGCATTTCTGTGTTCTTCCCTCCGTACGCTGGTTTTACGGTTAGTATGCCCTATGTATGTTTGATCGCATTCATAGCACGGTATTTCGTAGACCCCTTGGTTTTCTAGTTCTATCTTGTCCTTTGTATTAGGCAAAATGTCTTTTATTTTCCTGTCTGTCGTATAAATGGTGTCTATGTCGTGTCGGCGTAATATTCTACCTATTTTCTCAGTCGTACCTTTCACGTAAGGGAGAAATGCTGTCCGTGTAGATCTTTCTTTCTTTTTTGGTTGATTCTTGTTAATTCGTGTCGCTCTGTTAATGGTATGTTGTGAATATCCGTTCGCTTGTAATATGTTTTTTATTGTTCCCATTTCTTCGTTTCGATGTTCTGCGTCTGACAAAGTTTGAGATCTGTGGATTAATGTTTTTACTACAGAGTTTAACTGTGCTGGGTGATGATGTGAAGATGCGTTGAGATATCTGTTCGTATGTGTAGGTTTCCTGTACACTGTGTATCCTAGCGAGCCATCCGGTTTTTTGATTATCATCAAGTCTAAGAACGGTAGCCGATTTCTTTCCTCCATTTCGACAGTAAACTTTATTTTCGGATGTCTGGTGTTCAGATGTTGTAAAAACTCGCTTAGTTTCTCTCTTCCATGCGGCCAAATCACCAGGGTGTCGTCTACGTATCGCAGCCAGAGTTTTGGTTTGTCTGTAGCGTTTTCCAGTGCTCTTTGTTCGAAGTCTGCCATAAACAAATTTGCCAGTATAGGTGACAGCGGTGATCCCATCGGCACTCCATCGGTTTGCTTAAAAAATTGTCCGTTGTATATAAAATACGTGTTTGACAGGCAGTGTTTCGTTAGATCTATGTCGTAGTCGGAGAGTTGGTGTTTCTTTATTAGTAAATCTATTACCTCATTAATGGGGATCTGTGTGAAGAGCGAAACTACATCGAAGCTCACCAACATGTCGTCTTGATCCATGGTGATATCCTTGAGTATTTCAGTTAGGTGAGTCGAGTTTTTAACATATGATGGTATTTCTTCGGCAAGGGGTTGTAGTTTTTGTGCTAAGAAGCGCGAAAGCGCTTGAGTCGGTGAGCTAACGGAACTTACTATCGGTCTCAGCGGCACATCCGGCTTGTGTATTTTTGGTAGGCCGTAGAATTTCGGACATCTTGACGATTTCTCTCTAGGAATCAGTCGTTTCTTAATACCTTCTTCGAGAGGTGCGTTCTTGATCTTGCTTTTTGTCGTCTTTTCTAAGTATGTGGTCGGGTCGTTATGTGTCGGTTTATACATCGAGTCTTCTAGAAGTGTTCGTATTTTTCGGTCATAGTCGCTCTTTTCCATTATTACTGTGGCGTTTCCCTTGTCAGCCGGCATTATGACAATATCTTTGTTTTTCTGGGACAAGGGAAACGCCGATGGGATCACCGCTGTCACCTATACTGGCAAATTTGTTTATGGCAGACTTCGAACAAAGAGCACTGGAAAACGCTACAGACAAACCAAAACTCTGGCTGCGATACGTAGACGACACCCTGGTGATTTGGTCGCATGGAAGAGAGAAACTAAGCGAGTTTTTACAACATCTGAACACCAGACATCCGAAAATAAAGTTTACTGTCGAAATGGAGGAAAGAAATCGGCTACCGTTCTTAGACTTGATGATAATCAAAAAACCGGATGGCTCGCTAGGATACACAGTGTACAGGAAACCTACACATACGAACAGATATCTCAACGCATCTTCACATCATCACCCAGCACAGTTAAACTCTGTAGTAAAAACATTAATCCACAGATCTCAAACTTTGTCAGACGCAGAACATCGAAACGAAGAAATGGGAACAATAAAAAACATATTACAAGCGAACGGATATTCACAACATACCATTAACAGAGCGACACGAATTAACAAGAATCAACCAAAAAAGAAAGAAAGATCTACACGGACAGCATTTCTCCCTTACGTGAAAGGTACGACTGAGAAAATAGGTAGAATATTACGCCGACACGACATAGACACCATTTATACGACAGACAGGAAAATAAAAGACATTTTGCCTAATACAAAGGACAAGATAGAACTAGAAAACCAAGGGGTCTACGAAATACCGTGCTATGAATGCGATCAAACATACATAGGGCATACTAACCGTAAAACCAGCGTACGGAGGGAAGAACACAGAAATGCGGTAGCTAAAAAAGAATCAACATCATCCCTAGCTAAGCATGTGCTACATACAGGACACACAATCGATTTTGACGGTACAAAAACTATAGCACGCAGTACGAGGTTAACGTACGGGATTATAAGAGAAGCAATAGAAATTGAGAAACGGCAAAACTGTATGAACAAACGTGACGACGGACAGCGTTTGCCTGACACATGGAAGTCGGCCTTGCTCAACAGGCAGATTACACACAAGCGACGTAATGAGAACAACTTGCCACAGCCCAGTCATACTAACTCAGACCGAACGCAAACCGATCGACCAATAGTCGAAAGCGACAGAACAACCGACGGACCAATCACGAGGAGTCAGACACGCGTCCCCACTACGACGGGACCATATAATACGAGCGGCACAGGAAATCAACGCACTCTTGAAGTTACCATTGCAACGAGAAGATCCTCTAGAAAAAGGTGAAAGTGATGTCACCGAAACGTCAGGAAGAAAGTTGTCCTTCTCAGGACGAAATCATCCAAACGCGGCGAAATATCCCGAAGAACAACGCTTCAACAAACGACCGCGAAAACATTCGACGAAATTTATATATATATATATATATATATATACATATATACAACGTGTCCACCAACAACCCCTAAAGAATGAAAGGAGTGATTGTACATACAAAAATATGAAAAAAAGTTTCTATCAACTTAGGTCCGGAAATGCTTCTTAAGGGAGCTACCGCACTTTACAGATGGCGTCAGAAAACTGGTTTTTGGTCAATTAGTCTTCAACTACATTTAATTTACTATTTAAATTTGGTACTTGATTTACAAATGATAATTTATACTTTCTATGTTTATTGGCAAGTGACTATCGCATACACCTTTGGAGAGGTGTTAGGGGCTCTATGCATTCTTGACACTAACTTCTTTCCTTTGTGATTAATAATGATTAATAATTTTTTTGCAAGACTATAATTCTATTATATTTTTAATGCTAAAAAGGTTCTCTTGTTAAACATCGGAAAAACCAACCGTTTTCAAGAAAATACGTCCGATGTGGAGCGGCCTTGTTTTTTCTTATTTCATATTTAGTACAAATGTAAAAAGCTAGATGGAAGGATTTTGTTACATTACGGCTTAAACAAAAAAAAAACTTTCGTTTGGAAATTGTCAATGTCAAAAATTGTTTTTGTCATAATAATAATTTCATACAATTTAAAGTCAGTTTCTAGTTCATTTATTAAAAAAATGGTTTCGTTTACTAGTGAAGAATATGCAGATATGCATTTAATCTACGGCGAAGTTAATTGTAACGCATTAGCGGAATGCCGAAAAGTTTCCTAATAGAACACATCCCATTTATACAACTTTTACGGCCCTTCACCAAAAGTTGCGGGAAACCTGATCGGTATTTCCTAAAAAAAAAGAAACGGGTAGACATCCTGTTGTAGTTGAGGAATTCGAAGAAGCTATTCTAATGAATCTTGAAGACAACCCAAAATTAAGTGTTCGAAGATTGTCAACGATGCATCCATAAATTTCGAAATCGTTTACTAATAATATTCTACGTAAAGAGAACTTATACCCGCTTCATTTTAAAAAGCTGCATGCTATGTTGGAGAGTGATTTTCCAGCTCGTGTAGCGCTTTCTGAATGGTTAAGAAACAAGAAATTTGATACAATTTTTTTTTCTCATATTTTATTCTCCGATGAATCTAGTTTTACCAAAGACGGAATTATTAATTTACATAATTCTCATTATTATGCATACGTAGGGGATAATCCCCATGTTGCGAAAGAAACCAAACATCGACATAAGTTTAGTATTAATGTGTGGATTGGTATTGTAAATAAAAATCTAATTGGATCTCTAGAGTTGCCCGGTCGATTAACAGGTGAAGTGTACCTAAATTTTCTTCAGAATGTTTAACCCACATTACTAGATTATTATTATTCCATTAAATATTCACCAAACCATGTGGTTTATGCATAATGGATTCGGCTCATTTTAATAGAATTGTGCGTCAATATCTGGATGATACTTATGGAAACCAGTGGATAGGTAGATGCGGACCAGTACAATGGCCAGCTAGGTCTCCGGACTTAAATCCCTGTGATTTTTGTATTTGAGATTTTCTCAAGTCTTGGGTGTACTTTGTTCCAATACAAACGTGTGGGCCGCTTTGGTTACGAGTTCAAAATACCTGCAATGAGTTTAGACAAAAGGAAAATAATTATGGATGGATCAGAAGTTCTCCAAACAAAAGAATTGCATGTCTTCAAACCAGCGATCATTACATGGAGAATGTATAATACGTAGTTTAGAATTCAATACTTATAAAAAGTTAGCGCCAAGAATGTATAGGGTTCCTGACACCCAAAACTGTATGCGATAGTCATTGGCCAATAAACATAGAAGGTATAAATTATCATTTATAAATCATGTACTAAATTCTAATTGTAAATTAAATGTAGTTCAAAATTAATTGACCAAAAACCAGTTTTGTGACGCCATCCCTAAAGTGCGGTAGCTCCATCAAGAAGCATTTCCGGACCCATGTTAATAGAAACTTTTTTTCATATTTTTGCATGTACAATCATCCCTTTCATTTTTTAGAGGTTGTTCGTGGACACGCTGTATAGTGTACTAGTATTTTTATTGTTCTTTGATTTTTGATGTTATACTTTCAAATTGCTTTGTTTACTTTTTTGACTTTTTGTAGAGTAGAAAGAAACTTTATTCGTACGTAATTATTTCTATTGTACCGACTATATACCATTATTTTAACTTGGTCGAATACAGCGTCTTTTTAGTTGTTCATATACACAAAAACTAATTGAATTCGTATACATATTTCTTACTTTCCTTATTACCTTTTTGCTTATATAACCTAGTAGATATTTGTGAATAGAACATTGATTATATTTATTTTACATATGTAATTAAAGTAAATGTTATTTTAGTGAACACATTTCAATTAACACTATTTGTAAATTGAAAGTACCATTACACAGGATAAGAAATATTGCTTCAGAATTGTAAGTGGAAAATTATTCTTGTTCGAAACTGAAATAGTATACAAGAAAAGCATTTTAACGAATCATGTCTATACTTACGTTGTATAATACAAAGCAACATTTACCTAGACAAATGAAACCGTAAATGTGTATTTTATGTGCTTGTTTAATTTAAATGACATCATTTCGAGACCTTCGCTCTTTAACCGTTTTATAATGCGGAACCGGAAATTCTCCTTTCGTTAAATCACTCAAGCCACACATTAGCTTGGAAAATCGTGCACGTGTATAATGGCATATCTTTTTAAACTCCTAAAATACACTCACAACCAAAATTGTTTATTCATGTTTGTACTAGTTCTGTGGAAGTTGTTTGAGAAACACTTATTGTTCTTCCTGTTATATGATTTAGGTAGTCTAACTGATCCTTTTAAAATTCACATTCTAAATCAATTGCTTTTAATTTTTAATCAAAATGATAATGGCCTGGTAAGACTAATTAGAATAAAAAATATTTTGAAAAATATTAAAGTTTTTAAGGGACTAATTGTTATTTGGAGTAGTGGAAACAATACTGCTGTTCGAAATTTGTAAAAATACATATTGTATATATAAATATATATATATATATATATATATATATATATATATATATATATATATTGAAATATGATAAAGCTCTGCCGATGTAAAGAAACGCCACCACGTTCGAGCGCCAAATGAAATATGACCAATGCCTCTACGTTCGGGTGACCAAATGAAATATGCCGAATGAGCTGAATATTAATAATAAGATAATATTAAGTAGTTGAATCGTACTTTGGCTGTAAGATGTTGGGCGCCTTATATAAAATAAACAGGTAAAGTTAGGTTATCAGCCAATCGTACGTAGCATCTCTAATTACGGCTAGAGGTCGGTGGAGCATGACCAAGACTCTAAATAAATTTGACTCTTACTAGGATCATCGTCGGTGGGTTTATACTCCTATAAAACTAATGGAAAATTAATTAATAGTATCAAAAAGTTATTTCTAGCTACGCATTGATAAATAAAAGAACATCTTTGAAATAATAAGTGTAAAATATTTATTAAATGCAAGGTATCTGTATACAATAAATAAGTAGCTTGACTAAAGGCGAAACAAGGAATTAGAATAATATGCACGTCAAAAATTATGGTTATGTAACTAGTGAACTGATATAGTAAAGTTTGTTTTAATATAAATAAATAAACACAGTAATGGTAAGTACTACAAATTCTTAATAAATATTGTAATATATTTAAAAGTAAAATCAAGATGTAATGAATTAGTGAATTTGATTGGTTGAGAAATAACTATTAATTAGACTTTTGCAAACAGAATTGAATTAAATTAACCTGTCTTGCAGGGAGCGTGAAGGTATTAAGGATGGTTTCAGCTATTCAGGATGTTCAGCTGTACGGGATCAAGAGAGGTATTCTTGGGTTCTATGGTGCAGGTATGTGGAAGCTTGTACTTGTATATAGAAATCGGTCGACACTCGGCGGTCAAAAGATGCTTTGCTCGATTTCTTGCCGGTCTCGGATATTGTTCTCGCCAAAAGTGTTTCGAATGTTGCGCCAATATTAATTACGTCTTTTCTATATAATTTTATTCTTCTAACACTAGTATTTTAGTATTTAATTATTTAATAAACAGAGTATCACTTTCTAGGCAACTTGTGTGTAAAAATTCTGCACCCACGCTCGCTATCAATTATTTCTTTTCCAAAGCCTTATTAGAAATTAAAAATTTACTTGATTTGTACTTTTACAATAATCTATAATAATTAAAATGTAGATAAAATGTTAATTTGGACAGAAAGACAAAATTAAAATATTAATTAACAAATAGATATGCCTGACTTTTTTATGTTAGGTTATGTATAATTTCCAATACAAAAACAACCTGTTCGCGGGTTTTTCTTATAATTTGAAAAGTGGGCGTGTTCAATTAGTATCGATATAAAATTTAAATGTAAATGTAAATAATTTAACTATCTTTTTTAATTTCGCGTAATTGACTTGAATGATGAAAATGAAAATTAAAAATATGAAAAGTAAATTTTGAAATAAATATAAATTAATCTGAAATATACGAAGTTATCGTAATATTAATTTATTAACATTTCGACACTAATTTTACATGTCCGCCAAATGTAGCTATACTATTGAGTGTAATTCTTGTATTAATTCTCACTTTTTCATTTACAGATAGCTGGAATAACTGAGCTATTTGTATCATAACATTAAATATATATATATATATATATATATATATATATATATATATATTTCTGTATATATATATATATATATATTGATAAATAACTGATGAGCTGAATAAATAAATAATATATAATAATAATATTTGAATTGTACTGGAGTTGCACTTTGAGTTGGGCGCCTTTATTTTAAACTTGTAAATAAAGTTAGATCATCGTAGTATCTCAGGTTGCGACTAGATGTCGGTAGAACATGTATAATATTTTACATAAATTGGACTCTATCTCGGCTCCTCGTCGATCGGTTTACCCTTATGTGAATGATGGAAAATTGCTTAATAATATTACAAAGTTATCTCTAGCTACGCAATGATAAATAAAAGAGTTTCTTTAAATAATAAGTGTAAATATTTATTTAATGTAAGTTATCTGTAAACAGTAAACAAGTAACGTGACTAACGACAAAATAAGGAATTAATATAATGTGCACGTGTGAAATAATGGTTATGTTTCAATAGCAATGTTATCGTCAAGTATATTATAATATAAACAAATAAACAAACAAATTAATGGTAAGTACTACAATTCTTAATAATTAGTTTCTTTTCACAAATTCTGAGCAAGATAGAAGTATATTTTTAAAGTAAAATCAAGGAGTAATGAATTTAATAAATATATATATATATATATATATATATATATACCAGCATCCTACCCTAAGATGGATTCTTTCTTTGAGGGCAAATTTGAATAACATCAACTTAAAAGTAATTAATTCTCTTCATAGATAAGGTTTTGATAAATACTTGTATTTAATACAACCATAATGACAAATAAATAGAACTGCTTGAAGTAATTTATCATAAAAATTTAATTGAAGTATTCAGTTCTTGTATACTAAGTATATATAATTTGATGAGCAGAAATGCTGATAGGTGCAATAATTTTTAAAATCTAATAACTCTTTGCTTTATCATTAGAATGTCCTGAATAAGTTGGAGTATGCATCAATTGTTTGGTACCAAATATATAACACACATAAATCAAATTGAAGTACCTTAGTTCCAAACTGGGTCGTGTCTATCCAGAACGGAGTATAGACTACAGAGATTTGATTGTGGAATACATTGAAAATGCTGGTGGTGTGAAGACAAAGAGCATTTTTAAATCGACAAACAAAATCGACTCAGCATCTTTCATAACTGGACCAAAATTTACGGGTACCACGCATTTCTATTAGATACTTCCCAAGATTTATGTTTTAAATGCCCAGAACTAATATGTTATTCAGGATTTCATTGATTCACTAGTAGGAACGTGAATATGTATTTTATTTAATTATGTTTTTGTATTTTTATTAAATTAATTCATGTATTTGGTTGTCTATTGTGATGTATAATTTAAATTTATTTTGTCTTAATTAGATTTTATCTATTGAGCAAAAATATATTAATATTATTCGTATTATTAAAAATTATAAATTTCTAAGGATTATTAATATATTTGTGTAAATTCATTTATTCGAATTGTAAAATTAATTATTGATATAAATGGATAATAATTTATTTAAGACATTTAAATTTTCGTCCAACGTCTCGTAATGAAAGTTGTCAAACTATCATTTACACTTATTATTAATCCAAGTTTGTTGGCAATTAATTTGTTTTTGCAAACAAATTAATCGTCATGGATTACGGAAATGTTATTCAGCAAATAGAAATGCCCAAATAATTAAAAAAATCGTTCCTGAGTTTATTAAGGAATATAAATATACATTTATTAAATAGATAAAATAATAAATTCTATTTAAAATTATCACCGCTTATTTGACTTCATACATATCCATTAAAATGTGTAAATTTTATCGCCATAAACATAACATAGATCTGCATATTTTGTTCATCGATTTCCTAAAGCATTTTACTTTATTTATACTATACGTCGCAATAAACTAAAGTGCGATTTCAGTACTATAGAAACACTAGAGAATATCATTAGATTAATATAACATTGGAACTGTTGCAGTTAAGACCCTACAAAGAAATGTGAAAGGTTTCGAAATAATTAGAGGTATAATGCAAGGCACAAGGCAATTAACTAGCCACTATCTTCTCGTTAGAACAAGAAGAGTACACAGATTCTAACATATTTTTTTGTTGCAGGCCCAATGTCTTAAGATGAAAGCTTATTAAGCGCCAGGACCGCCTAGAGTGCATATGGGGTATGTAAAGTGCTCTATGGCTTTGTAAGAGGATATAAACGTTGATTTGGCTTTCCCTTCCGCAACAGTGACACCGTTCAGCCGTTATATGCTGACGATATAGATATATGCCTCGAGATAGAAAGAAATTAGTACTTCTCTATTGACGATAAAAAGAGAGGCTTGGAATAAACAGTATCAATTGGAGGCTGTTATAGTGCATAAAAAGAACAACGCAAGTGTGGAAATAATGCAACACATACAAATTGGCCTTCCTTAAACATATGTAGGTGATACATAGGAATACTGTTATAAAATAAAATTGGAAATCTATAAGGTTGCTATAAAGCTCCTAATTACCTACGCCATTGAAACTATGAGTATTACAAATACAGATGAAGAGCGACTAAGAATATTTGAAAGAAAATAATGAGGAAAATCTATAGCTTGGTGAAAACAAAAGAAGTATACAGAAAATTAATGAATTATAAGGTATAAACAAACTAAAAGGGGAAGACATAGTAAAAATAATTAAATCTTGAAGGATTAGATGATACCAGCAGGTATACATATAAGAAAGAAGAGAAGGGAAAAGTTAAGAATAACTGAATGGAGACCAAGTTAGACCAGATCCAGACAGACTAACTGACAAGAAATCTAGAAAAAAAATGGATATTAAGATAGAGAAGTGTGAAGGAAAGTAGGAAGACAGTGAAATTAATAACAGTTTATGAGGACGATTTAGGACAGTGATCCGTTATTAAAAATGGACCAAAAAACTCCTATAAAGGAGTGGGTCATGTTACGTATTTACAGCTTAAATTTAAATTCAAATTTACAATTTAAAGTTTTGTAATTTTCTTCTTATTATTGCAATCTGTCGAGCAAATATGGCGATTATCGGAGCAACTCCTTGGTACTATAATTCGGGTTCATTCAAATAAAATTTGATTGAATTCTGTAGCGAAGTTTGTATGACGTCGTGTGGCACAATTAAAAAAAATAAATATGGATGCCTATGACTATTTGACAATATTGTAATCATCGGCTGAATGACGGAATTGGTAAAAGCGTCACCGAGAGTCTGAAGCGTCGTTGATCAAAGGTACGAATCTTGGGACAAGTGTGTGAGATATTGTTTTTTTTCTGTATTGGTAACTCTTCATTTATCCTTAAATGTTGAGGAAGTGAAAGTGAAATCAATCTACCCTTTTACGGGTATGAAGTGTAGTAATAAAGCCATGGAACACTTTACATACTCTAAGCGGTATTGGGTCTTGACAAGCTTCAAGCTTAAAACATTGAGCCGTTATACATACACACACAAAAAAGAGATCTAGTAAGTAGATATCATATTTTTTACAATTACAGTTGCATTGGTATATTTAGAAACAACTATCAAATAACAAATATGTGGACACGATGTGTAACACGATATTGTTATTTTTTAGTAGCTAACACATTCCAGAATTTAATTGTTGAATTCACAGGATTATGGCTTGTGCACCTATCTGGGCACTGAATATTAAAAGTTTTTATACTCACTGTACATCATCAGAAAATTCTTGGGAATGAAGAAATAGTAATGTGTCTTCAAAAATTTTCCTCATTACAGGCAGCCATGCTCTTTTTTTAATCGTTGGTGACAGTGTACGTATTCTGTCACAAACGTATAATTTTGATAGTTTGGTTATGTGATGTAAACATGTGTTATAATTAGTAATTTAGTTTTTGAAATAATATTTACTACAATAGCCTAAATTAAAAGAAAGTACTAGTAAAGCAGATGTTGGAAATGTTGACCATTGGTTTGATTAAAAATATAGGCCCAATAATGCCTCCTCCTGAAACTACTAGCCGGACTATTTTTTGTGGATGTAGCGTAGTTTCCACAAGTTTATGAGGGTTTTCCCTAGACTAAATTCTCATATTTTGCTTGTTTAAATATTCTGAAAGATGAAACCAAACCTCATCCGAAAAGAAGCATTATTATAAATGATATTCAAAAATCATAGACAATACTGTGTTCTCGTGACAAAATCTATGTCTTTGAGTTCCGAAACTACTTGATTTTTAAATAGAAACAACTTTAAATCCTTTTTAAAAATAGTATGACATGTTTCCACTGACAAATGGACTTGTGATAGTTTTGCAATTGAATTTTTAGGTGAATTGTCCAATCAACGTCGAATATCCTCTATGCAATTTGCTGTTCGGTTTCTAGATGCTTCGCCGCCAGACTTACGAGTTATTGCCCCTGTTTCACCAAATTTAATAACATAAGCTTGAATATGTTTTTGCAGTTGTGCGTAAGTAACTGGCAGATTAGGATATTGTTACCAGAAATTCTGTAAGCACTGATTAGTGGAATAAACCCAAACTCCATTTTCTAATTTTTGGTCAGTTCTATAGTAACTTTGAATAATAAATATTTTATATTGTAACTCTAACATTATAATAAAATAATTAAAAAAATATAAGCGTTTATAATTTGAATTTATGTATGACAACTGTCAGAATTTGTTTTCTAAAGCTTCGCATGTGCATTAGTCATTGATTACATAATTACTTAAAAAACAGCTTACTATAATGAGGAAAGTTTTTGAAGGCACGTTATGTATTAAATATGATTTAATAATTCTGATTTGGAATAGACACGGTCTAATTTTAATTTGGATAAAGCGCATTGTATTTTTATATTGTAAATATAATGTAGAGAAAAGGAAACCTAAAGCAATACTGAATCATCATAAATGAATATAAATCGACATTACTAAACAAAAACACAAAAAATAAAAGCTAAGAACTACTTCATACAAACGAATAAACGAGCTGCTTTTAAACCAGAAACAATGAAACTCAAACGTCAATTTATCAAGTCGGAGTAGGAAGTAAAGTTCAAGCGAAAGAGGGCGCTTCGATATTGTGAGGCAATAACGGTGGCACAGCAGTGACATAAAACAGAGAACGAACGAAACAAATGAAATAACGAAGCCTCAAATTCGATTAGTATGTGTTTTAGGCCGGGAGTAAATGTTATTTCAGACAGGCGAAAAGGCTGAGGGTTTTTCCCTCTCTTATATCCTTGCTGGTGTATAGTCAATTACACTAATACAACCTGGTATCACGTCACTAGTGTGGTCCAAAATGTCTCATTCACCGAATGACCGTATACGAACAAACTGAATCATTTTACTTGGTTTAACTCGACTGGAAAGGCTTTTGCTTATCGTCTCTAATTGTTTCCTTTCTTCTGTCTTTAACTTTTTCGTCAATAGAGTATTGAATTAACTTCGAAGTTTTCCATTCGTTGGGCAACGCTTAGAAATTGAAAAGTTTCTCGAAGTGATTTACTTAAGTGTTTAATGATTTCTTGTCACTAAAAGAAAAGTTTATCACTTCAGAATATTAAGTTTTTCATTCTTGATAAAAATTAATATTAATTATAAACTAGATGCTAAAAGTATGTATTTATTTATTTATATAGAAATATGTGTATAAAGAGTATGATTTACCAAAAAATATTATACAAACGAATATAATTGTTTCCTACAAGGTTTTCGTAATAATTGTTCTTTAGAAATGAATATAGATAATATACCAAGTAGAAAAATAGAATCTGATAGATTGGTAAATAAATTTGGTAAATGGTCTAACTAGCACAGGAAAAAGAAAACAGAAAAACTTTTTACTCATCTATTTTCAATGTAACCTCCTTTGACTTCAATGTATTTATTACCTTTACAAAAATTACTTTATGACCTACCAATCAGTGTTCCATCATCAAGTTACTTTCATTTCATAGTTTCTCTTTAAAATTGGAGAATAAATAAAAATCTGAATAAAGCAATAATCTCTAATAGTAGCTTTAGCAACCCTGGCGATGTGAAAGGTTGCTATTAGGAAGTCGCTGACTATAATAATATCCCGTAGTTAATGCAGAAGCATAGCATAATATTGGGCATTTATTGCAATGTTTCTTTCTTTAAAATCATCAGTATTCCCTCGCAATCCTAAAATACTATTGATGACAATTTTCTCCGAATCTTTGATATCTTTTTCCTGGAACAGGATGAGGTTTAATGAGGACATTCTATTCACAAAGTTCTGGGAACGAACGCGTACCATCAACGCACTGTGCTGAATAACTGAAAGATGTTTCGATACCCAATTTATATTAACTTTGTTTATTCTTAAATAATCATGCAGTATTTATCTAACTTTTATCGAAGTTTTATTTGATGATCAACTAGTACTGAATTTTCAACAATAGCATTGTTCTCTGCAGTTAACATTTCGGAAGGTTGACCGGATCTTGGGTCTATTAAAGTGTTGTTTGCACAATATATAAGAAGGTTTATTCACCAACTCTTTCACAATAATAAATGAAGGATATAGTAAAATAGTTGTCATTCTGGGTTCTTTTAAATAAAACTAACGGTAATTTAAACACACACTATATTAACAACAAAACGTACTAAATAATAATTTAAAAACTAATAACTAATAATAAGAGTTTTTATTTACATTATGTATTTATATATTTATTTATTTATTACATTTATATAATATCATACGACGGCGATTACTCGTTGAATTAATGGTCTCCCTTCCGAACGGTTCTTATATAGTTTGTATAACTTATTCGAGAGCCTTCTAGAAGCTCTTTCTAGGATGCCCGAGAGATTTGATAAATATTCGGCATGTAATACCGCTCGCTTGACGTATCGTCGGATAACTCATTACAATATAGTTCTACATAAACATTACCCAAACAATATTTAATTTACTTTTGCTAAAAAAAATGGTTACCTCTATGTTTTTAATATTTTTATTCCATTAGTGCATGTACTTACGATTCTAGTTTACTACTGGAGTTTTCACGATCAAAATTTTGCTCGGCAATGCTAATAGTTTCTCCCATGACACTTTTTCTCGATATGTACTCTCATAGTTAAAAATGTTAGGCTGCGAACTTGCGGTGCTTATGTATAATAGGTAGGTACCAAGAAAGCAATTTTTTTCCAGGAAGCACATGTTATATTCCCACTTCCATTGTTTAATGTTGTTTAGGTATATTTTGGATTAAATGCTTGTCATTTCAGGACCTATACTAGTTCTTCTCATTTGGAAAATGACGATTAATTTTGTTCCATCAGACCTACAGAATATTTTTCCATTAATCTACGTGAACCTTTGCAAACTCTAACCGTTTAATTCGATTTGTTTTTGATACCAAAACGTTTTGCCTAGTTGATTGCCCATGCAGTTCTATTTCGTTGAGTCGCCTCCTAATTGTCCTTTCAAATATTTTCGTAGTTTCAGCATCAAAGAGATCACGACGGATTCCGACTTCTCTGGTGTAAGGATTTCGCTTCGCAGATATTCTAATGCGGTTATCCATTTGCGATGCCGTTTTTCGTGTTCGCGGCGATTTTGGTATCTTCTGTTGCCCCTTTTAACTTATAATACTGAATTCCGTTATATGTATACCAATTTTATTGAAATATATAAAGTACAACCAATTGCGGTTTGGAAAATTTTTTCCTTTAAATACATGTTTATTATATATTTTCGAATAGCTGTTTTAACCCTGGTTTTTCCCATTTCAGCACTCTCACTTTGTACAGAATATGTTATATTTCACTGTGTAACACTTGAAATGCAAATCTTATTTACTATGCAGGAGCAGTTTCAATAAAACTCTATAATCTCTACATTTTCGGAAATTATCTTGAGAACGTATCAGATGTTCAAAAGATTTGCACGAATAATGAAAACAGTTTAATAACATTTATTATTTTAAATTTTCCAGTTAGATAATATTGTGTTAATTATATATCCGTGGCTGTATATACAAAATGTATTTATATAGAATATGAATCCAAAATATTGTGAGTCAATTACGACGCGAACCCAGAAATTAAAAACCCCCTGAAAATTTTAATATGTGCCGTCAAGGAATTTAAGATATTCGGAATGTAAATATGTACCTCTATTGAAGTTACACACACACCGTATGTTTACATATTAACAGCTGCCAATGTTATAAAAGGTATAATATACTGAATGCTAAAGTAAATACCTCGTACAAAATCAGCTTTTTAATACATTCAAGTAAATATGTAATTAAAAATGATGACGAATGTTATATTTATTTACAACCCTATTTTAAAAATCATACAAAAATTTCAGGTGTATTACCAGAATGTTTCTCATTTTTTCTTAGAGATATGTAAATACGTATGTCGGAATCAGAATACCCCATTGTATTCAAAGGCGGCAATGTTTTTAAACACAAACGATAAGTGTTCTTATGGTATGGGTTCAATAACCTGAGTCAGCTGTTTATTTATATAAATTTATACTTGTGGGGGGGTTTTGATTTTATCTATTGTTTAATGAGTGGGTAATAGAGTTTGGAAAGTTCATCAATTTCGTTTCTGTCGTTGATTGTTCTGCTATTTTTGAAAATATGGATAATTTCTAAGACCTCCCTTGCTTTTGTATTCTTTTTCTGTGTTCGCTAAACCAATAAAAAGCCTATTATTTTTAATATTAAGACACGGCCAATAAAATAAATAAGAAAAATAAAATTCTTATAAACACTATATATATATATATATATATATATATATATATTATAATTATAACGACAATCACATGCAAAACGAGATTTAATAGTTATTAATTCTCATATATCCCCGCCTCACTATTCATAACGTTTACAATATTTCAAAGTAATCTGACTAATAACAATTTGCGTACACATAGTTTATTTTGAAATTACAGTTTAAACTGTTTTTTTTTAACCGTAATGTTCAATTAAACTATATGTACGCTAATTGTTATTAGTCAGATTACTATGAAATATTGTAAACGTTATGAATAGTGAGGCGGGTAATTTCTCCATAGAAAAAAATAGTTCACATTTGTAAGTATTAACGACTTTATTTCGTTACTAAGTAGTTAATTTGTTTCCATCTGCTCTTAAAATGACCCCCTGAGGAAGCATACAATCTTGATGCGAAATATTGGGAGAAAAAATAAAGAACTGACAAGTAATAGAGTTTAATTTTGCTTGATTCCCCAAAAACAATTCCCTTCCATATATGTTAAAATAAATTAAGAACGGGCAAGCGGTCTGTCAATTAAAACTCATTTATTTATCATTTCTAAATTTCACAACGAGTTTGTTGCTTCTTCAGGATATAAGAATGTATAAGAATATATTAAGATAAATGACAATTATTTGTCATTTATATTCTGTCATTTATATTTTTATATCCTTGACAAAGGCATCATTGCCGAAATATGACCCCCTGAGGATGTAGGGTTTTAAATATATATACTTTGAAGTAATAAACCAGACCTTTAATCGCCGACTTATTGAGTTTACCATATCATACCAAGGTCACGAAAATATTATATATATATATATATATATATATATATATATATATATATATGTTATAAAACTTAAAGTTTGAAAATTCTAATATATAATTTAGACTATCTAATTGAAACAAAACTATAAAAGAAAATGTGACAATTAACTAATTTTTAATAACTATTTAAATTAGTGGCTTCATAAGAGATTATATCCCAGGGATTATATAAATCATAAACAACTACAGTTTTTATTAAATTATTTATTTTCATTTAATTCTGGGATACCAATTAACAAAATAATTTGAAATATACTTAAGTGGGTAAAACCTCTCCATATTTGGTATAAAAAAAAATTTTTGATAATAGAAAAATATTAAAAATCGTGTGTGGAAAACGCAATACAAGTTCATATTTGTGTGATCTTTCCAGAGATGTGGATACATGTTTGATCTTACTATATTACAGTAGTAATGGTGTTATTTATGGTGAAAGTATCTCTCCAGCAGCATGTACTGATGATTCTACAGTGTGTCTACATGCCTGGAAATATATATTCACACAAATATGAACTTGTGTTGTGTTCTCAACAACCGATTTTTAAAATAACATTAGCTTATTTTTTTCGCTTATTCACACGGGCGTAACAATAACTCATGGCCTATCAATGTCTCCTTTAATTGGCATTAGGCTGTTGGAGGATGCTATGGTATGAATCATTATTATACTGTTACTACAATATATAGAAAAATATTGATGAACTTTATCAGATATAGATGTAAGATTTGTCTTTACAGTAAACGCTAAACAAATTTCTATTACTAAAATTACATGTTAGACAAGATGGACAGCACCATTACTGTCAAAAAAATATATGTCAATACAACGAAATTTCAGATCAACATACGCGAATGAAAAAAGCTTAAAACCACTTACTCGCAACACCTAAACCCAATGATTATTTAATAACAGTCTAAAATGTCTTTTTGTTGTTGTCATAAAAAAGCTTTCAAAACGTGGAATTATTGAAAGCTCTCTGAAAGTCGAGATATTTGTCTGAAACATATCCTCAACTGTCAGCGTTTTAAAATTGAAAAGGGCCTCCCATCGGGTTGCAATATTCATTTTTCACGTTCCGTGTAGGGAAAAAAATGGAAAAATGAAAATGTATTTTTTCCTCATCATTGTGTAATGAAAATGCTTATTGTGTTTTCCTTTTATAACGGAATAGTTTATTGTGAATATTTGAATATTTAACCGCATAACTATATCAATGAAAAAATTGGTATTGTACGTGATAATCACATAAATTAGAATTAAAAAATAAAGAAATATGAAATTATGTTTTTTTTCGGAAACTGTAAAATATTGAACAAATGAAAAAGAAATTAATTTGAAATATTATCTTACAACTTTTTCATAACAAAATTTACAGGTATACAATTTTCAAAATTTACTCTTTCTTCACATATCTTCACATATCTCTTATCTATTTATATGTGTAGCTTAAGTAATAGTCTGGTACAGTAGTCTGAAATATTCTCGGTCTGATAGAGAAAACGACAATTAATATTTTCAACAAAATCTTATTATTTCAATATAAGAATATTAATATATTTCATCCAGCGGTGTTTCAGTGCCATTACCCCCTCCCTGGTGTTTCACCTGAAGTGCTGCAAAGTAGCTGTCTACAGCCGCAATCTCTTGATTGGATAAAAACGTTAAGTATCGAAGCATATTTTAAGCTTTGGGAAGAGATAGGAGTCCGAGGTAAGATGTTCCAGCGCTTCGTATTACAAATTCATCAATTTTCTCATCATCAAGACATTATTGTGGTCATATGCATTGTTCTGATGGTAGATATTTTTTTTCTTGTGTAAGTCGGGTCTGTTTTCATGAATTTTGCATCCAGTTTCGTTAGAAAGTTAGAACACTATTTTCCAGTTATTGTTTTAATTTCTTAAGATAATCGATCAACAAAATTCCTTTCGCATACTGAAACACCGATGCCGTGACCTTTCCTGCCAATGGCACCATCTGCGCCCTCTTCGGAACTGAAGAACCGGCTGTCGTCCACTGCCAGTCCAATGGACTGTTGTTTCGATTCTGGTGTGTAACGGTGAAATCAATATTCCATCATTGTCACATATAGACGCAGAAAATCACTCTTGTTTTCCGTAAAACGCGTCTAGCATTGTTTGAAAAGTGTGCGAATGCGTATTTGATGCGCAGTGAAATCGGGCGGCATCTATCTTGCACAAAGCAGTTTGACGCACCTTCCAACGCCGATCTTACAAAACCATACTATTTACTTTTTCGATGATTTTCAGTATGGTCGCACGTTTCGGCCGCGGATTTCTTCATGGCAGAAGTTAAAGGAGACACAATTACGACCCAACCCAACTGAAAGGCGTTGAACCTTCTCATACAAGAATTTTGATACACCGCACAATACTAAACTTTTTCCTACTGACAATTGTACCAACATATGGGAAAAAAATCATGAGTGTGGTGCCCTCTATGGAAGAGGCCGAAATTACTTGAGACCATTCTCGTAGGTGGAGATAAGTAATAATTTATAACAAAAGCCTCACTTACTTCTTGCATATGCACTTTCAATTTCTCTTGATTTAATCATAAAATACATTTAAAATGTTAGTTTCCGTACATTTAACTTTGTTTGTCAGAGTTTTATCAGAATTATTCACACATTATTTTTATTTAGAAGAATGAAAACCTTCTTTCAGATCAATTCCAGAAATACAGACTGTACTAATAAAGTATCATCTTGGTATTGCTCGTGTTAACTCTTTTTATAATAATTATCTTTCGGGATATATTATTGAAGTGGTCATCTGATATTAAAAAGAGTATTCTGGTGTAATTTATATCCAAGCTCGTTTATATGGCGTTTATTCAAATACGTCACATTTGAATCTGGAATGAACATTTTTAACAATACCAAATCATAATATAAATAAAATTCTTTATATGTCTTCGCTTGTATAGATTAGACAAATATATTTACGGTAACACTAGAATTTTAAGTAAGGCTGTGGATTTGTTTACATATTTGGTAAATCCATTTTAGATCAGTTACATGCGTGACTATACCTTATTTCAGGAAAAATAGTAGAATACATGTAATTAGCATATAATGAGGTTTACTGTCAATACTGGGTGTCCTTGAAATAAAAAGACAACCTATGAGAAACAAAAAGGCTAAATTATATAGAATATATACCCAAACTATTTTCCCAAAATTCCCTCTGATAAGCGAGAAAAAAAATATAAAAATATTTCAAAAAATGTGTTATGCTACTGAATAGTTCATCAATACTATTGGAGACGAAATCTTCAAGGTGACCCACAATAAAAAATAAATAGTCTTGTTATTGTATATCTCACTTTAAGTTCGATCTGCTGTCGATCTACATTTTTTCGATTAAAGGTAATAGATTGTAACTTAAATGCACGTAAAGCACACATCTTCCATGTTCATTCAATATATCAACTTTAACAATTTACAAGTATAAATTTATATAAATAAACAGCTAATTCAGGGTATCGAACCCTTGCCATAAGAAAAATTATCGCTTTTGTTTATAAACATTGCCACTTTGAATACAATAGGGCATTATGATTCCGACACTCGTATTTAAATTTCTCTCTCTAACATTCTCGTAATAATATAATTGATTGAGGTCTCGCTAGGCACTTGGTGAAACATATTAAATGATAAAGGTAAAGAAAATACACACTTGGTTATTTGTTTCACTGCAATTTTATTTACAAAATACGGACAAATTTGTTTCGAACTTCACAGTTCATTCTCAACTGAACAAGAAAGGTTTACTTAAAATATGAATAGATAATTTGAAAAGTGGGAGTAACACTGTGAAACATAAACGTGAGTTAAGTATTATTGGGGTTTTCCTAGTAATTAACGAGAAACAGCCTTAATAATAGGGGAGATTACAAACTCTGTTTGTTCATTTACTATATTTAATGATTTGTTTATTGCTTTAGATATTTCCATTATTTCCAAAAAGTCTAATCGTTTACTTTTATTTGCAGAGTGTAAAATTTCAAAATTATTTATTGATACCATGTGTTCTTCATTTATACAATGCTCGGATATACCTGAACATTTCTTGGAATATAAAATTGCTTTCCTATGTTCTTCTATTCGTGTGCGAAAACATCTTCCAGTTTGACCTATGTAGAAAGCGTCACAGTCTAAACAATTTAATTTATACACGCCACATTTATCTGCTTTTTGAATTGTATCCTTATTATTTGTCCAAAGTTTACCTAAATTTAATTTATTGACTATTATAGTTTTTATGCCTAAATTAACTAATCTATTATTAATTTTATTCGTGGTCTTTCCTATGTAATTAATTAAACGATAATTACTTGGTTCTAATTGGGAGGCTGCATAAAAGAATTTATTAATCTGTTTATGTTTTTTCTTTGAAATTAATCTATTAATAATATCAGGACTGTATCCGTTGTTTACGGCTGGACATTTCAAGACTGCAACTTCTTTATCAAAATTTGGTTTTGATAGGGGAACGGAGAGTAATCTATGTATGAAACTGTTGAAAGAAGAAAACTTAATGCTATCGGGTTGTTTGCTATCTGCAGATATGAGGGTGTCAGTGTATGTGTGTTTTCTGTAAATACTATAATCTAATTTGCCATTTGATTTTGTTAATGTAAGGTCCAAAAAATTTAAATGAAATCAATCAAAAAATACAATTCACCATAGAAAAAGAATTAGACAACAGTTTAAATTTTTTGGACCTTACATTAACAAAATCAAATGGCAAATTAGATTATAGTATTTACAGAAAACACACATACACTGACACCCTCATATCTGCAGATAGCAAACAACCCGATAGCATTAAGTTTTCTTCTTTCAACAGTTTCATACATAGATTACTCTCCGTTCCCCTATCAAAACCAAATTTTGATAAAGAAGTTGCAGTCTTGAAATGTCTAGCCGTAAACAACGGATACAGTCCTGATATTATTAATAGATTAATTTCAAAGAAAAAACATAAACAGATTAATAAATTCTTTTATGCAGCCCCCCAATTAGAACCAAGTAATTATCGTTTAATTAATTACATAGGAAAGACCACGAATAAAATTAATAATAGATTAGTTAATTTAGGCATAAAAACTATAATAGTCAATAAATTAAATTTAGGTAAACTTTGGACAAATAATAAGGATACAATTCAAAAAGCAGATAAATGTGGCGTGTATAAATTAAATTGTTTAGACTGTGACGCTTTCTACATAGGTCAAACTGGAAGATGTTTTCGCACACGAATAGAAGAACATAGGAAAGCAATTTTATATTCCAAGAAATGTTCAGGTATATCCGAGCATTGTATAAATGAAGAACACATGGTATCAATAAATAATTTTGAAATTTTACACTCTGCAAATAAAAGTAAACGATTAGACTTTTTGGAAATAATGGAAATATCTAAAGCAATAAACAAATCATTAAATATAGTAAATGAACAAACAGAGTTTGTAATCTCCCCTATTATTAAGGCTGTTTCTCGTTAATTACTAGGAAAACCCCAATAATACTTAACTCACGTTTATGTTTCACAGTGTTACTCCCACTTTTCAAATTATCTATTCATATTTTAAGTAAACCTTTCTTGTTCAGTTGAGAATGAACTGTGAAGTTCGAAACAAATTTGTCCGTATTTTGTAAATAAAATTGCAGTGAAACAAATAACCAAGTGTGTAGTTTCTTTACCTTTATCATTCTCGTAATACACATAAAATTTTAACATAATTTCTGAAATGGGTTTGTAAATAAATCTAACACACGTTTTAATTTTGAATTACATATTTACTTGAATGTATTAAAAAGCTGACTTTGTACGAAGTATTGATCTACAAATAGTCCTTCGCAAAGGTCTTGGGGAAAATTATCCCATTCTTCAATTAAAGCCTGTGCCAATTGTCAGTTGAAATTGGGGGATTTGGACGTCGTCGGACACGTTTCCCGGCTTTATCCCAAACATGTTCGATTGGATTCATGCCTGCGCTGCATGCGGGCCAATCTATTTTACGGATATTGTGATCATTAAGATAATCGGTGACAATTTGAGCAACGTCCGGGTCTGGCATTATCTTGCATCAAAATAAAACTTTGACCAGCAACATTTGCTCCAAGGATCACTTGTGGCTCTACAATTTCGTCAATGTTTCTTCGTGGTGTTAGTCCATCATTGTGAATAACAAGGTTCATCTGAGTGTTTCTTGTTATTCCACGCCACACCAATATGGATCCACTACCACAAGGGACGGTTTCATGCACGGTATTTGGCATGAAACGTTCTCCAGACTCTTACACGTCCATTGTTACCTGACAGAACAATCTTGGATTCATCGATGTTCTCTGGTCAATTTAGGCACTTTTACATGATGTCTTGCAGACCTTCTTGAGATCTTCTTGCAGGTCACGTGCAGTTTGTGCCCGATTTTGAAGGGCTTGCAATCGTAGAAAACGGTCATTGTCTGACGTAGTTTTCCTCTGTTGACCTGTACCTGCTCGTCTTGTTACGGTACCTGTTTCTCGATATCGTTTCCAAAGCTTGCACACAGTTCCCTGCACAATTCCAAGCTGTTGGGCAACCTAACTTTGTTAATATACTTTTTTAAGTAAAGTTACAGTTCTACAAACTTCTATCGACGTTAATTGCTGAGCCATTGCTTCTTTTAGATGTTAGTGAACTGTCAAACTGGTCTAATATTGTTTAACATTAAAATGGCTCAAAGCCTGCTTAAATATTTATTTTATTCTCAAGATATTTTTTTTCATTTAAGCTTTTGTATTGGTAGAATATTTGGGGTTATAAGTTGACTATAGCAAGAAGTATTCGAGTACAATTTTGTAATTACGTGAATAAATGACGGTTTAATGTATATTTCAGGTTTGATCGAAATCTCTTAAAATATAAAAGAAATATCAAACATAAGAAAGTGCCTATTATTATTTTTTGAGTAGTATATATATACCGTATGAACGCCGGGGAGTGATTGATCTACCACAATGTAGTAAGACGAAGACGAATAGCGAGTTTATGTGGTTAGGGTTGAGAGAGTATATTCAATCTTTTCTACTGTCTAACTGTACCGGCGTTCTATTTCTTTATCCAACACATTCTGCATACGATCTAAGTACGAATCAAATAATCTCTCTCTAACACATTGAATATTCCTATCAGTCGCTCATTGTGTTCAAGCAAGGCGAATATACTTGCAGTTGGCCAGTCATTACTTATATATCCATCGATCGCACGACGTTGTGCACACGGTATATATATATATATATATATATATATATATATATATATATATATATATAAATATATACATATAATTAATTTAAAAGAAATTATCGACCGTACTTTATTGTCCGTTGTATGTCACTTTTATTATTATTTTTTAAACTCTAGATTTTTATCTCCGGAAGAAGCAACAAAGTTGTTGCGAAATATAGAGATAATTAATAAATGAGTTTTTAATTGACAGACCGCTTGCCCACTTTTAATTTATTTTATCCTATATATATATATATATATATATATATATATATATATATATATATATACTTTGTGTGATTGGGAGGCATTCAACCACAAGAAACATCTATTACTTGGAATATATAGAAGAACCAGAATTTTACAGAACATGCTCTACCAAGGTCTTGTATAATCTTGTACTAGGTTACTAGAATAGTGGAGTGGATACTGTAAGCTTGGATAGGTGAAGTACAGGCCAGTCTATAAGCTGCAGTGCTAATCTGTACATTAATTTAAAAAAGAAGTATAATGAATATAGGTCATGGCTAGCTCTGAAGAAAAATTTTGGGGCTATATACACAATATATAATATGATTCTAAATGTCGCGAATTTAAATAATAATTCAAATAGATTTGATTTGATATGTGAATATATTAAATTTTACTACATCAATAGATTATATTTCATGTACTATTATATATGGTGATAATATAATTGTAGGGTTCTAATCTGCAATAACGCCAGCACAAATTTTTCGTTTCTCAATAACCATTATTCAGCATTTAATTGACATCAGTTATATTGCTCGGCCAAATCATAAAATTGTTTCATTATTTATCTCTAAATTGATTGATATTCAATATGGTACAAAATAAATTGTCTATATCACGCGTACAAATCATTTATAATGAAATACACCACAAAGGTACCCAGTAAAATTTAATGTCAATAAAAAACATAAATTCATACAACAAGTATAAAATATTAATCAACTTTTAATTCGCATGCAATTAATATACATGAATATGGTTCGTCGGCCTTTCGCTAAAATGATAATCCAAGAGGACTACGATCGAGTTTGTACAGAGCAGCAGTCGCACACAAAGTAAAATTACATTAAATAATTAATAAAATTAATTGCAAATTCTATATAATTTGACAGAACGTTGTAAATATGGCAGCTAATTTATATTATGTGGCAACTGCGTTATCAGGGTTAGCTATGTAAATCATAATTAAAATATCGCCGCAACCGCACATCGGAGCACTGCAGTCGCTAGAGGGCGGACGGGATGGTGCGGCGCGGCGCTGTTAATGTTTTGTTAATAATTGAACGTCGTTGGCGATTATCATGACATCTTTAGTCTCGTTAGCTCAAACGTATTGAGCAGCAAAATTTAATCATATTAAAATTATTGTACGTTGAAATTTCTATTGATTTTGTATTGCTTAGCAGAAGCCTATATATCAACTTAATACATTCTAAAATAATTTCTCTGACATTTTTATTATATTATATCCTAATAAAAGCTTTTTAGATACTAATATATAAAATATTTGTTTGTCTAATAATTTATAAGACATGCATGGTTAGAATTTAAATCGGAAGAAAAGAATGACCATGATTGTTATTCTACAAGGACGGATTGATATATAAGGTCTCCAACTCTATAAAATCAGAATAAGAAAAGTCAAAATAATGAACACCAGTCTCGAGATGAAGTAAATTTATTGTACTACCAATGCCTATAATTATTTTTCCACATGATCACCATTTAGTGCAACACATTTCACCGAAAGCTGAATCAATTTCTTCATTACGCCCATGAAAAAACTTCCTTGGTTACTGTTGATACAATTATGAACAGCAGCCCGAACTTCAGTGTCTGATGAAAATTGTTGACCTTTCAATAAATGCCGCCTCTTCCTGCTTTGGGAACAATCAGAAATCTGAAGGTGTCAAACCAGGACTATACGAAGAGCGCTAAACAATTGCGAATATCAGGCTCGTCACTGTCTTTATCGATTCGTTGCTGCAATGCGGTCTAGCGTTGTGGTGCAAAAGAAATACATTCTTTCCGGCTTTACTCTACGGATACAATTCTTTAGTGATCGTACAGTTTTGCAGTATCTTATTAAATTAATGGCTGATCCCTTCGACATATATTCGGTATGAATGACTCTCTTTGCATCCCAGAAAATGGTGAGCATGACTGTCTGCGCTGATGGAATCCTTTTGAATTTTCGTACACATGAAGAACCAGGCCGACGATATTCCATTGACTGTCGCTTGTTTTAGGGAGCATAATGATGAAATCCAATATTCGTCCCCAGTGTTGATGTTCATGAGAAAATCACTATCACGTTGATACTGGTTAAGAAGTTCTTGAAAAATGTTATTTTTTGTTTTTTCACGACATCCGTCAATTGTCGCAGGACCCATTTGGTGTTAATTTTTCTGCAACTCGACATCTGAACAATGTACTGGACTCTTTCTTGACTAATGCCTTTTTGCTGAGTTATTTATTTTTCCGTTTCGTAATCCGACGATTTCCTTGAATCATTTCCGTACGTCGCTGATATTTATCGACCTGATTGCTTTTAGTCAAACACTTCTATTTCACCACTATGGTACAGTTTTGCATGTCTAACGCATCCATGCAATCGTTTCCTTGAACAGCTTTTAAGCGGCTGTAAATTTCGATGGGCACTCAACCTTCCAACGTTAAAATTCAATTACAGATTGCTGCTTAATACGAATCTCAGAAATCGAACTCATGATAAATGACACTATTACTCAACGACAAGGTACACAGGAAAATGAAACTGCATGCTAAGACGAGGTACTCGCAATTACCGTTTTCAGGCTGGAAGTTTATAAAGGGTTATCGCTGAATAGCGCCAAAGATATGCGAATCTGAAGAATACGTATAAATGTCTAGCTGCAAACCAAAAAAAAAAAAATTTTAGTAATACATAAAAAATTTCCAAATTTTTAGGGCCAAAGTTTAGTTAAAGTCGGTCCATATCTTTGCTTATTCTTTATTTACCAGACTACAGCTGCAATTCAAGTTTATTGACCTGCAAAAAAAATCGATGATCAAAGCATTTATGCCCACACATATGGTGCTTTCATTATGTATTTTTTGTGTGGATATCAATAATAATTTTAATTAATGATATTAGAGTTAACTAATTTGAAGGTTTAACTTCTTTTAAATTAAAATTATTTTGTTTATAATAAAACAAAAGGATTTATGTAGCGTGTTCAATGGGATAGATATCTGGTTTTTATTTATTTGTATGGAATTACTTACATATATTTATTTTTTCCTTAAATTTGTGTGTGGTACTGACGAATACCGGTAGAACAATATAATTAATCGGTAAAGAGAATTATTGATGAATTAGAGATGGAAGCCCATATTGTCGCCCGTATATTTAACTACGACAAGGCTGGATTCGAATAAACAAAAAATATTTTCTCGTGACGACGTGATTTTTTGTATGAAGCCATTATTCATATATACCTTTCGCCTCTTTTTTTATTTGGGGTTATACACAACTAACATTGTATAAACAAGTGCATAGGACATTACAGACTACCTACACGTATAGACATTATTCTATTTTACAAAATATGATGCATCTCATTCAATAAACAAGTACTTCCATATCGTGTACCTTTTGATACTCTCTTTTTGTTGATCTAATATTTTGTTCGATCAAGTGTATTAGATCTTGTATTTACGAGTAAGAGATAAAATAAATGTAGATGAAAGACGGTGATGTTTTATAAATATCTCAGATTTTCGAATAATTTTCTGTGATCGTAGAATTTAAGTTATTATAGAGCAAGTAAATATTTTAAGATTGTTTAATAATACTACGCAAAGAATTTTCTATTTTTTATTTTTCTTTGTTAACTATGTAATTTTATTCTTGTTTTTGCTAGAAAACCTGAAGACTTCCATGCAGTAAAAGTAGCAGTCCGATGAGTAGCAGATAGGTTCGCGTTAAATCACAAGACGTACAAATAGCATAGTAAAGTTTTAACTTTTTAACTAGCTTCGAAAAGTATTTATATATCGTATACAGCAAGCATAAAGAGCATGAAATGTCTCCATCCCTAATTTTTAAACCAAAACGGAGATAATACTCAAGGTGTATTATCTCGCTTATGCTAATAAACACTGAATTCTATGAACACAAATTTAACATATTTATAGAAAAAAATATTTAAGGAAATATATTAAAACCCCGACTTAGTGGAGAAATTTTGGAACAAATTTCAGAATCGGATACAACTATTAATGCATAATAAAAAAAAAACGTGTTGATCAATGTAATATTTCATAAGATTCGTTTTAATTTTTTTTAATCTTTAAATATGGTTTGAAAAATTGATTAAACGAATTAAAATTTGTTAATAGTAAATTATAGTAAATGATTAAATGACAGTTAGTAGATCACATGGTAACAAATTGCAATATGAGGAATTAAACTCTATTTGATACTCTGACCACTATCTATGTATTAGATCGAAAATATTTCACTACAGGCTCATATGAAGACATAGCTTTATTCACCTTGATCAATTATCTGTTATTGTGGGAAGAAAATTCGTCGTTCAACACATACATATTGCTATGTATTTTACTTATATTAGGTATGATGTAACAATTAAACGTATCATTAAGAAAAAGTAAATTATATGGATATATAATGTAATTATACATAACGGAGAATATCATCATTAAAAATACATTTTTGAAAGGTGAAAGCAGCAGCGACAGCAATCAAAATAAAAAATAAAATTAATGTTAAATCAAAAGTAAGAACTAGAAATAATGTAAGTATTTATTTAAATTAAAAAGGCGAAATACAGATATAATCACAAGATAGGAAGATCAAGTAGCTTAACGGAAGGTTCGGACAAGCTGGAACAAGCGATCGGCCAGTATGTACTGGCCGTGAATTTATATATATATATATATATATATATATATATATATATATATATTACATATATGGTAAACCTAATCAGTAGGCGATTAAAGGTCTGTATATTACTTCAAAATATATGTATTTAAAAAACTCTACATGTTTCGGCAGTACGCCTTTATCAAGAGAATACAAAATATAAATGAGAGGATATAAATGTCAAGTAATTAAGTTGCTATGGTTTAAATTATTGAAAGATACATTCTAGTAATAATAATAAATCATGCCTTAGTATTCCAAAAAATAGATAGCAAGGTGTGAACATATGTGTTGTTCGCTGCTAGCAATTTGTGTCTCTTTCTGGGTATGAACTTGTGTGTTGGTTGCTGCTGGCCGCTTGCGTCTCTCTATGGGTGTGTGGTTTTTTGTGAGAGCGTAAGTGTAGGGTTTTGTATGTCGGTGCGTTCGTGCGTGTGTTTAGTGACCGGTCGCGTGAATTTAGAGAGGTCGGATAACCAGCCGTTGCGTAGGGCCGCCAACCCTTTCCCGGCAACTTCTTTACAATTCCGTGCAGTATTTCGACGGCCTGACCCCCGCCCCAACGAGGCAAGGCGCAGACCAGCGAAGCGCACCCTGTACGGGGTTGCTCATCGCTAACCAAGGGAACACTCTTAGTGGCTACCTCGGTCGACGATGGTCACACTTGTGCCATCTTATCGTTTGCCACCCAGGACCGGTCCTAGCGTGCATGGAACCATGCTACGCGGCGCTAACACGGCGCCGCGCAATGCATACACCACTAGGACCGGTCCTGGGCGGCAACCTGGCTAGGATGCCGTTAACAGCACACACACGTTCGACGTGTGTGCTATGCCCCCGCTTCGGCGGAAAACGTTAAGATGGCACAAGTGTGACCATCGTCGACCGAGATAGCCACTAAGAGTGTTCCCTTGGTTAGCGATGAGCAACCCCGTACAGGGTGCGCTTCGCTGGTCTGCGCCTTGCCTCGTTGGGGCGGGGGTCAGGCCGTCGAAGTACTGCACGGAATTATAAAGAAGTTGCCGGGAAAGGGTTGGCGGCCCTACGCAACGGCTGGTTATCCGACCTCTCTAAATTCACGCGACCGGTCACTAAACACACGTACGAACGCACCGACATACAAAACCCTACACTTACGCTCTCACACAAAACCACACACCCATAGAGAGACGCAAGCTGCCAGCAGCAACCAACACACAAGTTCATACCCAGAAAGAGACACAAATTGCTAGCAGCGAACAACACATATGTTCACACCTTGCTATATATTTTTTGGAATACTAAGGCATGATTTATTATTATTACTAGAATGTATCTTTGAATAATTTAAACCATAGCAACTTAATTACTTGACATTTATATCCTGTCATTTATATTTTGTATTCTCTTGATAAAGGCGTACTGCCGAAACATGTAGAGTTTTTTAAATACATATATTTTGAAGTAATATACAGACCTTTAATCGCCTACTGATTAGGTTTACCATATCATACCAAGGTCACGAAGTTATTATATATATATATACAAGGTGTTCCCTGAGGTAACGGACAAACTTACACAATGTGTTCTAGAGGTGATTGTGAACAAAAAAGTTCATATACACTTTAGCTTATTTTTTTTGTTCCTTAGTTTTGCACAAAAGAAAAAAACTTTTTCAGTAATGTATTTAATCATGAAAATACATAACTAATAAACAAATTTTATAACCTCTTCTTTCTAAACATGTTGCTAGTCTTTGGGCCATATTTTGTTTCCAGTTAGTATCTGTAAGTTCATTTCGTAAGGAATCTACACTTGCAACTATGCCTTCCTCTATTTATTAGCTAGCTGATTTCTATCAAGTGTATGTAGCTGGTGGTTGAGCAGAACAGCTTAGTCGGATTCCGACAAATCAAGTTCTTTATTATTGTTATTCTTGTGAACACATTTACTATACTTTTGTGGTAGTTTAATTTAAAACATTTTTTGTTGTTAAATATAAGTAGATCTAGGATATAGAATTCAAACATAAACATTTCTAATTTTATAAAATATTTAATGTGCATTTGTATAACATACTTTTATTAGCTATCCCTTACATTTGCAAATCTGTTTATTATCTAGGGTTATTAACAATCGGCATCTTCATCCAAATTTGTTTATTGCTTTATACATCAAACCGCTTGTTTTATTGCCTAGGATTATTAGTGAACGTATTCAAAGGCGATATTTATTATACCATCTATGGTTAACTAAATATGAAAATAGGGTTCTATTACTATACAAAGGAATTAACCGGAACTACATATTTAAGTTTATGACACCTACTTGCATCTACACTTAATACTTAATTAGTAATGATATTTTATTTATTTATTTATTAGCAAGATCTTTAAGACACTATCGTAAACCTTAGGTATTATTGCTTGTAGGCAAAATTTCCACGAAGTAATAACACAAAAATTCCACATTATGGCGTCAAACAAGACAATGTTCAACGATTAAACGTACTTACTTATGTAATAAAATAGTGTAGGAGTAGTGATATATTTTTACCTACTTGTAAGACAGTACATATTAGATCAGTAAAAATTAAAAGACAGTATCAACTCAACATCAGTACAAGACACACAATCTTACTTTAAACATCAACATAACAATCTACGTTAAAAAGAGACACCAATCTCAACAGCAGTTTTATGTTAGTATAGCTCGTTGTAGATCCAAAATAAATGTAGATACTAAAAATAAATATATTTAGAGGAAAGTATATTTATTCATTTAACGGTCACTAAAGATTTAAATATGAAATTGTATACAACCTTATAAGCTGTGCACAGTGAAGCAACATCTGGGTAGTGATTGTAGTAACTGACGTTGATGCATCACCGCCAAAAACCGGAGTCATTGCAAACAGTTGGTACACAGCCCAACATCAACCATAACATTGGTATCAAGCCCGAACAAAACATTTATTGTTATTAATTATTATATTCTATTAGACAAATTTTTCTTCCATAAATATTATAATTATTATTATTATTAATAATAGTTTCATATTTAACATACTTTTTGTGAAACAATTAATAGATATCAACAACATTTACCTCGGGCAAGAAGTCATTCAGTTATATAAATTGACCGATGCCCTTTCGGCACATGACATCGCCGACAGTAGCCATATATAAACATGGCGTCTGTGTCTGTGTATACTGTTTAATAAAATACGATATAATCGCAGACTGTCCCATAAATAAACGATAGTATTCAATTTGAATGTTTTAAAACGCATTTTGTTCTGAATGAAAGGTGAAATGTGGGCGTATTTGTCCATTCGGAGAGACTGTCGGTTTTGACACCCTAAAAGCCTTTATATAATTCAGCAGTCGACAGCACAGTTCACTCAATAATGTATCCCTACACAGGTCTAGTGTTTAGCTGCTTAAATATTCAAGCATTCTCGCACTCGTCGCCTTCCAACTATCAACTTGTTAGCTGGGAGAAGAGACGAGAAAAAAAGTATGTATATATGTATATATTTGTATTTATATACATACCTACACGGAAGCGAAAATTACTATTGTTTTGGTTTCTTTTTCCTCTTACAGACTTCGTCCAGTAAATTCCAAGCTGTTCCTTCCTTTTTTACGTAAGCATTTCTTTCTATTCCAGCCGTTACCTAAACACTCTGATACACACATACACACTGAGGAGTGTAACTCAGAACATGTGGCATGGAAAAACATTTACGACTTAATAGACGTTTTGTGTTCGACAAATTGTTGTTGCTTCGGCATGAATGATAAAACGTTTACGTGATTTGCATTAACAGTAGACATACTTTCAGAAGCTTATCATTTTTACAGTTCGTTTTTCTTTACTAAATCTATATAATTAATTTAAAATGACTTTGCCTAATTACATTACATTAACAGTATTTTCAATATTATATGTAATTACTTTTACTTAAGAATGTATTAAGGTTCATACATAATTAGAATTCTTTTGTAATTAGATTGTATAGAAACCGTTTAGCCTGTCCAAAGCAACGCAATTGATATCGAATTTACAAATTCAAAGTATGTATACGCAAATTATATAATTATGTATGTTAGCTAGCTCTAGCTGTTTAAAAAAAAATATTTTGGTTTATATACATTTATTTTATATAGAAATGCTTTGAAATATCACGAAAAATGGAAACCATTGGGCGTTATTAGAAAATTGGGGATAGGAAAATGAGGAGAAGAATAGTGACGATGGGGAGAGTTTTAGCAAACCATATAGGAAAGGAAGAAAAGATGCGATGAAATGACGAACCGCTCCACAAAATAGTCAAGTAATAATAATATTTTCAGTGCAAATATTCAAATGAGCGTAAAGAATATGGTTGTAATGAAGAACCTGGAATGTTTACTACCAATTTCTCAATTATCTATTTTCGTGTTTGTCAAGTTAAATAATTGGCATTCATGTTATTTGCCTTCTGCATAAAATTACCAGCGCTAATTCTCGTAATCGGGAAAACACTTTTCGATTTCTCTCCCATTGTTTTTGGAAACGTTTCTTTATGGTACTCCTACTGCTTTCGCGACTCAGTGCCTTGCCAAAGTTTTTCATAAATCTCAGGCATGTAGGGACAGTATAATAATCGACTTCTTTTTTTAAAAACCAGACAAGTATATTTTCTATTTCAGAAATATAGTTCTTATATAAGACCTAGTGCCAGTTCTCTCATTAATGACCGTAGCCTTTTATACTGCAGCACGAAGTTGGCCTTACCATGGTTGGTTCGAAACTTTAGTCGAATCTAATAGTAGACCACCTTTCTGAACATCTTAGCGATTGACACTTTGAAAATAGCGGGCAAATCGTCAAGTACGTCGATTATTAGGGAGACAGGCCGGCCCTAGTTGTTATATTTGTCAACATATTACCTTCGAATCTGTAACAGGACCGACCGAAAATCTATTGATTCTGAGAATAATTTTGTAATAAATTTCGTCTTACAATATGCATTTCCTGCGAATTTATTTTCAAAACTTATTGATCTCTTTAAAATATATACCAAGAAGTTACAGAGAAAATGACATATAAATTGTAGTATCAAATCAGTATAAATACGTAGCAAATGTTAAAAATTGGTTCTCATCAAATACATTGATCGAATACATAAACAACATGCAGACCATCTTTTTAAACTGATCAAGGGAATGAAGACTAGAAGTAGTATTATCAAAACTTTATTTATTAATCTTAAACAGTGATAGTTTCACCACGTTCTCTATAGTCCAATTGTAGTGCAATAACGTATATAGTAATATAGTGCATCTTAACGATGTTGATATTGTTCAAAATCATGACGCTCCTTCAACATTGCATTTAAAGCCTTCATAGCGTTCATTTCTGTTTGAAACTGGCGTCCTACAGTCCTACTTTGTTCTCTTTAGGCTATAGATAGAAGTAGTATAGACGATATCAGGGCTATAAAAAGGCTGCGATACACACTAGACATTTTACTGTACGTAAATTCTGGCACAATAATAGCGTTCGAGCGAGCGTTATCGTGATGAAGCTTGAATTTTCTAATCAAGGTCTTAGCTTGGGGATGTGATTCTTTATTAACTGATACAAAAGTTCTTATTAATTGGCTGTTACTGTAGTACCATGTGGGACCCTATTCATATATACCGTCTCCTTGTCATTCAAAATGACCAGAGGCGTTATTTAGAGGCAAATGTTTCGCGCGGTGGTGGTGCTCCGTCTTCTATACATTGCGTGCTCTGCTGCTGCATTTCCAGATCAGTACAATACATCCAAATGTCTTAATCAATAATAATCGTCTCCACCCATTCTTCACTTTCTTCTTGAATACACATTATGCACAAATAACTACTAACCACACTTCTGGGAGAGTTTCGCCACTTCTTTAGAAGTCGTTACAATACTGTTTTTTAGGGGTTTATTATTCCCGTTTCTTCGTCTTGTTATGTGTGTAATGTTTTTATTCTATCTGCAATGCTGCTCCATTCTTTTCTATTGCTAGTCTTTCTTTCCAATTAGTTATTCCTAGTCTCTTTATATCTTCCTCTACTTCGTCTTGCCATCTTGTTTTTAGTCTACCTCTTTATCTGCTATTTCTTGGTTTTCATTCCATTATTGATCGTATTTTGCTTTCAGGACCCGCTCTCCAGACATGCCTTAACCATTTTGTCCTCAGCGATATAATAAATTTTATTACATTTTCGCTTAGAAATTCGTTACTTTTTCAAAGTCGTAGTTCCCTATTTTTATTTTTGTCTTTGCTACCTGACCACCAAATCTCATAATTTTCGTTTTGTCTGTGTTTATTTTCAAACTCATCTTTCGTCCTTCTTCTTCAATTTCATTTAAGATTTTTTTCCTGCGCTCCTCCTATTGTCAGTGTGCCTCTTTTGTATATGCTCTTAAGTTTATTTTCTAGCGCCAGGATGAAAAGCGTAGCAGACAAGGCGTCGCCCTGTCTAACTCCTTTGTTAACTTTTAACTCCGTTGTTTTCACTCTTTCTGTTTGTATAGTAACTCTTGTATTTCTAATGGTCATTTTTTATTAGTCGTATTAATTCAGGTGGAATTTTAGATTCTTTCAAGGCTAACACTAAACGCTCTCTTTTTATTGCATCAAAAGCTTGTTTAAAATCAACGAATAGCATCTCAGTGCTTATCTTATATTCGGAATTTTTTTAATATTTGTGTCACAAAATGTAACGCATCTGTTATTTGCCTTGGACAAAACCTCACTGGTGCTCTCCAATTATCTTATTAGAGTACTTACTAACCCTTCTGTGAATTACTGCATATTACTTATATGCATTATTCAGTAGTGCCCCTGTAATTCTTGCACATTGTGTTCGGTCGCCTTTCTTATGAATTGCAATTATTATTCCTTTTTCCCATGCTTCAGGCAGTTCTTCTGCTGCCCAGGTTTTTTTGATCAATTCGTACATTTCTGCCTAGAATTTTTCTTCTCCATACTTTGTTAATTCCATGTTTATGTTGTCATCGTCAGGAGTTTTTCCTTTTTTTTGTGTATTTTAAAATGTCTTTTATTTCCTCTAGTGTAGGTTCGTCTATATCCTCTTCGGGTTCCTCAATTTCGTCATTATATTCTGGATCATATTTACCAATTAATAATTCCTTAAAATATTCTTCCCATATCAACTTTATCTCTTCGTTATTTTCGGCTACTATGCCATGCTTGTTCTTTAGTCCCTTAATTTTGTTCTTAATTGGTTTTCTTTGTTCGTTTATTTTCCGATAAAACTTCCATTTTTCTCTCTAACCATTTTTTCTTTGTTTTGTTTATAAATTTATTACCTTCTTTTGTCATATGTCTATTCGTTATCTTCCTTTCTTAATTTTAACCATTTATTTCTAGCCTTCGCTTTTTCTTCTATGTACGTACCACACTCTTCATTCCACCCTTCATTACGATGTCCGTAAGTTGAAATCCTTATTTGCGATTTTGCTGCCTCATTTAAGCATTCCTTAATTTAAGCCATCCATTAAGTCCATTTTTCATTTACGTTTCGACTTTCTGGTACATTTCTTTCATTTTCAACCTGCATCTCTACTATATTTCTTACCTTCATATCATTCAACTGTTCGATATGCCATTTTTATTGTCTCATTTTTTTCTCATTTTTCACTAATCTTTGTTTTATATTTACCATATACATAGAATGATCAGTATTGGCACCTCTAAAATATCTTACATCAGTCACTCTTGTTTCGCTTTTACTGTTTATTAGTATGTGATCAATCTGGTTACCATATCTTTGTCCTGGAACCATTCATGTAATTTTGTGTTCCGTTTGTGTTGAAATTTTGTGCTTACTATTTTCATGCCAGTTAATGATGCTAAGTTGCAAGTCTAGTGCCATTATCGTTTGTTCTTTGGTGTATTGTTTGTTTGCATACTATTGTTTTGCGGTGACGTTTTCTTCCAATTTGAGCATTGAAATCTCCCATTATAATTATTATGTCCTGTTTCGGTATTTGCTGATGTAGGTTTTCTATTGGCTCGTACATGCTTTCCTTTACTTCTTATCTGAATTTTCAGTTGGAGCATATACGTTTATGATGGTTATACTGTGTTAGCAACGTGAAATCTAGCAAGCACGAATTGTACATATTGCTATAGATTTTTCCTTGGACAAGAAAGGAAAAATGATTGAACAATATTGAACTCTGTTATGTAGTGAATTTATTAAAATTTATCTATTTCAATTTTTATGTTTATTTATTTCAGACGGGGATCGTTATAAATATATTTTATTTTATAAGTGATAAATGTTATTATGTTTGAAATTTTGATCCATCCTCGTATATTTAGGTTAATCAGAGGATTGAAGTTGCCGCTTTTCCGGATATTGTATTTATTAAAATGTGTATTGTCTGTATATTTTTGATTTTATAGTGGGTAGGGATATTCAGGCGGATGTTAAAGATTTCATTTTTGTTAGAGATATCTTGACGGTTGAAGTGATCGGATTATTAAAGAATAAAATACTCAATTTTATTCTTTGTTTTATAAAATCGGGTTGAATATTGTTTATGCATTTGTGTGAAGTGCATGTAAATCTTAATTCGATTTTTGCGAGTGTTTTGATGTTTATAAAATGTTCTTATAAATAAGATATCTCTCACGCAGTTTATTAATGGTGCATAGATCTATGTAAGTCCGATAAAAATATTTTGTTTATATATTTGATATCACGATTATTTTCATTATTATAATTTCATGTATTTCTTGTAATAATTTATATATTTGAAAGTAGTATATGGGTATTAGAGAAAATTGTCATGTTTTTTGTAAGGGAAGTTTTTTCTTAAAAATAATATTCGAGAACGTTTTGAATTCAAGGTTGGAGTTTTCTTTATTGTGGGTTGACCTTGTTGTGTTATTTTTGCGCACGACTAAAATTCAATTTTCGCGGGTCTTGAAAACTTGGTTGTTTTTGACATTTGATTGTAGAGGTTAAAGTAGAGGTTAAACTTGACAAATTTCACTAGTATTTATTAGTTTTAGTTTTGTTCGAGAGTCACAAGGGGTTTTTCTCTGTGTGCGAGTCATTATTCACAAAGAGTGTTTCCCCATTGCTACTGTTGATGATGCTTTAGCACCCTATACACTCGGTAGAGGGTTTTTTTTTAATTTTTTTTTAATAAAAACTTCCAAATTAACGAATTGAGATCTTTCATTGACATTCTTTGTTTTTATTTTCAAATTAAAAAAAAAAAAAACTTGGACCCATTTCCACAAGGAACGATTCATGAGATGGGAGTTCGTGGATTCTACTAGATTGAATAGCCGGCAATATAAGCTGTAGTGTGAATTAAAATTAATAAGCAATTTCAAAGCAAATTCCACTGCAATATGTTTAAATGATAGTACAAGAAGGTAAAGCACTTCCAATAATTTCCCTAGTTAGCCCACTAATAGGAATATCTGGACCACATTGTTACTCATAACTTCTTCAACCATCTTCAAATTCTTGCTAACACAACTATGGAAAAATTTACGGATTTGTGATTTTTTTCACAGAATCAATATTTGAGCGTATATTTTGCTTTTTAATTTCAACCATAAAGATTTTTAGAACCGCGATAATTTGTCACGAATTTCGAGTTCTGTTAAACTCAAATAAATAATTTGGGACAATTATCATTTGGCGATATAAGAAAAGCTTACTTGGATATTTTCTGGTTTTAAGCGCGCAAGATCATAATATATTCAATCATTGTCTTTGCTGAAAGAATCTCGTAGTGTAACAACCGCTAAACAGAGTTTGTTTGATGCTAGATCAGGGACAAGTGTCTCTCACACAGAGCAGGAACCTTAATTTAAGCATAGCCACGTAAAATGAGCTTTAAGGGATACCGACAGAAGTAAAATTCACGCTTATAAAATGCATTTTGTCAGAGTTGTAATGATAAAAACAAAAAGAAACCAAATTGAAAGGAATACTCTAGTGGGGAGGTGCAGCGTAGAACCTATATGAAATAAAATTGATAAAAGTCAATTACATTGGTTCTGCCACATGGTGCGAATGGACAAGTGTGGAAAAGTTAAGTGGAGCTCGTGCCCCTCATGCGAACAGTAAGCCTAAACGCAGAGAAGGTAAACCGAGGCCATGGAATAGTGAAATAAATAAAGCACTTCGAAAAAAAAACATCAGATGGAAAACAGGCAGAGAAGAAGATAGCGAAAAATCGAAAGACGTGGCAAGGCTTCAACGCCAACACTTCAACACTGTAAGATAGACGAGGAAGGATTAAGTAACTATAAAGTAGTAGTCCTTTCACTTCCTTTAGGGCACAGGGCATCTACATATCATGTAGATGTTACATGACTTTTTTTTTTCTTGAGATTAGATCGCATTCTAACTCTTTTGTTCAGGTCTTCTTTTCCATTCTGCTGTTTCTTAGAGTTAAGCATAAGTTGGTTCTATGTTACAAATTGATCGTTAAGGTTGCTCCATTCTCTATTATATAACGTTAACATTTTCAAATTGTTCTAATTCTTATTCATTCTTTTACTTTCCTTCAACGTTGTTTTCTTCCATCTCTCTCTTGGTCTGTCTCTTCGTCGGTTCCCTTTCACAATGTGTTCTAAGCTCTGTTTAGCAATAGCCAGGCAATAGACCTGGACACAATAAAGATGGAAACCCGAGTTATTGCCAAGTAAGTATGTAAGTAATATAATAACTTTGGAAATGCAAAAATCAGAAATGTCATCTTCGAATTTCTTTTGCCTTCCTATACGGAACAGTATCATTGGCACTGCTACTATCGCTAATGTTCCATGTATAGCTTCACCAGACAATCTCAAGACTTTCGCTGTTACCAACGCTACTCTAGTAAATTAAAAAAATGTTTCTTAACATTTCCGTTCCTCGCTATTTATGTCACTTTATTCTTCGCAATGAAATAAAGAGACTACAAGAAATAGACGAAAACATAGATATGAAATGAAGTTACGGTTATTTAACTTTTCGAGAACTCAATAATACGATGTGTTACCCAAAAATTCTCGGAATGTGAAAAAAAACAATAAATTGTTCTTTAAAATTATTCATTATTATACCCTTCAAGGCACCCTTCTTCTGCCTGAACACACCGATCCCAGCAACTTGTACACTACTGGAAGTAGTGCTGGTAGACTTCGCCTATTAACATGTTTGACACTGGCTGCGATTGAGTCTGGATCAGCTCAATCGTCTCAAAACGACGTTGAACTTCAGTTTCAAATTCGAAAACAGGAAAAAGTCACAAGGGGCAAGATCTGGTGAGTAGGGAATGTAGACTAGTACTGCCGTCTCTATTGAAACTAGAAGCTAACACACAACTGACGTGTGGCTTGGTGGATTGTCGTGGTGGAGAATGCACAAACTGTTGTGCCCCTTGGCAGGCCGCTTGCGTCGAATGTTTTGTCTTAGTCGCCGAAGAACATCGCCATAAAATCGTCCATTATCTGTTTCACTTGGTTGGAGAAATTATTTGCGCATGATGCCATTTCTTCGGTCGTGGTGACGATGGTCTCTTCCGCTATGATGACTGTTGCTTTTTTTCGGCATCATACCCGTCGCCATAATTCGTCGCTAGTAATGATTCTGATACTGAAGTTCGCACCCCTTTCCGCAGGTTGTTTCAGCTCGGCGTACACATGAATACGGTGCCATTTTTGTTCATTGCTGTGTAACATTGGCACATATTTCGCAGTCATACGCAGCATGTTGAGTTCAGCGGACAGATGGCGCTGACAAACTGCGTACGACAAGTTGATAGATGTTACAAATGTTATGGATTGTTCTCCTTCAGTCTTACAGGATAGCATCACGAACTTTTGATACATTTTGTGGGGTCTTTCGTCGATGGACGACCGGAACCCTCATCATCATTAACCAACGCACGTTCATTTTTAAAACGGTTGTATTATTCATAAGTTTGCGTCTGGCCTAAAGCATCCTTACCAAACTCTTGTTTAAACATTTTGAAAGTTTTTCCACGTTTGAAGCAAAATTTGATGCAAGTTCTTTGCTGTTTCATATCAACACTGTAGTAAGTACCGTTTAATAGAATGACATAGTATAGACGTAGCTCACACCATCTAACGCCATAAAGTTGTACTACCATCCCTTCCCCGCCACATTCAAATTCCGGAAATGTCTGGGTAGCATCACGTACATCTAAAAATTAATTCATGAATAAGCTACTTAAAAGTAAATAATCTTACAAATCTGGAATGTAATTATTATAGAAAAAAAATAGTGTTAAATGAATGCTTCATAGAATATCCGATAAAATGTAATTTGGAAGACTATAACGCCATCTTATTCGCTAAGTTCGTTTGTTTAATTTCGAGACCACAAATTATCAGTCTAACTCTCGTACAAAATTGATTTTCACTTGCGCATACAGCATACACGTACACCTAACATGGTCGCGATATGAATTTGCTTTATTAAGAAATTGCTACTGGATAAAATGAGAGGGGAAACGCTTAGGTGTTGAAACAATGGAGCTTTCATATTTAATTATATGCTAATTAAACTACGCGCAGCGCTCTCCCTAATTAGAACCCTTATTAAGAAGAAGCGGAACCGCCGGGAACAATATTAATTAACAAAGGCCCATTAATAATTACCGGGTAACTTTATTATCAAAGTACCTAATACCTGGCGAGTATTCAGGCAGGCTCTGGGCAATAAAATGAAACAAAATGAATTCGCCAAGTTATTGCTCTGGCTGTTTCCAAGAATTTATGCGGCCGTATATTTAGTATAGTGTTATATTTTTCCTTTCATTTCAGAAGTAGACAAACACTGAGTTTATTAAACAAGAATCTGTAATGTGAACTGTAAGAAAAATGAATAAATTTGATTGAAAATCTATCTATATAAAAGTAAATATCTAACTGATTTTAATTTCAAATATCTTTACAATTCTTTGTTTACAGTGTTAAATAAATTGTAACAGTAACTTAATTCTATGTGACGATATAAGAAAAGCGCGAGCGAAAATCATTGTGCGATTTAGTAAATTTCACTTTCAATGGTTACCGCGTTCCTCATATTTACTTCATATAACAAGTGTTCATTTGAAAAGTCAATCTAGTAGTATGTGATTTACTAAGAACATTTTGAAGTATGTCGTAAATTAAAATTTACTACTTAACCTACGAAGTCGTATATTCTGACAATTTCATACATACAAATAAATAACAAATAATAGGTATGTATTGAAAGCTATAACAAATGTTAAAAATGTTGTCCTTCACGATCAATGCACTTTAAAATCCACCATTCAAAATTACTGATGATATTCTGCAACATTACTGGATTGTTATTAATTTCCATGCATTTCTGTTCGATTCTCTGTAGCATATCAATCAAATTCAATATAGGTGTTCGAAATATGTTATTTTTTAGATAAGGACACAAAAAGGAGTCGCAAGGTGTTAAATCGCATGAACGTGTAGGCCAGGCAATTTCAGTACTTCGACTAATTATACGCTCATCAAAAAATTCTCTTAAATAATCCAAAGATTCTGCAGTACAGTGACAAGGTGCTCGGTCTTGTTGAAAATATGCATTTTGAAGTTCATCATGCAACTGATTGACAAATGGTTGTAAAATTTCCGTACGGTACCTTTGAGCATTTAACGTTCCCTGAAAAAATATTGGTCCAATGAATCGCTTTGGCTTATCGCTGCCCAAACACCAATTTTCTCTGGATGTAGCGATTCTTCATTAATTACATGTGGATTTTCACTACTCCAAATTCTTGTATTTTGTGAATTTAGGTATCCCGTTTCATAAAACCATGCTTCATCAGTAAAGATGACTCTTTGCGAAAGTTCTCCATTATTGTTCATATTTACAAACCAATTACAAAACTGTAGTCTACGTGGGTAATCAATTTCTAACAAATCTTGTACTGCTGTGACACGGTATGGATAAAGTTGCATATCTTTTTTTAATTACTTGTGAGTTGTACCAACAGAAAGGTTTATTTGTTGACTCAAATGTGGAACAGATGTTTGTGGTTCATTTTCGATTATTTATTCAACACGATTGACAACTTGAGGTGTACGTTTCTTAACTGCTTCGCTGCCTGATTTTCTTAAGAGACTACCAGTTTCAGAAAAAAGTTTTAAAGTTCTATCCAAAGTATTCTTAAATTGTATATAATCTATTACAAAATGTGGAAACTCAACTTGAAGTTCTACCATGCAATGTTGAACTGAATAAACCCACAAACCATCAATTTTATTACCACTTCGAAAATAAGCCTGGACTAAAAAAATTTTATGTTCTAAAGTGAAAGCCATTTTAAAACTGAGAAGTAATTTATTTAAACCAAAATCGACGCACGATTATTTTATGCACTAACTGATATTTGTGATTGACATTATCAAATGTCATTTGGATTTACGTTTACGGAACAACAAACACATATTAATATATTTACTTCTTATTCTATCAAAATTTCAAAGTAACCTAGATTGACTTTTCAAATGAACACTTGTTATCAATTATGTACTATCAGCTGTTGACATTAGCGCTGGGGCTAGGAATTGTTAGATTTTACTTAATATTTTGGATTAATAGTTCCTTTCAGAGCTCAATGCATCAAGTTCATGTGTTTGATGCGAATATAACATTAAAATTGTTTTAATTACTATGGCTAATGGCTAAATTAATGTTATTTTAGAAACATTTTTGTGAAGCCTGGCATTTACATCGGAATATGACGCATATGTTGTAATGACTTATTTTAGGAGTGGTAATCGCAATTCATATGGAACATGTACTTATTCTTTATACAATCTTATATTGAGCAATCCACTGACACCCGTCCCGAAGTGGTTTCTAATTATGAAAATTTTGCTCGTCGCAAAAAGACCCCTGGTGTCGTTTTAAAACTAAAAGTTGCATCTATAAGTCCACATCCAGACCAACTATTTTAACAACAGAGGTTGTTGATGATATTCAAACTAGAATAGAGCGAAACCCACATAAATTAGGCAATTATCTTAATAAGCTTAACATTGTAAAATTGGAATGACGTATATTGTCATAATTCCGCTCACAAAGTATTAGTTATCTGAATATTTTGATGTATTATATTATCATATATGTATTTCCAAATTATTAAAATATGGGATAATCCTAGAAAGTCATGGATTACAGATAGAAGCACTATAAACGCTACAATAAAGTATACAGAACATTACTTATATCTGCTTAGCAATTATACAATTATTACAAACACTACAATAGTGCTCTCAGTAAAAGTAAAGATGTGTGAAACATCATCTCATTGAAAACCTGGTATGAATAATAATCATAACAATATTGTTTATTTGCCCAAGAGTATATATCAATTACAGGCCAAATGTAAATTTATAAGTACATACATACATACATACACGAATATTGCAAAAAAAAACATCGTGATAAGATCAAAGAAAGTAAAAAATAATAAAAAATGTAATTATTACAAATGGTCAAAGAATATGTCTTCATACCAATGATCAGTGAAGCGGCACGTATGTAATACAATTCCATGAAGTGTTCGTTCTCACGGTTGAAGTTGAAAGTTGTGGCTGAACGAGCGGCAAAACGAGGAATACGGAAATCGACACTAGGAAAAACTTCAGGGCAGTCCATTTTTTCATGAACTTATTTCCAAAAGAAACGAGCATTATGCACCTCCCTTTTATTTCAGTAAAGCCAACGCAATGACGCCGCTGCTAGCCTACACAAGAGGCGGTGTTTAGTCATTACACAACATTTTCAGAAATTTAACCCAAAATTATTTGCAATACATCATCTCTTAGAACGTTGATATTATACTGTAAATTCTCATAATCGATAGGAGAGATTTTCACATTATCAGCACAGATAAGAGCATGACAAGATAAAGATATAAACAAGTCGTTAATAAAAAGGACGAAGAGCAAAGGTCCGAAGACGACGCCTGCGGGCCACCCGATGCAAATTCTTACTCATAGAATGAGAACCCACTATGGAAGACCTAATTTATTATATCGGTCAGATATGATCTTTTAAGATTTATAATGGAAGGACTATAGTCAAAATAACTTAATTTATTAAGTAAGATCTTATGATTGACAGTGCCAAATGCACTCAAGAAGTCTATAAATTACGTCAACTTGAGCGTTTTTAACAAGTACCTGACCAATAAATTGTGTAAATACTACAAGGTTAGCTACGGCCGAAGGATCAGGTAATAATGCTTACAGATGAGGAGACATAAATGGTTTAGTGTGAGCTGGAATACGATTGTAAAGCACATGTTCAAATATTATCGCAAAATTTGAGAGAATCACATCGGTAGTATTAAATAAATCTTGTATAAAGAAGACTTTAAACAAATAAATTTCAAAAATAATCCCAAATCATAAACACATTAAATGTTTTTTGCTAACGTCGCCGGTGTGTATATTACTTCGAGAATTCAGGGTGCGGTGAGTTCCATAAATTCAGTAAATTTCATCGCAAATCCGATTTATATTAATTAATTTAGTATCCACTAATAAGGTATATATCATAATATATGATTTAAGACCGTCTTATTTTATAAGATAAATTTTAAAAAAAGGAAAAAAATCACTAAATTAATTAAATAAAAGCAAAAATTAAAAAAAATAACTAGACTCTCCAGAATGGATCAGGATACAGTCGGTGGGAATTAAGCACATATGCAACAATGGCGACTTGTGGAGGACCTTCGTACGCACTTTAGGTACATGAAACATATCGCATGAATTAATGATATATGTTGACACCAGAAAATTAATTTGTCTGAACAAAGGTGAATTTGCATCATATTTGACGAGTTTAACCAGAAACTTGGCGCTTTCTTTATGTTTTCTTTGGCCTAGCCAATCATGTATACCACGAGGTGGATATCCAATTTATAAGACAAGAACTTCAAGAATCATTTTTGGAAAAGTTCGTGTGACAGTTGCTAATATATATATCGAGGGTACCAAACTACAGACACATACTCTACAGGTGTCCGAAAAGTCCCGTACCATTGAGACTTCACTGATTTTTTTTTTATTGTTTCAGGACTGAAAAATGTTGACTACTGAAGAGCGGGTAGAGATTATTGTTCCTTCTGGAAGAGAAGGAATCGAGTGACAGTTGCTAATATATATATCGAGGGTACCAAATTACAGACACATACTCTACAGGTGTCCGAAAAGTCCCGTACCATTGAGACTTCACTAATTTTTTTTCTTATTGTTTCAGGACTGAAAAATGTTGACCACTGAAGAGCGGGTAGAGGTTATTTTTCTCTCTGGAAGAGAAGGAATCTCTAACAGAGGAGTTGCAGATGAATTTAGTAGGAGGCATCCTGAACGAGAGCCAATGTCGCACACAATGGTTGGCAGATTGATAGCAAAATTCAAAGCTACAGGTAGTGTAGCTGATGCTAGAAGAAGTGGCCGTCTGAGCACAGAAGCCATTGTCGAAGGAGTTTTGGCAAAGGTTATTGCAAGTTCCAAGAAATCATTCCGCCAGCTTGGCACTGGGCGTTCCTCGAAGCACAGTATGGGATATTTTGCAAAAGAACAAGTTTCGTTCATATAAGTTACAATTATTACACCACTTATCAGAAGACCCACAGTTTTTGTCTAAAGTTATGTTTTCGGACGAAGCTAATTTTTCTGTAAATGGAGAGGCCAACCGACATAGCCTGCGTTATTGGTCTGACAGTAATCCTCACTACTACATTGGCAGTAAGGAGCAAGGAGCTGATCGCATCATGGTTTGGTGTGGCTTGTGGAAAGACCGGACCATAGGCCCCTTTTTCTTTGACGGCACAGCTAACAGTGAAAATTACATATCAATGCTCGGAAATGAACTGCTTCTTGATTTTAATTTTCAGGGTTTGGGAAAACCAGAATAATTAATGCAGAACGGTGCACCACCACACTATGGTTATGGTACACAAGGTCGTGATTGGCTAGATGAAAATTTCTGCCAGCGGATTGGTCATATAGGACGACTGGAGTGGGCCTCACGATCTCTGGACTTTAACCCGATGGATAGTGCTGTGTGGGGTTATGTAAAATCCTAAGTATACACAGTCAAGATTAGAGACAAAGACCATTTGAGAGAGCGCATCTCAACTGAGTGTTCAATTACGCCTGAATTTAGGGAGAACTTTCTCCGGAACGCCAGAGATCGTTTTCAATTATGTTTGACTTACACGGAAGTCATATTGAACAAATTTTGTGAAATATATTATAAATAAATGTATTATTTACTTGCATTGTACTTATATTACTTATAATCCCTATAGTGCGGGACTTTTTGGACACGTTGTAGTTTAGTTCTAACAAAGAAGTAGAACAAAATGGTCAAGGTGTAATTGCCAAATGCACGATCAAATCGAATGAGAAACTCTAGTGACTCAGATGTGGATGAACAAGTGCTAGTAATATGTCGACTGAAAGACAAATGGGAATCAAAGAGCACGCCAAGATCTCGAAATTGTGAGGACCTTAGGAATCATGTCATTGAAAAGTGTATAATTAAAGGAAATAATTCTTGAACGTCTAGGAAAGGAAAGAATAGCATATTGTCAACATTTAAACATACTCGCTTATTTGTACACCATGTTAGATTTCTCTGCATTATACCCAATATTGTCTATCCTGTAAATTTTCCGGAATTACGTCCTATTGATATTAAGCATATGAAGCGTATTTTATGATTAATTAATTACTAGTTGCAACCAAATTAAATATTTCAACAATAACGCATTTTTTAAACAACACAGAACTAATCCGATCGTGAGTTCAACAATAAAACTAGAATTATCAATGAGATTCATTTATGGTAATAAATAGATATAGTTTATCAAAATGATTATTTTAATATAAATCAGAAAAGTTTAATTGAATAGATCTAATAATTTTAGGTATATGTTTAGTAAATTATAGATTAATAAAATTAAATGAGAACTCCACATGATAAATATCTTAATGTCCCAATTCTTTAATAGCGTATATAAAATTCAAATCTGAAATATCAATTAGTTAAGTATGTGAAGTATCCTAAATAATAATACCAGTATAATCCAATTTAAAATTAAAACCACAATATTACTAAACATAAAAATAAATTAAGGTAATGACCGCGAAAAATAGTTGCATTAACGACTTATAATTTAAAAGTTCAAGTTCCTCATCTCTAAATTTTATCATATCCAGTGTGTTATACAAACTTTAGTTTGTTTGTTGTTTAACCATCGAATTTATTTTTGCATAAATTCCTTCGTTATCACAACTATTAACATATCTGCAAAGGAAAAAAGAAAATTAATATTTTAATAAATTAATTTTTCATTCTTTGTTCTCTTATATGTATAAGTAGTAATGATATGTCAAGTAATGCATCGTACGCGGGAAGTACTATTATTAATATTGGTTTTCCAAGCTAAGCAAAGTATTTTCCTAGACTAATACCAATTTTATGTTTTAACTGCTAAAGCTGCTTGATGCAAGAACGCATATATTTATTTTACATATCCTTTTATAATAAAAGTAATGTAGGATGAGACATAGTAATTAAGTTATTGAATTTAAGAAATATAAGAATATTACAAAATACAGGACTCCTATAAAAGATTCATTCATTTGTCGTAAATTAAAATTTACTACTTAACCTACGAAGTCGTATATTTTGACAGTTTCATACATACAAATAAATAACAAATAATAGGTATTTATTGAAAACTATAACAAATGTTGAAAACGTTGTCCTTCAAGATCAATGCACTTTAAAATCCTCCGTTCAAAATTCCTGATGATATTCTGCAACATTACGGGATTGTTATTAATTTCCATGAATTTCTGTTCGATTCTCTGTAGCATATCATTCAAAATCAATATAGGTGTTCGAAATATATTATTTTTTAGATAAGGCCACAAAAAGAAGTCGCAAGGTGTTAAATCGCATGAACGTGCAGGCCAGGCAATTTCAGTATTTCGACTAATTATACGCTCATCAAAAAATTCTCTTAAATAATCCAAAGATTCTGCAGTACAGTGACAAGGTGCTCCGTCTTGTTGGAAATATGCATTTTGAAGTTCATCATCATGCAACTGATTGACAAATGGTTGTAAAATTTCCGTACGGTACCTTTGAGCAGTTAACGTTCCCTGAAAAAATATTGGTCCAATGATTCGCCTTTGGCTTATCGCTGCCCAAACACCAATTTTCTCTGGATGTAGCGATTCTTCATTAATTACATGTGGATTTTCATTACTCCAAATTCTTGTATTTTGTGAATTTAGGTATCCCGTTTTATAAAACCATGCTTCATCAGTAAAGATGACTCTTTGCGAAAGTTCTCCATTATTGTTCATTTACAAACCAATTACAAAACTGTAGTCTACGCGGGTATTTCTAACAATTCTTGTACTGCTGTGACACGGTATGGATAAAGTTGCATATCTTTTTTTAATAACTTGTGAGTTGTACCAACAGAAAGGTTTATTTGTTGACTCAAATGTCGATTAGATGTTTGTGGTTCATTTTCCATTATTTCTTCAACACGATTGACAACTTGAGGTGTACGTTTCTTAATTGCTCCGCTGCCTGATTTTCTTAAGAGACTACCAGTTTCAGAAAAAAGTTTTAAAGTTCTATCCAAAGTATTCTGAAATTGTATATAATCTATTACAAAATGTGGAAACTCAACTTGAAATTCTACCATGCAATCTTGAACTGAATAAATCCATAAACCATCAATTTTATTACCACTTCGAAAATAAGCCTGGACTAAAAAAATTTTATGTCCTAAAGTGAAAGCCATTTTAAAACTGAGAAGCAATTTATTTAAACCAGAATCGACGCACGATTATTTTATGCACTAACTGATATTTGTGATTGACATTATCAAATGTCATTTGGATTTACGTTTACGGAACAACAAACACATATTAATATATTTGTGTCTTATTCTATCAAAATTTTAAAGTATCCTAAATTGACTTTTCAAATGAACACTTGTTATGAGAATAACCGCAAGCTTGCCAAGTTTGTATTGTGTTCACCAGGTGGCAGCACGAGTTCAGTATCTCTCAGAGTCTCCCAAAATAAAGGCAAAGCGAGAGAAGGGTTTTTGTGTGTTACAATAAGCGGGCCGCTCGTCTGTTATAGCAGTGAAACGCGTTTTTAAAAGAGAGTACTAAAAAAAAACTCTTTTAAACAAAGTATTTTGCGGTGGTATCGGTGATTCAGGGACACTGGTTGTTTGTGTAAATGTAAAAGCATCAGTCGGCCAAAAGTGCCAGATGAAACAGTGGAGAGAGCGAGTGAGTTGTTCACAGATATCAACGTCCCGAGGAAGCCGCGAACTTGAAATGCCACCATCAACTGTCTGGAAGATTTTGCGACGACGACTACATTTCAAACCGTTTCGTGTGCAGCTCCTGCAACACTTAACGTCCGAGGATTATGCCCGTCGACTGGCATTTTGCGATAAAATGCAGGAAGCATTAGAGGATAACCATTTTGCCCCCGAGTTCATATTCAGTGATGAAGGTACATTCCATTTATCCGGAAACGTGAATAGTTATAATGTGTAAATCTGAGGCAGTGAAAATTCACGTGCATTTGTGATAGTTCAAAGAGATTCACATAAGGTGAATTTTTTTTGTGCACTTTCACACACAAAAATGTATGGACCGTTTTTCTTCTGTGAGAAGACTGACTGGTGCAACTTACCTGGATATGTTCCAGTTATGGTTGTAATTGACTGCTGATTCCAGGGATTTTGTCTTCCAAAAGGACGGAGCATATAATTGTCTTCAGGTCTTCTACGTGAAAATTTCTTTCATAATTTTCTATGTTCTCTGTAAACCAATTGTTTCTAATATGGTAGCTTTTAAAATACATAATATATTTCTACAATTACATGTATTCTTTCATTTTTTTGTACACAGGCATTGTAATGCCATACTCTTCGCAAAAGTGAGGAGTGCTCTAGCATAAAAACTTGAGGCGATAGGTCAAAACCAATGCTATTTCCGGATTCAACTCACTCGAATTTATACACTAAGAAAATGCAGTTGTGCAGACAAAAAATATTTGGAGTGCATTTATGTAATGTATAGTGTAAGCATTACAACTTTTTATACACTACACTACATCTATAGTTCAAGAAACAAAAACGAATATTACGTCCAACCACAGTAAAAGTTCTAAAAACTATTTGTTGTAGATTGGAATTATGGTATATTTTACAAACGTTCGATATGTAAACAAAGCGATACTCTCTGAGTTAGTATGTAAACCATTACTTGTTGTATGAAGAACAATAGGCATTCAGTCCATGTCGAAAGAGATTATTAAAATCTAAACAATACGAATACGACGCTATATTAATTTTTGATTATTATGCACAGTACTATTTTCTACTCTTAACGATTTCTACGTTGGGGTAATTCAGAGGCTATATTTAAGTAATAATATTATAGAGTTGATAGCAGATAATACGGCAGGGTAGATTAGTTAACTCTATTGCAATTGACATCGTCAAACAGTTATCACCGTTGGTCAGTTGTTAGACAGGATGGCCAGATACTGCACCTCGGTGCGTTCGGCCCATCGACACCAAAAGAGGAATAATAAGAATAAAAAGCACAAAAAAGGAGGAAGGGTTTATTATATATAGCACTGTTTTAAATTCCTACGCCGGCGCCATATAGTATCTTTCTTACCACAACTGCATTCTACAAATAACCATTTTAAGAAACAACAATAATGTATTTTGTCCACGACTCTTGTATAAAATATTCATAATGCATGTGTTCCTTCAATCATTATGATATCCATTAATCACTAATAAATAATGAGATCAAAATTCATTGCTCTGTCAAACTTCAGTGTGACAACCATGATGGAAATTCTTCCGACTAGCAGTTTTACCCATTATGTTAGTAAACTATCATCTAAAACTTTCATTTAAAAGTCAAATTGATTAATCAAATTGAAACGTCAAATTTTGAATTTAAAATTCCTAAATATTTTCATAAATACCCAACAGTCGTGGAGAAAGTATACTATTCTACTCGCATATAATGGCTCTTATTCACAAGGGTAATTTGCGCCACTCGCTTCGCTCGTGACGCAAACTTCACTCTGGTGAATAATAGCCATCATTATATGCTCGTTGAATTTTCGTACGTATGCTCGTACTATTTTATTACACCTGGATAGCTGTCACTATAGTAACTATCGTTTGTAGCATTGGATATTACTAATTGTAGTAACCTACACTATATTTTTCTTAGTGTAGAAACCAAGTCTCGAATAAAAGTCAGCAAAAATCTTGTTGGCGATTGCAATTATTTCTTATTTACATCTTATATAAAAGCACTTAACTTACATTTCCATTAATATATTATTGAATATTTTATTTAAATTGCCATTCACATTTAAATAATAATCGGAATTAAACTATTCTACGTTATGTAATAACATTACATGACATGTTATTTAATATAATATTTTTAAAGGAATGGCTTACTGCCTGTAGAAATTTAAGAAAAGAAAATTTGCAATGTGATAGAAATAAATAACTGCTATTCGAAAAAAGAATCTAGCAGTAAATTACCTTTATTTAAATAAAAACACGGGAAAGGATTGGTATCTCAATAAACAATTTATTTTCTGCTCCACGAGGTTCTGATATTTCCTGTAAAATATTGCTTTAGTCGTTTAACAATTTCCTTTTACTTTATTAACAACTATTACTCTACAATGTGGAACACTTGAATGATTCGAAATTTAATTTTTATTTTCTTATTTTCATCATGTTCTATTTTAAAATAAACAATCTCTACAATTTATATATTTCTGTAAATGTAATGCATCTAGTATTTTATACAAGTGTCCCGTATCGTTATGTTCAAATTTTAGGAGTGTAAAGTAGACTTCATTTCAAGTCACAAAAACGCAAAACTTGTTATATCCATTTTTATTTGTTTCAAAGTTACAGATCTATGAATGTGATTGTCAGATCATGAAAAAAAATGTAATCCTAAAGTTTTAAAAACGTTCAATAATAGTATTTAGTACTTATTCGAATTTCATACTTGCTTTGTCGGATTTGCTCGGCAGCCAGGTGAATACGATCCAACAACTCTTCTCTTGTGTTCAAACGCGTAGACTAAATTTTTCACCTACACCATAAATAAAAGTCAAGGGGATTAAGATCGGGTGATCTGGGTGGCAATGCAACAAGACCACCTCGACCAATCCATCTTGTATAATTGACGTTAACCCAATTTCGGACAGCAATTTCGAAATGTGGTGGTGCCCCATCCATGTGAAACCACATGTCTCGTCGAACATTCAGTGGGACATCCTCTAAAAGACCTGGCAGTTCGTCAATAAGAAATTGAAGGTAATTGTCCGCATTTAACCTCCCAGGAAGAACGACAGGACCAATCAACAAGTCATCGATTAGGGCCTCTCAAACGTTAATAGAAAATTCATGTTGAAATTTAGATGGGCGTATAGCTTTGGGATTTTCTGATGACCACCTGTGCAGGTTTCTCAGATTTGTAACACCACTTCTCGTGAACGTAGATTCACCTGTCCAGAGGACTGTTCTGCAGAAATTAAAATGAAGCCGTGACTGTATTCATATCCAGGTAGAATAAACTAGACGAGCATATTGGTCTGCCTCAAGCAAACCGTGTCCCCTGCGATAGTGATATGGATATAAGCCCTCACGTTTTAAAATTCGCCAAACTGTCGTTCGTGGCACTAATAGTTGTCTAGCTATTCGACGTACACTGAGAGTTGGATCCCTGGTAACAACAGCCACTGCTTCTTCTTCTAAGTCTGCTGACAACTACTCCTCGGTCGAAAAGATAATAACGCAGTCCGCATTCCCGAAATTGTTTGTGTACTTCCAGAAACGCTCTGTAATGAGGAATGCGCCTGTCGGGAAATCGATATCGGTATTCAATAACTGCTTGACGTGCACTGCTGTTACAGTAGCTATACACAAACTGCATGTCGGCATACTCTTGAGAAGAAAATCGGTAAGGAATTTTGAATAAAGAAAACGTGTCCACTCACTAATAAGTTGTTGTATGCATTCAAACGTAATGTAATCCTTTATTAAAAAATGCTACGTTAACAGCCATCTGAACATTTGTTTATTGAATGATATTCATGGTTCAGCACTTACGAAATAAGTAAGAACCTTCTTTATCATAAATCAATTTCCAGTACTCTTTTTTGTAGAACTCCAAGAAATTATTGTATGCACTGCGACACGTGTTTATTTATTTTAGGACAACATTTTATTATGCGACGTTAACAATCACAGGCCTGTTATTGAATCGTATAACTTTTTCAATAAAATCAGTTTGTATTGACTTTAGGATTACATTTTTTTCATGATCTGACAATCACATTCATAGATCTGTAACTTTTAAACAATTAAAAATGGATATTGCGTTTTTGTTACTTTAAATGAAGTCTACTTTACACTCCTAAAATTTGAACATAACGATACGGGACACTTGTATATATTATATGAATATATATACTAATGTGGACAAAAAAGTAACGAGACTGATTTTTTAAAAATATTCACACTATGAATATCAATGTGAATGTTTATTTGATAGGTTGCCATGACAGTTGTCAACAGCTGACAGGAATCTCATGACATTTGCTTTGTTAGTTTATAAATAACAGCGTCTTTTGCAATTGTGAAAAATTTGTTGTGACGATTTTTTAATATGGATAAATCTATTGAACAAAGATTTAACATTAAATTTTGCCCAAAAAATAAAATTGCTTCTATGAACATATTAAAAATGTTATAATAATGTTACATTGATCAGTGTTTATTAAGATCACAAGTTTTTAAGTCGTACAATTTTTTTGGTCGTGAAGTAGTTGAAGGCGAACTTCGTTCAAGAAGGCCATCAACCTCAACTACTGACTAAAACATCAACAATATCAAGGAGCTTGTATTTCCCAATCGTCGATTGACTCAAAGAGACCCTGTTGACGTTGTATGTATATCAAAAGGATTAATACCAACAATTTTAAAGGACGATTTGAGCGTATCTCATGTGTCTTCTTGTCTTGTTCCAAAATCATTGAATTTGTTTGAAAAATAACGTTTTGTTGAGTTGCTGAAGAAATGCTTTCAATAACTAATGATGATCGAGTGAATATTGTGCTGCAGGTGAACCAAAACTAGAAAAACATGTCAAAGCAAGTCAAAAATAAAGATCATGTTGACTGTTTTCTTCGACTACCGTGTCAGTGTCCACAAAGAGTTTCTTCTAACTGGCCAAACAGTCAACAAAGTATGCTATTTAGGCCTTTTGCGTCGTTTAAGTGTGTCAATTCGCAAAAAACGAGCATTATTATGGCGAAACAATTCATGGTTTTTGCATCATGATAATGCACCATCATATACTGTCACTATTAGTCAGTTTTTCATAAAAAATCAAGAGAATGTCGTTCCACAAGCACCGCATTCGTCAGATATAGCTTTAATTTCCTCGAATGAAATTACCACTATGTGGATATGATTTTGAGTCAATAGAAACCATCCAAGAGAATCGCCGGCTACTTTGAAGGCTATGCCGGAAGCTGGCTATAATAAATGTATCGAAGACTGGAAGAAATGTTGGAATAAATGTATTCGAATGGAAGGGTTTACTTTGAAGGACACACATAAAATTTGGATAAATAAAATATTTTTTGTGTGTTTTATTATTTATTTTTCACTTTAGTTGTTTATGCACCAAGGGCGTTATGAGTATTATATTGCTCCGAGGTCGATGTTATTTCAGCTCGAAGACCTCTGGCCCGAGGGATGAATGTCGACCGTGTCGTTGACAGTCGTTACGCATCATTACGCATCTAACAAATATTTAATCTTAATTTTATTTTAAATGACAGTTGTTGACACTATGAAGTTGTCAATGTTTAGACACTCTTAATTTTAATAAAGATTGCGAAAGTTTTGCTTCTTTTTTTAGACTTTCTTAAAAATTTAAATTATTAGTTTTGTAAAATGTATATCCTTTTTTATCGCGCCTTATTTATACTCAGACAACATTAAAAACTGTGAATAAGTTACCGGGTGTTATGAGCCATATCGCCCAGTTATAACGCCAACGGGCGATATGACCGTGTTTATGGTAACCGTATCCCTAATTGAAATGAACAAATAATACTTTTTTCTGCGAGCCTTTATAAAAAGTCATTTTTAGTCACCGGAATATTGCAGCGAAAACTTGATTTCCGTCACTAGTGAGAGAAAATCCCATAACGTTAACTTTCGTTAGATATTCCCAATACGCCACCACAAATAATAAATCAAGCTGAGAAAACCTATGCGGGTTTATTACAAAAAAAATCGACAAAGAGGTATGAAGAAGTCTATGTAAAATACATTGAATAGAGGGCTGAAAATAGCATAAATTCATATTCGGAAATTGTGCTGCTTGCATATTTTGCAAAATTGTAGGAAAATTTGAAGCCATCGACCTTATGGTCTACATATTTTAGATATCAATGTTTAAATCATAACTAATTTAAATGTGATCTATAATTTTATAATTTTTTTTACAAGTATTTGTTTACATATTCTTTTTAAGTTTATTATAATGCCATAGGCGAGGTCGTAGAAAAAGTATAGTGTTTAACTCGTCGAAATAATTTTTTAAGCTCGCGAACATTGCCAATCGAGGCGAAGCTTCGTTTGGCAAACTGTTCTCTTGCATAAAAAGATGTTACCTTCGTTACTCTTAAACAATATACTAATATTTTTCACAGTTTTTAATGTTGTGTGAGTATAAATAAGGCCGGAGAAGAAAGGATATACATTATACAGAACTAATAATTTGAATTTTTAAGAAAGTCTAAAGAAAGAAGCAAAACTTTAGCATTCTTCATAACATTAAGAGTATCTAAACATTGACAACTTGAAAATTTCAAAGTGTCAACAACTGTTATTTAAAATAAAATTCAGGTTAAATCACCGTTGATTCAAGGAGTCATGTTATATGCGTAACGATGCGTTAACGACATGACAGTTGACAGAAATCTCGGTACTTTTCCAATGTAATTTGAATTTTCCGCTTAAGAAATTAATTATTCATGAAAAATAAAATCTTGTATGAACTACTGGCGTTATGGCAATTATAGTGCCCTCGGTCGACATGCATCCCTCGAGCCAGAGGCCCTCGGGCTGAATTAACATCGACCTCGGAGCAATATGATACTCGTAACGCCATTGGTGCAAAAATAACTATAGATTAATAAATAAACCTAATTGACAAATATATTTTAATATATTTTAAGAAGAGGTATTTATTTAAAAATCTTCCATGACATCAAAACAATAAGGCGAATTGAAAACATGTACATAAACATGTAAAGAAAGTATTCTTCCTGAAATTGCTATAAAATAAATAACGTTATATATTTTTCAAAGTTTAATGCTTTTTTGAAAAGAGTAAACCTTCTATTTTCTTATGAAATATAATTTCATTCAAATCGCTGCCTCGCCTTACTTTGCAGTAGCGCAATATACCCAATTCTGGAGTACATTTTCTATGGTTTGAAGCTCTATGAATAGCTCCATAAAGAGTATGCTTAAGTGCCTAAATCGCTTCAGGCTTATCGGCGTAATATTGGTCTTTAACAGCACCCTACAAAAGAAGTTCAACGGCGGCAAATCATAGCTCGATGTAGGGGTCAATCATGACTAAAACGTCATGACGTGGTTTCAAAATTATTAAAAGATCGTAAAAAATCGATTGTTGCACGGCTTCTGTGATATATAGCGCCATCCTGCTAGAATCAAAACTCGTCCAAGTACAATTCATCAATTTATGGCTTCAAAAAATCAGTTATTATACCTCGGTATTGCTTTCTATTGACTGTAACAGTGTTACCATCCTCATCTTCGAAGAAAAATGGGATAATAATACCGTCATTTCAAGAACCTCACCAAACTTCCACACGCTGAGGATGCGTTGGCTTCTCTATGAATACGTGTGGGTCTTCCGAGGCCCAAATACTGGTTTGCGTAGGCACTGAGATGAAAATACGCCCCTTCCGAAAAAATAGTTTTTTTTTACCAAAAATCAATGTCAATTTGCAGATGGTCTATAACTCAATAAGAGAAGCGATAACGAAGCAACTAGTTACTTTGTTTCAATGCCTGAGTAAGTTGAATCTTGTAAGCGCATAATACGATGTTATTGAGCAGAATTCTCCTCAGGCTAGTGGGACTAATGTTCAGTTGTTGAGATCTGCGGCGAATTTAAGTTCTCGCGTATAGGGGTATACGTTCAGCAACAGCAGCTGGACCTACTCGACGAATACGAGAACAATTTATGTTATTAATTAGCATGCCAAGCTCACGAATTTCTTCATAAACTTGCGGACAGCAGCCGCGGTTAATTCATTATTTTGTCTGAAAATAATTTTCAAAATTCGCACTATTTAGGCAATATAACACTCGGAAACAAGATTTAAGTATTTTCCAACGTCGAACAAGCGTAAATCAATTCATTCCGCACCGCGGAGGTTCAACACTAAAAATCTGTCAATATTTTGAGCGCGTTGGTGCTACCAATGTCAAAATAACACCTAGATAGAAAAAAAGAACCAGCCGATGGCCTACTCTTTATTTTACGAAGCATTTTGTATTATTAGGTCGGTGCATATGAAATGCAATTGAGGAGAATGATGATTAATACCCTTCATATGTCTATATGATTTGCATCATAATACGATATGAATTTAAGCTTCGAAATTTAGCAGCGGCCGCAATTCATAACATAAACATATTGCAATGAACTTTTCCCCGAAGAAAAATTATCATGAACAATAAGAAATTTTATTACATTTAACATGCACATTTATTTAATTATTGATTTATATTTTAAAAATGTTTATATTTTTGAATTATTGTAATGACCTGGACTGTATAGTTATTTTGTATAGGATGTAGTCCCTCTTGCGGTCTTATTTTGTAGCTTTGTCGTACGATGTCCGATCTTTTCCGGCATATGATAGATAGAGATATCAGGTTCGTTGCTTTGCACAGTCGGGGGTAAAAAACATAATTTTTTACTTTCATGTAGATTTGATTTAAAGTCGGTTTATTTGTTTTAGAGTGTTTTATGTGTATTTAAATTTCAAATACGTTTTTTTACGAGTGGTGGCGATCTCGTATTTTTGTTAATTCTTATTATATTTGATTTCTCTCATTTTAGTTTTTTTTTGTGTATAAAAGGTGTTACGTCGATGTAAGTACTTTACACATTTGCTTTATATAAATTCTATTTCATTATAATCCCATAATTGTGTTTATTGGTTATTTTGTATTATTAATGTCATTAGTTTTAAAATATAGATGATTAAGAAAATTACCATATTTTTTTAAGGAGTTTTTTTTGTCACGTTATTCTAGAAGTTTTTGAAACTCAGGATTTTGGAGGGGAGATTTTTGTACTTGTGTTAAGTTCGCACAAGTAAAGTAAATTACGAGTTGACGTTTAGTCTATTTACATTTGAAGTTAGGGGTTTAATTTAGATTTTAAATTTGAGAATTTTCTCAACAATCTATTAGTTTCATATTTTTCTCGCGAGTCACAGGAGGCTTTTCTCTGTGTGCGTGTTTTTTATCACACAGACTTTTTCCTCCAAGCTACTGTTAATCATGCTTTAGCTCTCTTTACATTTTGTAAAGGGTTTTTCTTTTTTTTTCCTTTTAATAAACATTGTAAAATCAAATTGAGACTTTATTTTAATGCCACTTTGAATTTTTATTTTTCCACGTTCTTGCTCGTGCTAGAGCAAGACCTGAAGCAAGAAGTTTCAAGCAAGAAGAATTTCCGTCTGAGATAGTCCGGACTTTTGTTGTGAACTGACCTTATAAGCAAAAGCACAGTTCACTGCAATATGTTTATGGTACACGAACGAGATTTTTGAAGATACATACCGGGTAACCGCCGAGGTATACGAGATACTTCGTATATGAATTCAATGACTAATTTTAATCAAAAATAATTCCATTTACTTTTCCCGAATTTCTAACGGTTCTTGAAATATCGGATTTTGAAGTTGGCATGTCGTATGGATAGATGCTAAAAAAATGTTGATTATCAGTTCGTTAATTGTTATCATTTACAGTTTTTTTTTTAATTGCGTCATTTGTGTTGAAATCATTATATTCTTCATTTATTCAAATGAAGAATACGCGGATATTTTCGTGTATGGATATTACAATGGTAGCCTCAATTAGGGAATATAAACGACGATACCCAAACCGCCGTCTTCCAGACAAGCAAACATTCAGTAGAACCTTCACAACTCTTCAATTATCAGATGCGTTCACTAAACCGACTTGTGAAAGAGAACTTATGCGAAGAAATAATGCTGGAGAAGTGCTTGAGGTTGTTTAAAATGATCTTGGTGTAAGTACGAGAAGAATTTTTGTACTTACTGGACAAACTAGGTCGGCTGTGCAAGACACTTTACGAGAAAACGGACTGCATACCTATCATTACCAAACTTGTACAAGAACGTCTCCTCACGGATCTTCCCCAAAGAGTTCGTCATTGTGAATTGTGGACCAATCCTGGATACTCTTAGAAGACCCCTTTTCTGTGACGAAGCTACATTTATAAGAGATGGAATCAACGATTTTCACAATGAACATGTGTGGGCAATCGAAGACTCTCATGCTGTGCGAGAAATCCTCTTCCAGAGAAAGTTTTCCTAAAACATTTGAGCTGGAATAATTAACAATGAAGATATGGGACCGCATATCTTTGACGGAAATTTGAGCAGCGAAATGTACCGGGATGTACCTCTATTACTTAAGGACATTCCTCTTCAAATCAGAAGTACGATATTGTTTTTACATAATGGTGCTCCTGCCCATTATAGAAGAGGTGCCACTAATTTCTTCAATGAACAGTATCCAAATCGATGGATAGGTCGAAGTGGTTTCATTGCTTGGTCACCGCTATCTCCGGCTCTCAACCCACTAGATTTTTTCATGTGGGGATATGTGAAGAGAATTACCTATTCAACGGTAAAGCCTAATAATAGGGATCAACTCAACCAGAAAATTTATACAGCTTTTTATGAGATGAAAAACATTATGGAGAGGTACAACTTGAAACGAGAGCTCCAACGGAGGATTGAGTTATGCATTGCACAAGGCGGTGATTACATTGAGCAGCTTTAATAATTGCACTATTCTTAAAATAAACCTAGTAATTTACTTCAGCTTTAAACTACTATATTTAAAGAACCGTTAGGAATTCGGAAAAAGTGAATAGAATCATTTTTGTTTAAAGTTAGTCATTGAATTCCTATAGGAAGTATCTCGGATACCTCGGCGGCCACCAGGTATATGATAGAGATGAGTTACAAGAGTGTGAGAGAAACAACATATGTCGATTAAATTAAATTCTTTTAAATTAAACTCATTGCAATTAATAAGGAATAATTAGAGTCGCGGACAGTCGACAATCGTAGAACAACAATCGTAGAATATATATCACATTAACAAGAAGCTCAAAGGCATTCGCCAAGTCTTCAGTTTACCTATAGAAAATATCTAGAATAATTTGGTGAAATGTATACTATATAAACTGATTATACTTCCTTGCAGCATTATGAAAACATAGGAGTGAATAGGTGTTGTCAATATATTCAAAAAGTTTTGGCACTGATAAGCTTATTAGCTTAGTGGCAGTGTCACTTACTTCTTAAACAAATAGATTATAGTATTTTGGAGTTAATCAGTTTTGAGTTTTACGATAATTCTTTCTTCTTTTGTATTTCGTAATTTGCTGTGTTACCGGTTTGAATTATACATCTTAGTTTGTTTATACAGTATGTTGCTTAGGTAAGGTAGGTTCGTGGTAATATGTTCTTAATAAAATACTGTTAATAAAGCGTTCAACTTTTATAAACCAGGAACTTATTCTATTACACAATAATGCAAGTTTCGAATTTATTTTAAGATTTAAACTATGAAATGTCTCTCAAAAGATTATCTCATGTAGATAGCCCTTTTTAAATGGTGTTCGTGCTTTTATTACAAAGAAGTCATAAACATTCCTACTTAAGCTATAAAGTGTATTTAAAGAGACGAAAATTAGTCCACATGGAAAAATCACCGCTCGCACTTGTTTGGTGAATTGGACTATTTGCTAATTGCCTATTACAAATTCGATATCATTTCTCGTAGGCCCAATATCAAGCCCGAAAAGAGGATATTTTCCTATGTGTAATGTCAATGTTAATTCCTTTTCAAGCATTATAACTAGAGACCGGACGTATCAGGCCGAAAATACGATGGACCATATAAATAGCCTATAACATCGCTACATCGCTAAGTACAACACGCAGTTATTGAATAGGACTATTCATTCTGTTAACCGCACATGTGTTTTTTTGTCGTTTTGTCGTCCAAATTATTTCGACGTAAGTGTCCAGTAAATTTCGTTAAGTTTCAATAACTTAGGCATACATTTTTAATTTTCATTTATTTAGATCTAGAACATTGTTTAAGTTACTTTTTCAGATATGATATGTCACAGCGTCGAGAATGGCATCGTGAAACAATGGCGAGTTGGATTAAGGGTCAAACTTATTGTATGTAGTAAAGTCTGTCAAATATCGTTTAAAAATTCCAAGAAATCGCACGTAAAATGTGACTTAGCATCGCGAACACATACACAGAAATTAGACCCGGTGGAATCTGACAATTTTAACGAAAACACTGTGAAACTTTAATGTTAAACTTTAATTTATAAATACACTTGATGCGGAAACAGTAGCTAAAACCATTTATGAAAATATGCACCAAATGCTTTATTCGGACGACAGGTACAAAGAAAAAATACTTATTTGTCAGTGACAGTGCTGCATATAAGTTAAAAACAGGTAGACTATTAAAGGAAACATCCTAATATGCTGCATATTACTTGTGCTCTACACAGAATCTGTGAATGTATCAGAGACATCTATCCGGAAGTTGTTAGACTTGTATCCGCTCTAAAAAAAAGTTTTCAGAAAAGCGCCATTGAGAGTACAGTGAAAACTTCCATCTTCTTACTGCCTCCCTCTCCAGTTATAACTAGATGGGGAGAATAGTTGGAAACTACTAGTCTTTATGCAGAGAATATCGATAGTTTACAAAATCTCGTTACATGTTTAAATGACGATGCTCGAAGTATTTCTGAGTGCCTGGAACTAATACAAATTCCAAATTTAAAAAATCAGTTGCACTTTCTTCAGGAACATTTTGGAAATTTGCCAAAACTAATTACTTATTTTGAAAATAAAAATCTTAAATTAAATAATGGATTAACCACATTAGATGTGGCTAATAATAATTTGAAAAATATTCCAAGTGACTTCGGATGTGGCCTTCGGAAAGAGTTAGACGCAGGGTTTAATAGATAGCCAGATTTAATAATACAACGGCAATTATATATGGGACAATCTCTCAAAATCTAACTGCTAAATACGCTGAAATAAAAGAATATTTCCAGTATGCACCTATACCCAGTTGCGATGTAGAAAGGACGTTTTCTATCTACAAGGATGTATTTCATTCAAAGACAACAAATTTTACAGAATAGAACCTTGAGAAAGTATTGCTAGTTAATATTAATAGTCCTTTACTCAACTTGAATTACAAAATGAACAAATAAAAATGTATTTCATATTTTATAGATCCGTGTTTGTTTTCCAATTATATAACTAAAATTAGAAACTCTTTAAAAATACAAATTTTCAATAGTACACCAGTGGGCGATGAGTCATCGGCCTCTCGTGTCCGGTCCATAATTATAACATTACACAAAGTTGCGCAATAATAAGTAAATATGTTTATGATCGCCGTATAAATGGTTGCGAATGAGTCAAAGAAAATGATCCGCCAGTATAAAAATTATCCAGACTTCTTTAAGTACGTGTATAGGTATTTCATTTCAAAGTCTCATCAAATATTTACCACGTATATTTCAATCTTCTAGCAGCACATCAGGATAAGGCCTGGGTATCATATATTATATCACATATACTCGTATTATATGTAATGCGTATTAGTATGGACTTCGAGATTGGTTGAACTAAAGGAAAGTGCGAATATTATTTGCAAAACCTATGATATGGATAGACCCAAGGGATTATTTTATGATTACTATTTTTGCAAAGTATAATTAAGATACTAAGGGCTACAAGGAAATAATTTACTAGAATCTCAAAAATTAACAAGTTTTTAAAGTACATGGAACACCATGTTGCTACTGTGATCATGTAAATAGGCTATTTGAGAGATTGGCGGAAAGAGACGATGCATCCGAGTAACGGTTTTTATTGATTCGTTCAAAAGAAGTTTGAAAGCAGTTCAGTTGTTCTAAATAGCGACAACAGAAAACCATCATATCCTGAAATTTATTCTGTGCAGTTAAAAGAAGTATATGATAAACATTGGAATAATTTTGAAAGCAATTAATTGCATAGAAAATCGATGGAATATTTGCAGTAATCTACAGGTAGTCAAGATTTTGATTGGTAAACAATCGAGTAAATCAAATACTATACAATATAATACTGTATATAATTACGTTAAACCAAACTGGGAACAATAGACAATATATCAAGAGTAAATGAGAGTATACCTTTTCCACTCGTTAATTAAAAACTTTTTTTTTTTCGCCACTTCTCATAAATCTTAATAAAACACTTTATTAAGGCCCTTTATAAAAATCAATTTACTATACAATTTACACTAAGTACGGTAAAATTAAAGGAGAGGATTTTGTGAGCCCTCAAATATAACAAATCTTAGGATGAACTTTTAAAAAAAGCTTAACTGAAGTTGAATTGCAAGAACCACAGGCATTTAAGTGGTTGTATTACGACTTTGTCGTTAACATAAAATTTCCGGTTCACCTATTGAGGAAGAACTGGTGCATATCAAAAAATGCGAAGGTCTTTGTAAATGGATTTCTTACTTTCACATTTAAGTTCTTTTTTCTTCGAAAAACCTTGGAGAAATAAGTGACGAACAAGGACACCGCTTTTATCAAGACATTCAATTAGCGGAAGAACGATAGCAAATTTCTGGAATAAAAATATAATGGGTAATTGCTGTTAGATATTATATAGTAATGATTAAAGACGGCAAACTATGTGCCCGAACAGTAGCGTGATGTGGAGGGATCGAGTAGAGGCGTACGACGATCAATTCAGTTGCCGTTGAGACGTTGTAAGCGATACATTGTTAACACAATCGTGTTGAAAATGTCGGGAGCGCGTAGAAACAATGCATCGACTCGGTTGCATGCTAACGTTGTAAAGAAATTTTTACATCGGTTTCCCGATTTAATATATGACGGTACCGTAGTGAAATGTTTAGTTTGTGAAACAACTTTATTAACTTGGAAAGCAAGTCAGTGCCAAAGACATATAAATAGTGACAAACATAAATCGAATAATAGTGGACGCAGATCATATAATAAATTTGTGTGTGATTTAACAATGATGTTAATTGCGACCAATATACCAATGCGGAAAGTGGAACACCCAATGTTTCGTCAGTTTTGGAAGAAATACAATCTCACGTGGAAATTACCAGCAAGAAGTACGCTACGGAATTACGTACAGTCAGTGCGTGAGAGAATTGTAAATTGTACGAAAAATACGGTAAAAAAAAATTCCTGTGGTTAACAATAGACGAAACTACAGATATTAAAAAACAGTCCATCCTAGCCATTCTAGTATGGACGCTGACACCGCAAGGACCTTCTCCTCCTTATTTACTAACCTGCAAATGAATGCAAGGGTGTACTGCCAGAGCGATATATGATGTATTAATAGAAACACTACACAAATTTGAGATTTTACCGAAGCAAGTGTTAATGTTAGTTACCGATGCTGCCAACGTTATGTGTTCCACGGCAAACTTACTCAAAACGATTCAACCAAACCTGCTGCATGTCACATGTTTGCTTCACGCTTTACACCTTGTAACAAACACTATACGTACAACTTATCCTGATGTGGATCAACTGATAGGACAAACGAAAGCGGTTTTTCTTAAATCTTCGAAACGGATTCGGCTATTTCATTCGCTGTGTCCTGATATACCCGAGCCGCCGCAACCAATTCTTATACGATGGGGTACTTGGTTAGAAGCAGCATTTTATTATTATAAACATTTTGAAAAAATTAAATCAGTGATTTTACAACTAGATGCCAAAGAAGCAGCTGCAATACGGCTCAGCCAGGTTCAATTTAACAATCCTCAAGCTGCAGCAAATTTAAAAATTATTTACGACAGTTACGTTCCAATACTGGACGCAATAAAAAATTTACAGAACACTGCGCTGTCCTTATCGGACTCATTAGCAATTATTGACCACGTAAAACTAGTGCTGCATATCCTTGAAGATGAAAAAAGTGATTGTGTCCGTGAAAAATTTAACAGTGTATTAGATAAAAATGTAGATTTTACAAAATTAGGGCAACTTTTTACCAATACTGAAGATCCGTTCTACAGATACAAAGAGCGCTTTAACTATGCAAATATAACATCTCTCAACGTCGAACAATCCTTCTCTGTATATAAACATATATATACGTCGCTACGTACGAACCTTTCCGAGACTAATACACAAACATATATTATGGTGCAGTTTTTTCATCGCGCACATCCGCATTTTTTTGCAACAATGTAAACATGTTGGGTAAGTTATTTATGTTTTTTCTTAACGTTATGTATAGGGATTCGATATATTTATTTTTAAGTGAGCGCACTGTTATTCTGCTAAACTCTCCACGCAACGCCACTGCTGGGGCACATAGTCTGCCGTCTTTTGTTATGATACCAATGATCCTAACAAAGTACATAAACGAAGTCTTAAAAACAAAGGCTTTGATTTCCTATCAATAATAACATTTTTCTTTTTTATTTAATAAGCTTAAATTTACCCATAGACAATAAATTGTATTAGAAATTTTGGTTTATTTTTTTTTATTCCTGAAGTTATTCGAAATGTTAAATATATCGAATTTAGTGTTACTCTATATGTAAAAATAGTTGTCTACTAGCAACCATTCCGAGGCTCACAGCTAGTATGTGAGTACGGGAAATAGCGCTCCTGAGAAGCTCGAGCTAAACTCTAAACCACACTAAGGTGGAAGGTAACGCGCCAGAAGCTGCGTGGCCGTAGGCAGATGCAATCTATAACGTTCTCCTGAGTACGATATAAAGATAAAGCTAAATGAAGAACTTCTAAAGCTGCAAGGCAAGAAGTCCCCGTGAGTAAATCATGCCAGGAAGGCAATAATCAACCAGGATACACACATAAGACTATGAGGATCAACAATATAGAGGCAGTATATTTGATGTCCGACGGGGAGATCCAATCAGCTAAGCTGTTTGGCTATTTTCTAAGACTACAGTGCAGAAACTGGTGAAAAAGGACCACAATTACATGCAGACTTAGAAGCCATTGTCGAGGCTTACACCTGTCATAAACAGAGGGGTCATACAATTCAAGAAAAAGAATCCACCCCCCAAAGTAGCTTTTCTCTCGAAGCTGTTAGGTCCAATTAAAAGAATAAGGCTAATGAATGTAGAAGCCTCGATGCGCAAATCGAGTAAGCAAGGGAAGGATGAACCATGGGCATCTACCTAAGTACATACTTAAGACTGAGGGTTAATGCCGAAGTAGAAATAGGGTAGTAGGGTGCAATTAGCTAAGATGTTTATAATTTACAGGATTAGAGTGCAGGGTTTGTGAAATGGGACCAGGACTACATACAGGCTTAAAAAGGCATGGTCATCAGTCATTTGCGAAAGAGTCATGCAATTTCAGAAAAAGGAACCCAAACGGCGAGTAGACTTTTATTCTCAAATGTGTTAAGTCCAATATCAGGAATAAGCTAGAGAATGTACTCTACGAGGCATAAGGGCCACAACCGCGTAATTTGAAATTGAAATTAATATAAAGAAGAAACCTTAAAAATGTACTCCCTCCGTCCAGAAATAGTTGTCCGATTTTAGATCTAATGAAAAATTAAGAAAAATATACCTTGACTGCTGATAACTAAATGTCAGATTTGTCTCAAATATAGACAATTCAACAGTTTTGGCTGCAATTTCGCAAAATAAACATAATTTAGCTTCAAACTTACAGCAAGCTCTCTATCATTCATTGTTATAACTCAGTAACAACGGCAAGCTAAAGCGTAGCTCCATCGAAATTACTGCCAGCAAATTCAGAGTATCCGAGAAAACTGCTAGCAGGTATGGTATCGAGGAAATCAATCATTAAATGATGTATTTCTAGTAGCTGTGTATCCTCTCGCGAAAACGGTTGGCCGAAAACCAAGAATGCTTGATATAATAGAAGCAATTAAAGCAGTTCCACTGAATAATAGGCGTACTGCACATTCTATTGACATTAGTAACAGTGCAGTTCATAATCGATTAAAATTATGACAAATAAGGTGACATTCCAATGCTATATAGTCATATTCGACGAATGTCAATAAAATTACACGGTTGAAGTACTGCTTGTCAATCCTTAATCCAGAAAGTGTAGCTTATGGGGCACCTCATTTCAAGGATATGACTAGAGCTGAGGATGTTTGCGGTATAACCATGGTTATATCATATAACCATAGTAATTTACTATGGTTACATGATATAACCATGGTTATACCGCAAACATCCTCAACTCTAGATATGACTGATAAAATCCATGTAGATGAAAAGTGGTTTTACATCACGAAAACATCCAATTCCTGTTACCTGGTAGAGGGTGAACAGAAACCATATAAAACCTGTAAAAGTAAACGCTTCCTTACGAAAGTAATGTTTGTAACCGCTGTTAGCCATCCATTACAATCAATCTCAGAATAAGCATTTCGATGGTAAGCTTGGCATTTGGCCTTTCGTGTTTGCTAAGAGTAGCTGCAAAAATCGCCCTGCTGGTACAATGCAAACTAAAGTTATTTCAAATGTGACTAGAAAAGATTACAGAAAAATTATAATAAAAAAATTGCTACTTGGAATTGAACAAAAATGGCCTACATCGAACCATCTGGATTCAACAAGATAATACCGAACCGCATATCAATCCTGAGGATATAGGTTTTAAAGAAGTTTGTTAAAGAACTAACTTAACCTTTAAAATGCTCTGTCAGCCATCAAATAGTCTTGATATGCTGCACAAAATCGCTTCCAAAACAGTCGACGAATTAATCAACGCCGTTATAAATGATTAGGCTGAATTAGATAGTGATACTCTGAATAAAACCTTCTTGACTCACCAACAATGTATGATGGAAAATATGAGGATTGGTGGTTGTAATAACATCGATTGCTTCATAAAGGAAAGGATCACTTACAAAGAAATGGGATGCTACCTTTTGATATTAATTGTGACATGGATCTTGTGACAAAAGTCCAAAATATGGTCGATTTAGTTTAATTTCTGGTTTAATAATCAACTAACTTTAATTTTATGAAATTTATACTTTAACTTATATGGAACAAATTTGTTTTGAGAAAATGGTCACTTATTTATGAACAAAAACAAATCTAAAATCGGACACTTATTTATGAATGGGAGTATTATTTACGGTGATTAAATAGTATATTAAAAAACAAGTTTCATAAGGCACCATTTTGCCGCACGAGATCAGTTTAGATCAGCTTTCTAAAGAGCGAGTGCGGCAAAAGGCCTTATGAAACGAGTTTTTTATACTATTTTTTCTATTTTGCGTTTTTTACATTAATAAATTGCTTAAATTGGAATTATTTAATTTGAAAGTTCAGAGTTTAACTTTTATATAAAGCATGCAGTTGGTCACATTGATACTTGACATTTTCAAATTTAAATCTTGCTATCCGCGAAGTATATTAAATTACATATTATTTACTAATTTTCGTTAACATTACTTGATACTTCATTTAAAAATATAAACATGAGTGACATGGAAACATATATATGTTGTTGTCAATTGTATACAACATACATTGTTTGTGTAAAATACGGACATATATCATATCTGTCAAGTGTACATAAATTCTTAAAATCAAATGACAGCAATGATATTTATTTCTGTATTCGAACAACGCCAACATTGAAAAATGAAAAAAAGCGTATCGAAATGAAGCTCATTTCGACACTGTTTTGGGTTTCATAATGAGTTAATTTCGAACGCAAAATAGAAAAAGTATTTATTTTGACTAATTAATTGTTTCCAAAAAATAAATAGTTTTAATTTTTACTTATCAAATCCGACGTTTTATATGTATTAGTCTAGACCTAGACCATTTGAAAAACACGAATTAAAGAATATCTTGACGGGTGAATGTCTTCATGTTATAAACAAATATCTTAATAATCAATTTCAGGTAAGTTATGTTCATAAATTTACTGTGTATAACTAAATATCCATAGTAGAGGAAGTTTTATTGCGTTTTATACCAAATGAACAGAGTGTATCTTGTGAAATAAAATAAATAATACAAGAAATCGAGCAAGGAAATTTCTCTGATGTGGCCATAAGTGTTCTCACATATATTTATGGGCTATAATACTACGATGTATGTGTTTTTAATGTCTAGCATAATTACCAATAATGCGGACCAATAAAACATAATTTATTCATTGCAAACTTAATACTCCAGTAAATTCTTACATATATATAGAGTAAAGTCATAAAATACCACTTGTGTATATATGTTTTATGGGTGCCTATGTCCAACGAATACCCAGCTGGTTAGTTCTTCTGCTTGGAATCTCCGTCAAGCCTGATCAAAGTACCATTCCATAGTTCCATCTCTCTAATGTTTATATTAAAATACTCGAAATTCCAATCCAATACAGCCTGGTCCATCAATCGTAATCATATATATACACATATATATATATATATATATATATATAGGTATACACATACACGGTCGTACATATAAAGAGAAATAAACAAACGACGGTATTACTGCGCTATGTGTGGCGACTGTCAATTGTTAACGACGGCGCCACTACCTTGTTAACACGATATGTCCATTACCAGACAGGTAATTAAAAGACCGAGCAGTTTGTTTAAGATCAACAGACATAGCTACGGTTTTAATCGACACACGCACACAAAGCCACGTACATACATATACTGAAATGCACAAAGTAAAACCCGTACACACATACATACACATATAGGATGAAAAAAAGATGTCGTATTTAAAAGCTCCTCTTATCGAATTTTGTGCGAGCGTTGTTTCTATAAAAGTAATACGCGATGTGACATGGGCGGAACGTCAAGGCGGTTGAAGATTAATCGACTAATTAATTTTGTTTTACAACAATTTTTATAATAAAATGTTATAATAAAAAGCAAAAAAATGAAAACAATTCATAAATACCGGTAAAAATGGCAAAAATACTTGAGACCCAAACATATACTACAAACAATTAGAAATAAAGTCCTAATTTATACTCAAGACGTAAATAATCGATAAAAGGTGTTATTTACAGAAATAAATACGAACAAAATAGGATTAGTGTGTATATTAATAAAAATTTATAAGGCTAAAGTATGAAGTGCAAAAGAAAAATAAGTAAGAAATTTTCCAGCAGCGCGCACCAACTTAAAACAAACAAGGAATTTCTTAGGAATTCAAACTGATCTTCATTCATTCATAAACACAACATCATTTAAATGTCCTCCACGTACTGTTTACATGAATGAACTCGTTGAACCAATTTTTCCATGACCTTTTCAGACAAATCGGCTCGAATATCAGCAATAGCTTGTTCAACATTGATTCTCAAGCGTCTAAAGTTGCTGGTTTGTTGGCGCAAACCTGTGATTTAACATAGCCCCAGAGAAAAAAGTCCAGAGGCGTTAAATCACATAAACGAGGTGGAGATAACTTTTTCATTAAATTGGTCATTCAATCAATATTGTGTCTCTAGCTGTGTGGCAAGTGGCACCGTCTTGCTGAAATCGAATTTTATCTAAACCCATACTATTAATTTGAAGCCAAAAGAAATCAGTAAGCATCGTCCGATAAAGTTCTCCATTCACTGTAACTGTGCGACTATCATCACTTAAGAAAATGTAAGGTCCAATTCCTCCGCTAGCATGAAATGCGTACCAAAAACCGTTTAACCAAAAATGTGCCTCATCGCTTGAGATGATTTTCTTATGAAATTCAAGATTAAGTTGTTGTTGTAAAGCCCAATCACTGAACATTCTGCGCATCCTGGTCTGTAGGCTTGAGTTCTTGAGTAAGTTCAATCTTGTAAGCATGTAGACGAATATCTTTACAAAGAATTCGCCAGAAAGTCATCTGGGAAATCTGTAATTGTTAAGATCGACGTGGAATTTATTCTCAAACAGCAGAAATATTCGTTTTAGTTCTTGCATTTTTTTACTCACTGGCACGGCAACATTTTGCATAATTCAAACATTTGCGCGAAAGTTTGAAATGTGGACTCAAACTTTTGCACAAGTCTTTGGATTGTTGTTTTATTTGGACAATGATGACGACCGAAAATTGGATTTGATTTACGTAAAGTAACCGTGACCAAACAAGAGCTTTGATAATAAATTTTTATTATTTTCAGTCCTTGTTGAAGTATGTACCTTTCCATGATTAAATTACAAGAACTAAATAACACAAGCGTTATTCAATGACATATTTAAACGTCATTCATATGTTGAAAATAACAATTTGAACTTGGTACGTCCCTATTGAAAAACACTCTATAAAATAAAATTACAGTTAAACCAGAGATTAAATTTACAAAAATAAAAATCAGGGGAAAATAACTAAAACACATTCATATACGAGCATTATTTAACAAATGAATTAGGTTATTGAGTTTTTTATTATTCGACGTATGCGCTTTCAGTATCAACACATTTGGACCAGCGATGTTAAAATGCCTTTACGCCATTTTTGTGACAATCTTTCTCAATTTTCTAAAATACTATTTCGTTGCTGTAACTCCTACCGAAACTTCTTTCCAGTGACGAAAAGTTTGAGTTCGAGGAATAACTGGAAGCCCCTTGGAGCTAGCTAGATCTGGCGAATAAGAAATCTCAATTATACAATTTATCGCGAACAACTTACTGGTGAAAAGGCGCGTTGTCATGATGAAAGAGAAAGCTTTCCACAAGCCATTCCAAGTCGGTTTTAAGGAATTGCTTTCGTCAATTGCTTCAACGCCGGTTTGAGCTTTTTACAAGATAAGCTATGAAAAGTATCCCCATTTGAATATTAAAAAATCATAATTTGGACTTTCTTTAGGGGAAGGCTACCATAATGTGTTGAGATTGCCGTTTACAATCAGGAACCAGGTTTCATTAAGCGTAGCAAATCTACCCAAAAATCAGCTTGGTTCTTGTTAAATAGCTTGAAATTATCGTTTGACGTACGCATTCTTTCAGGATTTTGATCAAAATTCAGGATTTGCGACACCCACCTTATTTACAGCTTCAACATGCCTAATACTATATGTAAAATACGATGTAATGCGTTCAATGGATATGCTCCTTAATGTAAATTTTTTGATCACTCAAAATAATACCATTAATTTTATTGATAATTTCTGAAGTTGTTGCAGTTTTGATGGAAATGGTGGCATACAATCTTCGATGTTCATTTCACCACGTAAATTACAAACCCATCGAAAAATTGTGGCTACTAAAGTATCGTTGTCATTCAATGTTTGTTGCATATCAGACAAAATGTATAGACCTTAAATTAATATTGGATTGCGAGTTTATGCATTTTAGGACTGCATTTAGACATTTTATTCACACTGCGCTAGTTTTAATATCATATGTTTAGGTAGCGGTACTTAGGTGAACAGATGAATAAGCAAGAAATAATTAAAGGCCCTTCATTGTTCTTCTTCGAAGTTTTTTACGAATATAATCACCCAACGTAAATTGTAAGTATGCGCAGTAGATCCACAGATGGTAGATGGGTCTTCACCTTGGAACACTCAAACTGGCGTTTATTTTCTGGCTCGTATGAGTAAATCCAAGATTCATCACCACTCACGATGTTGAACACGTTTCTATAGTTTCCTGCGTTGAGGCGGTATAGAGTTTTTGACACCAATTCACCCTATTTTCTGTTCTTCGGTCAACGGGATCTAACGGGAAACTATTTTTTTATACACAATTCCTCATGCTAATTTTTTGAAATGAAGGCTTTGAAATCCCCAATGATGCCTCAATTTCGCGATATATCACATGTCGATCTGCGTTATTGATCTTGCGCACAGCATCGACGTTTTCCTGTCGTTTTTGGTGCACCTGCTATTGGATCGTCGCTAAGACTAATCCGTCTACATTTTAATTCTCCACACCAACGAGAAATTGCTGACTGATGTGGTGCTTCATTACTGAAAACAAAAACCAATTACCAAAAATTATTGCGCGAAAATTTTCACGGTTTAATTTCATTTTTCAACTAAACTTGTTAACTTTCACAGTTCGTTGTATGTACAACACTACGCGTATCACACTGAAACTTTGGATCTAGGCTGACTAAACGTGGAGATTAATTTTTAGTACTGACATTTGATTAGTACTCTATGTCTCAGTATGCAAAACATAAAAGACATCTCTCGTATTAAAATTCTCATAAAGGACACTTATTCGAGCGTAACTGTTTCGAATAATACACTGAAGAGATTTGTGTCCCACTTATCTTCGCGTGATGCTCTATTTTAAATATCTGTAACATTGTCATACTCGTTATAATACAAATTTCATACTATATATTAACATTCTTATGAGTTTTATTGTCAAAAATTTCCTAACCCATTGCTTACAGGTAAATTAAGTGTCTATCGATTACAAAATTAAGTGAAGATAAATCTAAAACTCTGGCGATATTTTAAAAAAAATAATTACAAAACCAATAGCTTTGTTTTACTAAAATATATACATAAAACATCCAATCCCATTGTTGTAAACTTTTGCTCTACATCCTTATAGTAGATATCACAGTATCATTATTATATTGCGGAAAAGCTCTTTGGTTGTATAGCTATGCTTTCAAAGAAGCTTTTGCTTCATGATAACTCACACTTTTTTAATTACATTTCTGTTGGGCCACTGCGATCATTACTCAATCGTTTGAATTGCTATTTTTCATTGGACACCCAATCTACTGTGATGTATTGCATAATAACTATTTTTCCGTACTACTATTAAACCGCTTTTGTACAGACTTTCAAAGTGCCCTTTCGTTAGTTAATCATAACACCTGTTACATCAGTTTTGAGAAAATATTAATGCTCTCTGAGGTATAGTAAAAGTAATAGATCTAGTCAGCTATGAAGAAATTTGTTATCGGTGTCTTGTTAATTTATTGTATGAGTGAAGACACAACAAAATACAGTTTCTAGAGATGAGGCAGTGCCACCTCTGGAAACACTTCGTTAAGTTCTGCATTGGTTATGTAGACAAAGTGAGTACTTCGGCCGTATCGCTGTATGTAGTTCTACGCTCGGTCTTAATAAATAATTTCGATGAGATAGCGAAGTCGCTCTTTTTTGTGAATGTGTTTGAAGATATCCCTTCTCCAGCAGGGGCGTACTGATGAATCTGTAGAAAGATGAAATACCTATCTGCGTCTCTGGGGAGGGATATGTTCGGACACGTTCACCAAAAATATTAATATTGAACTTGTATTTGTGTTCTTCACACCAGATTTTAAATAATATTTTATATTATTAAAAATGCTTTTGTATTATACAAAAGCTGGTGTGGTTTTACCAACCCATTTATGTTTCAATTATTCTGCTATATATCGTACAATTTTAGAATGCGAACAAGGAATACCATGCATCAACCTCCCAAAAATAGGGCATCCACACAAGTTAACTGGAATTCAAGTCAATAGATTATCTGAACGTGCCAAAAATACAATTGAGGTGTCTACCCTTAAATTTTCTTACCGCTTTAACCTTACAAATGCTACAATTTCTCGATATTTAGCACGAAACGGTTTAAAGTATACAAAAAGTAAGAAATGACCTAAACATACCGCTGCACAATTGGCCAGAATTCCCCGTTGTTTTCGAGCTTTGCGACGTATACCATTTGCTAATAACCGAACAATATTCATGGACGACAAGAAATATTTTACATTTAATCATGCGGAGCAGAAATACATGTTTCTATACAGATAATATAAAATTTAAAGGAAAGGCAAAATTTTTTGATAAAGTTTTGGTTTGGTGTGCCATATCTCAATCGGGAATATGTAAGCTGAGTAAGAGGGCAAGCAGTGGATGCTGAATTATATATCCACAACTGTTTGACAAAACTAATGAATTTCATTAGTGTACATAACATTAATAATAATTACATGTTTTGGCCTGACTTGCATTGGCGCATTATGCTAAAAGAACCCTAACCTGGTTAGAAGCTCAAGAAATACCATATATTCCTAGAAGCGACAATCCTCCAAATGTCCCGCAGGCAAGACCAATTGAAACTTTTTTGGGCTTTATTGACTAAAAACGTGTATGACAATAGTTGGAAAACTCTAAATCGGCAACAATTACGACAGAGGATATTCCAAAAACTTAGAGAATTTGATTTAGAAGCCGTCCAGACATTAATGCGAGATATAAGAAGAAAACTTCGTATAATTCAAGATTAGAGGGCCTCTAGCGGCAATATAATATATAAGTATTAAGGTCTAAGGTTCATTAATTGGTGTTATAATATTATCCTTTGTTGAAGATTTTTGAGGTAAAACAATAAAAGTTAAAACATTTTCCCAAAACTTATGTAACAGGTGCTACTTCGTGCGTCTAGATTATCAATAAGTACATACAAAGATACCTCGTATATTAAAACACCTCACCGTGTACTTTCGCTAGACTTTTTACTGTGTGTTCTACAAGCATGTTACTGCGTGTTCACACAAGACGCCTTTTGCAATGGTTTTCTGACAGCAGCGGTTTTGTTAGTGAACTGCGTTAAATAATGTTACTCTCGCATAATAGTTTCAGTAAAGACATAAAATTAATTCTTATATTCTTCTTTGCAGTTCTTCTCGTCGTTTGTGGAGTGTTAATCCAGCTTTATTAAGAAATTAATAATAATTATATTTTATGTTATTGCGGTTGCTCTGGATTTACATAGATTAATCCATAATCTTATGAAGCTCTCATATTTTCGTAAATATTTGGCATCTGCATTTATACTCATCTTGGACTCGTTTGGATCAGCGTACTAGAAAACAGCCTTAAGACGATTCGCATGTAAAGAAACAGTTTAATATAAAATTATATATACATACTTCGCCCAAAGACCCAATATTCTGCTAAAAATTACAACACAGTAGGAGGATTGACTATATCACCAATTATCCACTCAGCGTTTTTATTAGCAAGTAATCGGACACTTTCAATTATTATACAAACTGTATCTGTTTTTCTAGAGCTGCTAGTTTCGAATTTATTTTTTAAAATGTTTGTTAAATAAATTTCTTTGGTTCATTGTTCCACACTTATTTTTATTTTATCTCTCTTTAATAATCTTTTGTACTAACAAGTCTAGCAGCCATTGTTTAATGAAGTATACGCGAATGTATAATAGCACTAAAAGCTTCTAATACCTAACAGTAACATATTAGATGGTAAAACGTTAATATTAATATTAAACCACTATCGATTGAATATTTAATTTTATTAGGTGTAACGCGTAAACAGTGGCCAGATATGATTCGAAAGTCTTCGACTATTGACTTATAACTTCCACAGATACATACATATGTATCCATTTATATTCCCGACTCTACCAATACACTTATATCCGTAGATACATACAAACGTGATGGCTTAAAAGCGGTCGAAGGTAGAGAATTGATAAGTGTTATTAATTCCATCAACGTTTCTGAATGCTTTCCGTATCTATTTAGTGTTGAATAAAGTGTTCGCGATTAAAAGTTTGAAACAATACTTTAATTTAACAGCTTTTTAAAAACATAAAGATCTTTTATGGAAAATACCTAAAAAAGATTATTATAATAAGTATGAGTCACAAGTGGAAAGTTTTGTTTGTAACAGAAGTTTTAACACAGAATTAAATAAATTTTCTCATTTAGTGTAACTTTTCCCGGTATTGAAATAAGCTATTGTCTCATTTATAAACTCATTATTTGGAAACAGATAATACTTTCAGGGGAGCTAAATCTAGTGAATAGGTGCGCTGCCAAAGGACTTTGTGTAGTAATTTCGTAAATTTTTCTAAAGCAGTTACAGAAAAGATTGGTACATTTGGTGTGGTTTTTTCTTTATTTCTTCATTTAAATGCTACAGCAGGGTTGCATAATTTTACTCTATTCTATTCTTTAGTCTTTAGATTGGACACTATTAAATCCAGGCATTTGAGGAAAATGCTCTTTCTACCATCCCCAATATTTGCATATTATTGCCAATTTATTGCTTTAATCTTCTATAGAAAGTCGATAATAGAACAGAAAACAGTAACCCATAACCTTTCCATGAACCGATTTTCAATTTCGTTAGAGAAGATTCTCCGATTGTAAGATTTTTTCTTCTGTTCCTTAGTTTCAGGATGATAATAATGTACCTAAGTTTCATCTACTGTTACAAAACGGGACAAAAATTCTTGTGAATTACATCGAAATATCCTCAAATTGTGTTTACAAATATTTTTCTATTAACTCCATAACGACACATCTGTTACACCTGTACAAGACACGAGAACATTAAATGTGTGTGATTAAAGATTATGGCATGCTCCTTCTGGGTTAATACTATTTTACTTATGACTGCATAGAACTTACGCTAAACTAGTTTACTCTACATACATTAAGATAATCTATTATTTGAGTCTATTATCTAAAAACATTTTAATCTTTGTGTCTCAGAAATCATCTAAATGTGCCATTTTATTGCTATACTTTGATGCGCAAGATACAGTAGCACCATATTGGGCAAAAACAATCATCAATAACAACATTAATCGCCTGAAGATGGTTCTGTTTGTATTTCTCTGTTTTTCATGGTGTTTAATTTTATTATAGTATCTGTATCTAGATGCTTAATATGGTCTACTGTACATTGCGATATTTTAAGTTCTTCTCTTAGTGAGATAAGCTTCCAAAAATTAGCATTATGTCAATCAATACTATGTAGGCTTAAAAATGTTTTCGTTTATTGTCCATGCTAATGCAAGATGTTAATAAATATTATAAATATTATATATATATATATATATATATATATATATATATATATAAAAGGCGTTCAAAAACAGGATAATGAGGATTTCACACGCAGACTATATACAACACGATTTACACACATTGAGACGGATACTGCTACAAAATAACTACCCCAGCACATTAACGAGCAAAATTATCTTCGCCACAGGTGTAGAGAGAGACCAAATATCAACAGATATTACCAACGAAATACCACAAGGCGTCAATGAGGACAGCGAGACCAGGAATGGAAAACTACAATACATCCCAAACCTAACTAACAAAATAAAAAACGTTTTCCACAACGTGGTTACAGTAGCGTACACAACAGCCGTCCCCGGTTCCAGATTGTTCACGAAATTAAAACATCCAATACCGGTGGACATGAACAACAACGTCATATATGCAATACCGTGTAGTTGCAACTCGTTTTATATAGGGCAAACGAAGCAAAGATTGAAAAACAGATTGACGCAGCACGACAGCGACAGTAGAGTCAAACCACAGGCATGCGCATTGGCAAGCCACATAGCGTCGACACACCACAAACCGAGATACAAAGATGTCAGAATCATTTTCAAGGAACCAAACTACACAAGACGACTATTCCTGGAAACTCTAACAATAAAGAGCGTACAATATAATCTAAATACTAAAGCCGACTCCCTCAGTTTCAGCAATATCTACATACCACAACTAAAACATATAACACCGGGTATACAGAATAAGTTAACATAATAAGATTATATAATGTGAGGGCGAGTATTTTTTCCTGTTTATGCGTATGGGTTTTTTAGCCTTGGTTCCGCGTGGTGCTTTTTGTGTTTTTGTTTTTCTGTTTTTTTCTGTTTTTTTGTGTTTTATATATATTTTTTTATATTTTTTACTTTTTGTTCCTAGTTGTTCTACTAGAAATCGGAACAAAAAGTAAAACATATAAAAAAATATATATAAAACACAAAAAAACAGAAAAAAACACACACATTTTACTGATATACGTGCATCGAGAAATATGTTTTAGCGATAAAAGTAATTCACACGGCACACAATATAAAGAGATTTCAAGCCTGTCTGACTGATTTTAGTTTGCAGTATATGTACTGGTGTATTAAAAGTTTAGTGTTTTGTTAGTTTTATCATCATTGACATAGAGATGATAGTAACATGTAGAGGTCACGATAACAGGCTCGTGTGTGTAGTATTACAAACAAATGCCCATATATTTTAGGTTATGTATGTATGTAAGTATTTGTAATACATTTTATTTTGTACAATGACAACATATTGACAAATTTGTTTACAATCCTTTTTTGTTTGCTTCTTAATAAAAAACAGTCTGAGGAAGGTCTAAATCCAAGACCGAAACGTCACACAACCAAAACAGTGTTTTTCTTCAAAACGACACCCTAATTCTACACAAGTGTAGTAAGTTATTGATACATAGTGCTATTCACCATCAACATACACGTTGAATTCCACCATACATATATATATATATATATATATATATATATATATATATATATATTTATAATAAATATTTTTTTCTTTCAATCTGCTATAAGGATCATAATTAAGCTATTCCGAGATACTTTACTTCTCCACTTTTTTATTGTCTAGATTTATATCTGATTCTTTAGTTTTGTTGATCACCTTATAATATCTATTTTATCTAGGTTTGTCTTGAATTATATTTCTACATATAACATCTATTTATTTACTCGGTTTTAATTCTTCCTTGTTGTTGGCAAACAGGAAGTAGTGGACACAGTACAATAGTTTATTTTAATTTATTTTAGTTGCTTACATCTAGTACATTTAACTTAACAAACAGCAAAAATACTAAAGTTAAAATAATAAAACCATTATTATTACTTGTTATAGAAATGTTTTAATTTAAGGCATATTTCACAAAAGTAAAACGTGCTATGAGAGATGTCTTTTATTGCTTTATTGGTTTTCAAAATATTTTCCACCAAAGTTGATACACTTCTGCAGTCGCTTTAACCAATAGTTAAACCAGTTTTTCCAGTTTTCAGTTGGGACAGTCAAAATTACCGTTTTGAAGGCATCTACTGCTTCTTCTGGTGAGTGAAATCCTCGACCACGTTCTCGATCGATCTTTGGGAACGTAAAAGAATTATTGGGACTTAGGTCAGGACTATACGGGGGATGATCTAATAAATCGATATTTTGCTGCTCCAAAAACTCAATTGTCTTTCGAGCCGATTGCGAACTCGCATTGTTATGATGCAGGATGATTTGCCATTGTGAGTTGGTTTCTCGGAGTACGGCGATTATTTCTAGCAAGCAAATGGTTGCTTGTAGCTACATGACCTGATTTTGAGTAAACGTTGCGACCATCTTTTTCGACCCATTTGGCGAGCGCATAACTTTTAATAATAATAATAATAATAATAACCCCGCACAGGGTAGCCTAGAGATAGGCTACTGGGGACTAGCGACCTCACGGGCTCCTGAGCTAACCGTTGGGTTGGGTTAGCAGCCCCAATGAGGTGCACTTGCTCCAAACACTGGATGAAAAGGATACTGTGTTGGGTCGGAGGAGCAGGATCCAGGTAGGATTAACCAGCAAAGACCGAAACAGCAAATTGGAAATGAAACACAAAAATGGCATGCTTCAGTAGAAACAAAGAACGCAGACGAGGATGTTGTTGAGATACCTTCATCTCAACCCACTTCGTCAACATAACAACTAAAGCGCCGGACCCTATGGGCCGTGAAAATGTACCCCCCCCCCCCCTACATGGTGGGAGGTGTTATTATCTGCTTACTAAAAATGAAGCATGCCATATGAAGGAGAGCTGCATAGTTAGGTTACGCAAAAATACTTTGAAATAAGAAACAATAAACAACAATAATAATAATATTGTGATAGTTATGCCAGCCATCTTGTTCTCACGAACCGATGGGTTAACACACTGGCAACCAAGAACAAATTGAATGTTCTTGTCTGTGGAGGAAATAATAATAATAATAATAATAATAATAATTTATTCATCTTAAAGGCCTATAAAAACACGTATAAGAAAAGTCAAAATCAAAAAGAATATGGGAAAAATAACTAACAAAATACAAGTTAGAAGCATAGTATAAAACAAAAAGTCTTTTTAATAATATAAAATATTATTAAAAATCTTGCATGACGAACACTATACAAGTTCATATATTTGTAAAGGAATTAGAAGGAATTATTTCATCTTTCTATATCTACACTTCTGTATGAGGTTTTACTCACTCAAGTATGTTTCAAATTATTTTGTTATATACGCATAGTATAACAAAAAATATCAAAAAATTAATAAAATGAATAATAATAAGTAAATAATGACGTAAAAAAATGCAGTAAATGTAAATTGTAAATTGTAAATTCTTAAGTACATATTCAAATTAATATTAACAAAAATAAAGAGCTCTAGCCAAGTACCGCAATGACCGTTGATCAACTTTCCAGTGGCTATGAAAACAACAACAACTGCAGAATTATATATTCGTAACAAAATAAGTTATAAATATAAAAACTCATCTATTATATAAAATATATTATCCAGCAGCATATTCTTTACGAAATTTTTTAATCGGTTAAATATATTTTCTTCCTTGGTTTTTAATAGCAATTTATTGAATATTCTTACTCAAGTACGTAAGAGTTAGAACTTGTAGCGTCGAGCGTGGCTCCAGAAAAATGCAGATCCTCTCTAATTCTTGTATTGATGATATGAGGAACTTCTTCTCAGAAAATGTTTATTTTTGAAAATGTAGCAAGCTGATTCTAAAATATATAATCTTGTCAACGGTAGCAATTTCAGTTGAGCAAAACTGGGGAAAAAAATGTTGCATGTTTCGCACCGATAATACTTCTGATGGCAGATTTTTGGGCGACGAATACCTGCCTAGTAAAAAAATTGTGGACGTGACTGAATTTGTGCAAAATACAATGAACGTAAGGATGGCTGCGATACTTGCGATTTTAAGTAGTGAATCAAATACGTTTTGGAATTACGTTCATTTGCAGCATTTTCACAATGAATCCTTCATATCAGCGTTGATTCCAAGGTAACACCAAGAAGTTTTACTGAGCGCGAGTCAAGTAGATCCTCTCCATCGCTATGAAATTCAATTGTAGACGTTTTCCTTTGGTAAGTGTGAAATTGCAAATATTTGGTTTTAGGGACGCTTAACTTTAATTTATTCATGTTGAGCCATTCCACCAGGCTACCGGCCATCGACAAAAGATCCTTCTCATGCTTTGCAATAATCTAAATATCATCTGAATACATGCTCAGAAACACATCATCAAAAAACAGAGCAATATATCATTGGCATACAAATTAAAAAGAAGTGGCCGCAAAACAGATCCTTGCGAGACGCCATGTAAAATCGGCAGCTATCCTGTCACACGACCATAATTGTTGCAATGTCCAATCTTGACACACTGTATGCGATCCCATAAGTATGAAGGTAACCATTCAGAAGCATTTCATCTAATTCCATACTGAATAAGTTTATCAAAGAGCGGACTGACTTTTATTTTCAGATTCATTGGCATAAATCCATAATTTATCGCTACTCGCGACGCTATAAATGTTTTTTGAGTTTCCATTACTGAACCAGCTCAAAATTTTTCGGCACTAATTAACGCGTGCCGATTTTAGCTCTTCAGTTAAAAGATGCGGAATCCAACGGAAAACTAACTTTCTCACACCCAGTTCATCAAGTAGGATCGTTTGGATTGAGGTTTTTGAAATACAGATGGATATTTCAATTTCCCTAATCAGGCGGCGCACAGCACCGATGTATTTCTGGATGATTGCTGTTCTTGGCCAACCTGTCCTCGGATTGTCGTTGATACTAGTGCGTCCATGTTGGAATTTGCAGTACCAACGTGAAATTGTCGATTGATGTGGTGCTTCATATTCAAAAACAGAAACTGAGCAAGACATTGTTGTTGAGTTAAAAGATTGAGATTAATTCCGACACCTGATGTTTTATTACTGGCGCCCTCTATGACGCTATATACAACACTAAAAAGACATTCTTCATATACAATAGTTAAAGAGACTTGCACCAACAAATATCGGTGTCCAATTGCTAAGTAAAGAATATTCTAAAACTAATTCGTAAGGTACCTACAAATTTATTCAAAATCGAAAGGGTTCAAAACATAACTGTTAATCTATTATAAAGCAAGACCTGTTAATCAGATTTATGGACAAATCAAAATTCTAAAAAATATAATTTCACAAGCTGAGCTGCGCTAAAATTAAATCAAAATGTGTTCATTTGATTTAACAAAAGAATAAGTATTATATAAACATGTATGTTTATTTAAAATAATTTTTCAGTAAAATAGAGATACTTTTCTCCACCGCCCCAGTAGCCCCTAGTAGCGCGGGCTTTTTTTAAAACAAACATTCGCGAACTAATATAAATAATCTTTTCCTCAATTACAGAAACAGGTTTCCCAAACATATTCGATAATCTGCATACATTGTCTACAACAGGATGGTGCACACTTCGGGTATTTAAGTTATAAAAAAAGAAAAGGAATTCGCACTCACTACAGTTAAATTTGGTGCGTATCATACAATGTAAATTCTTATGTACTCTACTTATTTGCTATCTGAATTACAAACCTCCATTTCGTCCTTCTGTTTTGAAACCACGTTTTGACTTGAGCGTCGGTCATCTTCAAACTTTTCGCTAAAGCTGCTCTCTCTGCCGATGCTAGATACTTCTGTTTATGAAACCTCTTCTCTAATTCGGCTATTTGCAATCTTGTAAATGACGTTCTAGGTTTCTTTCTTTTCGGAGGTGTCCTATTTTGATAAGGATGGCCGATTCTTCTCGTCATTGGAAATACTATAAAAAAAAACGAAATCATCAAATATACATTATTTGTTTGCATAGATAGTGTATGATCTTAGACGTCTCGAAATTATTAGTAAACATAATATATGTAAGTAACAATAGGTTAAAATGAGAAAAATAAACTTTAAATAAAATTTTATTATAATTTCTAAACATTATACATTTCTCGTTGAAAGGTTTAGTTCAATATATTGATATACGTATTAATACACTTGTCTATTACGTTTATTGTTCAGATTTAAGAGCTCTTAATCAAAAATAAATTTAATTTAGTCTTTTTTCTTTTAACTAGGACAGATAATATTGTATGGTCCGAAATAAACAGTCCTGAACTTAAAATTCTTTTATTTTTTTAATAAATATATATTATTTAGACTTTGTTGCTTATTCTAAATTTGCACCTCCTCGTTCAAGACAGACTTCATAACGAAGTTCCAAGTTGGTCGTTATGTTATCGAATAAGGGTTGTCTCAGTTATGTGAAGAAGGCTCGAATAGCATCCTTTAATTCATCGATGGTTTGTGGTGACTTTTAAAGACGGCATTTTGGTCAGGCCCCAAATGTATGTGTCTGGAGATGTAAAGCCTGGCGAATGTGAAGGATAAGGGAAGTTAGTGAATCGTGAAATGATTTTGGTTAAAAAATGTCCCTGAAGAAATTGACACAAACTGTGACAGCAGTATGAGAAGTTGCCCCGTTCTGCTGAAAAACTTGGTCCCGAAATGCCAAATCACATGCACGACAAAATCGACGTAGATCAGGGATAAAGCATGTTAAAATTTGTATGTACTGCTGTTGATAAAGTGTGACTTGTCTACCATTCTCTTCGATAAAGTACGAACCAATGATTCCGTGTCCCGAAAATGCACATCAGACACTCACTTTTGCACTATGTAAATGAACCTCATCGGATCTGTCAAATCCCATAAATCGATCCACATGGCCCGACAAATGAAGATATGCTTCCTCTGAATATTATATATATATATATATATATATATATATATATATATATATATATAGATTCGTCAAAGTTCTTCGAAGGATCCTTGATAACCAACCCAAAGAACGAGTCACAGTAGAGAATTTGAATTGATGGCTCATTCATGGTATAGCCTCGACACCAAACAATTCCTTTCTATGTACACAGATTAAACACAAGTGACCAAAATGCCTTTTACTTTAGCTATTGAAGTTGCCAATGCCTTCAAAAAAGATAACTGATTACTTCCCAAATATACAAAAACCTTCCTAAAACTAATCTTTTTGAACGCTAGTGTATTTTAGCTATAATTGAGATCATAAAACTATGGTTATTTTATTATGAAGTTGGTTGAAGAGAGATAAATCACATAACTGCAGAAATATGGAAAAAATTAAATAAAATCCAAAATTGTTTGGAATACAAAAGTGTATTAAAAAACAAACAAACTTGAACTTACGAATAGATAAGTCATTACAATTCATTAGTGCGGCCTCGAAAAAAGTATATAGATTATCACTTGCACCTAAGTTTTATTTACAAATACGATACAATAAAGGAAAATGGTGTCAATACTATGCACTGGTAGAATGTTAAAACATAAATATATTATATATGCGTACTTTGAATATGTTTATACCTTTATATGACTAGCACATTTCAAACATTCTTATTTGCTATACTTAAAACTATGGTATTCTTTGCATGTTCTTAATTACAACAAATACATGCATAATATTGATAACCTTGATTTAATATATTATGAATATATATATATATATATATATATATATATAAGTAAAAATTAATTAACGGATGAGCGGTCTATCGAGTAAAAAAAAAACTCCTTTATTTAACTCTATATTTCATAACGGATTTCTTACTTTATCAGGAGTTAGTACATGTTTAATAAAACCACAATATATTAAACAATATGACAATAACTAAATACTTACAAATGAGAGTTAATATTCAGCACACACCGACACTAAACATGTTAAAATTAATCAAATTTAAAACATTAAATTAAGATGATGTTGGTTTATCGTCAACCTTTTAAAAACAAATGTACATAAATGTTAAAATATAAATCTAACCTATATAAAACACACACCAAAAAACTGATGTCATAAAAAAAACGAAACCAACAACAACTACAAATCAAATGATACAAGCACTGGTTGATAAAACTTGGCTGGTCAATTAACCGCCAACACCGAGTATATTGCAATACTTAGTCCATTAGTATCCGACTTATAATTTATGCTATTAGTGTCTCCGTTGATATGCACCATTTCAAAAAGCATCTTTTTTTGTAATTATTTTCAGCGTCCACAATTCTGACATCGCCAAAATTAAATGTATGGCCGAGATCAAGTGCATGATCCACCAAAGCACAAGATCTCTTACCAATACGGACATCACTTTTATGTTGTGTGATACGCTGTTTTAGCCATTGCGACATTTGGCCTATGTACACGCCACGACAATCCGAACATGGTATCCTGTAGATAACATGACTATTTAAAGCCAACGGTGTTACATCTTTGGTCTTACTATATAATTTTTTCAAAGTAAATGTGTTGTATTTGGCTATTTTAATGTTCCTAAATTGTTTAAAGTGTGATATAATTGAATGAGTAAGATATATAGAGTTATATATATATATATATATATATATATATGAACTTCATGTGTATGAGAATTAATAATTATTAAATCTCATTTTACATGCGATTGTCGCTATAATTTGTTGCATTTAATTCTACAATTCGGCAAATCACTTTTGCCCTAGATTGTAGACGCAACAAGCCGCGACATCAACTGTACAAGTTGTCAGTACAAATGAAAAATTTTGTGAAAAACTTATCTGCGCGGAATGTGCATATATCGATATTTCACTGTTTTTTTACAGATCATCAGTGCACCTTACCGAAGACAGACATGATATTCACTTCTATACTACGTGTATATATACGAACTGTAATGAACTTCATGTGTATGAGAATTAATAATTATTAAATCTCATTTTACATGCGATTGTCGCTATAATTTGTTGCATTTAATTCTACAATTCGGCAAATCACTTTTGCCCTAGATTGTAGACGCAACAAGCCGCGACATCAACTGTACAAGTTGTCAGTACAAATGAAAAATTTTGTGAAAAACTTATCTGCGCGGAATGTGCATATATCGATATTTCACTGTTTTTTACAGATCATCAGTGCACCTTACCGAAGACAGACATGATATTCACTTCTATACTACGTGTATATATACGAACTGTAATGAACTTCATGTGTATGAGAATTAATAATTATTAAATCTCATTTTACATGCGATTGTCGCTATAATTTGTTGCATTTAATTCTACAATTCGGCAAATCACTTTTGCCCTAGATTGTAGACGCAACAAGCCGCGACATCAACTGTACAAGTTGTCAGTACAAATGAAAAATTTTGTGAAAAACTTATCTGCGCGGAATGTGCATATATCGATATTTCACTGTTTTTTACAGATCATCAGTGCACCTTACCGAAGACAGACATGATATTCACTTCTATACTACGTGTATATATACGAACTGTAATGAACTTCATGTGTATGAGAATTAATAATTATTAAATCTCATTTTACATGCGATTGTCGCTATAATTTGTTGCATTTAATTCTACAATTCGGCAAATCACTTTTGCCCTAGATTGTAGACGCAACAAGCCGCGACATCAACTGTACAAGTTGTCAGTACAAATGAAAAATTTTGTGAAAAACTTATCTGCGCGGAATGTGCATATATCGATATTTCACTGTTTTTTACAGATCATCAGTGCACCTTACCGAAGACAGACATGATATTCACTTCTATACTACGTGTATATATACGAACTGTAATGAACTTCATGTGTATGAGAATTAATAATTATTAAATCTCATTTTACATGCGATTGTCGCTATAATTTGTTGCATTTAATTCTACAATTCGGCAAATCACTTTTGCCCTAGATTGTAGACGCAACAAGCCGCGACATCAACTGTACAAGTTGTCAGTACAAATGAAAAATTTTGTGAAAAACTTATCTGCGCGGAATGTGCATATATCGATATTTCACTGTTTTTTACAGATCATCAGTGCACCTTACCGAAGACAGACATGATATTCACTTCTATACTACGTGTATATATACGAACTGTAATGAACTTCATGTGTATGAGAATTAATAATTATTAAATCTCATTTTACATGCGATTGTCGCTATAATTTGTTGCATTTAATTCTACAATTCGGCAAATCACTTTTGCCCTAGATTGTAGACGCAACAAGCCGCGACATCAACTGTACAAGTTGTCAGTACAAATGAAAAATTTTGTGAAAAACTTATCTGCGCGGAATGTGCATATATCGATATTTCACTGTTTTTTACAGATCATCAGTGCACCTTACCGAAGACAGACATGATATTCACTTCTATACTACGTGTATATATACGAACTGTAATGAACTTCATGTGTATGAGAATTAATAATTATTAAATCTCATTTTACATGCGATTGTCGCTATAATTTGTTGCATTTAATTCTACAATTCGGCAAATCACTTTTGCCCTAGATTGTAGACGCAACAAGCCGCGACATCAACTGTACAAGTTGTCAGTACAAATGAAAAATTTTGTGAAAAACTTATCTGCGCGGAATGTGCATATATCGATATTTCACTGTTTTTTACAGATCATCAGTGCACCTTACCGAAGACAGACATGATATTCACTTCTATACTACGTGTATATATACGAACTGTAATGAACTTCATGTGTATGAGAATTAATAATTATTAAATCTCATTTTACATGCGATTGTCGCTATAATTTGTTGCATTTAATTCATACACATGAAGTTCATTACAGTTCGTATATATACACGTAGTATAGAAGTGAATATCATGTCTGTCTTCGGTAAGGTGCACTGATGATCTGTAAAAAACAGTGAAATATCGATATATGCACATTCCGCGCAGATAAGTTTTTCACAAAATTTTTCATTTGTACTGACAACTTGTACAGTTGATGTCGCGGCTTGTTGCGTCTACAATCTAGGGCAAAAGTGATTTGCCGAATTGTAGAATTAAATGCAACAAATTATAGCGACAATCGCATGTAAAATGAGATTTAATAATTATTAATTCTCATACACATGAAGTTCATTACAGTTCGTATATATACACGTAGTATAGAAGTGAATATCATGTCTGTCTTCGGTAAGGTGCACTGATGATCTGTAAAAAACAGTGAAATATCGATATATGCACATTCCGCGCAGATAAGTTTTTCACAAAAATTTTTCATTTGTACTGACAACTTGTACAGTTGATGTCGCGGCTTGTTGCGTCTACAATCTAGGGCAAAAGTGATTTGCCGAATTGTAGAATTAAATGCAACAAATTATAGCGACAATCGCATGTAAAATGAGATTTAATAATTATTAATTCTCATACACATGAAGTTCATTACAGTTCGTATATATACACGTAGTATAGAAGTGAATATCATGTCTGTCTTCGGTAAGGTGCACTGATGATCTGTAAAAAACAGTGAAATATCGATATATGCACATTCCGCGCAGATAAGTTTTTCACAAAATTTTTCATTTGTACTGACAACTTGTACAGTTGATGTCGCGGCTTGTTGCGTCTACAATCTAGGGCAAAAGTGATTTGCCGAATTGTAGAATTAAATGCAACAAATTATAGCGACAATCGCATGTAAAATGAGATTTAATAATTATTAATTCTCATACACATGAAGTTCATTACAGTTCGTATATATACACGTAGTATAGAAGTGAATATCATGTCTGTCTTCGGTAAGGTGCACTGATGATCTGTAAAAAACAGTGAAATATCGATATATGCACATTCCGCGCAGATAAGTTTTTCACAAAATTTTTCATTTGTACTGACAACTTGTACAGTTGATGTCGCGGCTTGTTGCGTCTACAATCTAGGGCAAAAGTGATTTGCCGAATTGTAGAATTAAATGCAACAAATTATAGCGACAATCGCATGTAAAATGAGATTTAATAATTATTAATTCTCATACACATGAAGTTCATTACAGTTCGTATATATACACGTAGTATAGAAGTGAATATCATGTCTGTCTTCGGTAAGGTGCACTGATGATCTGTAAAAAACAGTGAAATATCGATATATGCACATTCCGCGCAGATAAGTTTTTCACAAAATTTTTCATTTGTACTGACAACTTGTACAGTTGATGTCGCGGCTTGTTGCGTCTACAATCTAGGGCAAAAGTGATTTGCCGAATTGTAGAATTAAATGCAACAAATTATAGCGACAATCGCATGTAAAATGAGATTTAATAATTATTAATTCTCATACACATGAAGTTCATTACAGTTCGTATATATACACGTAGTATAGAAGTGAATATCATGTCTGTCTTCGGTAAGGTGCACTGATGATCTGTAAAAAACAGTGAAATATCGATATATGCACATTCCGCGCAGATAAGTTTTTCACAAAATTTTTCATTTGTACTGACAACTTGTACAGTTGATGTCGCGGCTTGTTGCGTCTACAATCTAGGGCAAAAGTGATTTGCCGAATTGTAGAATTAAATGCAACAAATTATAGCGACAATCGCATGTAAAATGAGATTTAATAATTATTAATTCTCATACACATGAAGTTCATTACAGTTCGTATATATACACGTAGTATAGAAGTGAATATCATGTCTGTCTTCGGTAAGGTGCACTGATGATCTGTAAAAAACAGTGAAATATCGATATATGCACATTCCGCGCAGATAAGTTTTTCACAAAATTTTTCATTTGTACTGACAACTTGTACAGTTGATGTCGCGGCTTGTTGCGTCTACAATCTAGGGCAAAAGTGATTTGCCGAATTGTAGAATTAAATGCAACAAATTATAGCGACAATCGCATGTAAAATGAGATTTAATAATTATTAATTCTCATACACATGAAGTTCATTACAGTTCGTATATATACACGTAGTATAGAAGTGAATATCATGTCTGTCTTCGGTAAGGTGCACTGATGATCTGTAAAAAACAGTGAAATATCGATATATGCACATTCCGCGCAGATAAGTTTTTCACAAAATTTTTCATATATATATATATATATATAACGGGTGTTCATTTGAGAAGTCAATCTAGTAGCATGTGATTTACTGAGAACATTTTGAAGTATGTCGTAAATTAAAATTTGCTACTTAACCTACGAAGTCGTATATTTTGACAGTTTCATACATACAAATAAATAACAAATGTGATTGACATTATCAAATGTCATTTGGATTTACGTTTACGGAACAACAAACACATACTAATATATATGCGTCTTATTCTATCAAAATTTCAAAGTAACCTAGATTGACTTTTCAAATGAACACACGTTATATATTATAATAATAAATTAGCAGCCCTAAGGTGGACCGTCAAAATATAATAAACTTTTAGTCAAACGTCTACTAAAACGTGTTTCTAAGACAAAATATTAGACTTAAAAGAAGTAAAATGGATTTAAATTCGAATTTTTACCCACGCATTATGATATACTTCTGCGCAGGACCAATAATTTATTGTAAACGTTTGAAGTTAACGATCATAACCTGAACAACCAAAATAGTATTTTGGTTGTTAAAAGAATTGTTGATATTTAATATAATTAGGAGAAATAATAAACATGATTTCTCTAAGTATCTCCATGGTCGTGAAGATTCTTGTTTGACAAAGAAAGGTTGTTAGTTTCTCAGTATTAAAATTTATAAACATTGAACACAAACGACTTGCTTTGGTAGCTTAAATTCTGTTTATTAAAAGAAAAATCTTATCTTTATGAGTTGAATATTTAATTAGATATATTATATTAGATAATATTTAACATTATTCAGAATAAACAATGGATTAACTATTTTTTTTATCGAAAACATAATTATAAAGTTTAAAGGTTATGTGGGATTTCTTATAGCTGAGAAATCAAACGAATCTACAGAAATGGAACAAATATTTGGCTATTTAAACATATAGGTTCTGCCTTGCCTACTTACAATGTTTAAAATGGTTATTAGTAAATAAAACACACATAAGATGTTTTAGATTTACACTTTATTGTAAATCTTATTTGTAATTGTATTTGTAATTATAATTTGTAAATCTAAAACATCTTATGTGTGTTTTATTTATTAGTGATATGGATTTACATCAAGCAAAGGTCGAAACAATTAAAGAATTAAAATGGTTATTAATGGAACCTTTATTTACTTTCGGTAAGTATATATCTGTTTACTTAATAAGTTAAATTTTAGATAACAAACCAAATAATATAAACTTAGATCAATATTGTAACTTCACTATTATCCGTCTATAGACTGTCCAGTCTCTGGAGTCAAACCCTGCTCCTTCTGACGTACGGCTGATATATTATTCTAACAGGAACAACGGCCACGATCCTAGCAGATCTTGTAGGTGTATGGTCCCCAGAATACTCAAGGTAAAACAAACTTTTTCTAAAATTCCAAATTCTTCTTTTTTAATTTTATATGTTTTAAAAATTATCTTCTCAAAAATGCCACTGAATTTTCATCCTACAAAAAATTATTCTCCCCCAATTCAAAACATAACTCCACTTTCTAAAATGCAAAAATTCTCCTCTCCAATTGTTTCAATCCATCTCCATTGCAACCCAACAGCTTCTTGTCTTTTTAAGCTCATTGGTCGCTTTAGTTGTACAAAATTTTCCAAAATATTTGACATTTAAACTATAATTTTGATCCTTGATTAATATTATGAACTTATTGGTTTTCAAATAAATTTTTCCTCTACACATAACCTTTGACATTATCAAACATTAACAATTGTATATAAACTTAACTAGATTTACATTGTCCTATAATTTTGGGAAATATAGGAAAGTCATATACAATTAAAATTTAATTAGAGACTTGACACTCTATGTTAAAAAAAACAATATAAATATAATAGTCTTCCACCTTCTAAGAAATCCTAATAACAGAAATGTAACAAATTAAAGCTAGTGTTTTCAATGAGTTAATTATCATTTTATTATAATATATATATATATATATATATATATATATATATATATATATATATATATATATATAGTATTTTTGTGATCTTGGTATGATAAGGTAAACTTAATTAGTCGGCGATTAGAGGTCTGGTTATTACTTCAAAGTGTATATATTTAAAATAATCCTACATGTTTCGGCAATGATGCCTCTGTCAAGGATATAAAAAATATATTTTTTATATCCTTGACAAAGGCATCATTGCCGACACATGTAGGATTATTTTAAATATATACACTTTGAAGTAATAACCAGACCTTTAATCGCCGACTAATTAAGTTTACCTTATATATATATATATATATATATATATATATATATATATGTGTGTTAGAGATAATTTCTTAGCCGTTCATTAAATATAATATTTGATAAATTATTGGAGTTTTTCGGCTTTCTTTTTTATATGAAATATTTACAAATATTAAATTAGAATGTATGTAATTTCAGAGTTTTTTTTATTTGAAAAATATGTTGGGACTCTAGGTTCAGGTTCAAGCCATATAGAAATGCATTTCTATATGGCTTGAACTTGGGTCTATTGTGGCCTAGTGGTAAAGGCTACAGCCCGGATAGCTGTAGGTTCGAGTCCCAACGTAGACCATATTTTTCAAATAAAAAAATTTCGTATGATTTGCTTTGTAATTTGTAGACAGCAATGTTTACATCCCAAATTACTCTGCAATTACATACCTTCTAATTTAATATTTGTAAATATTTCATATAAAAAAAAAGCCGAAAAGTCCAATAATTTATCAAATGTTATATATATATATATATATATATATATATATATATATATATATATGTGTGTATAGATATTTAAATAACATAAGATCTATACATTTGCTTATCATGCTGACAGTTCCGTGTTTTGATCCCTGGCTGGCTGTCCGAGTAGGTTTTCTTGGTTTTCCTTCTCGTTTAAGTCGAATGCCTACAGCTTAACATCATAAGTCGCTCCACGGGCGTATACATAATAATAACTCATGTCTTGCTTTTCCCTGTTTTTGTTGTCTACCTATTTTAGAATACTAAGGCATGATTTATTATAATTAAACTGGAATGTATCTTTGAATACTTTTGTCCATGGCAACTACAAATGTATAAGTATGACATTAATATATTGTCATTCATATTTTATATTCCTTGAAAAAGGCATGATTTGCCGAAAGATGTAGGATTGTTTTAAATATATACATTTTGAAGTAAAACCAGACCTTAAATCGCTAACGAATTGAATTTACCATAACATACAAAGGTCACGAAATAATTATCTATATACAGGCTGATTCATTTTCGGCCCTCACTACGGGGATCTCTCTTATTATTGGAGATAGAGTATAGGTTTAAATTTGGCAAAGTTGTTAAATTTTGTGTTTGTTATAAATCCGTAAAGAAAATAGACCTGTGACAAATGACCTTCGTTATTTAAAAAAAAACGCGAAAACCCCATTTTCTTCTTTTACCTGTAGCACCGACATTTGGCCTTGTAGAGAAAAAATAAAAACACATCCTTGTGGCCATTTCTAAACCTCTATCCAGTGGTGTACTCTAAATTTTTATGCGACGTTTCGTTTCTTTCTGGCCGTCATCAACTATCTAATTTCTTATAGGTGCCATATTGGATTTAGACTCAGAAAGAGTTTTTTTTTCTGATTTCAATCATGTACCACATGCTGACTATAGTTTTTGACATTAGGTTTTATTTGAAAGAATAAATTATAAGATTAAATAAGGTAGCCTTTGGAATTTCAATCTGTCAAACATTTCATTTATTGTTCATTAATAATACAAAAAATGTCATACACTAACGAAGAGAAACGAGATATGATTAGTGTGTGAGCGCGTGCGTGTGCGTGTGCGTGGTCGTATGCGTGTGCGTGTGCGTGTGCGTGTGCGTGTGCGTGTGCGTGTGCGTGTGCGTGTGCGTGTGCGTGTGCGTGTGCGTGTGCGTGTGCGTGTGCGTGACCGTGTGCGTGTGCGTGTGTGTGTGTGTGTGTGTCATTCATGTATTTTATTATATATTGTCATAAGTAATTTAAAACTATTTTGGATTGTATCTACTGGGCAAAAATAAATTATTATTAATCATTCAAAGACTATTTTTCATTGCCTTTAAAACTAAAACTTATTATATTACATTCAAAGAAGATAGTTAGTTTTCTTCAATCGACATTAGATTTTTTTTAACGTTAGAATTAATAATTAATAATATCGTTTTGATAAAAGCAACTAACTTTCTCGTATTCCTAATAGAATTGACTAATATGTTGTTCTTATGATTCAAGAGCAATTGTCATAATAGGCTAGCGTATTAGTAAATTACATGTTTATGCGGTAAGTTGTAATTATAGGAAGAGAGCGCAGATGGATTTGGAATTACATTTACCGTAATTTATGGTAAATTGTGTGATTCGAATCTTCATTAAGCAAAAGAAAAAAAGAAAAAAGGAACTTGAGTTATACCTATAGACACAATATACATGCGAATATAGGTAGATAGGAAACCGTCTATTAACTCAATGATATAGGCTTGTGTGGTCTCCACTTAAATAGTTTACGTTTCTAATGATTGAGTCCTTAGATTAGATTCTTTGACTGAATCATGAACGTCTTTAGTGATTACATATATTAAATTTTATAATATTACAATATTTTTATTGAAAATCTATTGTCTGAGCATTATAATTTTTCAAAATTTTTCTTTTTTTTTCTATGATGTTTCTTTATTTATCCTAAAACAATCGTAATTTATGTATTAAGGATTTTAATTTTAGTCTAAAAATTTAATTATTAAATTTAGAATCATACTGAAATATGGTAAACTACAAGTTACCAAACTTTTGAATATTACAATAAAACTAAAAGCTTATCTTCAGTTTTATCACCAGAGTAAGTATATAACGTTTATCAATTTAATAAACTATTTAATGCCAGATTGTCTAATGTAAGATACCATTGCTTCGTCGAATAGAAGGCAATATCTATATTGTACAACTATTTTTGTGGATTCTGCGAGTAATTAAAAGCTACACATCGCAAACATTAGTGTTGTGATTTTGTTGTTGATGTGCAAATAAGTAAAGAGGTTAGTTCGAGCAACATCCCACCGGCGACACGTCCTAGCGCGTATATATATTTTGTCAGTCGTCGGCCGATCACAGTTCGTGCACTTTGTTGGTTTACAGAGATAAATAGTAATTTTATAATGTCACAAATAGCCAGAAAGGGATCGTTTTTCGATATAGCTCATAAATTGGTAAAGGGATTTGTTGATTTAATGTACAATGTCAATATAATAAAGTATAAAGTGTGTGCTATACCGCTAATGTCAAGAAAATTACACTGAAAAAGTCACGTAAATAGTGTAATACATAATCGCCAAAGAAATGGCCAGACATGTTTGTTTCAATTATTTGTAACTTTCATATTGTGTAATGTACCGTTTAAGTTAGTAGACAACGAATCATTTCGTTCATTTTGGAAGCACTGCGGTAAAGGAACTTACCTAGCCGGAAAAGATTACTAAATTCGAACTTCCCTCCTTGAACGTATTGAACAAATGATTAAATGCGAATTGAAAAATAAGAAACTGTGGTTATCTGTGGACGAAACAACAGATTGTAAAAAAACGGTTGTTAGTGTTATGGTACGTACAATGGAACCACATCAATTATCACCTTCAATTTTACTAGCTTTCAACAGACCACGTGTTAACGTTTGTGAGTGATGATACCACAAACATTCTCTCTATAGGCCGATCTATTAAAAGAGATTATGTATAAAATTCATGCTTTACATCTGGGGGCAGAAACTATTCGTAGATGTCATCCAGATGTAAACGCATTAGTTGCAAGTACAAAGGCTGTGTTACTCAAATTGCCAAAATATGTTCGCCAATATCACAGACTGTGTCCCGATATTCCTGAACCACCACGCCGATTGTTACACATTGAGAACATGGTTACGGGCAGCGTTTTACTATCATAAACATTTTGATAATATTAAGAACCTGGCTTTTAAATTCGACCCAAAGGAAGCTGGTGCTATCAAGGAAAGTCAGTCAAAATTACAAAATGATAAGGTTGAAACAAATTTAAAAACTATTCAGGACAATTACGTAGAAGTAGCGGAGACAATCGAAAAATTAGTAAATGGTGTCGTTAGTGAAATATCTGCAAATAGTGCATAATGTACACACACAGCTAGGTATGCGCGATAGAATAATGCAAAAAATGTTTGTATTCTAGAAAGGTTTGAATGTGTTTTAGAGAAAGATTCAGATTTTGCTGCATTAAGACAAACTTGTGAAGGTGCGTCAACAGAACCGTTAAGTTGTCTTGACGATTATTTTACTTACGCAAATATAACATCAGTAGATGTAGAACGCTCGTTTTCTGCATATAAGTACCTTTTTTAGCCGCAACGCACTCGGTTTGCGGAAATTACTGTGGAAACACATCTGATATTGTAAATATTTGAGACTTGACGCAAGACGATTAAAGCAATAAGTGGTCCACTACTTTTATAAATTTATATCTTATTATAGTTTATATTAGATAAAAAAACGGAAACATACAACAGAAGACCAATTAGCAGATGTGCAAAGTGGATTTAGTAAAGAAACAAGCGCATAAGACCACATCTTTACACTGAAATAATTGATGGACGAAACAAGAAGAAAGGATACGGCGTTTATAGATATGGAGAAGGCATTCGACGGGATATTACGGAAAACTGTTTAAGAGGAGCTAAAACGCAGGAAAGTAAAGGAAACGCTAATAAGAGCAATACAAAGTCTGTACGAAAATAATAAGAGCTACGTAAGGAAAAACAACATGCAATCCAAAACTTTTGAAATAAGCGACGGTTTAAGACAAGAAGGTGTATTGAGCTCACACTATGCATACTAATTTGATGACGTCATCAAAATGGTACAAACCAGGACCCGTAGAACTGGTCTACTTTTCGGAGTGTGCATTTGCGGACGATCTCATGATAGCTGAACCTGCTGAAAGAGACCTGCAATCAAACCTCACGATATGAGAGGAAGAACTTCTGGAAAAGAATCTAATGATTAATAAGAGTAAAACAAAAGTAATGGTGCTAGGAAAGGAAAATAAAAGATTCAAAATAGTACTAGGACAAAATTAAATCCAGCAACTCAATGAATACAAATACCTAGGAGTAACACTTGAAAGAGAGGGAAATATGGAAAATTAAATAAAAGAAAGAATAAACAACGCAACAAAGGTATATCATACTCTGAATAGAGCATTAGTAAGGAAAGGAGAAATTAGTAGGAGAACAAAACTCACTGTCTACAGAACCATAGTTAGGCCTGCACTGACCTATGTAAGTGAAAGCTGGGTGTTGAACGCCGCGCAGAGGAGTACTTTCGTGCAGTCAAAGGAATTACACGCAGGGGCAAAATCAGTAACGATGACGTAAGAGAGGAATGGAGATCGAGTTCATAATAAGCGCCATTGAAACGAATCGGCTGAAATGGTTTGGCCACTTCATCCGAATGACGGCAGACCGTCTCATGAAACGTATATGGACAGTAAAAGTACAGGAACAAAGGAGAAGAGAAAGACCAAAGAAATCATGGAACGACGAAGTAGCCGGGATACTGAAGAAGAGAAATAAAAGCTGGAGAGAAGCGACAGTACTGGCCAAGAACAGAAAAGCATGGACTAAGTTTGTGCACGGGCATTTATAATGTAGGACTGAGTATTAACTTTGCGATATGCTTAAGACACGCGCAGAAACACGTGTCTTAAGCAGAAGTAAATGCTGAAAATACGAGGTGTATTGTCCATGTGTACAGTTACAGATATGTTTATTACATGTCTGTTTCAATTGTAACAAAAGCGTTATACGTGCATAACGTATAGATATACTTAAAAACTTTTTGTATATTTACTGCCATCTGGCTCGTTGTTAATGGACTACACCGATATACGTATTTTTTCGTTTTTTGTACCAGCATAGCTGGTCGAACGAAAGGTCGCCTTTTTCGGCAAAGTCTCTTTCGTTCGTCAGATGTCACTTATTAAATAAGTGCCACCTTATAGGATGAAATTTGCTTTATCTTGTAGGCGATTTCAGTGTAATGTATATACCGATACAGATCTATTCATAAAGATTTGTATCATTTGTATTACATTGCTTCACTAGCTTGACTGACGACGCCTAGATGGCAGAAACACATGTCTTAAGCAGAAGTAAATGCTGAAAATACGAGGTGTATTGTCCATGTGTACAGTTACAGATATGTTTATTACATGTCTGTTTCAATTGTAATTTAATTCTCTACTAATTTTAAGTATTCTAATTTTGAATTTGTTTTGGCTTTTAAGTAGATATTATAATATCGTTGTCTCACCATTTTTAATATTTAAATAAATTTTACAGTTTTTTGGAAAAGGTACTATATATAGTATTGAAACGTCAAGTTAAATATTATTTTAATTACCCGGCCGCTACTCCCAAAAAATATTACTTTTATCTCATATTATAATTACGGCCAAGAAAATAAGTTATTCCATCTAATACTATAATTGTATCTACCATAACATACAAAGATCACGAAATAATTACCTTTATATATACATATATATAACGAGCCATCGAAAAAATTTATAATTGGAGTAGACTGTGAAATTGGGTTGGTACTTTAACCACTTCCACCAAATGACATTTATTATTTGACATTGAAACTATAAGTTTGTGTAAAATTTTTTAAAACTCTTATTAAGAAAATTGTTTGTGTTTGGATGTAAATTGACAACATTTCCAACAACTTCTGTAGCTATATGTAAATTTTGATTACGATTTCGATATTAAATAAATTATTTGTTTTCTTTTTTGTTGTAGTATCATTTCAATGCCATAACCTTTTTTTTTACAATGAAACCAAATGAAACTGTCAAGCATCAAGTAATGTGTCATTATGTGGAAGTGGTTAAAGTATCAACCCAATTTCACAGTCCACTCCAATTATGAATTTTTTCGATGGCTCGTTATATATATATATATATATATATATATATATATATATATATGTATATATTGAGACAAAGGCAGCGCTGGTATGTTAAATAGGCCTCCCGTTCGTGTGCCAAACGAGACAAGACGGTTGATCTATTAATAAAAGAATCCAGCAAAAAGTGTGATAATGAAAATAATAAAGGAAGGTTATGAAAGTTATAGTAAATTGATTAGAATTTATAATTGGGCGCCTTTTAATAAGAAAATATATTTAGATCAACGCTATCTATGTTCTTAATATGCCAACTAGCAGTCGTGAGCAAGTAATATGTTTATTCCTTAGAAAGGTGTTTAAATAAATAAAACTAATATAAAATAACTCTTACAACCAAACACTAGCAAATAAAAGAGAGAATTAAGTGATAAAAATAAATAGTTTATTAAAATAAATAAGAAATCTGTAATTTGAACAAATAGATGTGTCTAGCGACAAATATATATAACTACAAATAATAAGCACGTGTGTTGGATACTTAAAGATTATGTGTAGTTAAGAAATATGGTTTTATATTAAATTTCAACAGTTTATACAATAAATCAGGTAAGTACTACTATGTTAAAGATATTTATATGGGATAACTATAATGTGTTTGTCTAGGATATAAATAAAAGTAAAATTCAGGATTTTATTAAATTGAATAATCTGTTTTAATTAAATAATATTAACTTTTCGACTTTGTTGTAGAATATTGATAGAAGTGAACCTGTTTTCCAAAGAACTCTGCGGTTATCCAGATTGAGAGCGTCGTGATTGGGAAAATGCAAAGTGCGGGTCCTCCAATTTTGATGTCAGCGTATGCGGCGTGATAAACGGCTTCGATTCTGCCTCTTCGACGGAACTCCAATATGAAAGATGCTTGTCTCGTATTTTCCAAGCGATTGACTTCAGGTTTGTTTTCAAAAGATGGGCCAATTATTAATATCTTGATTCAGCATAAATTTTTAATAATAACACTGGTATTTTAATTTTTAAAGGAGTCGAACAAAATTACGGCCATACGTTTTTAGATTTTTATGAAAAAGACGCCGATAGCGGTTATTTATTTTCAAAGCCTAGTTAATATTGTAAAATAGCCTCGAAATTTTACTTTTAGTAAATCCACATACAAGAAAAATATAAACAATATGATGATTTTGTCATAATAATTAAATTTATAAAATAATTTTCATGTTGTCAAAACATGCATTCAAATATTAGGTTATGTTGTATTTGTGTGTAGAAAATAACATTTTCGCGGGTTAATTGGATTTTAAAAAGTGGGCGTGTCTAACTAGTATCAATACAAAATATTGATGTAGATAAATTAGATATCTGTTATTTCGCGCTAAAGATTTGAATTATGAAATTGAAAATAAAAATATAAAAGTAAGTTTAGAAATAAAAATAGGTTAATTTAAAAATATTCAAAGATCGTTATATTAATTTATATACATTTCGATACTAATTTTATTTTTACAAATCAAATCCGTCAATCTAACCCTTCTTCTATGAGTTTTATAATTGTTAACACTGTTTTTCCCATTATAGATGCTGGAATATGGGTGCTGTTTGCCCCATTACAATATATATATATATATATATATATATATATATATATATATATATATATATATATATATATATATATATATATACATAACAGAAAAAGTCAAAATAGAATAACTAAACCGTCACTAATAATTTCTTAAATTAAAAATTATACACACTACACTAAAAAAATCTAGAAAGACAACAAATAATTTAGTGAAGTATAATGAATGTACTTCTCTCATGGTACTGTATAACTATGTGAACCAGACATTAGAGTGTATGTGTCGATTATTTTTTTATAATAAGAGCATAATAATAGAACCGCTTATTAATTCTTTCGCGGTGAAATTGGATAACAATAAGATAGACAGTAATTGCAAAGCTTTTAAACCGTACTTTCGTAATGAATTAAACAAACTCTGACGCACAGGCTTTTTTTTCTATAATATCGGACAGACAAAATATATTTTTTTAATTACTGTTAACAAATATTACAAATTTTTATTAGATTTAATATTTTAGAAATTTATTAAACGGTATGATTTATTGTCTTCGTCCTTTTCTAGGTAATACCTCCACAAGATCTTATACATAATTATATAAATAGTTAACGAGAAAGATAAGATGGTTATATCATTATTAGATAACAAGAAGTTAAACCAAAAGGATTATGCAAATGTTAGCCTACATGCAATTGTGGTAGTAAAGTTTCCTTGGTCACAGTTTCAATGATATTTTATTACCAACAATAGAGCTTCAGCATTAGTTAGCATTGATTAAAACACCGGATCCGTCATATTTTGTCGTTGCCGCAATAAATTATTTATACATTTAGAACTAGAAATATATTTAATACTTTGGAAAAATCTAAGAGAAAACCATTACTTTTATTTGTATAGAATTTATTCTTTATCTCCGTTTGTAAATCCGTTTAATTAATTTTAAACTGTCAAGGGATTAGGCAAATAGCACGTCTTAGTTTATAATTCTAAAGTAGTTGGCATTTTCATATGATATTACAAGCAAAATTGCCTGTACTTTTATTGCTGTATCTTTGCTGTATAGGTATTTTATTATCATATGTTTACATATTAGTTGCTAATCAAATTAGGCGCTGGGTACTCCCATAATATGTTTCGTCATGTTTATTACTTTTGATTTTATTGCTGTTTACCCAATTACGGTCTTTTTGAAAACGCAGAGTGAACCTAAAACATTTCTTTTGTAAGAAAAGTAGTTCTGCATTCACTTTCAACGAGAAAACATCTCTAACATACACATTATTTTCTGGATATACAAGAACATTTATGTTAATAAAACAAACAAAAAAGTACATAAGTGTTTTTAATATATTAAAAAATAATAATTCTCACATTCATTACTGATTCAAGAAGAAGTGAAAAAAGGCGTTGTGAGTATTCCTCTATGAACCAAATTTAGAGTACAGGTTATAAGCGAAAGAATAAAAATTTAACTTTCATAATGAAAGAAGCGGGCCAATATTAATTAAAATACACAGAAACTTCAGTATAAAAATGAAAAAAGGAAAGTAAAAATTCTAATATTTTAACTACTTATGAGTTATGAGTTTGTAATTCTCTTTTCAGACAACTGATTTTTATTATATTTGAGATGATGTGTAATGATTTTGAAACGATCCGTGAAACAAATCAGTTTGCAAGAAGATCGACTGTAAGCAACTTGTAACTAAGAAGTTGGTGATGAAACAATACTCATGATATAATTTAAACGAATTGAAAGACAAGAGTTTCTGAAGGCATGGACAATCTGTATTATTATAATTTAATTTAATCATTCTGATGTGCGTTGTAATTTAATAATAAGTGCGAACACTTTGTATTTTTTTGTCACGTTATGCTCTAAAAATTTCGGAAAGATGTAACAGTTTCGATTGCTTAAAAAAACATTAATAAAGAAATGCAATTAACTAACAATACTAACAATACAGCTTCAAAATTTATAGCTAAAAGTTAATATACTAATTAGATGAACTTGTTGACAATATACAAAGACGTACATAAATATTAAGTGTAGAAGTTGATCTACCGACCAAGAGCCAACACGTTTGGCGGCAGCAAATGCGGTGAGATATTCTTTCATGGGATTGTGTCGTAAAGGTTTGGCATATGCGACGAACCTATTCAAGGCAACGGGGACATTTCACGTGAGGACAAAGCAGTCTGAAGCACTTGTCCGTACGTTGATTGTCTCCAACCGGAATTTGGTATGCGTCATGTATCCATTTGCGCATATAAATGCATGTATGTCTTGTGATGCGAGTCATCTGCAATACGTCAGGCGACGGTCTGGCGATGATATTATGCGCCGAAGATACCAGCAATCGCAGCAACAGTCTAGAAGCTCTGAATTAATCTAGAAGGTGTAAGCCGGACATATATAGGGTGATTCTAAATATATGCTACAAAATTTATGAGCTGATTCCTAGAGTTATTATGATCATAAAAGTTCATATGAATGTTTGTCTTAAACGGTTTTAAAGTTAGGGGATGTTTAATAGTAAATTAAACGTTCATAAAATAAAACGTACTAATAGAACAAAACTAACTTATAAAAATTGTTGTAAATGACCGCCTTCAACTGAAATGCAAGCTTCTATCCTCCGTTGCGTTGATTTGTGAATGCGTTCAAGAATACCGGGGGTGTTTGGAACTGTCTCAAATGCTGCCACAATTCGATTTCTCAGTTCATCAAAATTTTCAATGTGAGTCGTATAAACTAGTGATTTAAGGTGACTCCAAAGAATGAAATATAGAGAATTTAAGTCTGGAGATCACGGAAGCCACGGTTGTGGACCTCCTCGCCCTATCCATCGATTTAGATACGCAAAAACTCACGAGCAACTAAACTAAAATTTGCTAGAGCATTATCGTACATAAAACACATTTGTAATCTCAATTGCAACGCGACTTCTTCCAATAGTAATGGTAGCTCCTCTTCAAGAAAGTGGCGGTATACTTCTCCATTTAACCTCATCAGCAAAAAATATGGACCTATCAAGTGATCTCCAACAATTTCCGCCCACACATTAACAGAATTGATGTTGATGACGGGTCTCCAATGTTTCGTGTGGGTTTTCTTCTATCCATTTGTGATTATTATGAAAATTAATAAAATCATGCCTGGAGAAATTAGCCTCGTCGATGTAGAAAATCTGAGCCAAAAACTGAGGATTTTGTACGATTTTCTGTTGTATAAATTGACAAAAAGTCAATCTTTGAGGGAAATCTGCTGGCAAAAGTGTGTGTACCCGTAGTATGTGATATGGATACAACAGCTGATTGTTCAATATCATCCAAACTGTAGGCTGACTTATGTTTAAGGCAGAGGCAATTATTCTGGTGCTTGTAGTATGATGTTTCTCAATTTCATTTAGCACCATTTCTTCCACTTGTAGAGTTCTAACGTAGGTGCCCACTATCAGCGGTATCTTTTTTTAAACTTGCTATTACAAGACGTTGGTGAAGACGGGCAAATATCGAATGATGCGGGATGACACGATTCGGGTATCGTTTTTCATAAAGATGTCTAGCTGCACGTGAAGTACCATTGGCAAGACCGCAAAAAAAATGCATATTGCACAACTCAGCATTTACGTCATTCATTTTGGAAAACTTTGACGATACTTTGACACAATAATATTGAAATGTCAAGTAAATATTTTCCCTTCAAAGCGCATGTTTTTGCAGGAACAGGTGTGATTTTAAATCTTGTTAGACATACTAATGTGCCATCGAGAATAATCATAATTAGAGTAGACTATGTGAATGGATTGTTACTTTAGTCACTTCCACATAATAACATTCATTATTTGACATTCAATCTGAACGTTTGTGTCAAATTTTTCGAAACTTTTATTAAATTACATTAAATTGAAAAAAGTTGTATTTAACACAGAATAGAAAGAAAAATTATCGAACGCTATTTCCGTACAGGTGTGAAAGTAAATGTCGAGTGGCAATATTCAATTCCAGAATGCGTATCTGTTTACAATAAAATATCTAATAATGAATGTCATTATGCGGATGTGGCTAATCCAAAGCATTTACATACTCTATTCTAATTATGGTTTTTCTCGATGGCACGTTATAACAAATGAATCGTATTGTGGCAGCATTTAAGACAATTCGAAACACCCCCAGTATTCTTGAACGCAGTCAACAATCAAGGGAACGGGGAATATAAGCTTGCATTACAGTTGAAGGCGATTATTTTCAACAATTTTTATAAGTTAAATTTGTTGTATTAGTATGTTTTATTGCATGAACTTTTAATTTACTATTAAACATTCCATAACTTTAAAACTAAGCCGTTTAAGACATACAGTCATATGAACTTTTATGTTCATAATAACCCTAGGAATCAGCTCATAAAATCTGTAGCGTATATTTAGGATCACCCTGTATATATATATATATATAGTATTTTCGTGACCTTGGTATGATAAGGTAAACTTAATTTGTCGGCGATTAAAGGTGTAATCCTACATGTTTCGGAAATGATGCCTTTGTCAAGGATATAAAAAATATAAATTTATATTTTTTATATCCTTGACAAAGGCATCATTGCCGAAACATGTAGGATTATTTTAAATATATACACTTTGAAGTAATAACCAGACCTTTAATCGCCGACTAATTAAGTTTACCTTATATATATATATATATATATATATATTCCGCTTGGAAGGATTATGATTCATTCAATGAGTAATCGCCGTCTTGTGAAATTATATAAATGTAAATACTCACATATGAATACATATTGTGAAATAAATGCTCTTATTGTTAGTTATTGGTTTTTAAATTGTTATTTAGTGCGTTTTCTTGTAAATATAGTACGTGTTTAAATTACTGTTAGTTTTATTTAAGGGAACCTGGAAAGACAAATTTTTTACAGTATTATCACATGTTAGTACATCGATATTCTATATTTTACATGGCATACAGGATTGACATTCTACGTCGGCCGAAAAACAGTTAACCTACTTCAAAATTAAACAAACAACCTAATCCGAGCAAGATTAGTGTAAACATTTTGAAGATTTGTTTCCATGTGGGCAAAAATTTTTTGACTGTAGAGAGGCATCTTTCAAATATTCTACATAAATATGTTTTGTTAAAAAAATGTCTATGACTTAACGACGCTCAACAGAAAGGACAATCCCGTGTTTTATATAAAGTTGCATCGAATATTTGCAGTAATTCAATATATAAAGGAGACTAGTAAGAACTGTTAAATATTATTTTCTTATAATTATCTCAGTCAGAGTTACAGATCTAGACAAGGAGCGCAGCAAGGGTTTATTATATGGAAATGGAAAGCTAATTGCGTCAAAGTCCATATAAAAATGTAAACACTTTTTGTTTATCAAACGCGGATGAGACATCGCATACAATTATGTAGGATGATGTTCCCTATCATAGGAAAATATTAACGTTAGTCCAATTGAGAACTATTTATCTACTTTTAAATCTCAAATTTATAATTTCTCTAACCATACATTAAACATATTAAGAGGAATAATTGATGACGTATCATGAAGTTTGCAAAATGATGCTGGAATCAATGAAAACGTAATCAAATATAACGTGCTTTCAAAAACTTTCCTCGTTAGAGACGGCCATGCTTTTTTTATGGTTGGTGACAGTGCACGTAATATGTCACAAACGTATAATTTTGATAGGTTGGTTATGTCATGTAAAAGTGTGTAATAATTAGTAATTTAGTTTAAAAAAAATATTTATTACAATAGTCAAAATTAAACGAAAAGAATACTAAAGCAGATGTTGGAAATGTTGACCGTCATTTTGAAGACAAAGTTGAACTCTACGTTTCATGCTTTTAAAGTCGTTTATTGGGATTTCTTGTGTTATGGCAGCACAAGAACTCACAATAGCATCACGAAGAGCTCCGCTTCTGTGATGTCTGGTTTTGAAAATGGTATTCTTTAAATATGGAAAAATAAAATAGTCTAGAATTGCAAATATGGAGATCTTGGAGGAAAATTAATATTTCTTTTATCGAAAAATTCTAGTAAGAAAGGCTAGTGTTTCTTGAGATTTGTGCGCTGGTGTATTATCTTGCTGGAAATATTCTTCCGTAAGTTCATCATCGTGAAGTTTATTAATAAACGGCTCTATAATTCATTTCGATATCTTTCAGTAGTTATGGCTTAATTAAAAAATATAGGCGTAATAATTTGTCTTCTTGAAACTGCGAGCCAGGCGCCTATTTTTTGTGGATGTAGCGTAGGTTCCACAAATTCATGAGGGTTTTCTGCAGACTAAATTCTCACATTTTGCTTGTTTAAATATCCTGAAAGATGGAACCAAGCCTCATCCGAAAAGATGTATTTGTCAAGAATAAAGAATAAAACCATAGACAATACTGTGTTCTTGTAATAAAATCTACCTGTTTGGGTTTCGAAACTGCTTGAATTTTACATGGAAACCGCTTTAAGTCCATTTTTAAAATAGTATGACACGTTCCCACTGACAAATGAACTTATGATAGTTTTGCAATTGATTTTTGGGTGAATTGTCCAGTCGACGTCGAATATCCTCTATGCAATTTGCTGTTCGTTTTTTAGATGCTCCACTGCCAGGTTTACGAGTTATTGCCCATGTTTCACCAAATTTAATAACACAGGCTTGAATATGTTTTTGCAGTTGTGTGTAAGGAACTGGCAGATTATGATTCTGTTGCCGAAAGTACTGTAAGCACTGATTAGTGGAATAAATCCAATCTCCACATTCTAATATTTGGCCAGTTCTATTGTAACTTTGAATAATAAATATTTTATGTTGTAACTCTAACATTATAATAAAATAATTTAAAAAATATAAGCGTTTATTATTTGAATTTATGTATGACAATTGTCAGAATTTGAAGTTTTCTGAAGCTTCGCATGTCCACCAATCTTTGATTACTTAACTACTTAAAAACAGCCTACTATATCTTCTATTCTATATAGTTAATAAATGTAATAATTAATATGGAAGTTCATTTCCACAAAAAAAAATCTAGCACAAATAGAAAGTGTATATTTTATTAAATAGTACCTAGTAAATTAGTTAACTATTTCAAGGATATTTACTGCTGCAGATTATCTTTTTCGATATTGTTCAAACAATATTTATATAAACTAAATATCAGTAGAAGTTAGCATATTGTAATGTATAATGTCACGCTCTGAAGGTTTAGAGTCATTATATTTACTGTTTTAATTGCTTATCACTTAATTTCTACAACAATTCTGTAGGTATTTTTCCTGTGAAGCTTTATGGTTGGCTGCCCTAATTATTATGTTTATATACCATTTCACATGGAAGATTAGAAAAAAAGAGTAGCGATACAAAACATGTAATTTTATGTAATAAAATGGAGAATTTTTGGTGTTATGAACACATACGAGTACATGATAAATGTGTTTTCATTGTATTAATCTTGAAAAAAGTGGTGAAACTCATAATTGCTACAACTTTCAGAGAATTTGATTCTCCTTTCCTGACATTTAGAATTTGTCGAAATCAGAATTAAATTCGTTTTACAGGATACGAACATTTTCGACAATCCATAGTTGTATATATGCTCTAAATAATTTTACTGAAAACAATATCAATATTCATTCACACACTATGGTTTTTAAAAAAAGAGTTTTGAACTAATCAATAAAAGTAAATTTAATAAACAGTTAAAAGCATTATCATTCATTAAATACATCATTTTCGGCTACATTTTACTAAGAAATATAATTTAATAATGATTTATTTATCATATTTGAACACATGTAATTTTTTAAAATAGATATTTTAATACTTCGTATCCTTAAAATATATAAAATCGCCTTCATAAAGGCTATTGCGGTGTATACTACGAAGTATATTTTTTAAATAAGGTCCGTTTTTGAATAAGAAGAAAAATACTATAAGTACGAGTATGATTAAAATATATTTTTTTCGACGTTCTAAATACTTTCATCTGAAACAGACAGAAGCAAGAAGAAACCCTAACCACAATATATATATATATATATATATATATATATATATATATATATATATATATATATATGTGTGTGTTTAGATAATTTCTTAGCCGTTCATTAAATATAACATTAGATAAATTATTGGAGTTTTTCGGCTTTTTTATATGAAATATTTACAAATATTAAATTAGAATGTATGTAATTGCAGAGTAAGTGGGGATGTAAACATTGCTGTCTACAAATTACAAAGCAAATCATACGAAATTTTTTATTTGAAAAATATGGTCTACGTTGGAACTCGAACCCAAGTCTACAGCTATCCGGGCTGTCGCCTTTACCACTAGGCCACAATAGACCCAGGTTCAAGCCATATAGAAATGCATTATAAAGTAACAGTGTTAATGAATCAGATGTCAGTTATTGAATGTAGATGTCAAGCTGAAAGCAGAAGTCAGTTTTGAAAGCTCATGTCAGTTTTGATAGCAGATGTCAGTTAGTGAAAGCAAATGTCAGTTATTGAAAGCAGATGTCTGTCTTGAAAGCAGGTGTCAGTTATGAAAGCAAACGTCAGATTATAAAGCAGATACCTATTTTGAAATTAGATGTGAGTTACTGAAAGTAGATGTCAGTATTTTGAGAGCAGATGTCAGATTTTAATGTTTGAAAATGCTAATTATTACTCCATAGCTATATGAGTGTTTAGATAATTTCTTAGCCGTTCATTAAATATAACATTTGATAAATTATTGGAGTTTTTCGGCTTTTTATATGAAATATTTACAAATATTAAATTAGAATGTATGTAGTAACGTAGACCATATTTTTCAAATAAAAAATTTCGTATGATTTGCTTTGTAATTTGTAGACGGCAATGTTTACATCCCCACTTACTCTGCAATTACATACATTCTAATTTAATATTTGTAAATATTTCATATAAAAAAGCCGAAAAACTCCAATAATTTATCAAATGTTTTATATATATATATATTCTAAATATGTGTTTCGGCAACTAAGCTATCATCTTCAATTTATTGATATATATTGTGGTTAGGGTTTTTTCTTGTTTCTGTCTATTCCAGATTTCAAGCCACAGTCTCCACCAATTTCAGATACTTTCATCTACTTTCTACATAATTTCAATTTTTGTTAAAACATTTCTTATACTGTTCAACAAGTTTTTGAATTACGATGTTAAAGAAACCTGCCACCTGCGAAGAAGCCCAATCCATTACTGCAATTTCACTTCTTCGTCGTCGTCGAACCGTTGACCAACAAGGGACTCCTTTAAGTAGCAAAACAAGTGACAGTTACTGGTTGTAAGGTCTGGACTGTAAGGTATATGCTCCAGCTTTTCCCATTCAAAAGATCTGATTAGACCTTGTGCTTGTGCAAAAACATGTGGGCTTGTATTGTCATGGAGCAAGATCACACCGGAAGACAGTAGCCCACGCCGCTTGTTTTGTACGGCACGCCGGAATCTTCTCAACGTCTCACGATACGCACTAGATCTATTGTTGTACATCTCGGCATAAAGTCCATTAACAAAATTCCTTTCCTGCCCAAAATGTTGCCATAAAGTTTCGTGCGTATAGTGTCTGGTTGGACTCAGGGGTCATATCAGACACCCAAATCTCATCTCCTGTAACAAAGTGTTTCAAAAATTTATTTCCTTACTGATTGTATCGAGTCAAAGGCAATAAAGCACAGCCCAAGGTTTTTGTTTTGTGATCGTGATCGTCAGAAAGCAGTCTTGGAAGCCACCAACAACACAATTTTCGATGTTTCAGTTTCCCCGAAACAATGGTGTACAAAACAGACCTTGAAACCGTGGAAAATTACTTGATAACTTTGAAACTATGAATCGTCGTTCCTCTTGAATTTTGTTGTCCACTTGACGAACCAAATTTTCAGAAATCAGAGGTAGGCCAGGGCGTGGCTCATCATGCATATTAATCAGTCCGTCCTAGAACATTCTTACCCACCTTCGACCTTTACTGTCACTGATTGCATTAGCACCGTAAACTTCACAAATCTGAAGGTTAATTTCTACTGCTGTCAAATTTCTTGCACTCAAGAATCGAATTAAAGACCGTACCTTACAGTCGGCGAGCGATTCAATCTTTTTAAACATTATAACATCAACAGTTCAGCAAACGAACTGACGATATCGCTGTGAATGGCGTCTAAACGCGCACAAAGCATGTTTGTAGTAAACACGCATGCGCACTGCACCAATCGTGCGCTATTCTCACTCTCATTCACAAACGGACCTCGTAAATATCCCTCGTATATCTATAAAACATAATAGGTCAACATTATCACATAATCATTTTCGTTTTAAATGATTAATATTAAATACAATTTTAATATTGTTTCAATAGTCACATAAAAGTATGTATTTTCTAGTGTTCTTTTTACATTCATACGATATGGAATCTTTATGTTTTGTTCAATGTATTTTTTCTTCTTTGCCTTTCTGCAACACCCTTACATTCCTTACACCCTCCAGGATGACAACATAATTACTTCATTGTTAGGTTAATAATGTTAGACGGATAAATAGATAATTTTATTATATCAATAAATAAATATCACTGCTCAAAAGCAGTCAAAAATTATTCAATAATCGCATTTATTTTAAATTACCTGTCACAGTTAAGTGTTGAATCTATTAATGCCGAACATTTCCAAATCCATCTACTAGTAGACTGAAAGCTTTAGACCCAATTGAATCTCTCTTTGTGTTAAGGGCGAGAAAAATAATTTTTATCTGTTTTTGTTTACTTTTCTTAAATATATGTATACTTTACTTACTTAGAATTAAATAATGTTTGCTTCAAGTTGACGCCCTGTATAACAGAATTTCAATTATCTTATTAAAAATTGCAAACTTTTACCTCTATTCTAAGAATCGGTATCCGTTGTATTTACAAGTTTATTACCCTTCTTCTTAGACTATTTCCACCGATATTTATGATTCAATTACGGAACATATTTAATATCCTGTTTTTAGTCTAACAATATATTCATAATTTCAGGTTTCTTAAATAGAGTTCAATAAACTTATTAAGATTAATAAAATTTATTCTAAAGTTTGTACTTAAGTTTAAGATTAGCACTTAATTAGCATAATTTAAAAGTGTACTTCCGGGTATTATTGCTAGCAGGTACAATCCACAAAGACCTTCAAATTCCCTCGAATTATGTCATCATCTGGTCATACAATCAATACGGTTGGCATTATTAGTTTTATAATAGTTTGCGGAGGTAATAGCGAATTTTGCCTGCGTGTAGTATTATTAAAAACAGTAAGGACAAAACTTATATCCTAAGAAAAAGTAAGAAGCGTTCATTAGAACCACAACACATCAACGAGCAAGAGTTCAAACACTAATACAAATCAAAATTAAATACATCAAACGTTGAATGCAATAGAGACTTATTGTAGTTAAAAGTGCGTTTTTGATATTCAACAAAATAGAAGTAAAAACTCCAGAGCAACTTTTTACACTTTGTAATATTTAATTTGTTGCATGGCAGTCGGAAATCGATCCTACATCCAGTAATATAAGTGTACATTCCAAGTTTTTTTGAGACTTCGTTTGATTTGTGAAAGTATAACACGACAATTCCAAAATATATTCAAGAATTACTAAAATTTTAATGACACGGCTAAACAGACACAATCAAGCGCCTTTAGACTCTCTTCCTGAGAACGGCATCATTGTAAGTGGAACTTTCTTTGTTGGTGAATAATGCATCAAGTTCTGTTTTTAATTCCGTAAAACTGGCGCGCAAACGCACAAAACGTCAAAGAAAGTGTCGAGAGAAGACGCTTTTGATTACACATAAACTTATGAACATTTAAAAAATGACCGAACATCAGTTGATGACGATAAACGTTCGAACGACTACACCAGAACATGTTGCTGTTCGGAATGCACGTAAATAATCGTAGACAAACCATCCAAGACATCTGTAGGATTATTTTATGACACATGTCGGCGGAAAGGTTGCATAGGAACGACTTGAGTTCTTCACCATGATAACGAAAGTGTACATTCTGCTTTCGCGATACAGCAGTTTTTAATGAAAATCTATAGTGTATTTATATTTATTATTTCTACATATAATAAATATTATTAAGTATAAATTAAAAGAAATATTTTTGTTAATTTAAGAAGAAATACAAGAGCGTGTCCTATATATCAGGTTAGAAAAATTTACCACTGAATAAAATAGATATTTAGTTCAGGCGTAATATGGTAGCGAAACAATAAAAACGTAGAGTGCTTAGTTTCGGTGGACTGATCTCCAGGAATATAATTATGAAATGGGGTCGCCATCTTGAATTTATAATAAAAATGTCCATTCCCTATTGAACCAGACAAAATAGCTCACGTGAAAGGATCATTAAGCGGTCAGCCAATAACGGCGGTTCTTGTAATAGACACCACAATATCGATACAATTATTATTTCCGTGCACTTTTATTATAGCTTTTAGGATATTGTACATCATCAAAATTAACATACATCAACACAGTCCTATATGGTTAATACAGATTACGATTTCATTCTAATATTTATTTTATAATAATAATAATGTCTTTACTGTCCTACAGAACATATATTTAAAAGATAATCTAAATATTAATAATGTTAACATTAAAAATAAAAACAAATACAATTATGTGAAGTTACAAATAAAATAGAAATAAAGTAAATAATAAGAGCTAATTAGCAAATCAATAAAAGGATCTATGCAATGTTCATTATTATTATTAACTGCTATATGCGTTGAAGGGGTCTTGCGTAGAATCTTGGTTTTGGCCTTACTTGCGCTAAACGTATCTCTAGATCGAAAAAGAACATGGAATATTGATGTTAACTAGCGATTATAGAGATGGCAAACTTTGTGGTCGACCACTTTCTTGTGTCCAACGTTGAGTTAAGAAAGAAAAATCAAATCTCAAAGCTAGAAATCATAACAAATTCTCTCAACAAGGTAACCACCGTCAAGTTTAAAAGATCAACGTAAAGTAGCTCTTTACAGGGAAAAACTTCCATCTTTATCACTGCCTCCCTCTCCAGTAATAACTAGATAGGGAACATATTTGGAGGCTACTAGTTTTTATGCAAGGAATTTCGATAGTTTACAGAATTTCGTTACATGTATAAATGACGATGCTTGAAGTATCTGTGAGTGCAAGGAGCTAATACAAATTCCAAATTTAAAAGATCAGTTGTACTGAACACTTTGCAAATTAGCCAAAAATTATTTTGAAAATCAAAATCTCAAATTAAATGACGAATTAACCACATTAGATGTGGCTATTAAAAAATTGAAAAATATTCCAAGCGACTTCGGATGTGGCCTACGGCAAAAGTTAGACGCAGTTTTTAATAGAAATCCAAATTTAATAGCATTGCGGCAATTGTGTATAGGGGCAATGCCCTAAAATCTAACTGCTAAATACCCTGAAATAAAAGAATATTTCCAGTATGTACCTACAACCAGTTGCGATGTAGAAAGGACGTTTTCTATCTACAAGGTTGTATTTTATTCAAAGAGAACAAATTTTCCAGAAGAGTACCTTGAGAAAGTATTGATAGTTAATATTAATACTCAACTTGAACTACAAAATGAACAAATAAAAATGTATTTCGTATTTTATAGATCAGCGCCCGTTTGTTTTCTAATTATATAAATAAAATTAAGAACTCTTTAAAAATACAAATTTGTAATAGTACACCCGTGGGCGATGAGTATCTGGTGCCCGGTCCCTAATAATAAGTTCTATTGTTTAGATAAAATGCAGTTAGACCAAATCTATCAGAAGAGAAACCAAAACAAACACAAGTAAGAGTAAAGAATGGTCAAGACCATCAAAATTTTTGGTAAAATAGATATAAATAACATCACCATGATTCCATCTATGCATATGCTCATTAATATAGTGTGTTATTTTAGTCATAATAGTGACAATCAATCCACCAACCATGAAACAAAGTTGCTGAGTTGAGATATAAGGTTTTACGCTAGTATAAATCTTAGAATACCACGATCAGTAGAAATACCTATTGGACGATTGTTTCGAATTCGAGAGATCACCCATTTTATAGATAGGAGTGATTCCACTGATTTTCTATCTGTCACGTTCCTGAATTGAGATATAAGGCTTTATGCTAGTATAAATCTTAAAATAAAGAAGATGAGAATACTTGAGGACGATCAGGAAGAATGTTTGTTGGACGATAACGATAGTTTTGAATCAGAACGATCGCCCTTTTTATAGATAGGAGTAGCTCCACTGTTTTACTGTTTTAGATACTTAAAATGGCTAGGTTTTCCTTACTTGAACAGCGTGCAATCATTCGTTTTCTGAATTTGCGTGGTGTGACACCAATTGAAATTCATCGACAGTTGAAGGAGACATGTGGTGATGGAGTTATGGATGTGTCGAAAGTGCGTTCGTGGGTGCGACAGTTTAATGAAGGCAGAACAGCGTGTGACAACAAACTGAAACAACCTCGGGCTCGCACAAGCCGGTCTGACGACATGATCGAGAAAGTGGAGAGACTTGTTTTGAGGGATCGCCGAATGACAGTTGAACAGATCGCCTCCAGTGTTAGCATTTCCGTGGGTTCTGTGCACACAATCCTGCATGACGACCTGAAAATGCGAAAAGTGTCCTCCAGGTGTGTGCCACGAATGCTGACGGACGACCACAAGGCTGCTCATGTGGCATGTTGCCAAGCAATGTTGACGCGCAACCAAGGCATGAATGGGACTTTCTTTTCGTCGATTGTGACAATGGATGAGACGTGGATGCCATTTTTGAATCCAGAAACAAAGCGCCAGTCAGCTCAATGGAAGCACACAGATTCACCGCCACCAAAAAAATTTCGGGTAACCGCCAGTGCTGAAAAAATGATGGTGTCCATGTTCTGGGACAGTGAGGGCGTAATCCTTACCCATTGTGTTCCAAAGGGCACTACGGTGACTGGTGCATCCTTCGAAAATGTTTTGAAGAACAAATTCCTCCCTGCACTGCAACAAAAACGTCCGGGAAAGGCAGCGCGTGTGCTGTTTCACCAAGACAACGCACCCGCACATCGGGCTAACGTTACGCAACAGTTTCTTCGTGAAAACAACTTCGAAGTTATTTCTCATGCTCCCTACTCACCTGACCTGGCTCCTAGTGACTTTTGGCTGTTTCCAACAATGAAAGACACTGTCCGTGGCCGCACATTCACCAGCCGTGCCGCTATTGCTTCAGCGATTTTCCAGTGGTCGAAACAGACTCCTAAAGAAGCCTTCGCCGCGGCCATGGAATCATGGCGTCGACGTTGTGAAAAATATGTACGTCTGCAGGGAGATTACGTCGAGAAGTAACACCAGTTTCATAGTTTTCGGGTGAGTAGTTAGTTAGAAAAAAAATCGGACGCCTTAGAACTTGAATGCACCTCGTAGAACATGAACGTTTACATAAGTATAGTATATTTTATTTTGTAATGAACTTTTTGTCTTATCTTCATGAAATTTTAATTTAATTTACAATATGCTATAAAGATTCCTTAATTAAATTTTCAATTCTCTAATTCTTCTTACTCTAATTTAATGATTTGTTAATTATATATAACTACCTAGGTTCTTGTTCGTGTATAATTTTAATTCGAACCTCATTTTTAAATTACATATTTTGTCTATTAAAGTTTATGATTTCTTTTCTGTATTCTATAATTATAGTTACACGCTTACTTTCATGTATGTTTTTTATTTATTATATTTAACAGCCGAAGACACTTGTTCATTATGAATTGAATTAATTGTGAATCTCCAAATTACACGAATTAAAATTTTATTAAATTGTAAAATTAATATTTATAGTGGGTCATGAAGTAAGCTGTAGTTTTCCCAAAAATTTGTTTCGACTTAGATATAATCTTCCTTAATGAAAGCCAACCCAAATGAAATTAATTAAGTTAATGGACTCGTTACAGTTAAATTATACATAGCCTAGTCATAAATACCGCCAGTACTTTAATTAGTACTTAAATTGAAGTAAAGGTGGCGTATAACAACGAATAACTTGTATAAAACTAAAATAAATATACAGTCCGCAGAAAAATTATGGAATCACTCAATTTTTTTGGAAAATTTATTTTTTCAAAATTTTATGTTCTATAACTAAACAGTACACAAACATATTAAAAATAAAACAAAATTCAGAGACCGCTTTGATAAACATAACAATTGAAAAACTAACAACATTGCAAAGAATTTAATTTACGGAAACTTGAACTAATAACGAGTATTTCCGCCTCGTGGTCGTATTAAGGCTATCATCCGCCTATTCAAAGACTCAATAAATCCTCTGATGTAGTCTTGGCACACCTGGTTCCATTCTTCAGTGACTACTGCTTTTAACTCTTCTAGTGTTCTTGGTGGAACTTGTCTGATTCGTAGTATCCACCCAATATGGTCCCTGACATGTTCTATTGGATTCATGTCCGGGCTTCTAGTTGGCCACTCCAAAACACGTATATCGACCTCATTTAGGTAATTTTGTACAATGTTAGCGATGTGGGGCGAGCGTTATCATGCATTAAACGGAAATTCGTATGTAAGGTGCAAATGGAACCACAAGTGGCTCTAAGATAATCCTAATGTCTATAATGGCTATCTGTGGTCATAGAGCCATTATGAATAACCTCCAACTTCGTCTTAGCCTCGGAAAATGCACCTCCCCATACCATAATCTAACCACTTCCGAAATTTGTGGTTTTTCTAAAGTTCAACTGAGTGAAGTGCTAACCAACTCCTATATATACTACAGGCGTTTATCTGATGAGAACAGGCAGTACCTAGACTCGTCTGTAAACAGAATGCTAGCCCAATCTTCAGCGGTCCAATCACTATGATCTCTCGCAAATTGTAGTCTGTGAACTCGGTGTTCTCTAGTGAGTATGGAGCTTTTAGCTGGTATTCTTGCATGTATTCCTTATCCTTTACGTCAATTCCTCATCGTCTGAAATTGTAACATTTACGTTTCGAAAGGTAACCAGCTCGTTTTTTATTTATCTTGCAGTGCAATGCCTTATTCGCAAGGTTGTAAGTCGTAAAATGCGATCGTCTATGGCCGTAGTTGACCGCTTCTTACCTTGTCTTGGTCTCCTGTTATATTCCCCAATTTCTCTATACCTGCGCACCAGTTTTGAAATTGTCGATTGTCGGACACCTAACACCCTATCAACGTATCTTTGATTCCTACCATCGCTAATTAACGAAATGGCTTGGATAATTTCTTCGTGACTCAAATTATGTGCATTGCGCTTTGGTGGGCCGTCATTCTTCTTTACCAGAGCAGGTAAGAGGGTTCTACACGGAAACACGTGATAAATGTTAAAAGAAATAACTGTAGTTTTAAACTTACCAATTTTTTAAAGAAATGAGAAGATGCAAAGCACCTAAAGATTTGCAAACTGTTTCTAGCGATATTTTTGTACAGCTTCAAGAACACTTCGTTTCGACTCATAATTTTGATGACGTTTCTTACATGTAATGCATTCGAAAAGACTATATAATCGCTAGTTGAGAAGGCACAAGTTTAGGGCTATCAGACGGCCAATCGGAAACCTTAACAAATTAAGAAACGTTGTCCAAGCATGTTTCCGTTTTGTGAGCGGGTACCGAATCCTGTTGAAACCCCTTTTCTTCCCTCTAAAGGAGTCTGTCAGGAATTTCACAACAGTTTCCAACACAATTTCTTGGTATTATCGAGCTGATGTTTTCGCCCCAATCTCGCGAAAATGAATAGGGGAGATACCTTTCTAGGAGACCACCAAATCTTTGCTAAATCTGGATGGTTACCACGCTGAATTGGTATCGCGATTTACTAACCTCCTATGAAATCTTAAGCACTCTATCATTTTGCCGTTTAAATTATTTCTCAACAGGAAAGATTATCTTCTCCGATATTAAGATAGATTTTCCGATACTTTGTTTGCTGGAAGGACTTAACAACTTCATTGCTCTTTTGGTTCCTACAGCCTTCAAGGCTGGCGTCAAAAGATTGTGATTGCTCCTTCGTTAAGCCCTTATGTTTTGGGTGTGAGACACATGTCAAGGACAATATTGTTTTCTCCAGCATTTAATTATAGGCGATTCTTGTATGAACAGTTGCCACAGTATTAAGACGATCATGTACAACGCAGAAGACCAATACGAAAACGTTCAATAACATCAGCAGAGTGTAAGCTGTTTTAACTGAGAAAGTAAATTTAATGATTTCTACCTAATATAGCATCATATGATAAAATCTTTGTAGTTTAAAAATACTCAAGTATATGTTGTCATTAAATTTGGTTAAAATGTTAAACAAAAATTTGATATGACATGGCCGGCTAGAGACCCTTAGCGGAAAAAAAATTTCTGCTAGTACATAAATTTAGTAATATAAATTTGTAATTTCTCCAAAAACTCTTATTTATATGTTCCTGGGACAACAATTGGATAAAAAGAAATAATTTTATTCAAGGAGAAAAAATGTCAAAAGTACCTTTTTTCGAACTTCTTCTCGATAGGCTAAGCCTATACGTAGGGAAGAAAAATATATTGGTTTAGTCTATTAACTAGTGCCAGATGGCGGCAATATACTGAAGAAATTTAGTATATCAATGCGTAAGCCGCATTAAGCACTTGTTACAAATGATACATACATGCATACATATTCTGTATCTGTACACATGGAAATGTCGCCATCTGGCGATGAGTTAATGAAGTACACCAACACACGTATTTCTTCTTCTTTACGTATTAGCTTAGCCTGTTGAGAAGAAATCACTATGATCGGCGTCTCTTTTGTCAGATATTACGAGCTTTTCTGGTGCCATCTGAAAGAACAACATTTGCTATTTGTTCCGAAGGACGGGCTGTTTAACGTCACTTTATTAGCCAGACTGATGACGTCGTAAGACAGAAACACGTGTCTTTGACTGAAGTGAACATTGGTCAAATACGAGGTGTATTTCCATGTGTACAGATACATAATGTTTATGCATATAGGTATGTATCATTTGTAATAAAAATTAGGTTTAGCTTCAAATGATCAAGTAGACTTCTACATTTAAGATTGTTACCTTTCACTCCTATTCTAGTTAATTAGCACGCACATATTCTCAGTTTGTGTTTTAAATATGTTGTTTTTATTCACCTGATAAAGGCATTATATAGTGAAACAATATTACAACGGTTACAGTAAATTTTTGACAATAATATTAAAAAAATCTATTTTTCTTATAAATTTATACACTAAAAGTGATGAACGTGAAATAGAATTTCATTACAATAAAGGAAGAAGTGAGAAAATTTAGTTGTGCATAAGGAACAAAATATTTGTAGTGAATGTATAGTAAAAATATACACTGCAAGTGTATCTAACTGTCAACTGTTCAGTAAACAAAAAGCGAATATTAAATCCAACTAGAGTGAAAGTACCTGAAAATTAGTTTTTGGTAATCTGGTATTATGATAGATTTTGCAAACGTTTGATATGTAAATAAAGTAAAATTTTCGAAATTAACATGTTGTACTACACAGCACAATTAATAGTCATATAGAGAAATCTAATATAAAATTTAATCATCCGTAAAGTAACATAAACCGGAATTTGTTGTATGAAGACAATGTGCATTCGATCCTTGACGAAGGAGTTTATTAAAATTGAAACAATTAGTATTGTTTGTTATAAGTACCTAGTACGAAGCTGTAATAATAAAATTATTCTTTTTTCATAATTATGCATAGTACTATTTTCTACTGCCTAGTATGTATACGCCAATGGGTAAATCATGTGCGATATAAGTGTAATAATAATATATAATTGACAGAAGATAACGCGACAGTGTAGTCAAGGTAATGGTATTGCGATTGATATAGTCAAACAGACAGCGTGGTCAATTGCTGAATGAGTCACTAGTAAAAAAAATTACTACAGCTCGTTCGGTTCATCGATACCGGAAGGTCTTGCCTTTCGAGGGATGACTAAATAAAGAAAAATTGAAAGATACATAGTACTGCTTTTTGTACACTTGTGCTTATAAATATTGCATACATTTACTATTGGAATGTGTAAATGCGGCTTTGGTCCGTACACAAATATCACGTTGACATTTGGCGACTTTCGCTAATGTTGGCATGACATGTGTCAAGATCAAACAGTTATTCAAAATAATAGCCAATTTTACCTGTCACTCATAATAAATTTATCAGAAATGTCGCGGCATATGACTGAAATCGAAAAATTAGAAGCGAGTTGCTCCTCTTCTAAATGTTAATAGTAGTACGGTATTCAGAATTAAGAAGCGCTGGCAAGAACACCAAACACTGAGTAGAAGACCAGGATCTTCCCCACCCTAAAATCTCTAACCAAGAAGAAGACCAAGCTCTTGTGCAGTATTTAAGGGAAAACCTTTTGTAAATATAAAAACTGTTAAATTAGAATCACACTTTCCCATTTCCCGGCAAACAGCTTCCTGGAGGGTAATGCCTCAGGACTGAAGAACAGGGCCGCAGCTACAAAACTACTCTTGATGGAGGAAAACAAACAATTAAGAATTTTATTCGCGTTAAATTATATTCACAGAGATTTGGAATTTTTTCAACGAGTAATATTTACGGACGAAAAAATATTTAAATCTTCCAATGATGGACATATTCGGGTATACAGACCACAAAATTCAAAATTTGAAGTCAATATTCTGGAAGATTCAGCGTAAGTTTGGGTCTGGATTAGTTGTAATGGAATGGGAACCTGTTGGAAAATTGATGGGCGGTTTAATTCGCAAAATTATGTCAGAATTTTAGGAAATGTTATGTTGCCTTCGGTAGAACAGCTATATCCGAATAACAGTTACATCTATCAACAAGACAACTGTCCAGTCCATACCTCTAATAATGTTAGAAATTGGTTTCGAGAAAATAATATCGAAACTTTACTCTGGCCTACAAATAGTGTAGATTTGAATCCTATTGGGAACGTTTGGGGTAGTATTTCAAAATTATTGTATAAAAGAAATTTTCAACCACACAATTCAGACGAATTATGGGAAGCAATTAACAATACCTGGCAAGGAAGAAAATCTAGCGCAACACTTAATTATTTCAATGCCTAGTCGTTTAAATGCTGTAATAACATAAGACGGCAGTATAACTAGGTATTAATGTTTTTATTTATTATTATCTCTTTATATTTTATATTGTTATCGTTTTTTTTAATGCTCCAATTTAAAAATCGTATTACTTGCATTATTAGATAAATATACTATTCTTTTTTATTTGACTATTTTCTTGTAATTGAGTACAACAAACAATAGGGTTTGGGACTAATATAGGAAGCCTACCTCACATTACTTATTAACGTATCACTGATGTTTCTTTCAAACAACCGGTATTACATAACTAAAATATTGCAAAAATCGGCTATAAGTATTGTATGCAATTTTTATGAGCACAAGGGCACAAGTGTACATCAACTGTAAGAATCTCTACGCCTTATACAAATCAAAGGTGATCGACAAAATCTGATTTTATTCAAATTCAGCATAAAAAGTAATTTGAACTTGAACTACATATGCTTCTGTTGCAACTTTTTTTAATTGGAAGAACAGCGATATTTCGCGTTATTTGTTGGTTTTTATTGGGAATAAAACATCATTTTACGAGCTCATAAAATTTAAACAGTTTAGTAAAAATGTTGAAGCATAATTACTAATACATTATTGTACCTGAAATTTCACAAAATTATGTTTATCTAGAATATATTGTTATCAGCGATCTGCTTGAAAATAACATTAATGTGTCGGGGATCATACCGCTTCACAATAAAAGAAAACTTGATAAATATTTATTTATATTTTTCCATACGTACACATAGAGGTAAATAGATCATTACATTCAAAAAACGAAAGGAAAAGGTACAAAGAATCAAACATCCAAAAGTTTTCGAAACGTATAAACAAAAACAAACGCTATTATGTATGTATTTGACCAATGTCAGAACAAGTAAAGATCTATAAAGTGATAGCTGTCACGGAAACCGCGCTTTGGGACACAGGAAACAATTGACTAAAATAAATATCTAACGTATGTACAATATTACCAACCAACGTAAAACAGTCGAATTGGATGAACCTTAATGACTGTTTTTGTAGGTGGCAGGACATATTTGTATGATGCGGCCATTTTGAATCAGTGAGGATGTTATTATCAATGATTAGTGTTAAACACGCAATACCATATTAATTTGGGAAGCAATATACCGTATATGTAGGTACTAATTGTAAGTATAAAAAGTTTCTCTTTAATTTTTCATATAATATGGTTTAGTCGAAAAATATTTGCTGCTCTTGTTTATTCAAACATTTATACATTTATAGTAGACTTTGCCTAAATATTTCGCTTAAAATTTTGCACCGAATTTATAAAATTTGTATTTATAAAATAACAAATTCTAGTTAATTGTTATACAATTTACTTTATCTTAATAATATGTTAGTAGTTATTATATTTATCTATTAACTAGTAAAAAAAAAAAGAAGATTTGGATAAGAACGTTTCTGTTTCATCTCACTTTCTTCAATTTTAGTATTATCTTCTCCAATTTTGTTATTGGTCTCCCCCTTTTTTAACATTTTCTTCATTCTAAACTAAAGCCTCTCTCATTCTTTTTGCTAGCAGAGCTATTTTAATTAATCGTAAACTATTTTAACATTTCTTATTTTACTCCATTTACTTGCATTTGCAAGTTCTTAATTCTGGTCGCTACCAATTTACCTTCTTTTTCTGTTTTTCTTTTGTATATTTCAGGTTTTGCACAAGTGTCGTACAGTTGACAAGGTTACTCTTTAGAATGTTTCGGTCGATTCTTTCCGAGATTTCCCTTTCTCTCAACAATGGTGTTCAATATTTTTATGCAGAATAAATAAAAATGTTGACTCAGTCCATTCGAATACGACGTCGAATATTACCTCCTTTTCTGTTTATTTCCTTCCTCTTTTTTATGATTTCAGGTTGCATAATGGAACATAATCGTTCAAGACTATCACCCATTAAATTTGATATTCCTCAAGAATTGGTGCTTGGTACCGTTCTTTTTGTTATTTATGTAAATGGTCGGCATCGCAGCGTTTCTGTAGCAGGAAGCTAAGCAATATTTAGCAAATTTCCTGAAAATAAATGACTATATAATACAAACGATTTTGGAACAAGATAAAATGTGAGAAATGATTCAAAACCCACGCTTTAGTTTTCAGGTATGCATATTACCATATTGGCCATCTTTGTCGGAGGTTAGCAAACTGCAGTTTATACTATTAGACGGTTAACGTAAACTGGGACGTATAAAAGGACGAGAACTGCTTACTGCATATTTTAGAGTCGGGTATCATACCACATTTAGTTGTGAGAAGTCATTCGTAAAACCGAAGCGTTTTTTAAATTCCAAAAAAATAGTATCGAACCGTAAATGGAGTTTCTGAAAGAACCAGTTCCAGAAACCTATTTAAATACCACAGCGTACCATACCTTTCATATTTTCTTGCTTTGATTATATCCATTAAAATAAAAAAAGAATACAAAGGCTAAGGACCTTGACCATTATACCACCAGGAATGAAGCAAACATCACAATTACATTTCATAAGATAAATAAAACGCAATTAAACTAAAATCACTTCGGTATTAAATTAGATAACAATTGCCAAACAAAATAAAAGACCTCCATGGGTAAAAATTCCATGAGTTAAAATAATGGCCTGTGTCAAATTCACTGTATGCTACAGAAGAATATTTTACTTGTGATTTTACTGTGACTGAAATGTGATATGTACGATTTTTTATTATTTTTTAATTTTTATAAATGTATTGCTTATCTATCTTGTTTTCAAAATATATAGTCATATTATAGTTATGCTGAATTTATATTACATTGACCTTTTAATAAATGTCTGTAAAATTACAATAATATAATAATTATTATTATTATTGTGGCGTCGAGTTATCTCGCGTTTCCTCAGTCTGTAACTGAGAAACATTGATTCTACCCACATATCCGTGGGTATGAGCTCGGTAATACGCGGCTAATATTTCTGTGTTCTATTTTTAATTTATTTTATACACAAGCTGTCCTTGAATAAAAAGACAACGTATGAATAAATTGAAAAATGTAATTATCTCCTTCTTCTTCATCATTTTCTGGTAGGACCTAGTCCTGTTGTTTTCTGTCATTTTCCCTCTTATGATAGCGATGTCCAACTCACCAACCAGCGTTTAAATGGTCTTCCTATGGGTCATTTGGTGTCAACATGATCTCTCAAGAAACGGTTTCGCGTTCTTGTCCATCTTACAACATCCTGCATTTCGATTTATCTTAGTATGTCTTCGTTCTTTATTATGTCTCTAATCGTGGTGCCATTTATAGTCCTTAGTATTTTCATTTCTGTTGTTCTCATATTTCGGCCCTCGTCTCAGCGGCGTAGGTTAGCACGGGTCTGATGCAAGCTTTATCTATATGTATATATATATATATATATATATATATATATATATATAACAAGTGTTCATTTGAAAAGTCAATCTAGGTTACTTTGAAATTTTGATAGAATAAGACGCAAATATATTAGTATGTATTTGTTGTTCCGTAAACGTAAATCCAAATAACATTTGATAATGTCAATCACAAATATCAGTTAGTGCATAAAATAATCGTGCGTAGATTCTGGTTTAAATAAATTGCTTCCCAGTTTTAAAATGGCTTTCACTTTAGAACATAAAATTTTTTTAGTCCAGGCTTATTTTTCAAGTGGTAATCAAATTGATGGTTTATGGGTTTATTCAGTTCAAGATTGCATGGTAGAATTTCAAGTTGAGTTTCCACATTTTGTAATAGATTATATACAATTTAAGAATACTTTGGATATAACTTTAAAACTTTTTTCTGAAACTGGTAGTCTCTTAAGAAAATCAGGCAGCGGAGCAGTTAAGAAACGTACACCTCAAGTTGTCAATCGTGTTGAAGAAATAATGGAAAATGAACCACAAACATCTGTTCGACATTTGAATCAACAAGTAAACCTTTCTGTTGGTAGCACTCACAAGTTATTAAAAAAAGATATGCAACTTTATCCATACCGTGTCACAGCAGTACAATAATTGTTAGAAATTGATTACCCACGTAGACTACAATTTTGTAATTGGTTTGTAAATATGAACAATAATGGAGAACTTTCGCAAAGAGTCATCTTTACTGATGAAGCATGGTTTTATAAAACGGGATACCTAAATTCACAAAATACAAGAATTTGGAGTAGTGAAAACCCATATGTAATTAATAAAGAATCGCTACATCCAGAGAAAATTGATGTTTGGGCAGCGATAAGCCAAAGGCGAACCATTGGACCAATATTTTTTCAGGGAACGTTAACTGCTCAAAGGTACCGTACGGAAATTTTACAGCCATTTGTTAATCAGTCGCATGATGATGAACTTCAAAATGCATATTTCCAACAAGACAGAGCACCTTGTCACTGTACTGCAGAATCTTTGGATTATTTAAGAGAATTTTTTTATGAGCATATAATTAATCGAAATACTGAAATTGCCTGGCCTACACGTTCATGCGATTTAACACCTTGCGACTTCTTTTTGTTGCCTTATCTAAAAAATAACATATTTCGAATACCTATATTGAATTTGAATGATATGCTACAGAGAATCGAACAGAAATGCATGGAAATTAATCCAGTAATGTTGCAGAATATCATCAGAAATTTTGAACGGAGGATTTTAAAGTGTATTGATCTTGAAGGACAACATTTTCAACATTTGTTATAGTTTTCAATCAATACCTATTATTTATTATTTATTTGTATGTATGAAACTTTCAAAATATACGACTTAGTAAATTTTAATTTACGACATACTTCAAATGTTCTCAGTAAATCACATGCTACTAGATTGACTTTTCAAATGAACACTTGTTATATATATATATATATATATATATATATATATATATATATATATATCAAAAACATTTCGTTTGATCTCTATTGACTTATAAACAACATAGCTGATTTTCATCAAATTTGGTGTGTATGTTGGAAGGATAATTTCATATTTGTTTTCTCCAAATTTTATGTTAGGGAATTAGCAATATGTGAAACATGAATTTCTATAGAATTTATTTATCGTAATATAATTTTAAATCATTACATAAAAACCATAACGTCACATATAAAATAAGACAGTACAAAATATAATACGAGTATACTGTCACTTTTTATAATTATATGTAATTGAAAGTTTATATGTATTTACAAAAAAAATTCTTCGAAAAATGTCATTCGTGCTGAAACATGTAAGAGTTAAAGAATCTTAAATAAATAAATATTCAATTAGAACAGACCTTAAATCGCCAAATAAAGAAAACCTCCTGTGCATATATGTACGGTTGCGGCCTTTGAAAACTCAGACACTCGATTAAAGTGTAGTTTTGTTAGTATTATTTTTAATTTACTATTTTTGCAATACATTTTTCATTGAGTAGCGTTTAAGAAAAACTTACACGAGTTAAAAGTGTTTTGGTATTTAAGTGTCTGGGTTTTCAAGAGCCGCAACTGGATATTTCTATACTGTTTTCAAGTTGTCTCTTATCAATTGTCTCGACAGAATGGCAACTACCCCGACATTACGGTGAGCAATGCATTTTTATCTGCGAGCACAGTTATCGAATCGCCCGATTTCTCAACCCCCAGATTTTTGAGGTTCATCACCTGTTTTATTATGTGCTCGTTGGCAACTAACTTTCATCTGATGGTGTTCTTCGCTATGACTGCAATGTAATGCAATTATATTGAATATCAATTCAAAATATTGTGAGTAAATTACGACGCAAAACCCCAAAATTAAAACTCTGATGAAAATCGTATTACGAGACGCCTAAGTACACGTTACACAAACATACGCCACAGCGTATGTTTACATACGTAACAGTTGTCGATATTATAAAAACTATTACATTGTTGTAGGCTAAGGTCAATAACCTTATACAATCATATTAAAAAATGTGTATTGTCATTGTTTCTTTTTTTTTATGCTAGAAGTAGGAAATATAAAATATAAATATGGATATAAAAAGACTGATTTGTAAACACACACTGCAATGTTTATGTTTATAAAAACGTTATAAGTTCTCATTATGTATAAGTATGGTAAGAGTTCGACAACCTGATGCCAGCGAATTTTTTAAAATAGATGTATTAAAAGAAAATCTAATATGTGCGCTCTACGGGCATTCAACGTCCAATTTGGTAATATCTATCTTTAATCGAAAAATTGTATCGAACGTACATAACGACTGACAATTGAACGAAACTTAAAGTGAGATGGACAATTGTTATTATCGTTCAAGTTTAAGATATCGTCTTTTATAATGTAGAGTGGCGTGCCAAACATTTTTTAAATAGCTTTGTCATATTATTTTCTTGCTTATGAGTGGGAATTTTGGGAAAATATTTTCGATATAATGATCATTTATTTTCATCCCTTTGACTACAGTAGCACAGGATAAGTCAACAATTTAAAGTAAAATAAAATCTTAATAGTGGTCACAGTTCTTCTGACATACCTATGTAAGATAGACTGATATTTAATACTACAGCTTTAGGAGGAGCACAACAGAAAATATGCAAAGAACAAAATATCAAAAACCTACGCAATAACATGGAATTTCACACTAACCTTAAATACATTGCAACTAACATTATACATCAATCATGAAAAACTCCTGGACTGAATAATAGACTTTCGAGATTAATAGGTCCCTAATACTGCGTTCAAACATATCTAGCGGCTTAAGTGGGAATCTATTATACAAACTGATTGCCTGGTATTTAGGATTTTTTCAGTAAATGCTAACCTTTGTTTGGGAATTTCCAATGGTATGATAATGGTGATTCTCATTTAATTTTGTGAAAATATTAAAATTTTCTTTGACATAAATTCGTAATTTATAAATATATACACATGGCAATGTCAAAATGTTCATTTCGATGATAGGTTTTTACAATTTACTCTTACACTGATTTTGTTCGTCAATCTATTTGCTCTCCTTTGAAGTCTCTAAAATTCTTATCACTTCTATTGAGCCATCCCAAGTAAGTGTTCCATATGTAAGTTGGGAATGGAAATGAGAAAAATAGTACATTTTCACGATACACGTATCTACCCTGTTATGTAATTGACTTATTGCCTAACATAAACCAGTCAATTTGTTTGCCAAGCAATCAATGTGCTTATTAAAAGAGCAGTTCTCATCTATATATACACCCAACAATTTTGTCGAGCCTATCTGAGCAACAGTACCACCATTTACTCTAATTAAATGTCAAAAATTCCTCTCGCGTTTTTTCTTTACACTAAATTCGACTATTTTTATTTTGGTATTATTTAAGTAAAAAGCATTGTTTTGAAAATGCTCGTTCAAGATACTCAATGAGGTTTCCACTGCGTGACTTACATTTTCATATTTATTACACGTTACCAGCAACGACGTGTCATTCGCGTATATCACCATTTTACTCTTTGGTGCATCATTTACATAAATTATGGAAAGAAGCGGTCGCAATATACTATCCTGGGGTACTCCTCTCCCTATTTCACTTACATTCGATTTCATTTCCTTTACTGCCACATAGCTTGAACGGTCCCCCAAATAACTCTGAAACTAGTCCAAGGCCAATGCTCTAATACCATATCGAGCTAATTTTTCTAATAAAATTTTGTGATTTAGTAAATCGAATGCTCTACTCAAATCTATAAATACACCCACACATGTCCGTCCTGTCTCTAAGTTGCTGTACCCATCATCCAGGAATGCTGTTACTGCGGATATAGTTGAACGTCGTTTGCGAAAACCAAACCGTCTTTTTTTCAAATATTAGTTTGCTCTAGGAATCTATTAGCTGCTATTTTTTCTATAATTTTGGAAAATAAAATAAAAAAGATGTCTGAATCTCAATTTAGAAGCCGGAATTACTTTCGCAACTTTTAAGTCACTAATGAATGAAGCTTACTGAAACAGTTATTTATTATAACTGCCAGTGGAATAATAATTCCATCTAAACACCTCTTTATGAGGACCGTGCTAATATCATCCCGTCCTATGTATTCTATTTAATATTTCTATTTTTCATACCGGACACCTGATATATTTACAATACTTTTCTAATAATAAGTACATGTGCCGTCTCCTTTATGAATTTAAGCGAAAGCTTGAACTATTATTCCGCCATTTAATTCCACGATTCCGGCCTCTAATTATTATCATTTTTATCTATCACATTTCAAATTTAGCAGATAGTATTTGCAATAAATGCCTTAGGTGTTTTAATTTAAGTTAGATGGTAAAAGGGTTATGTTTCACATTTTCTTATTTTTAAAATCCAATCTATGAATAAAAAAGAATTAAGATACATAAGAAATTATAAATTACAAGACATTTATATTGCCTTGCGTATAATGTTAATAAATCCAAAAGAAAAAATTGCGATAAGTGAACAGACATTCAAATTCGTTAAAGAATCCCAGATAACCGAAAACGACGTAAAAAGAAAAAAAGGCCGCCCTCGTCGCGGGATCAATACACATTACATATAATAGTAAGGCAATTTAAATCCATGCTCGAAGCTTGGAGATCTCGCAGCGAAACTTTTAAAGTGAGCTTCCTCCAGAGACAAGATGGCGGTCGACGACTGGAACCACCGTCGTCGAAACGGCCGCTACTGTACCGCAGCCAGGCAACCACCCGTCGTTTTAACTTCGACGAGGGGGACGGCCAAAGTAATTCACTCACTGTATTAAAATTCAGCGAAGTTATACCCCTCCTTTTAAGGACTTTGGATGTAAATGGTTCTTTTTATATATACATAGGAAGTAGCAGACTGGCGGCACCTGAAGACGAGACGCTGGGATAAAGGGAAGTGTGGGATGGTGGGATTTTTGGAGAAAAAAGTTTTCCGTCATGTTCGCGTTTTTTACATTTAGCGTCGGCTGCGGCGTCGTCATTGGCGTCGGCATTTTGGCAGATACGATTCATAATTCATTATACTTTTCTCCTTTAGGTGTGTTTTTAGCACTTTATTTTATATATTTTTATACACAAGTCTATAAGTGAATATTGGTAGATATATCAATTATGATGGATATTTTATATATTTAATTTATTAAATTTATTAATTTTGTAGACCAACGAGGGAAATACAAAATCCGTTATTCTTACATACAAATTCTAGCAGCAGATGAAAAAAACAGCTTATTCATTCCTAGTAGAAAAAAATTAGGAAATCTATAGCTTTAATTCCTCCTCAGAAAATATATCAGAAAATAATGCGGGACCATAGAGATAAAATGTAAAAATCTAACCTATTTGCAGACCATTTGGCATATATCTTTGCACTTAATCAAACCCATGAAAACTATCGCTTGAAATAACTAATCTAAGATCAGAAAATACCACTCTTGTTACTGCGAAAGTAGATAATGAAATAAAAACGTACTTAAATTCAAAGAATATTCAAAGAATAGGGTTTTGATTTAATCACAGGCGAAATTTTAGGAACTTATTCAGAATTTGTTCAGAAACTAGTAATAATCGCATATCTTCCGAATGCAGTTTTTCGACTGATATACATCCCTGCTTGTTGGAAAGTAGTGGAAGCAACTACCAAACCAGCGGCCAAAGCCGTTAGATGAATATTCTGACCTGAAATAGATAAAATCAGGAAGTTGAACGCAGTTATTATAGTAACGTTCGCTGACAAGGCTGCATTATTTGCAGTTAATCAAGATCAAGAGATATTCACTAAAACACTGCAGGTTGTTAGTAATGAATAGATGGAAAATCAAGCTTAATGAAAAATAATGTTAATTTTACAAATTTGAGTTTGGAGTATAAGTCGAAATCACTTGCGGCCAGGTCCGACAAATATGGCGGATGAGACAACCTGAAAACGCAATAGAGCTGAGTTTTCGCGGACAACTTGCCTTATGTGAGAAGGCGTGTTAACGTGATGAAAGATAACTTTTTATAGACTATTTCAGGTATTTTATCAAAAATTGCTTCTTAAATTTGTCTATTAGACCAGCCTTTAGTTTGCTCATTATTAGAGCTGGGGATGTTTGCGGTGTGCCAGGATAGTATTCAGTTAAACGCACGAATATAATGACCTTGTTTCGATCGGTGATGCATGCGTGATTTTATTGCTTTACATGCATTCGCTATTTATATCACTTAGGTATGTCAGTTATGTGTACTGTATATAAATAACACACTTACCTTATTTACGATTATTATAGCATAGCGCCAAGTGGATAAGACTTGCAGTAAGTTTGTAGCATTAGACACGTTTCCATATTTGTAGCGGTGAGCGATGTACGCCGTGATGAATAAATTTTTTTATATTTTGAGAAAGACCGCTCGACATCTACGGATGTAACACACGCACAATTAAAATAATCTTTATAGATAGAAACCGAATCTACACTTGCACCATTACTAATTTGTTTTAATCTGGTAAAATCAAAATCATTGTTTATCACACTCTCGAACTTTTCTATTACATTAACATTTTTGTTGTCATTTACTGCGCATAGCTGGGCGTGTACATCGTCCAGTATTTGCAGTGACTCCGCTAACGATAATGCAGTATTTTGAAATTTCTCGATTGCGTTAAACAATCCTATATGATTGTTATAAATAGTTTGTAAATCTGCATCAAGGGAAGGGTTTTGAAAGAGTCTCTGGCTTTCCTTAATGGCTACAGCTTCGGCAGGATTGAATTGTAGAACCACAGATTTTATTTGTTGGAAATACTTGGCATAATAAAATGCCGCCTTTAACCAACTTCCCCAACGTGTAAGGATTGGCTCTGGTGGTTCGGGAATACCAGGGCACCGACTATGAAACTCTCGAATTCGTTTGGGAGATTTTAGAAATTAGATTTTAGATTTTTTTTGTGGTTGCTATTAATGCATCCACCTCTGGATAACATTGCCGAATAGTTTGTGCCACAAGGTGTAAAGCATGAACTTTACATGTCACATGCAAAAGTCTCTCACAATCTGCTTTAAGAGAACGGCCTACAGAACGCATTGTCGCAGCACCATCGCTCATAAACATCAGGAGTTGATTAGTTGAAACTTGAAATTTTTGTAGCGTATCGAGCACTACCTTCGTAATTACTTCGCTAGTGCACTTTTCCAATCTTTTGCTGGCTAATAAAATGGGAAATGTTGATTTGACAGGATCTAGTACACGCACTATAATATTCACAATAGAATGTTTTTTTCGATCTGTCGTTTCGTCGACACATACCCATAACTGTTTATCATTTACTACTGCTTTCATTCTGTTTTCAATGTCCTCACGCACAATTGGTAAATAGGTGAGTAACGTTCTTCGTGACGGTAGCTTTATGTTGGAATTGTATTTATTCCAAAAGTCGTGAAAGGCTTTTTTATCTAGCAGGTGAACTGGCACATCGCAGACGAGTAGCATTGTCAATAAATCGAAAATGAATTGCGTTTTAGACAGCACATTATTTTTTTTGTCTTTGTGGTGTACACTTTCAACATGTCTTTTACAGTCGTATTTGTCCCAGCAAAGTAACTGTTTATCGCATAATTTACAAACCACTTTTGCTCCATTATAATACAAATCGGGAAAGTCTCGGATAAATTTCTTCACGTAGTTATACAATGGGCGCTTTCTTGGCTTGGGCACGTCCGTCATACTTATTAAATAGAGCTCAAGACAACACACGATCACGTTGCCAGTTCACGACTAACTAAAGTGTTTCGCTGCATCGTGTTTATACGCTGGTGGGGATGCACTACATACGGTCCTGCCGTACCGCAAACATCCTCAGCTCTACTCATTATATTTCAATGCCATACAAGGCACATATTGCCCATTTTAAATTTAATAGATCTGAGAAATCTAGCGTTGCCTGACATATTTGGGACACAGACCACCCCATGCCTCCAAATAAATCTTAGATTAATTAAAAATATAAATAATTATAGAGAATTAGATAGCTATGAAAGTATTTATATACATAGAAATAAGAGTAAAGTAATGAATTCTGACAATGGACCAATTCCTCAGTCCCATTTTTATGCTTTATTGTGTCTATAGTATTATTTTTACGATTTATATCTTTTAAGTTTCACAGTTCTTTAATTTTGACGCTAGGTTCAAGTAGTATATAAGAGTTTGTTTTAGTGTTAGGAAGTTAGTGTTATCCCACTGGTGGTTTGGTGAAGAGCATATCTTCAAAAGTTTTACTTTAACCAAAGATGCTACGTTTAGCATTATTTTCATTCTTAGCTTGTTCTACTGAAGATGGTAACTTATCTTTACCGAAATACGAATTTCTTAATTATTTTGTGGTTAAGGATTTTTCTTGCTTCTGTCTGTTTCATATTCTTGTAAGCCGAAAAACTTCTCTCGACGTCGACACTTGTAATTGGTGCATATTTGAATTTTGTAATTAATGCAGGATCCATAATAAAATCAGTAATAATTATACCCTTTAAAATTTATGCAATTTTTTGTAATGTGTCTTTATGTTTACGCAGAACGTTGTTTAATTTATTTATAATTATTTAACCAATATGTCCGGATACGTTATACTGCAGTAACTAAAGGCAAATCCTGCTTCTCAAGTTATTTTGTAGTCACTTACATAACTGTAATTGGTTTTTATAAATGCCAAATTATTTTGTAATTCTACTCCGTTTAGTACGGCATGACAATGTATTACATGACTAGCTGTAGCTGGAAATTATTTATTAACTTTCTGAAACTGTATAAGGTATTTGTGTAGTATATAACGTCATCTAACCATGCTCCCCAACTGGTTATGGGGGTAATGGGGAATTTGGTAATTTGTCTCTAAACATTTCTACCCTTAAAGGAGCTTTAGCAAATACTTGTTTGACACATGTTATCAATTTATTTACTAACTGCAATCTTATAGTTTTAGCTACTCGATTAAGTCCGTGCCCTAAGCAAGTGCAACGAATTAAATTCTTCATATTAGATGCAGCTATGAACTTTTATATGCCGCTGCGTCTGACAGCATGAGTAAAATTTTATCTCTCGGTTCCGGCAAGAAAAATGTGCTAATTTGTCGTGAATAAATCTTGTTATTGTATTATTATTTGTTTCACTTAATTCTTTTGTACTTATTAGAAAACTTTTTGACGCATTTTCATAATTTAATACTCCGAGTAATAAATTTTCCACGTATCGTTCACGTCTACACATACCTATATACAAATATTTTCAATAATATTTTTTATTTCCTAAATAACTTGTTTGTACACTGAACTAAAATAATTTTTGCGGAGATGGCTTTCATCAGGAATGTGTATTGCGCAATATGTTTCTAAAAACGTTTTGAAATATTTGTTTTTCAATTTCTAAATAGGTATATTTTCTTTTAACAAAGCTCTGCAAGAATTAAATTTTGATTGCTCAGTATAACCAGAAGTTGATGCCACAGACGGCATAGCTGTATTTATAGTTTTGATGTTTCTTGGTTTGTTAGTATTAGTTTTCCGTTGTGAAATGACGTTTTGACATGCCAAATTATGTAGTATTTCTTGTTACATTTAATCTGGTAAAAGAAATTTAGTAACGTTAATGCATTTTATAATTTGAAGTGCAAATAAAACTTTTTTGAACACGTTTGGCAAAATAATTGATTGCATTCATATTTCAATTCCTTGTCATTTTTAATCAATTCTTAAACGGTAGACTTTTGTGTCAGCAGTGAACTACGAACACCCTGTCACACGAACAACTTCAAAATTGATCACTCGCGCAAATCAAATTATAGTAAACACGGGGAATCCCACATCAGACGGCGCAACGAGGAATTATGGAGTACAAATGCATTCACCAAACAAATATGCAGTGGCGAAGGTCGGAAAAAAGTTCTAAATAGGCATAAAAATACGTATTAAAATTCAGAAAATGCCGTAAAAAACTTGGTCTTGTTTTAATTATTTTTATTTGATTCGTACAGATTTTTAAATTAATTTTTCGTGTCTTAAATTTTAAGAATAACATATTTTCTATAAATCCAGTCCTTACTAATAGATTTCTATACTAGAAATGAACATACAAACATCCATGTTAAACTATACGCTTAAGTAATTCTTTGCAGTTATAAACCATCAACGAAACGTCCGACAAACGCAAATTTAAAAAATTTTAATTATTCATGGTAAATTTTGTTAATAACAATTATCTAAACACATTCAATTATTACTGATGTAACTACAATACATGCGAAGGTATTTAGTACTACGTACGCTATACTTAATAACTAATAGCACTTTAAACTAATGAAATACAAATACGTTTCTCCACAAAACACCAATTTAATATAACTTACTTAACACTGAAACGCTCGTCATCTCCAAATTACATAAACACACTTAACAACCCCTTCAGCGATGTGTTATATAGTTATATACATAAAGATGGGGGTAAGCGAAACGGTTTTATTATGATGTGATCTCGTAATACGTGTTTAGGATTATGTAGTCGTAAAATAAAAGCGAGGAAATTAAGGAAAAAGCACCGTTTATTAATCGAAAGTCTGTTTAAAAGAAACAATGTTAGTACAGTGTACTTTAAAAGTTATAAAACTCAAATATGAAAATATTATTATAGCCAATTTTTAAAGTAATTAGCTATATTGCAGTCAGAGGAAAGGTGTTGTGGAAGTATATTCATTAAAAAGCCATTGTTAATATTATTTTAATAATTTTTCTATATAATGGTTAGTTATGTACGTAACAACCCATAAATCCGAATAGAAGTATACTAAAACACAAGTAACAAATTATGTTGTTTCAATGTTACTCGTATTGCTTTCATTAGTTTTAACAAATGGCAAAGAAAGAGGTTCCAAAAAAGAAAAAACTTGAAGCTTGGTAAAACAGTCATACCATGAAGTAGTTTCCATATGAAAACAGCACCATATACGAGGCGTTACCCAGAAATTCCCGGAATATTAAAAAAGCACAATAAATTTTTCTACAATTTATTCAATATCATACACTTCAAAGTACGCTTCTTCCGCATAAATACACCGATCTCAGCGACTTGTTCATAACTGGAAGCAGTACTGGAAGTGTTCGCTATTAACGTGTTCAGCACTGTCTGCGATTCAGCCTGGATCTTCTCAATCGCAAAACTGCACCTCTTGAGTTTCAGTTTCAACTTCGGAATCAGGAAGAAGTTACAAGGGGCAATATCTGGGGAGTATGTAGGGTGTGGTAGTACTACCATCTTCGTCGAGGGTAGAAACTGACATACAAGTGACGTGTCCACGAATTCTTGCGTCACTTGGCAGGTCACTTGCGCCGTACGACAGGCTGACAATGTTACGTTATGGATTGTTCTCCTTCTTGCAGGATACCATCACGTAGTTTTGCCAAGCTTGTGGCGTGTTTTCCGTCGATGGACGACTGGAACGCTCATCATTATCAACCGAAACATGTCAATTTTTAAAACACCACTGTACCACTCATAAGTTTACGTCTGGCCTAAAGCATCCCCACCAAATGCTTTTTAAGCATTTTCAGAGATTCCGTTGCTGTTTTACCAAGTTTAGCAGAATTTGATGTATGCATATTCTTTGCTCTTTCACATCAGACATTGTAATATTGCAGAATAACTCAAACACAACTCCGCAAATATAAACACAAACACTATTTGTCACCACCTAGCAACGTACCGTTAGACAAACTGTTAGTACAGTTAGTACAGTTAGTATACCATGTAGCCGCGTGCGTCTGCACTATAGCGAAACCTGTAGTGTAAGCAAAACACACAGAGGTGTCCGTGTGTTAGAATGGTAAAGAAGTAGACGCAATGTTGCAATGGATAACAAGAGAGCCTAGTATATCGCATATCCCTATGATGCACTCGTATTTGTCCAATAAATTCACATTTAGACGGTGTAGTCGCGCAAGCGCATTAGCTGTCGCTCCCGCATATGGGTGTTAGTTGCAATGTTTATATCGTCAGGGGAACTACTCGCTCACATTATTTAATAAACCGCGTTGTTGGTGTACGTAACGGTCATTTAAAAAATGGAGTATTATACACCGGAGCAAAAACTCTTTATGATTAAACAATTTTACGGTGGTCATTCCGCGGAAGTAACTCGAGCTTTATTTGCAGCTAATTACCCTGAAAGTCAAATTCCCAATGCAAGCACCATTCGTAGGACAGTTAATCGGTTCGAAACTACATTTTCTATAGTAACTAATAAAAGTAAAGTTGTTCCGGATAAGAATATAAGTGATATAGAAATTCGAGTATGTGCTTTAGTCGAAGTAAATCCCAATATGTCGTCTCGATAAATTGCCCGCGAATTGGGTATCAGCAAAACAACGGCTCAAAATATTTCACGTACTAATAAATATCGTTCATACAAATTTATCGCAAGTTCTCGCAGTAAAGCCATAGTTTCACGAGCTGTATGGCTAGTGGCGCCATCTTGTTGGAAGTAAATGTCTTGTAGACCACGGGTGTCAAGTTCAGGCAGCAAATAGTCCCTTATCAAGGCGCGATAACGGTCGCCATTCACAGTCACATTCCGGCCGGCTTCTGTTTTGAAGAAATATGGACCAATTATTCCACCGGCCCATAATCCGCACCAAACAGTTGTTTTGTCTGGATGTAATGGTAGCACTTCAATCTCTTCAGGTTGCTCATCACCCCAAATATGGGCATTTTGTTTATTCACGGACCCATTAAGCCAGAAATGGGCCTCATCGGAGAACAAAATTTTTGTCGAAAACAGTGGATCTTCTGCAAGTTTATCAAGAGTCCAATGGCTGAAACGGAAACGATTCGGAAGGTCGGTCGCCTTTAGTTCTTGCACTAGCTGAATTTTGTATGCTTTTAAACAAAGATCCTTTCGTAAAATACGCCAAGTTATTGCATACGACAAACCAAGCTGTTGAGAACGGCGACGAACTGATTCTTCCCGGTCTTCGCTTACACTCGCTGCTACTGCCGCTATATTTCCTCCACTAAGTGCTGAATGAGGTCTATGTGGTCGCGTATTATCCATTATTGTAAATTGAGTTTCAAACTTATTGATGGTATAGCGAATTGTGCGTTCGGTAGGGCGATTATGTGGCCCATATGTTGCTCTAAGCGCACGATACACATTCCTTGAAGAACGCCCATTTTCGTAATAAAGCTGTACTATTTGTAGACGCTGTGCCGGGCTAAGTCTTTCCATTACGTAATGTCAAATAATACTGAACCAGAATGCGCAGTCCGCTGACGCGTCGCATGCGCGCTCAGCCATTAAATCCCCTCCTAAAAAAGTACCTCCAAATGAATCACCCATTATAAGCTTGAATGGACAACAGTCTCATCTTCAACGATCATGTTCCTTTAAATTTTGAAATGATTAGAAGTTTTAAAATTCCATGAAGTTAATTACGTATTTACACTTGGATTCCTAAAACTCACTCTCTAGATTTCCTTATCTCTAAACTCACGAGAAATATTCTGCTTCTAGATAGCGTAACTGATAGTTGATAATACAACTTTTGTAAAATCTAACATTTTGTAGATTAAGCGCTATTGACATAAAAAAGAATCCAAGTTATTAAATTTGTGCATTGCTTTACAAAAAGTTGGTGTTGTGAAAAAAAATGGAAATTTTGTTTTAAAGTATTGAACAATGATTTTTTAACAACTTTCTATGTGGGTTAATTCACAAACAAAGTACCATCAAACAGCACTGTTTGCAGTTGGTGTGCAGAATTCAAGCGTGGACGTAGAAATCTTAGTGATCAATTTCGTGAAGGTTGTCTGTTGTTGCATTAAACATTGATGCAGTAAGAGTAATGAAACATATAGATCAGCATACGGCATACCAGGCATCAACGTCAAATAAATACGGAATATTTTGCATGAGCATTTGGTCCTCATAATTTAGCTTAATAACACAATGGAGCAAATGCTCATGAAATTCAACCGCAGTGCTTTAAATTCTGTGATTAAATTTTGCTACGAGGCCGAAACAAAGTGTCAATCAGCTGTTTGGGTGTAACGAGATAAACCTAACCTAACAAAAATTGTTCGATCGAGAAAAACATGTTTCCAAAATTGGCTACTGTATACATCTTAAAGTAGACTGCTTTGAAAAACAATAAAGGCATATAGACTAATTTATGTTTTTCCATAACATTTTTAAAAACTTTTCATGCAAACGTCGCATATTCATTTCCAAATAGATGTGTATTTCCAATAACACTAAAGAGTCCATACTTCTTTAAGAGACTTTGCCTTTTTAGAAGAAAAAGTCGTCTCTATCCGTCTTATTTATCCTACTGGTGCAGATAAAAAAAGAAGGAATGAATGTTTTTTAAAAACTTTTTAAAGCGCTCATGAATGAATCTTTTAAATCCAAATAGAATGAATTCGCAAATACGAGGACAGTAATTGCGAGTATCTGGTCTTCGCACACTTTTTCCAGTGTACCGAGGTTGAGTAACTGTGTCATTTATTACGAGTTCTATCGAATCTTGCAGGCCTTTGAAAGCTGTTTATGGCAACGATAGTTTGGAATATTGTAGTCCTGATTCTCCACGTGAATGCAAATTCAAAAGAGTTCCATCAGCACAGAAAGTCATGCTCACCAGTTTTTGAGATGCAAAATGAGTAATTCATACCGAATATATGTTAATTGGATCAACTATTAATTAAAAGTTTTTTCATGGACGGAATCAAGAAATTGATTTATCGTTTGAAGAAATGTGTTGCACTAAATGGTGATTATCTTGTATTTTCTTATTCTTATTTTATAGAATTGGAGATCATATATGTCAGTGCCCCCCTCCTATGTACTCCATAAGCTCTTTTCTAACACGTGTTCAAAAAGTCTTATGTTTGGGGCCATTATGAACAAGTTAATGCATATCTGTAATATACCCGTACGGCCGGTATTATCAACTGATATTAAAAGTAGTTTTAGTTAAAAGACATTTAAATTAAGTGTACCTCAAATTAGGGGTTCTGTATTATGAAATGTATTTAAGCAGTATTTAACTAAATGTGATATTTAGGAAGGTCGGTAAATACTTTAGAACAATATATGTATACGAATTTAGCACATTTGAATAGTTTGTTTCTGGCTGCGCTTTGGTTTGTGTTGCTTTTAATTCAAAATTAATAGCAGATCTTTAATATTGTTATATGTTTCCTTAGAATTAAGTTCTAGTTGTAAAATGGTTTTTAATTGAGGTACATAGTTTTGTAAACTGTAATAAAAAGTAACAATATCTAACAGTTGCATTCATATATTAGAAATGTTTATAAGAAGAAAAAAATTCAAACAACATTTAATTTCTCTTTAAAAAATCATAATAAATTTCGAAAATTTATTGGTAGAGAACTTAATATTAAACAGAAAATATTTAGCTTATAATGGAAGTAAGTACACTGCCCGACATATAAAACGCGTACACTAACATATTATCATTGTAAACCAAGCTTATAGAATTTTACATGTCTTATTTGACTTGTCAAATTTGACCTAAATGGCACTAGCAATGTATGTATAGCCTATGAAGTCTATAAGTGACAGTATGAATATATTTGTCCCGTTTACCTAACTAAAAACCTCTGATTTTGTGCTCATAAGAGCTGTACGGATTTTATATGTCGCGCAGTATACACAGAAATTTCGAGGTTATGTAAGTATATCTGAGTTACAGATTATAGAAGTGCATACAAACATGCGTTAATTCCCTTTTTAATACTTAGGTACTGTAGTTAAATTAAGGCATTTAGGTTTAAATGCGTGTTTAGAGTTAAATGTTCCTTTAAGCATTGATAATTACACTTACACTTTTAAAAGTCAAGCTTGAGTTAAATTATTTCTTTAAATTATTTTTCGGGAAAATGTTTATTCATGAAGAAAACAAATATATATATATATATATATATATATATATATATATATATATATGTATATATATTTGCAATGGAAATTTATATTATTCTATAAATGAGAGAGAAAGTAAAGAAAAATTAATGGAGAGAAGAATTTCCGCAAAGATTTTCAAATTTCATCGTTGATAATAGCAAAATTTCCACTGCAATTTTAAGAACATCGTGTTGAAGACTAAGTTCCGTAAATCTCAAAATAAGAACGTGAAGATCTCGTTAAATTAGCAAGGAATATAATCCACGAAGCTCCGACTATTTCTGTACGACGACTATCTTAACAATTAAATTTAAGCGTAGGATCAACACATACTGTTCTTAAAAAGGATCTTTAAGTCTGCTTTACAAATTGCAAATGTACTATGAACTGCTTTCTCCAGATTATGTAAAGAGAGTTGCACATTGCCAATGGTTTAATAATAATATTAATTATATTATTTTATCCTGATAATAATATTAATTATGGCAAACTTTTAAATGAAATAAAAGTAGTATTGTTTTAATATTTAATAATATTTTAAATTAGCATACCTTCGATCCATTTCCTGTAAAGGATTCTGTTAGTAGCTGTCTTATATATCGTGATACGAATACGATATCCAAATAACAATGCGAATAACAACGAGAATATGCTTACTAAATATGATGTATTTTCTAAATAACAGTGTTAGAAACATTCACAAATAAAGTCGTAAATATTAGATAAAGTTCAATGAATATCTTAAAATTCTGTAGACCTACGCAAGTAATAAAAATCAAATGCTAAATATTAATTTTAAAAGTACAATAAACAATGTATGTTTCCACTTATAATTTATGGATACATAAAATTAGGAATATTTATTATCTTCTAAAAAAAAGTAAGTGTAATTATAAGGTTAAATGACAAGACACAACTGTAATTGATTTCATATTCACACACACAATAATAGCCACAGACTCAGATTAGCAAAGTAACTTAACCAACACAGCCGATAATAATTTCAATGAAACATGTTTATAATACTAATAGGACTATGTAAGGAACCGCATCCAGTTCGTGTCACTAAAGCGGCGAGCAAGTAAAATGTTTTAGTTCTTTGTGAATTACTGTAAATGTGAATTAAGATAATTTAAGTAAGATGGGTATGCAGTTTTCAAAGGAAGTTCCCAAAATACAAAAAATATACCCTAATAAATTGAACTAGGATTCATCGGTGAAAAAATTTAAATTCAGAATTTAATTATCATTTAAACAAACAATTATTAAACGAATTGTTATAAGCGATTTTTGGTTCGGCAATATAGTTTTGATACAATCGAAACTTTGTATGGGTGAATGTTCTTCTTAAGTACTCTTATCGCAGATATCCCCGTAAATAACAATATACTCAAGTTGTTATACAACAGTTTTGTCAAAATTAGGCGTTTGTGCTAAGAATTTTTGTTAAGATTTTGTTAGGCTTCCACCAACAACATCCTCTGTTGACAAAGTGGTTGACCTGGGAATTTTTCAATGTTTACTCACATTACGTTATAAAATTCGTCGTTTGTGATGACCAATATATCATAATCAATATTTACATCTAGAAATTATTGCGTAAATTGATCAAAACACGATTGCAATGTATAAACTCATATTCCATTAGCATTGTTTTGTCTTAAAACGAAATTTGTTCATTTGCATATACACTTTGCCGCAAAATTAAGGGATCACACATTTTTTTTTAAATAAGCAATTTTTTGTCAATGAAATAATTTTTTTAATTGTGTGTTATTGTTGTATCAGCAAGTATACGTAATAATTGAAAGTACGAATTAAGTACTATAGCGCATTTTTCAATGATTTTTTTTTAATAAATCAATAATAAAACACAAATGTCAACTTAAAGTGACAATATGAATCACCGTCAGCATCATAATCATTTATCAAAAACCAACGTTGTTAAATTGGTGACTCTTGTCGAAGAGAGTCAGTCCTAGAGAAAGGATCCTGTAAGATTGAATGTGTCACAAAGTGTAGTGAGCAGGGCACGGACTAGGACATCATATTATTGTGGAAGACCTGGACAAAGCTGAAGAAGGAAAACAAACCCAATAGAATATCGTTTTATAAATTTAACCGCTTAAAGAAAAAAGTTTTGCAGTTCAAGGGAACTAAAACAAGACCTTCAGCTGGCTACTAGTAATGTTGTTAGCGCTGATACTGTAAGTAGAAGATTAAAGAGCATAAGTTTGAAGCCTTATAGATCTGCAACGTGTCCCACTTTGACTGTACCTCACAAGCGAAATAGACTAGAATTTGCTCGGCAACATGTTAATTAGACTATTGAAGAATGAAGACATGTGTTATTCACTAACGAGTCAAAGTTTTAAGCTTTACCAATGATCGACGAGAAAGAGTTTGAGAGAGAGCTAGTTTTGAAAGAAAATCCCAGTGGAGTAATTCATGCAATGTGCTGTCAGAGGAATCGACAGATTTGGTGGAGGGTCTGTTATGGTATGGGATGTTATAAGTTTGGATGAACGTACGAATCTTGTAATCCAAGGCACTATGACAGTATTACGGTATAGAAATAACGCTTGCCTGCATACAGCGCATATCATAACGGACGAGCTTATCGCTGCGAATCTCAATGTTTTAAACTGGTCAGCTCGAAGTCCGGATCTAAATCCTATAGAGCATTTATGGGATCATATGGGTAGAAAAGTTCGAGCTCATGTGAATCCTCTTTGGATGTTAACAGAGCTCCCGGAGCGATTACAATAATGATAAAGGGGTTGCAACCTTAATCCAAACCATGCCTTCCAGGCTTATATCGCAGCAAAAGGTGGTCATACACGATATTAATCTGTTTCTTTGTAATTTTCTCTGTTAACGTTTAAATTTTTAGAATACTCTTGGAATTATCTAATAACTGTTAAAAGCAAAGTCAATACATCGATAATTATATACAAGTATCGAAAGATGCAATTAAAAGTAAAATAAAAACATTATATATAGTGTTGTAGTATGTTAAGTGTAATTAAATCGAGCATATAGAATTCGGACATAATATTCACAATTTTATGAATATTCAATATATATTTACAAGTTGAAATCATTGTATAACCTGTTATATTACAGTATTTGATTGCAAAATTTTACTTATATTTTAAGAAACAGCATCTTTTACATTTGTCAGTACATTACTTTATTCATTAGACCGTTTGTATTTCTACCTTGGTTTATCAGTGAACGAATTCAATACACAGTTTTTAATCTGCTTATCTATTCATAAATTCACGTTTCCTAAATATGCATCAATAAATTCTATTAGAAAAATGGAATTTATTCTACTTAATACTTAGGTATACAACCAATACATAATTCGTATAGTTTAAAATTGGATTGTTAAATCCTTGGAGCGTGTATATAGATAGACACAATATACCAAGAATCGGTAACTCTGGAAATTTCCCGTGTCATATCGTCATCTGGTAGTACAACTGATACGGCCCACTTGTATTAATTATCCAATAGTTGTTTAAAATCAAGGTAAACATTAGTATCAACATATCAATTCCATTTGATCAACAATAAAGGATTTAAAATGTTTAACATTAACCGATCATATTTGTGAGCTTTACCTTAGATTTAGACCTTAGGTTTAAATGGTGAAATAAATAAAATACTTAAAAACTACTAAATAAATAAAATACTGAAGAAACACCTAAACCTCAATATAACTACCGCCAAACAATATAAAGAAAACTTATACAGAAGTTACGCCCCGTGAGCGGTAGGTCAAGATACGAGCACGCATTATGTAATCCGCTATCAAAATGAGCCATCAAAATAAAGGCATCTTGCTCAGGTGTAAACCCCATCGATATCGTTTACCTAAAACCATTTATACATGGTGTCCTTCGAATAAGAAACAACGTATGAAAAATGGAATATTGTAGTTATATAGAATATGAGTCCAAAATATTGTCAATTACGACGCGAATCCCAAAATTTAAAAATCTCTGAAAATTGTATTACGTGGCACCTATATATTCAAAAGATTGAGAATATAAATACGTCTATTGAAGTTACATACACACATACGCAAAACTATTACATTATTGTATGCCAAGGTCAATAGCCTCAATATATTTACGTACAAAATCAGCTGCTTATATATTCCAGTGAATTATTAAAAATTAAGATACCAAAAATAATATGTAGGCAAGAACTTTCAGAAATAACCTAAATCACCTTCATTTTTTTTGTATTACGAAAATGTTTTTTTTTGTTAGGAGAAATAAGAAATAAAATGCCGCTATTGTATTTAAAGGCAGCGATGTTCGTGTTGTATCTGTATTGTTATGGCAAGAGTTAAATAACCTGGTACGAAAGTCAAGTTTAAAGATGACATATTAAAAGAGCATGTAAGATGTTGGCATTACGGCCATTTAAAGTCCTATTTGTAACAGTCTATTTGTAATTGAAAAATTGTATCGAACGTACGTAACGATCGACAACTGAATGAAACTTAAAGCGGGATGGACAATAACAAGACTGTTCTTTTTGTTATTATGGATCATCTACCGCTCCGATAGTATTGCTGATATACTCACTCGCACAGTGGCATAACACAATTTTTTTAATATCTTTGTATTTTTTTACTCGCTTATGAGAGGAAATTTTGGGAAAATATTTTATTTAGTCTTTCCCTTTTTTATTCGTTGTTTTTTTATTTCAAGGATACCCGGTATAACACAAAATTTCAATATATGAAATAGCAATTTTTATTTATACACAGTTTAGAAATATGTTATAATTAACGAGACCTTAAATGAACTGTTCAAAAATTTACAATAAAATATAAAAGATGACCAGTGCAAAATAAACTCGAGAAATTGCTTATATATTGCTGTTAGGTAAAATGAAACTAATTTGACAGTAAAAATAATAAATTATGTAGGGTAAGAAATTTAGAAAACCAAAATTCATGTTTGTACATCCAATGAATTTAACCACATTTAATAGAAATGCAAACAAACTATGTTAACAAGTTTAATTTGTTAAAAGGTTATTCTCTTATACAGAAACATTTTGAACTAAAACCTAAAGGTAGAACAATTAACGAAACTGTACTGTAAATAACTAGGTTACATGTACCGAATTTTACAAGAGTGCTTTTCCGCATTAATTAATAGAATTTGCGTGTTTTTCCAGGAGAACAACGTCAGGCTGCATACTGCATAAGGAATCATTCGTAAACTAAAAAAACTCGATGGACTAGAGTTACTACCACACTCACTCTGCATTATCACTAGAGTGGACCAATCCGGAGCGAAAGCAGAGGCGTGACTAACGAATTGGTTCACGATTACTTAGTATGTTGTTCAAACACGTATAATAGCAGCAGGAAGGTGTATTCTGTGTATTTAATAATGTTGCACAGCTATGTTCGATAGAAGACGCAAGAAATGAGTGTATTTTAAGTAAGTTTGAAAGTCACGCCTCTGCTTTCGCTCCCAATTGGTCCACTCTAACTATCACTATCCGATTGCCTTCTGTTTTACGCCATCCAAATTATTAGAAGTAAAACTGCATGTGCAGTATATATCTAACAAATCGCTTTTTTAGATATTTCATAAAATATTCCTTCTTCTTTGGTAAATCATATAAACGTTAATATTTTCCATTTTTCTAGGCATCAACCAGTACTGTTACAAAAAGAATGATTATTCGTAACTTCTAACAAGCGCCTTAACATAGATTATGTAAATATATTTTCCGTGGGAGTCAATTAAAGGTTAAACACATTCACTAAACAACTATAATAATTTAGATTCCAAATACAAATTAAATTTATGAAATCGACAAAAATAAATTAAAATTCCTAATTTTATTGTTTTTTTTTATTTGTTTCCCAATTTTAAAAAACACAAGTCACTTAAAACCTACAAATTAAATTAAATGGAATAGAGAATTGTTAAAAAAAACTAGTTCTGTGACATGCATTTCAACATATGTCATGTAGATGTTGAAAAAAAACTCTTATCAAACTCTTTATATAACTTTTACAAGGTGATAAATTTCTATCATTTTCATAAAAAAAAATTAAAAATACATGGATTAATGAGGCAACTATTAATCATCATAAATAACTGTTAAGTATTTAATTACATCGATATTGCTTTAGTGGCTTAAGTTCTTAGAATGTTTTAGACTTTTCTTTCTATATATACATTACGAAATGGTAAAAAATCCCGTAGGTTTAATTTTTAATAGGCTTTCTAAAAAACCATTTAATGAATATTTTAAAGAAGATTTAAAGTTGGGACTACATACACATTAAGTAAATTATTACTATTAATACCTTTACAGTAAAGATTGAATTCCCATGGTGAAGAAATTAATACAAATTTATCATTGAGAGTAGGTGTAATGTGATATAAATTTGTATTTACTATTAGAGGCGCAGTTCAGAATTTGAAAAATGTAGATCTTTTATACAATTATTATTTGATTTTCTGTTTATGTAAATTAAAATGATATGAAAAAAAAATGATATAAAATCAAATGAAAATTTAAATGTAAGTGAACGATTTTAATATTACAATTTAAACATAACTAAAATTTTTGTTAATTTCTATCCGAAAAATTCTTGCTACTATAATTTTTTTTTTGTTTAAACACTCATTACTTTTTTTAAATTTGGGTGAAAATATGTTTATTTATGCCTATTTAATAATTACTGTATTCTCTTGAATACATTTTAGAATACTATTATCATTATATTACTTAAAATATAAATTTTAATAGTGGATCAGTGAATCTGACGAAAGAGGGCAGAAGTAAAAAAATTATTTGTTTTCTTTTCAAATTGCTGATCTTTTCAAAGGACGCTTGTGATCTGAGTAGAAAATAAAACGTTTTTAGCATGTTTTGAAACATAAAAAAAATACGAATAAATGATAGGTTCTCGTTTTTAAAGAACTAAAGAAACTATGAAATCGAAGTCAAGCTGGAGTCTGTTTACGAAGACCAATCGCGGTAGACAGCAGAGTTTAAACGTGGCCAGATCAGTGTTTTTGACGAACAACGCAGCGAACGCCAAAAAGATGTGTGTTTTCCAGATATTTTCCGAAATAATTCCGAATAATAACGATTGACAAAAACTGGATTTACCATTATACGCCAGAAAATGAAGCAATAATCGAAACAATGAACTACGGCTGGTTCAAGTTCTTTGAAGAAGACAACACCATGCACTCGGCCGGAAAGGTTATGTGACTGTCTCTTGGAACTGCAGTTGGATCCTTCTTGTTGTAAAAAAAGTAAAAGGATAACAAGTGAATAGTATGCGCGATACAAAGCAATGTAAAAGGCCCCACTTAAACGAGAAACGAATCCTTTTTCTTCAGTATAATGCATATGTTCACAATTCGACGGTTCAATGACAGACATTCTTGAACTATATTTTAAACTGCTTCCTCATCCAGTCTTTTTCCCAACCTAAAAACTTGACCCGTGGCAAGAAATTTGGGTTAAATGATGAGGTACTCATTGAAACTACACATATTTCAAATTGTTTGACAAAGTTTAATTTTCTAAAAGAATAGAAACACTTGTCTATCGGTGGATTGAATGTAGCAAGTTACAAGGAGAATACCTAGAAAAATAAAAGAATACTTTGCCAAAGAGTTTGTGTTTTCTAGTCTACTTTCACTAATTACTGAACCTCTCTTGTATCATCATTATAGTTATATTTCTTAAAACTTTATTCTCTATTATTTATTCATATACGCAAATACGTACTGATATTAGTAGTATTGTTTTTTATGTAAATAATGTTCACTAGCACTCGGTTCATAAACTGAAAAATTATAAAAAGTATAATATTTTTAAGAATAGAAATAAAACTACGGTTTTAATCTTCAGTTTTAATCATTACTCGTAAAACGACAATTGTTTCGCCAACACAGTGGCTTCCTCACGTGTTTACCTCTAAACAGTAAACAAACTAACGTTAGTTAGTTAGTTAGTTAGTTTGTAACGTACTGTTTAGAGGTAAACACCTGAGGAAGCCACTGTGTTCGCGAAACAGTCGTCGTTCTACGAGTAATGATTAAAAGTGAAGATTAAAACCGTAGTTTTATTTCTATTCTTAATTATGGATTTTCATGAAGTAAATGCCGAATCAATTCAATTATAATATTTTTTTTGAAATCAGCATTCGTTCCGGTTATTATTAACCACTGAAGAAAAGTATCTAACAGTTCCACCATTTTATAGCGAGAAAGCGTCGCCGATTTTTCTATGCACTATCTACGCCTATCGTCGGGAAACATTTGACTCAACGCATCCAAGTTATACTTTATTGGTATGTATCATAGAACAGGATCTACAGCAATTTTAATGTTATCATTACTGTTGTTTCTTCATGATTCTCTCAAATATGTTAGAGTTATAGAAGTTCGTAATAGAATGTCGAATTAACGATTCGTATTTATTCTACTTGTAAAAATTTACTGACTGTTATGTATGTGTATTGTTGTTATTTGCATTAATTCGTGGACCTTGAATGATAATTCTAATGATTTGTTAATTAACACTCCAGGTAATGAATTATAATTATTATGTTTAGTTTTATCGCACTTTTTCGACCTATCGCTTGCATAAATTTCACTCACATATCTATGAATATGAACTCGGCTAACGCGATTGGTTTTGCGGTATTAATATGAATCACAGAACGTATACTATTACAAGTTCTACGAACATTTTATTTCTTTTGCACACCGGGCACGTCGCCGGGAAACATTTTACTCAACCCAAATATCTGTGATTATGAGTTTGATTGTACGGGGTTGATTTTGCATTAGTATGCATCATAGAATAGATCTATTACAGCTCCTATAAGCAGTTATTATTTATCCTGTACACAGAGCATGTCTCCAGTTCAACGTGGCATGAACAGGCTATATCAAAGTTTATAGCTGCTTATCTGTTGTAAGAATTGTCGTATATTGGAAGTTATGTTTAGCATTAATTTTTTTGTATTTCCGATTGAGAGTTAGTAGACAATTCAAGCATATGCAAGTTCTGAATAAATATTTCTGGACTTGTACGTGTATTCAATATTATAAATCATATTATAATTACTTTATTTTACTTCCATATTCTTTAAACTTCTTAAACTAATCGTAGGTATCTATTAATATTTTCCGAATATTTGTTTTTATATTGCAGTCACTGAGAATTGCTATTTCATTGAGAGCTGTAATTTAGTTTTGTGCATGTACTATAAGGGTCTTGTCTGTTAATATCGCGTTGTTCCAGTGAATTTGATGTGTTGCATATTCTACTCTACTTTTGTACTCTACTGCTGCTAGTAATTTGAATCCTTCCGTTACATAATCAATCGTGTGAGTGTATAGACCACATTTTCAGCATTGATCGTTTGCGAGTGTACTATTTTTCATGATATAGGTTTTTATGCTTATTGAAAATCCTTCTTTTTCAGGATAGACGAAGCCTTCTTGAAGTCACTTATGCGTCATTTGGATATTTATTCCTTCGTCTTTTACTATGTTTATATATCTCGCATAGTATGCTCTTGCTGGCCATGTATTTAAAATCTGTGAATTTTGATTTTGATGTTTCCTTGTGCTTCCTTGTGCTATTTATAGATGTGTAATTACTGTTTGCTTTAATAAATGCATACAAATAGCATCCTACATACTAATTTTTATATTATTATTAAAATTGATATTACACTTTATTAACAATTGTCTCAATTTAAAAATTGATGTATAATGTGTTACTTCTTCGATGAACAGGTAAAGATATTTCTATTCACCTCGCATGAGATTATGTTAGCACTAGAAAGATTTCTTTCTTTTTACCCACAATAAAATTCTAATGAAGATGCGGGTATCAAATTCTGTGTGGACCTATGGAGTCCAATTATAGAAATACATCAAACCAACTAGCATTAACATAACACAAAAATATCAAAACAAATAATTGCGGAACATAGTCAACGCGCCATGCTATCTTCCTCATCTATTTTTTGGGGTGGGCGCCAGCACGCCTAGGCACTTGAGCACAGTGCTCTTTGCGCCACCCCCAATACATCTCACAGTACTACTCTGTTATACTTGTGGCCTCGATAAAAGCCACTATCCTCCTCGTGTATTTTGAGTACCTTCGTAGAATCCAATAGATCTCTTCCGAAGTGTTTCTGTCTGAGTTCTTTCAGATCCTCACATGTGTATTTTACATGAAGGCTAGTTTCCTTCTGATTTTCACATTTCCTACATCAGGATTCGCTAACCAAGCCATGTTGTACAAATGTTTCTTTAAAGGACCATGTCCAGTTATTAACCCGGTAATAATTTTAATTTCTTTTTTGTTACTACGAATCAGGTTGTCTGAAAACCTAGCGTCCAACTCCCTTAGTAGTGTTTTAGTATGATATTGACCTGCTGTTAGCTTCCATTTCTTTTTTATGTACTCTTTCTAGCAATAACCAGATCTCCCTTCTAGCGAAATCCTTCGCGATTCCATATACAGGTTCTGGCCTTATGAAGTTTCTATTAGTACCTTCCTTGATAAGTTCGTCGGCTAACTCATTGCCTTTTATTCCATCATGTCCTGGCACCCATATTAGTGAGGCAGTCTATTGAGGATCTCTTTACAATTTTTCACCAGTTTACACCTAGTAAATGGATTCATAATGTCTTTAATAGCTGCCTGACCATCAGTCATTATGTTGATTTTTTGTTTGAAAAACCGTTGTTTCCCCAGATTTAACGATATCTTCCTTCTGGGGCACATTCCGCATATACCTGCATCTGTACCCCGATTGGATGGCGATCCATCCGTGTATCAGATGCCAGCACCCCAATCGCTCGAGTGAATTTTAGGTATAGATTTGGTATAGATATGTTCACCTTAGCTGCAAACATAATCTCAAGTGCCAAACTGCCCGCCAGCTTTTGTAATATCGGCTCTCCCAATATAGTTCCTGTGGTATCTGTATGGCCCCTTACAACCTTATTAGGATACCATTCGCCATTGGCCTTTAGCCTCAGGATCGCAACCATGGCTTCCGCTTTTACAAATAATTCCAACGGAGGGAGACGCACAATGGCCTCCATGGAGGCGGTTCCCGTGCTGTTCGTGATCCGAACAGAGCCTGTCGCTGAAGAGTCGTGAGAAGTCCCACCGACAATGTCAGCTCGGTCCTCCTCCATCAGACAACTGCCCCATAGACAATCGTTGGTCCTACTACTACTGTGTACAAGTACTTTGTTTTAGTCCCCAGGTCTTACCAATGTCGCCCTGTCCGCCACTTTGACTAGATGCCTGCTCCAATTCAGTTTCTCACCTAAATACTTCAGTTCTCTGATTAGTTTTAACTCTTGTCCGAACAGCCTTACGCTACACAGATCATTTAGTTTTCTCATGCTGATTGAAGCTATCTATCTCTCTCTACCTATTTCTCTACAATTCGCAGATCATTTCACATGATGCTCGCACTGTCCCCGGGAATTTTCCCTGGTACACAAGCGCCATGCTATATACATAACACTGATCACTTTCTAGATCTACAACTAGAGACATTTGTCAAAGAAATGAAGAAGTTTGCTACGACTAACGAGATGAGGTTCCATCAACACCTCAATACAGAAGTAATCCGCCCACGAATCAATATTAATTTACTGCATTGACTCAACGGTATCAAACGATTTGAGTAGATAGATATAGCGGAAGTAATAGTGAGTATTGCCCGCCAAGTGAATTATACTCAATGCGCAAAGTACAATAAGAAAAGTAAAAACATAATTAGTTAAATAAATTAATTGAATCGGGTGGCTGTATATTATTTGAAATTATTAGTAATACAAGTTACCAAATAAATAACTAATTTGTTAAATGTTATTGTATAACTAATAATTGAATCATAAATCATTTCCAATTTTATTTATCAATAATACAAAGAATAATTACATCCTAATCCATGCTATATTCGCCGTTACTGTAAATCTTTCTTTGCTACCTATCAGTTAGCTTATTCTTGCCTTTAAGAATGAATTCAGGTAATAAAGTTTTTTACTCTTGAACCTGGTTACCAAATTGTTTGTTGATTAAAGTATTTTCCAGGGATTGATAAATGAGATAAGTGATGTAAGATTAGGCAAAACTCTAAAATTCTTTCCTGCATTACATTATGCCACGATTATCCTACCACATCCACAATTACATTTTTTTCCAGGAAGGTCAGATTTACAATATGCTTAAGCAACCAGAAATTTCTTTTCTTTGAAAAAAGGTAAATAAATTATTTTTTTCTATATTTTCGAGCTTATGGCCTAATTGGTCGTTTAACTTAAAAACATTAATTTTGATTTTAATTAATTTTAGTAATTTACAGTATTATCAATTATTAATTTTTCTACTAAGTCGGAATTATTTAAAACAGAGGGAGGTCTGAAGCAGGGTGGGGTGCTCAGTCCAGTACTATTCAATATATTTATGGACAAAATACTAAAAGAATGTAAACCGAAGCTAATGCATATGATTATAGGATACAAACATTTAAAGCCGATTGAAATAACTGAATGTATATTTGCTGACGATTTAGTAGTGATGGCGAACAGTGAACGAAATTTACAAAAGAATGTAAATGAATGGAACCAAACATTGAAAAAATACAACATGAAAGTCAATACGAAGAAGACAAATGTAATGATGATATCGTCAGGAGTAGAAGAACAAATAAAGATATATATTGAAGATGAAAGAATAAAACAAGTGTCACAATACAAATATCTAGGAGTAAAGATTGAACGAAATGGAAATCAAGAAATTGACATTAATGAACGAATAGGAAAGACGGCCAAACTATACCATGCCATGAGACAGACATTGATAAATAAGAAAGAAATATCTACCAAAACCAAGATGACTGTATTCAAGACAATATACAGACCTATTCTAGTTTACGGAAGTGAAACATGGGCACTCACAAACAGGCTAAGAAGTAAAGTGCAGGCTAGTGAAATGAAATATCTAAGAGGGGTTAAAGGAATAACACGCAGGGACAGGATAAGAAATGTTGATGAAAGAGCAGAATTGCAAGTAGAATCCATTTCAGAGTACATCGAAAGAAAACAGCTAAGATGGTGGGGCCATTTACACCGGATGGAAGAAAACAGACCAGTAAGGAAGATATTGGAGCCAGAGTTAGAATTAAACGAAGACCTGGAAGACCGAGAGAAACATACGAAAATATAGTAGCGAAAGCGATACAAAGAAGAGGACAGACGGTAGCCAATGCGAGGAATATGGCGAAGAACAGAAAACAGTGGAAAGACTTTGTAAATATAAAATAGAGTATAGTAACAACTTCCCCTACACCGCAAGGTAAAAAAGGGGTTAATGATTGTATATATATATAATTTTTCTACTATTGACCTTCAGATACTCTGACGACGCTTTAATGTAAGAGCGAAAATTTAGCCTTTTTTTCATTTTTTGTAGTCCATAAAACGCCATATTTATTTTTCTTTGGAATGAATACCTGTAATATATTTGTACTTATGAGTACTTTACGACTTTTCGTGTCATTAAATACCCTTTACTTAATAATTATAATGATTACTGGGTTAATACACAATAAAACAGACTTGCCAATGTCTGAGCAATAACTTAATGGTCTGTGCTTTCATGAAATAATTGAAAATTAGTACTGTTCAGTTGGACTCTGAACAGATATATAATATTATACACATTATTGAGCGTCATTTCGATCATGTAGGGTAATTCATAACTGTATTGCATGTCTTTGATTTGAAAGCAATTGTCGACTTGCGTGTTCGGAATTTTAATCATGTATTGTGAGTAGTGTACAATGATATTCGTGAATAAATACATTAACATGTGTACATGTATTATAATTTTCGGTAATTTGTTAGCTACTTTTAGCCGGGTCGCGTATTAGAACAGCTCGAAGAGATATTAATTGGAGATATAATTAGATATGTCGCTATAATTGTCATAATTGTTTATTTTGTTTAATAAATAAGAATATTATTTATAGCTTCATAGTAATAACAGGGGTATCCGTACCGAATGAATAACAATTATTAATCACGAACAGCCAGATTGTATGATAGCATCAGAAAAACTTACAAAATATTAACTGAAAATTGACGGTAAATATATAGAACAAATAACAATGACTTGATTTTCGGGCAGGAACAACTAACATCAGAAATTTAGAAAATAAGTTAAAACGACAAGCAATGGAAGATTTAAATGCTGATATGACAAATATGCAGAAGCGGTAATGGTAATGAGACACATGGCACGCTGCCGAAACGAGAGCAAATTTATTCAAAGGATTCTAACATGAAATGATTGAACTTAAAGTAATATTAATTATCTATTATTAAAAATACTTTAGAGAAACAAGTAATGTCTACGATAAGTAAATTATTCAGAAAAAATTGGAATAAACTCGTACACAGAACAGTAAGTTAAATAAACTAGTTAACACTAGTAAGTCAGTTCAATCGACGCTGAAATTACCGCATGGAACAAAAGTAATATTTTTTATGTTTGACTCAATTGTTAATTACTTTGTAAACATATAAAATAAATTGTCATTCCCAAAGCAACTTCATTTACCTATCAATACAGGTAAGTTTAAACTATACATGTGAGGAAATTTACGAGCTATATTAACTTTCCACAAGTACCTCAAATGTTACTTTCATTCTGAGACGCTCGGAAAAAAATTACATACCCTAGGATAAAAAAACAACTAAAAAGTATTCTTTTATAGTATTACTAAGACAGAATATATATATATAGTAAACCTAATCAGTAGGCGATTAAAGGTCTGTATATTACTTCAAAATATATGTATTTAAAAAACTCTACATGTTTCGGCTGTGTACGCCTTTATCAAGAGAATACAAAATATTTTGTATTCTCTTGATAAAGGCGTACACAGCCGAAACATGTAGAGTTTTTGGATTTTTCTGGATTTTAGTTAAATTTACACCTTGTTTTAGAATATTGTGAATGAACACTTTACAATTGACTACTTACAACATGGAAATTCAATGAAACTAAAACTTCAACACTAATAAAAGGCCTTTGTTGTTTATAATAATAGTTCTTAACGACAGTAATAAAATTTTCTAAGAATAGGGGCTTTACTTCAGCTCCAAAATGTCCATTTTCGATCAATTATGGAAGTTATTCGTAGAGTTGCACACTTTGTCTCGAATGCATGTATTGTAAGGACGGCTTGTCGTTAAAATATTACGATTCGTTTTAAGTTTAAATTGAATTCACAACCAAATACAAATACATGCGTATTATTATTTATGATCCATAAATACAAATGGCTATTATGATTTTGTATAATAACAATATCCAGTGCATACTAAAATATCACTCTATTAATTTATGAGATCCGGCAAATCATTTCAGAGAATATTTAGATAAATAGTTAAATGTGGGGATGCACTACATACGGTCCTGCCGTACCGCAAACATCCTCAGCTCTAGTTATCAGTGAGCGGTGGGTCAACAACAACATTTACAGTGTTTATTTTAAAAATTTAAAAATCAAGCAGTCATATTTAACGATAAAAGTGCATTCTAAATTTTCGAAGAGAGCTGTGACATCTGTCATTCACACATTCATTATAACATTTTCAACGATTTATTTCTAAATTTTGTTATTGAAATGGATAATGGCGAATGTGTGGATGCGATTCAAGCATATTTTGAATGCGGAACAAATTCTGCAGCTGCTTTGCGACTTTATGGAAATTGTTTTCCTGACAGACTGCGTCCAAGTGCCGATAAGTTTGGAAGGCTCGTGCGAAATTTACGAAATTTTGGATCATTCAAAAAACCGAAAATAAACGCACGTGTAATTCAAGATCAAAATTTAGAATTAAGTGTCTTGCTCTATGTGGAAGAAAACCCTAATACGTCTACGCGAGAAATTGCTCACTACATGCAGGTATCACATTCTACAGTTCAGTACATTTTGAAGAAGCACAAGTTCTTTCCTTATAAACCACGGAAGGTGCATGCTCTCGGTGAAAACGACCCTCAACGAAGGGTTCAATTCTGCACGGTTTTCATGAATAAACTAAGGGAAGATACAATTTTTTATCGTCGTGTGTTGTGGTCAGATGAATGCACTTTTGGGAAAAATGGTGTATTCAACAGAAATAATCATCGCCATTGGAGCACTGAAAATAACCATGTTGTGATGCAACACAATTTTCAAAATCGGTTCAGTGTAAATGTATGGTGTGGCATTTTAGGCGATAGAATAGTAGGGCCTTTTTTTTGTGGAGGGTAATCTAAACCAAGAAAAGTATAATAATTTGTTACGCAATGAATTAGGCGATTATTTAGATGAGTTACCACTTGCTGAGTTAAACAGGGTGGTGTTCCAACAGGACGGTGCCACACCCCATAATGCACGAATGAATACTGATTTTCTAAATAATTATTTTGGCGTCAGATGGATGGGCACTTACGGACCTATTCGATGGCCTGCTAGATCGCCAGATCTGAATCCACTGGATTTCTTTCTGTGGTCTTACATTCAAGAACATGTCTATTTGACTCCACCTGATACCAGAGATGATTTAGTAAGAAGGATAGTACAAGTATGTCATGAAATACCACCAAATCTTATATTAAACGCAGCAGTTGGAGTTAATAGAAGGTGTCAAATGTGTCTGGAAAAAATGGGGCCAATTTCGAACATTTGATTCATTAAAATATATGATAGCTTGATTTCTGTAAATTTCGTAGTTTTTTTTTAATAATAATAAATTTGTCACTCAATTTAATGGAGGTGTCTTCAGGAAATAAATGTTTATTAGAATAAGTAAAAAAAAATATATAGTACAATTTAAAAAAAAAAATTTACTACTGTCTGTAAAAAACGAAATGTCAAATTTTTTTTTTTTTTAAACAGGTTTCAGTGCTTTAAAAACGATTTAGTTTGACATATCATTCATTAAAATCAGATAAAATATAAGGAAGCTACAGCCCCAAAGGTTTTTCATAATACACCCGGTATATATATATATATATATATACCTATACATATATATATATATATATATATATATATATATATATAATTTAAACGAAATTATCGACCGTAATATATTGATAAAATAAATTAAAATCGGGTAAGCGGTCTGTCAATTAAAAAACTCCTTTATTAAATAACCCTATATTTCGCAACAAATTTGTTGCTTCTTCTGGGGATACTACAAGATTAATGAGAAAAATAACATAAAATAAATAAGAGTATAAAGCAGTAGTAAAAATACTTGCAAAATGTAGAGTTGAAGAATAATAAAATTGACGTACAATAATAAATAAAAATGATTACATTTAAAACTTAAAGTAACTATAGAAACAAGCCTTTAAAACCTTTAAAAAACATGTATATGTAAAAGTTAAAACATGAAAAACAAAAAATATAATGCAATATAAATTTAACAATATATGGACCAAATAACAAAACAATTTTAAGACTAACCGTCAAACCGAGTATGTATATTAAAATAAATTATACTTAGTCCATTAGTATCAGATCTATAATTTATGTTATTTGTGTCTCTGTTAATGTGGACCATTTCTAAAAAAGTTCTTATTTTAATGTTATTTTCAATGTCTAAGATCTTAACGTCAACAAAATTGAAAGTATGGTCACGATCAAGTGCATGGAAGAGATCTTGTGCATTGGTGGACCATGCACTTGATCGTGACCATACCTTCAATTTTGTTGACGTTAAGACAGAGTGGCGGCTCGGGGTGGTTCACATAGGGAGTGCATAATTTCAAAATTAAAAAGTGTAATACAAAAACGCTTACCCAATCCTTATAAATTTCACCGACGTACTGTTCCAGACAGGTACTGTTCATTGTAGAGTTTGTTTTGAGGGAATAGTAAATATTACACTACACAATTTAATTACATCTGACGATAAACGTAGTCCATTTTACGTGTCTTTGACTTGCAGAACAGTTCTATCACTTTTTCATTAAAGTTTGGGAATCATTTATACATTCTTTTTTACAAGATAACATAGTAAGGGCATTTAATCTCTCTTCTTTCATTGTATTTCTCAGGAAAGTTTTTATTCTCTTCAGCAGTGAAAACTGGCGTTCCGCTTCGGACGTTGTCATTGGGATTGTAATGACAATTTTGAAAAGCGTAACAACTTCATTAAAGGTGTCGCTTAATCCATCCAGTAGAAGACCTAGCAGACCTACAGCACCGACTTCTATATTTTGCCAAAAAATAACAAATCTGTTATACTACTTTCTAGTATGCACCATGACAATTCCATTGATGAAAGTAATAACAAAAATCCCGAGATTATACAATGCTATAATATAACAAAATGTGGTGTGGATGCAGTTGACCTGGTGTGCGGAAAAAATAATGTTTCCAGAAACATCCGACGATGGCACATGGCAGTTTTCTACGACTTACTAAACATCTCCCTCTGCCATCAATGCATTATGCACTTATATATAAAGCTATATACAATATACGAGGCTACCGTAAATGTAAAAGAAGAGATGTTATTGAATCTTTGCCATAGGAATTGATTACGCCACAGATAATGCATCGGTCAACTATTCAGCAAGTTCCTCCTGAAATTAAAGGGCGCGCTAGAAACATTTAGGAATACAGGATGTTCAAATGGCTCCACTTCTAGATAGAAATAGAAATTATGTTAGTCATTACGACGTATACGGAAGTTACGCCCCGTGAGTACAAAACATATATATGGTCCTTCGAGAATCGAGTACAACGCAGCATTTGGTACTTAGAGCCATATACAAGTGTCCCGTATCGTTATGTTCAAATTTTAGGAGTGTAAAGTAGACTCCATTTCAAATAACAAAAACGCAAAACTTGTATATACATTTTTATTTGTTTCAAAGTTACAGATCTATGAATGTGATTGTCAGATCATGAAATAAAATGTAAACCTAAAGTCAATACAAACTAATTTTATTTAAAAAAAGTTATACGATTCAATAACAGGCCAGTGATTGTTAACGTCGTATAATAAAATGTTATCCTAAAATAAATAAACAGGTGTCGTGCATACAGTAATTTCTTGGAGATCTACAAAAAAGAGTATTGGAAATTGATTTATGATAAAGAAGGTTCTTACTTATTTCGTAAGTGCTGAACCATGAATATCACACAATAAACAAATGTTCCGATGACTGTTAACGTTGACTTTTTTAATAAAGGATTACATTACGTTTCAGTTCATAGAACAGCTTATTAGTGAGTGGATACGTTTTCTTTATTCGAAATGTCTTACCGATTTTCTTCTCAAGAGTTTGCGGACATGAATTTTGTGTATGACTGCTGTAACGGCAGTGCATGTCAAGCAGTTATTGAATACGACATCGGTTTCCCGATAGGCGCATTCCTCATTACAGACAATTTCGGAAATGCGGACTGCGTGATTATCTTTTCAATCGAGGAGTAAATTTGCCAGCAGACATAGAGGAAGAAGCAGTAGCTATTGTTACAAAGGATCCAACTCTCAGACTACGTCGAATAGCTAGACAACTAGGAGTGCCACGAATTTTGGCGAATTTTAAAACGTGAGGGCTTATATCCATATCACTATCGCAGGGGACACGGTTTGCTTGAGGCAGACCACTATGCTCGTCTAGTTTATTCTACCTGGATATTAAGGCAGTCACGGCTTCATTTTAATTTCTTCAGAACAGTCCTCTGGTCAGATGAATCTACGTTCACGAGAAGTGGTGTTACAAATCTGAGAAACATGCACAGGTGGTCATCAGAAAATCCCAAAGCTATACGCCCATCTAAATTTCAACATGAATTTTCTATTAACATTTGGGCGGCCCTAATCGATGACTTATTGATTGGTCCTGTCGTTCTTCCTAGGAGGTTAAATGCGGACAATTACATTCAATTTCTTATTGACGAACTGCCAGGTCTTTTAAAGGATGTCCAACTGAATGTACGACGAGACATGTGGTTTCACATGGATGAGGCACCACCACATTTCGGAATTGCTGTCTGAAATTGGGTTAACGTCAATTATTCAAGATGGATTGGTCGAGGTGGTCCTGTTGCATGGCCACCCAGATCACCCGATCTTAATACCCTTGACTTTTATTTATGAGGGTACATGAAAATTTTAGTGTATGTGCAAGTTTCGAACACAAGAGAAGAATTGTTGGAGCGTATTCACCTGGCTGTCGAGCAAATCCGACAAAACAAGTATGAAATTTGGATAAGTACTTTTTCCGTTGGCTTACGGACACAAGCCTGCATTCAACGAGGAGGTGGACATTTCGAAAATATTATTAATTAATTTTTTTTAAATAAAATCAGTTTTTATTGACTTTAGGATTACATTTTTTTCCATTATCTGACAATCTGACAATTTTGTTGCATGAAATGAAGTCTACTTTACACTCCTAAAATTTGAACATAACGATACGGGACAGCTTGTATACGCGAGCCCAAAATAAATCAAGAAGAAATTTTGTGCAGTTGTGACAAGTATGTTTGTAAAAATCACATGTGCAACATGTGCATAAAATGTAAAAATGGCAATTAACTAATTAGCATAATATTTTACCTAATGTTATATTCCAGTTATACCTAATATTTTATTTTAGTATATTTCCATTTTTTTATATATTTGCTCAAAGTGATATATTACTGAATATTACTTATTTTTATTTCACTTTGAATTTTCAGAACAATATTTAAAATAATAGGTGTTTACTGAAATATATTCTTTCGAAATAGCTATCTTTAGCCTACATTAATTTGTAAATGTAGTACATTTACAAATTAATGTACATTTAATGTACCAAATCCAAACAAGAGCCGAAAAATTAATCCATAAAAAAAGGTCTACAACTATAGACCAGGCGCCTACATATGAGAGAATAAACCACGCGCCTACTGAAGATCGGCATGAGATTCAAACATCCTTGGGCACTGGCGTAAAAGCAATACACATAATTTTGCATTAACATTTGAATGTACGGAAGCATTGAAGTCATTCGATCTCACATAATTTGAGTGTGAAATGGAACTGAACCGAGATCGGAAATGAATTGAGTTTTAAACACAAATGGATGTGTTCATTTTCAACACGATTGTATAACAACATAATTTGAAACATACTTGAGTAGGTAAAACCTACCAATTTTGTATAATACAAAAGTATTTTTAATAATATATAATATTATTAAAATTGTATAAGGCAATGAATGTATATATCATGAAATGCAAAAATGCTGTATTCAAATTGTAAGTATCATACAGTGTATATCGGGTGTCTTTGAAATAAAAAGACAACGTATGTAAAATGGAAAGATGTAATTCTATAGAATATAAATTCAAAACAATGTCCCAAAATTCCTTCTCATAGGCGAGAAAATAATGACAAAGATATTTAAGAAATTTTTGTTACGTCACTGTGCGATCTACTATATTAAAAAAGATGATATCTTAAAGTTGACGACCAATAACGGAAAGAATAGTTTTGTTATTGTCCATCTTATTCAGCTGTTACGTACGTAAACATACACTGTAGCGTATGTGTGTATGAGGTATTTATTATTTATACACATTCTAAATATTCTGAATTCGTAGGCGTCACGTAAATACAATTTTCAGGGTGTTTTCAATTTCCGAGTTCGCGTCGTAATTGACACAATATTTAAGATTTATGTTTTATATAAACTATTTATACAAATTGGTACAACAAGCCCACAGCTTCTTTTCAATATATGAATTACCACTCAAATGCACCTACAGTATTCAATAAAATGATTATAAATAACCTGACTGATAGAACAGTAAAACTGTCACATACTCAATACATAAAATATAACATCAAGAAAATTAAAACAATATTAACAGATAATAATTATCCACCACAACTTATAGACCAAACAATTAAAAAAAGAATCCACCAAATATACAACACTGCAAACACCAATAAGAATTTAAACTATGACACAACATATATCACGATTACATATTGCTAAGAATAGTGGCTTCTTGGAATTATTAAGTGCCACCATCCACAACTAATCTTCCCAACTAGGATACTCAGCCGGTTGATTTTCAAAAATGGGACTTCTTACTTCTCAGGGTTCCAATAGGAAAACCGTGGAACTGCAATATTATTTGGACGCCAGTCAATCGTTCATGACAAGTTTTATATTTATTATATACTTTATGAGTTTCTTATTTTTTAAATAATTCGCAGTATTCATGTTACAAGAATAAAACAGAATAAAATTTAAATGAATATTTAATACAAAAGAAATCAAAAAAGAAAAAAAAAACTATCTTTATAGAGTATAAAGATTGTGTATTTTACAATATACACGAGGTAAAACAATTCACTGAATATGACAGCTACGTGAATTAAAACTTCCTCTTAATTACTTCCGAACAAACTTAATTAAAAAATAATAGAGTTTATTTTTAATTTCTCCCCAGAGAACCGCACTGTATAAACAAATATAATGAAACACGAACAAAAATCTACCACATGCGCGATCATATGTAACAAAAATACCCTTGACTCCTCGTCGAATAAATTTTCACAGTTATATTTTTTTATACTGCATAGAAATTTTAAAAATATTCTTTATTATTTATTTCTACCAATTAAGACTCTTAACTAATTATTTTAACACAATTGAAATACACTTTTCAAAGCTTTTCTAATTAAGACGTCTTAAGAATATAAGTCTACTTACATAAAAAATATTGGAGACACATTTACTCGAAAACGTTGTTTAATCAAATACAAAAACAAAATTACGAGAATACCAACCTCGTAGAATTATCAGGAATAAATATGAACTACCATCACTATGGTCACACTCAAAAAACAACCCGTACGAATTAAATTTTAAATATATCAATCTATACAACGTTCCCGTATAAATTCAGATGTTAATCTCCCAGATCTGGCCTCTCGATCAGATCGACATCGGGAAAAAACAGTTTTTGCTAACGCACATTTAAAAACATATCGGATATACAATCAAGTTCAAAAACAATGGTACAGTTATTTTAAATAAATTTTAAATATTTTATTAGGAAAAATCCATAACAATATGTTCCACAATTGTCAGAAAATATTAAATATGTACACTTTAAAAAAATATGATATAGCTACAACATATAAACTACAAAAGAATACAAGCCCACAAATACTTCAAAACAGTTAAAACTGCTTTATTTAAACACAAACTGCAATGCGATCACCATTTCGATTTTGAAAACACAGATAAACGATAATGAACAACACACAATGAAAACGGAAATGAAATAAATTATTAATATTAAACAAGAAAGAAATTCAATTAACAACAGAACTGACATAAAGAATTACTATAACTTAATAATGTAAAGTAACGATCTGCAATTTCCAATAATGAATATATACAATTGTTATATAAATATTTATCATATATTATTTAAATATCTGCACACTGGCTTATCATGCCGGCAGGCCCCGGTTTAGATCCGTGACTAGGCTGTCTGAGTAGGTTTTCGTGGGTTTCCTTCTAATTCTAGGCGAATGCCGACAGCTGAACATCTTAAATCGCTCCACGGGCGCAGATATAATTATAACTCATGACTTGCCAACGCCCCCTGTAATTGGCGCCAAGCTGTTTGTGAATGCATGAATTATTATTATTAAACTTGAATGTATTTTTGAATAATTTTTCCATTACAACTTCACATATATAAATATGACATTAATATACTGTCATGTATAATTTAAAATTCTTTGAAAGAGGCAGTAATTGCCAGAACATATAAAGATTATTTTAAATATATATATAAGGCAAACTTAATAAGTCGGCGATTAAAGGTCTGGTTTATTACTTCAAAGTATATATATTTAAAACAACCCTACATGTTTCGGCAATGATGCCTTTGTCAAGGAAATAAATAATATAAATATATTTTTTTATATTTTTTATTTCCTTGACAAAGGCATCATTGCCGAAACATGTAGGGTTGTTTTAAATATATATACTTTGAAGTAATAAAGCAGACCTTTAATCGCCGACTTGTTAAGTTTACCTTATCATACCAAGGTCACGAAAATATTATATATATATATATATACATATATATATATATATATATATATATATATATATATATATATATATAGTAGATTAAATTATTATTATTGTGTACAGACATTTAAATAACATATAATAGATGTTTATATAACAGCATGTATATATTTACAATTTTGTAATATATACCATACTTTAGGCCTACTAAAATTCAGCCTACTTCCATATATTGAATGTACAATGTGTCAATCTTATATTTTAAGGAAAATAGCTCAAACTGTTAAAAAAATAAAAAATAAGAATACAAATTGTAAGTAGCATAAATATATATAAATTTACATTTTACGAGAAATAACAGTTATTATATTATTATTAGTTTAAATTTACCTTTGTAAGAAAACACCTATTATTGTAATCAAATTTATTGTGATAAAGACAAAATAAAAGTTGAAACGTTAAAATGAGCTTTTTTATTTAATGAATAGTTATCAAGCCGAATTTCAAGAAATAATTAATTAATTACATTCTTTCAAAGTAGCTTTTGATATAAAAAAAACAAACATAAAGGACCATCTTAAACATGTAAATTAAGTTAATCACTAAACATCAGATACATATACAGAAAGAAAATACATTAATTTTAAATATCTTGCTTTTTAAATAATCCCATATTAGCTACCGAAAGTGTTTAAATGAACCGTAATTTCTTGTATGTCAGATACAACATGAAGATTAAAAGGGTGGAGGAAGTGTGGGGTTGTATTAATGGAAAAACTTCGAGACACTGTTTTAACCAATCTTTGACACGCCATCACTAAAAACACAACACGTATACACGAAATTCTCTCTTTTCTCGGTAGCAGTAGTTCCAACGGTCGATACCCGGTAATTACCATGGTCTAACAACACACTCACACACACACATACATACAATGTCTCGTATACGCCCATTTACATATATTTAGTAATGTATATGTATATGGCCCGAGTCCTGAGGACGTCGTTCAACAAATTACAATTCTCCGAAAGTGGAGGCTTTTAAGATAAACGCCCGGAGGTGGTTCATTTTTAGGTGGTTTAACGTTGACTTCGCCGTCAACTACATCGAGTTGAAGTTCTTTTTTTACATGTATGTCCGCCGTATATGGAGATTATGGACAATTTTATAAGATTGACCAATTATTGATGTATTTACGTTAACAGACTTCAAGCGAGTTTATCTTAAATAACGTCTTCTTCAGAATATGGAAGAATGTTTTTCGAACTCGTATATGTGGATATTACAAAGATGAGTAGCAATTATAAAGAACAAGAATATATTCATACATTAAAGTATATTTACTAGTTTAATGGTAGCATTGTACCAGTTATCATTAGAAAAATTAAAACAATCAATATCACATCGTTAACATAACAAATACATAAATCACATTCTACCAACCTATACCACACATTCGAAACATGTAATTTCTCTTTCAAACTATTTTTCTTAAAAGCTTGCTTTTTACAATTTTCTGCAGAGTCTATGCTCTGCTTCTTTTTTAAATCACATATATTGTTGTTTCCAATATTCCAAAATTGAATCTGACTTCATTACATTTTAATACTGTGTACTTAGTTCATCTATATTAGATATGTCTACAACTTTTATTTAATAATTCATGCCTTAGCATGAAGCAACAACTTAACACCAATTATAGGGGCATGGGCAAGCCATGAGAGCGACTTAAAATATTTATTACCTGTCAATATTTACCTTCGACGGGAAGGAAGACAACGAAAACCTTCTCGGACAACAAGTTTTTTATATTTACCATTGTCTACAGAATATATTTTTCATATATTTGTTTATACTTGTAGATAATGCTTATCATTCTCTTAACAAAGTACCAGTAGGAAGAAGTAAAATCAGTACTAAACTTGTTTAGTTTTCTTGTTACAAACCATGTTGTTAAACTAACAAAGTTGATGATAAGAACGTTATTAGAATGTACACTGTTGTAGATGAATTAATAAGGTATAAAATAAAAATATTTTTAAAATCCCACATCTCCAGGCTTCTGGAGCTTGCTAAACATGATTGAATTTATATTTAGAGAAACAGTAAGAAAGTACTATATTATTATTGTTATTACCATTATTATAAAAATAATAAATAATTCCTGACATAAATGGTTACCGTAAGCCAAAGAAGTTCAGGGATTATGCAAGCAAAATAAAGTCATCGTGACACTATCTGTAATATGGGTCACAAATAAAGCCCCAGAAAATTTTATTTATAAAAATATTTAATTTGCCTACTTACTCATAACTACTCGCAAATACGAGAAACTAGTACTGAACACAACATCAATACTACGACAATTCTTGAAATAGAAAAGCCACTATAAACTTAGCATAGCCTGTTCATGCCATGCTCAACTGCGTACATGCTCAGTGTGCAAGAGAATTAATAAATACTCGCAGAATTTGTAATAGATAAAGTTTTATGATGCATCCTAATATCACAAAACCAGCCGCATACAACAGATCTGATACTCACAGATATCTGGGTCGAGAAAAATGTTTCCCGGCGACAGGCTAAGGATGTGCGAGATACAAGAATAAGTCGACGCCATTATAATAACAATAATAATAAAACGGAACAAAACAGAATAATAATAATAATAATAATAATAATAATAATAATAATAATAATAATAATAATAATAATAATAATAATAATAATAATAATAATAATAATAATAATAATAATAATAATAATAATAATAATAATAATAATAATAATAATAATAATAATAATAATAATAATAATAATAATAATAATAATAATAATAATAATAATAATAATAATAATAATAATAATAATAATAATAATAATAATAATAATAATAATAATAATAATAATAATAATAATAATAATAATAATAATAATAATAATAATAATAATAATAATAATAATAAACCCGCACAGGGTAGCCTAGAGCTAGGTTACTGGGGACTAGCGACCCCACGGTTTCCTGAGCTAATCGTTGGGTTGGGATAGAAGCCCCAATCAGGTACACTTGCTTCAAACACTGATTAACAAGCAAGGACTGAAACAGCGAATTGTTCATGAAACACAAATATGGCATGCTTCAGTAGAAACAATAGACTCAGGCGAGGATGTTGTTGAGATACATTCATTTCAACCCACTTCGTCAACATAACAACTAAAGCGCCGGACCCTCTGGGCCGTGAAAATGAACCCCCCCATACATGGTGGGAGGTGTTATTATCTGCTTACTAAGAATGAAGCATGCCATATGGAAGAGAGCTGCATAGTTATGTTACGGAAAAATACTTGGAAATAAGAAACAATAAACAACAATAATAATATTATGATACTTATGCCAGCCATCTTGTTCTCACGAACCGATGGGTTAACACACTGGCAACCAAGGACAAATTGAATGTTCTTGTGAGTGGAGGAAATAATAATAATAATAAAGCGTCAGAACAATAATAAACTGGCGGATTTGTTCAGAGGATATGCAGAGAGCAATCCAAAAAGAATTGATTTACTTCAACGCACTTACAACTTGCAAAGTGCTTCCAATCATTGTTAGAACAGCCGAATGAACTGCCAGAATTTATGACGGAGGGAAACAACTTTTTAATTTCTAAATCGAATGCATCTACGGAAGATCCTTCTAAGCACAGGCCAAGTACATGCCTTCCCACGATATACAAGATCTTTACATTAATTACGTCTGAAAAGTTATATGCTCATTTGGAAAATAACAACCTTTTAGAAGAAAAACAAAAAGAATGTAGGAAATGATCAAAAGTTTGTAAAGATCAGCTCCTAATAGACTCTGTTGTGACGAAGAGTACGGTAAAAACAAAATAAAATCTTTATATGGCATATGTAGACTATCAGAAAGCTTTTGATAGTGTGCTTCAATCGTGGCTAATGGAAATTATTAAGGTATATAGTATTGAGGTGCACGTTTTCAATTTTCTTAACTACGCCATGACTAATGGAAGACAAGTTTGTTGTTAAAAACCCCTTTAGAAAGTGTAGATGCAGATATTATCAATATTAAAAAAGGCATATTTTAGGAAGACGCTTTAGGTCCATGTAGTTTTGTTTAGCATTGAAACCATTAACGACTCTATTCAAAAAATTCTCAATTTATTTTATTATTAAATTCTCAATTTACAACAGCCTGTCTTAAGTTGTATGCTAGGAAAAAAATCATCTATATGATCTCCTAAATAGTGTTGGCTGCTAGAGCAGAGGTATCCAAATAAAACTTGTATTGGACAAATGCAAAATAAGTTTCTAGAAAAAGGGGCAGTGGATTTAATATCGTGGGTTCGAAGTGGAAGAAGGACAAGGACTAGTTCGTGTGATGGAAACCAAACACTATTATAAATATCTTGGTTATTTGCAGTATAGAGGAATAGAACACAACGTTATTGAAAACCAGATTGTCCGCAAGAAATATGTCCAAGGCAAACAACGGTTTTGCAACATCTGTGCTGACTTATAGGTTTGGAATAATTGGCTGGACAGATACTGAACTTGAAGCAATTGACATCAAGCCAAGAGAAGGAACCAGAAAATATAGAATTAATCACCCACGCAGTGCAGTCGAAAGGTTTCACCTGCCAAGAAGATAACGAGGAAGGGTAATATCAAGTGTTTATTCTAGGAATTATGCGCAGGTAAGTAATTTACGACAATTTTTTCTAGAAAAGTCAAACGAAAGTAGATTGCATGCGATTGTTCAAATCGACAATTTCGTACCACTCAAACTGACTAACGAACAATTCAATCCATCCACGAGAATTTTAAATGTATTCGAACAGAGAGAGCGATGGAGAAATAAAACTCTTCTGGCAAATATCGGCTAAAATAGGATCTGAAAATTTTGACAACTCGGCGTTGCAGGCATGGCCATATACAGGTAAACCTGTTTGCGGAAAAAGCTATTTATAGCCGCCATCCAGAATCACGTCATTCCAACGCGCTCCTATAAGAAAAAAAATTCTTAAAGAGAATTTATCTGACATTAAATGTCGTGTATCCGCGGATAAGAAAGAAGCAATTGATCACTTGATGGCAGGATGCTCTGTACTTGCCCCTAAACAACATCTTCAGAGATAAAAATAGATTGTCATTGTAATATGCGACACCTGGTAAACTATTATATTTAAATTTACCAATATATTATATAATCATGGAATGTGCTTATTTCGATGTGCTCAAGTCGCTTGGAGCTTAAAATCCCATTGAAATATGTACAGGATGTTTGTTCATTCGTTGACGTAATGTAAACATAATATATATGTATATCAACCATTTCATTATCCGCAAACAATTTTTTTTTAATTGTGTGTGTTGATTTTTGAAAAAAAGTCTATGTTAGACAGTACACATTCTGTTGAGTTAGGTAAGTGATAAAGTAGAAGAACACACAGTCCAGTGACCTTTACAAAAAAATAAAACGTCGTAAATAAATATCCCTTCGTTTGCTTTTTAATATCAGACTGGTCATTCATAAAATTATTTCTATTTACACTCCAACAGATACTCGCTTTATGTAAACACATTCATCTACGATAAAAAAAAACAAATCACCTACTTAAAATATCCGTTTATTACACTTTAATTTTTTTTTTCTTTTGAAAGTGACTAACGTTTTCTAGTTCGCACCACGTGGACAAAACCATGCGAACAAAATGTACAGGTGACCTGTCATGCTGATACCACATCGACACGCGAATATTCAAAGGAATATATTCTAGTAATCCCGGCAGAATATTCTGTAAAAAAGTCAAATAAGTTTATCCGTTCAAACGCGGCGGTAAGAAAAATGGCACAACAATGAAATTACTTATTATACCGATCCTCCACATTTAAAAAAATCGGTGTTGGTGGTGAGCATTGTCAAAATTAAATACACCATTTCTTGTGAAACTCGCTTCATCAGAAAATAATATATTACTAAAGAATTGTACATTATGGAAATGTTGCTGCTGTAACCACTCACCAAACTGAACTCGCGCTGGTACAAATACGAACATTAAAATTTCATCGGCAAATATGAAATATGACACCGTAAGCAAAATAGCGCCTTCATTTCGACGAGAGGGTCTACTGCTCACAGGTCGCATTTTTCCATTCAATAAAAGTCGATGGCATAAACTAGCATAGATGGCACACACACACACACATACACTATCACTATGTATACAGATCGTCACAAAAACATTTTCTTATATTTTCTTCTTTTTTTTCCCCGCTTATTTGAAAACTTTTTCTATGCGACTTTTTGGTAAAACATTATAAACTTTGGGAACTTTCTACCCTCCAAATTATTCAACCTCATTCGCTTATTCAACATCCTGTATAAAAAGCAAATAAACATTTGTTCAAGCGGTTTTAAATATTAATTTCAATCGACTTGTAAAGTAGGATTCAGTGAGTCAAGCCGTTTAGACTTTGCGAGATAAGCAGGTTGACCAAATTAATTACATATTACGAACACTACTACTAACTACTACAAAATAAAGTTAAAATTCGAAATATCTAAACTCACTGTACATAAGAAAACATGAAAACGAAAAATTTTAAAAAATTGCAGTTCGGACGTTATATCCACTAAATCGGTACGATTTGAAAATTTCTTTGGCGATATTTCCTAAAATTGTAAATTGCTCAGCTTCTTATAAAGATTTCTAAAAAAAATTATCATCTGTAGCACATAATACATATTGCTTTCACAAATTCTCAGACATTTATTTAAAATAGCCAGGATTTTTCATTTGGGTGAACTTTACCTCCCAAATTTGCATATATTTACAAATATCTCCTTCCACTAATACTTTTTCAATACGAAAAAAATTTCTAACGCTGTCGACCATGGCGATTCTGAAAATTGTGCGCCGTCGAGCAATATCCCTTTTCCTGAAAAAAAGTCGGGAGAGGACTAAAGATTGTGCACTTTTTTTTAAACATCTTGTCTATAGGTTTGTAATTATCCATAATGAAGACATTCCTAAGTGTATCTCGCCGATAGGAATCGATTGGCAGCAGCCACGGCGCTCTAGCTTCAAAATTGACTGACTTAGGAGGTTCCAAACTTCGATTCTTATACCACTTATACCATAGAAAGTGTCCTAGTGGAGTCGTAAGTTTACGAGTAATCAGAAGCAGAGGCAGACAGTTATCGCAGACCTGAACATGGCAAATGTGATTTTGCCGAAACGTCGTCCAGAAACCAGCACCGGTCTTTACGAAGAACAAACAGTGGAAACGCCGAAGAAAACTCGGAATCCAGTTACAACATATATATATATATATATATATATATATATATATATATATATATATATATATTTAAAATAATCTTTTACATGTTTCGGTAAATATCACCTTTATCAAAGAATTATGAATGACCGAAATATGTAAGAGATTATTTTAAATATATAAATATTGAGGCGCAACAGACCTTAAATCCCCAACTAATTGAATCTACAATAACATACTAAGGTCATGAAATTATTATATATGTATATATATATATATATATATATATATATATATATATATATATATATAGATATATATAGACATACACTTGTATGTATTATCGACTGTACTATGTTAGTAAATATTAATTAAACGGGTAAGCAGTCTGTCAAAAAAAAACTCATTTATAACACTATATTTCATAATCATTCGTTACTTCTTCAAGAGTTTAATTACAGAGTTGAAATTTAGACGTTACTAAATATGTTAAAATCAATTGTCTACCTTAAACTATTAAATTAACCCGATGTTAGTTTCACGTCAACCTTTTAAAAAAATTATATATAAAATGTAAAAGGCTGGCGTGAAACCAACATCCGCATGATTTAATGTTTTAATGGAGACAAGAGATTTTAACATGTCTTTGCTAATTTTAACTCTGTAATTGAACTCCTGAAGAAGTAACGAATGGTTACGAAATATAGAGTAAAATAAATGATTTTTTTTATTTGACAGACCGCTTAGACGTTTAATATTTACTCACAAGTGATGTCATTTATTTGAATATTCATAATGTTTCAGCAAGAGCCTACTGCAGAAACAGTTAATAATACTAATACTTTTATTTTAGCTTCTCGTGCGAAATAATAACTAAAATTAAATTTAAAGGTGTTCCTTTTTTTACAAAACGTTTGCTAATTCGATTCCGATGTCGATATCTAACGCCGATTAATGTGAATCTTCAGCGACGAAAGGACTTTCGCATCTTATAATAGACGATTGGAGATTAGAAAATAAAAGATTGTATTTAATCTTAAATACATGATTATAAATAATGTAAACTTTGGTTGCATGTATTCCTCTAAGTTAATTTATTTCAGAAATGGACATCAATACATGGTTCCGTGCATTCTTTAAGCCACACCCACTGCACCGTAACAAAATTAAATGTAACCGAAACTATACGTTTTAGTAGGATTACTATTAAAACAAATTCGAATTTGGTTATAAAATGGAAGTATTGATATATTTTTTTTTAAATAACGAAAACTTGTTGTCGGAGGTGTACAGCGTTCTTTTTAATTGAAATAAATACTTAAAGAAAAAAATTATAACAATTGAAACAGACATGTAATATACATATCTGTAACTGTACACATGGACAATACACCTCGTGTTTTCAGCATTTACTTCTGCTTAAGACACGTGTTTCTGCCATTACTATTAGGCGTCATCAGTTAAGCTAGTGAAGCAATGTAATACAAATGATACAAATCTTTATGAATAAATTTGTATCTGTATATAACATTAAGCCGAAATCACCTACAAGATAAAGCAAATTTCATCCTGTAAGGTGGCACTTATTTAATAAGTGACATCTGACGGACGAAAGAGACTTTGCCGAAAAAGGCGACCATTTCGTTCGACCAGCTATGCTGGCTCGAAGAACGAAAAAAATACGGGTAGTCCATTAACAACGAGCCAGATGGCAGTAAATATACAAAAAGCTTTTAAGTATATCTATACGTTTATGCACGTATAACGCTTTTGTTACAATTGAAACAGACATGTAATATACATATCTGTAACTGTACACATGGACAATACACCTCGGTTTTTTCAGCATTTACTTCTGCTTAAGACACCAGTCATGTTGATACTGGTGCGTCAGATAAGATGGCTGCACATCAAATTGAAATAATGTTTAGGACTAGGATGTATTTCTTTTTTACATTTGCAAATAAATATTTAAGTGATAATATTAATTAATGTATTTGTTTTTGTGTATCAATATATGTATGAAAGGTTATATGATTTTTATTTTGACACCCTCCTCTCAACATTTTCAGATCACATCAAATTGAAATAAAGTTTAGGACTAGGATGTATTTCTTTTTTACATTTGCAAATAAATATTTAAGTGATAATATTAATTAATGTATTTGTTTTTGTGTATCAATATATGTATGAAAGGTTATATGATTTTTATTTTGACACCCTCCTCTCAACATTTTCAGATTTTATAGATGTATTTCTTTTTTACATTTGCAAATAAATATTTAAGTGATAATATTAATTAATGTATTTGTTTTTGTGTATCAATATATGTATGAAAGGTTATACGATTTTTATTTTGACACCCTCCTCTCAACATTTTCAGATTTCATAGATGTCTCTACCAACATGGGATTTAGTCAATCCGTTGCGAGAGCCTGTTGATCCTTATATTATTCCATATGATGAGCAGGATCCAGAGAAACCGTGGTTGATGTTTAAATATGTTCCTTTGGACAATCCTAACCACAATGTTACAATATTTTATGTATTTTTGGCTCATTTGCGCAATAAGTTTGTTCCGGAGTTGGTTTTTTGTAAAATTTTTTTTTTCAAAATTAAATATAGCAGATTCCTATTTTTTGGCTGCTTTTGCATATCAGAATAGAAATTACTTTAATTTTAATGTGTTAGGTAATGTTTTATCGCGTTATAATGTTAATTACGTTCAAAGAAAAGGTGATTATATAGAGAAATGTTATTGGCGTTTTTATAATGACGTGGAGGCATGCGATTATTTTTTTGCATTCGACATTGACGCCGGGTTTGTGTTAAATTTAAACGGTTATCCGAGGAGTGAAGAGGAATACCTAATGATTTGCCGTTGGGCAGGCGAAGATACTTTGGTGATGGTGATGTTGATCGGTGTTTGTTGTATTATTAGTCATCAGTTAAGCTAGTGAAGCAATGTAATACAAATAATACAAATCTTTATGAATAGATTTGTATATGTATATAACATTCAGCCGAAATCACCTACAGGATAAAGCAAATTTCATCCTGTAAGGTGGCACTTATTTAATAAGTGACATCTGACGGGCGAAAGAGACTTTGCCGAAAAAGGCGACCTTTTCGTTCGACCAACTGTGCTGGTTCGAAGAACGAAAAAAATACGGGTAGTCCATTAACAACGAGCCAGATGGCAGTAAATATACAAAAAGGTTTTAAGTATATCTATACGTTTATGCACGTATAACGCTTTTGTTACAATTGAAACAGACATGTAATATACATATCTGTAACTGTACACATGGACAATACACCTCGTATTTTCAGCTTCAGCAGTATATATATACTTAAAACCTTTTTGTATATTTACTGCCATCTGGCTCGTTGTTAATGGACTACTTGTATTTTTTTCGTTCTTCGAACCAGCATAGCTGGTCGAACGAAAAGGTCGCCTTTTTCGGCAAAGTCTCTTTCGTCCGTCAGATGTCACTTATTAAATAAGTGCCACCTTACAGGATGAAATTTGCTTTATCTTGTAGGTGATTTCGGCTTAATGTTATATACAGATACAAATTTATTCATAAAGATTTGTATCATTTGTATTACATTGCTTCACTAGCTTAACTGATGACGCCTAATAGTAATGGCAGAAACACGTGTCTTAAGCAGAAGTAAATGCTGAAAATACGAGGTGTATTGTCCATGTGTACAGTTACAGATATGTATATTACATGTCTGTTTCAATTGTAACAAAAGCGTTATACGTGCATAAACGTATAGATATACTTAAAACCTTTTTGTAAAAAAAATATAAACCATAAATAAATTTGAAAAAAGCCATCAAGGCCTATCCTTGATTTGATTTTAGAACTATACAAAAAATTTGTACTTTCGATCATGCATGGTTTTGGTTAAACCATTTAACAAATTTCAGTTAGCGATTAAACCGCCTTAAGTAATATTTGAAAATAAATAATTTAATATAGTTAATCGAAAATTTGAATCATTACCACACAAAAAATTATGAAATATTATAATAATACATATTAGATGTAATGTAAACGCATCGTACTCAATTTACCTCTGTGTATATCATTCCGACTGAACCTAATACAAACACAAGCAAGAATAACATCTGCATCCATAGAAATGCTCCGTAACGGTGATATTTATTGCAGTTATGAGATCTGAGTCGTGAGTACGTAAACTAAGTGAAAATGACAGGTACTTCAACTGAAAATGGGGGAGCTAAGATAGTGCGCGAAAAGCGCAACACAGACGCGTCCTCGATGTCGAGTTTGTCGGCATAAGGTGAAAATTACCCTCGTTTTGCTGCCTACGAAAAGTTTAGATAGCTACACACCAAGAATCGCAACATCGCTGGTGTGGTAAAGAGGCGACGTTCAATTTTCCAAATTACAATCTGGCTCATTCAATTGTTTGGCTCGTTTGTTTTAAAGTGAAACGTAATTATAACGAAAATAATTCGATGCGAAGTTCATTTATTTTAGAAAGCCGGAAAGGAGGACTGGATGGGGAATTTTAATATTTATGTGACTGCAATTGACGAAAATAGGAAGCATTTGAAAATTACACCCGTATTCACTGTTAAGTACTAAAACAATGGTGAATATATGTGAAGTAAAATTTAAAAAAAAACAAATGAAATAATAAAAATCAGAATTATTTTATCTCTACAAAACTGATTAGAAAGATTTTTCGACAAAATCTTTAAAAAAAGCTTCTAGATTACAATATGAAACAAACATGTAAATAATTTACATATCTGTAACTATGCACATGGACAATACACCTCGTATTTTCAGCATTTGCTTCTGCTTAATACATATGTTTCTGCCATATAGGCGTCCTCAGTTAAAGTTAAGCTAGTGAAGCAATGTATACAAATTATTACAAACCTGTTATAAACAACTGGTTTGTATCTGTATTTAAATTTACTGAAATAGCCCGCATAGATCAAGCAAGTTCCGTCCTATAAGAAGACAACTATTTAATAATTGACATCTTACGGGCGAAAGATACTTTGTCTGGAGGGCTACCTATTGTTTGAACAGCTATGCTGCTACGGGAAACGATAAAATACGTATGTAGATGTAGTCCATTAACAACCTGCCAGATGGCGGTAAATATACAAAAAGGTTTTGTTTAAGTATGACAATACGTTAAGCACGTATAAAGCGTTTGTACAATATGAAACAAACATGTAAATAATTTACATATCTGTAACTATGCACATGGACAATACATGAATTTTGAATTTATTTTCAGCCTATATGGCAGAAACATATGTATTAAGCAGAAGTAAATGCTGAAAATACGAGGTGTATTGTCCATGTGCATAGTTACAGATATGTAAATTATTTACATGTTTGTTTCATATTGTACAAACGCTGTATACGTGCTTAATGTATTGTCATACTTAAACAAAACCTTTTTGTATATTTACCGCCATCTGGCAGGTTGTTAATGGACTACATCTACATACGTATTTTATCGGTTCCCATAGCAGCATAGCTGTTCGAACGATAGGTAGCCCTCCAGACAAAGTATCTTTCGCCCGTAAGATGTCAATTATTAAATAGTTGTCTTCTTATAGGACGGAACTTGCTTGATCTATGCGGGCTATTTCAGTAAATTTAAATACAGATACAAACCAGTTGTTTATAACAGGTTTGTATTAATTTGTATACATTGCTTCACTAGCTTAACTGAGGACGCCTATATGGCAGAAACATATGTATTAAGCAGAAGTAAATGCTGAAAATACGAGGTGTATTGTCCATGTGCATAGTTACAGATATGTAAATTATTTACATGTTTGTTTCATATTGTACAAACGCTTTATACGTGCTTAACGTATTGTCATACTTAAACAAAACCTTTTTGTACTTCTAGATTAGATTAATCCATTGCCCTTATTTAAACCAATCTTAAACAGGAATGAAAAAAGATGTCTTTCGGATTTTCTTATTTATTTTAATTTACTTTCCTTTTTTCCTTTTAGACACAGTTTTGGAATGAAATCTTCTTACAAAATCCTAACTATTATTATTTGGTAATTTTAATTTACATTTGGTAAATTACTAAAAGCTATCAACGAAATATGAGTCATTCAAAAAGCGAAATCAAATCATCTATATGTTACTAAAAGATTACTATTTAACGTGCTCTACAGACTGCGAAAGCTTTGGCATCACCTAAAAATTTATTCGCAAATTTTCAATTACGATTCCTCTCCATCCTACTTTGTTTCTTGCTTCGATCTTGTAGTTTTCAACTTGAATAATTCTTGAATCCATCTATACTTCTAGCTATCCTTTCTGTAGTCTTCCTTTTCTTCTCTACTCTATTGGTTTTCTATACAGAACTATCTTGGTATTATCTCTTCTTGCAATGTCTCCACGTGTCCTGATCACCTAATCTTTGTGCTTTACTGTATTTCGATAAGTCCTTTATACAAGTCTTCTATTTCACTATTTGTTATCCTTTTCCAACGTTCTTCTGTTTTCGTCCCTCCATAAATAGGTCTCAGTATGTTCCTCTCCCATCCATTCAAAAATTCTCTTTCAGATTGTTTTAAAATCCACGTCACATGTATAAATTACTGTAGGTCTTAACCCTTAACAGTGCTGGTGAAATAAGCTAACACTTATCTGCTGGTGGGGTCCGTCCGAATCCCAATTTCCAGTTGATAAAAACAAAAAATGTTTACATTGCTTATTTATTTTTTTAAAGAAATACAACAAACAGTAATATTTATAAGCGATTAAACGTTATTAAAACATATATTGCAAACTAAACTGGTGTGATCTGGGCAAATGTGTTTGCCGCGTTTTTTGCATACACTCTTAACCTTTCGGTCTTTGTCCCTGGAGCAGAGATCGCATCGCTTTTTTCGTGTTGGCTCATTGTTCGTAAAGGTTGTAGGTAGCTCTTTACCCAACTGCTTGCAAATTATTGTTTGCAGTTCACGCGGTAATCGGCTGAGATTTCTTCGTTGCATATGCGCAGTAATGAGGCTTTTTCCGAGGCTTACCAGCAAATGTCGCCTTTTAAATGTTTCTTCTCGCCCACAGTTCAATACTACCATACTATTTACACCTGCTATATTTATCATAGCGTAAAAAATTACCATGGGCCAACGCCTGGTACGTCTAGCTACTGAATAATTGGCGCATAACTGACCTAATACATCTACGCCAACTTTGGTCCTATTATAATCATTGATCATATCAGGTTTTCCATTTTCAGTGCTTATTTTTTGATCGTGGTGCATGGTAGATATCAATGACACCGATCGGTTTTTTTAGGCACATATGAAGCTATTGTTATATCATTGTTATGTCCAAATATCGTAGAACCCACTTGTCTCCTTCTGTTAGGCTTAAACTCAAGTGGTAATTGCGGTTTGTTGATTCTTATAGTTCCTAAAAGGGTCAAGCCTTGTTCTCTCAGTTTGTTACATAACTCGACTGACGAGAACCAATTATCAGTTGTGACATTCCGATTTGTGTTTTGTATGGGAGGTATGAGCTTTAGGACGTCGCGGGTTGGTACAGATACTTTATCTATTGATACTGTATTTTCCTTGCCAGTATAAACAAATGCATTACACACGTAGAAAGTACGTGCATCGCAGAGGAACATAATTTTTAGACCATACTTCGCCGGTTTCTTGGGCATGTACATTTTAAATGAACATCTGCCTCGAAATGGTACCAACATCTCATCGATGGTGAGATATTCTCCTGGAGTATATAAAGATTCACAATTCGCAATAAAAATATCCCAACATTCCTGTATTGCAGCCAATTTATTATGCTCTTTTCTTTGATCTCTTGTAAGTGCATCATCAAATCGCAAACATGACAAAATAAACAGAAAACGAGTTACACTCATTGTAGCCCGAAGAACATCCCGACCAGTTCCATCATTGGCAAATAAAGCAGATATATCCTCGTGATTAGATTTCATAACACCTGATAGATATAAAAGACCAAGGAAAGCGTTTAGTTCAATCATATCCAGTTCAGCTGTGTACGATGGCCGAGGTACTTGAAATTGCTCATGTCTGTTCCTTATTTTCACATTTGTATGCAACAAGAGGGTCTCTAGCATATTATCAGTAAAAAATAACTTCCAGACTGCTGTAATGTCATTTTTATCGATATTTTTGGCTCTCCCTTTGGGGCCTGGTAGATGTATAATCAGATTGTGAGTGCGAGTACGTGAACGACTTTTACATTTAAAATTTTTATCCTTACCATAAAATACATTACTATCATCGGAATCGTTATCAAAATGGCTTTCATCGCCATCTGAAGAAGCTTCTGAATTTGTTTCATGATCGCTAGCTTGAAATTCGTTTTCTTCAGATGCGCTTTCTTCATCGGAATAAAAATTTGGATCATTCGCTATTTCATTTAATTCTGATTCAGTCAAAGGTCTACTCCACTCATTCATTGACATGGTAAAATTGACAAAAATACACTAAAAATAATGCATTATATAGTTAGGTTTTTGAAGAGCTAATAATAATTTCACTGTACACTTACGTGTTGGTGGGGTCTTTAAAGATTCGAGGCCTTATAATTTTCAAAATAATTTAGCTGTTGACTTTACAGCTACACACGTCTCTTATAACTAACCTAATTTAAGATTACGTTGACCCACAACGCCATCTGTTTAATACTCTAAAGAATGCTAACAGAAAACTATACCGCCAGGTCCGCGCGGACGCCACTAGCACAGTTAAGGGTTAAAATTGTCCTATACACCTTATTTTAGTATTCTTGGACACCAATTTGGACTTCAGCAATAGTCTCAAGGCTGAATATTTTTTATTTCGTTTTGCGATTTTTACTTTTATTTCCTCATCATTTTCTTCAGTTTGTACTGCCAGATATACGAACTTATTTACCTCTTCAAAAGTATAAATGCTCTTTACTTTCTATTTTGTGTTCACTCTTCGCTGTATTGCTTGTATTTCCCATTACCACATATTTAGTCTTTTCCTCATTTATTTTTAAACTAAATTCTTTTGCCTTTCATTTATCCTTTTCAATATTCTTATTAATTATTTTCTAATTTTGCTATTAGGACCATATCATCTATATTGTTGTTCATTCTTAAAGATCGCCCCTTTCTTTTTAATTCAGCTTTTCTTGGCAACTTCTTCGAGCGTTAAGTAGACTAATACAACCGATATTGATTCTCCTTCCTCAAGTTCTTTCTTTACCTCTAAATCATCTGACCTATACCTCTTTAACATCATTGCGCTACTCGATTTTTCCATCGTTATTCTTATCAATTCTATGAATTTACTTGGTATTCCCAAATTAGTCATCACTTTGTACGTTTTTTTATCCTATCCTTGTTTAAATTCGATAAACAGTACGCACGTGTTTACTTTGTACCCATAGGGAGTAATTTGTATTTCCCTTAAGGCAAAAATATAGTCTGTTGCTGCTCTATTACATCTAAATCCAACTTGATACACTTCTAATACTGCTTCAAATGTTTAGTCGTTTTCTCAGTATCTGGATAGAATTTTATAGCAACTATCTAACAGTGCGATACCTCTGTAATTCTCACAGAGAAGCTTATCATCCTTTTTATAGCGAAACTATCGGTGTACTTTTGCATTACTTCCTCTTCACATATTATTTTAATAAATTTGTACTAATGCTTCACCGTCCTCTTTCAATATGCCGCCAATTATATTACTTTTGCCTGGGTTTTTATTATTTCCTAATTTTTGTCACTTCCTCTGCCTCCTCCCGCATTAGTTATTCTATTTATATCTTGCATTTGCATAACTGCCTCTTCCTGTTCTTCCTGTATATTCCCATTGGCAAGTTATTTAAAATAGTCTCTCTCTCCATTACAGGTAATTATTACCGGTATTACAGGTAAGTTCTCTTTGGTTATTTTTTATGCATTTACTTTTGCTTTTCTTTTTACTTCTTGGTGAAAATATGTTGCTTCTTAGTTTTCAAATTCTATACTTCCCTCAGTTTAAATTTTTTAAACTAGCTTCGCATCGAACCACTGCATTGTTCTTTCCCTTTTATCGTTTTGGAACATCACTAATACAATTGTTCACATGAGATGCTTCCAAAATTTCTGAAAATAAGTAATATCTTCTACATTCACTTTTATTCTTATTTATTTAGTTCAATAAATTTTGAAATTTTACAATCCACTTATTGTTTAGATATGTTATTTATAAATTTCTATTTTATTCGTTTTGTTATTATTTTATATTTTTATTGTTTTGGTTGTACTATGAGGTGAATAAATTCCTTTTGTGAAGTAAAAAGTAGTGAAATTCATTAAAATTTGTTTTATTTTATCCCGATAATGGAAATAAATTCCCATTCTTTAAGGAATTAGTATTGGTACAAGAATTTCTTGCAGATGGACAGTAAACGAAGCGACTTTCTCTTTATCATTTCTTGCCTGGTTGTTGCCAACTCTAATTGGTGGGTTAGATTGTAGCGAACTTTTTAATTTCTTGGTCACTTTCCATAACAAATATTCTTTGTGGCATCGAAGGAGTTTTGTACAATAATGTATTACTTCATCGTTCAGCTATTGTTAGATACTTTAAGATAAAAAAACAAGTTTATGTGCTTGATCACTCGCCATATTTACCTGACAGTACCATGTGATTCCTTGTCGTTCCGACTTTATTTGCCAATGAAACAAAAGCGATATGCGATATATCACCGAAAATCAATATAAAAATAGATTTAATAAATCAATTGACCGTGCCAAAACGCAATATCCAAATTGAGGGAGAGCATATTAACTGAAATAAACAATTACAAATGAAGGTGTTTTATTTTCTATCAAAAGTTGAGTTTATTTTTGGACAGAGGGTTTCTTATGCGTAGCTGTAAGAATAATTAATTTTCTTAAATATAATGTATTTTACAATTTTTATTTTCGCAAACTTTAGTACCTTAAGCGATGACACTTTGAGATTTTGCAATATAGATTTCTTATATCAATATTTCTAAATAGAAATAAAACTAATAGTTAAAATCTTCGCATTATTAATGTTAGTTCGTGAAACAATAATTGTTTCCCCAGCACAGTGGCTTCATAAGGTACTTACTAGAGCACGTTACAAACTAGCATCGGTATACATTAAAAAAATAAAATGCACAAGGTTAAAATTATTTTACAACGTGTTTGAAATCTAAGAATTTACAGAAATATGGTGACCCCTTACTGTTATACCATAGGGAACACGTTTAGATTTTTTTTTATAAAGTAAATGTGCATTTCTATTAGAATCTAACGGGTTGCTATAAATGAATAAATTTAACAAAGGTGAGATATATAAATCTAATAGATCGTTAAGTAAAATTTGTGATTGTTTTAATTTATTAATTTCTAAATTTTCCAAAAAACTTAATTTAGTGGCTTTATTTTCTAAATGTAGAATTTGAAAATCCTTACTGAATGTGTGGTTTTCTTCTAATAAATAATTGGCAAAAGTGAAATCTTGTTTTTTATTTCTAAACGAAAAGCAATGTTCAGCAATACGTTTTTCAAACTAAGTTCCTGTTTGACCAACACATATCATACCGCATCCACACGTTACTTATAGACTCCAGATTTTTATCTTTTCTATCCTTATTCTGTTTAATGTGTTTTGATAAATTATTATTTGTTTTGAAAACCATGTTTATTTAAATACATTGAAATATCTTCATTGGGTTTCTTGGTGTACGTTTGTAATCTAAATTTTGAATTTTGCTTGTTCTTTCTTTGGAGAATATACCACAGAGATAGCTTTTCTTTAATTAATTTAAATTACAAAAAAAAAGAAATTCATACGAATTAATAAAATCAATAATATTTCACATTTGACCTTAAAAATTTATTTTCGTGTCGCTCCCTCCCCCAACCGAAATCAGTTAATTTAATTGAAAATTTACTTATAGCTAAGACCACTAAACCCGATAATTATAGCTAAAATTCTAGGTTTGATAAATATTGTTCTGAAACAAAATTGCTTCCAGTTTAATAATTCAATATACACTTATCGAATAGTCGTATGATTAAGTTTAAACAAAATATAAGAGAATTTTTTCGTCGATCTACGAATCTGATACAATACTATACTCCAAAGACAGAAATACAGTCGAAACAATTAATTTCTTCTGATAAACATGCTCTGAAGAAGGCATAAACAGTTTTTTTTTCCGAAAATAAGATTATGGCAACAATTTTTTGGAAGTGTAAAGGCGTAATTTTTATTGACTATACGAGTATAATATTGGCCAATAACCGGTGAATATAATGCTGCTGTACTGACACGTTTAATAAAGAAGTTTTTCCACCAGGATAGACCCTCCTCCCATTTATTCGCTGTTTTTCTTGTTTCTAAATTTGAAAAAATGGCTTGATGGAAAGAGATTCGGAACAAATGAGTAAATGATATCCACAACAAATGCCTATTTCGACTAGCTTCCAAACGATTACTTTTTAGACATCTTCAAAAGATTGGAACATAAGTGGGCCAAATGTATGGAATTGGATTGAATTGTTGAAAAATAAAATATATTTGCTAAAATAAATATTTTATCGAAAGTCACACTGCTGTCAAATCACACTCATATTTCTTAAGATACGAAACTATACACTTAACAACTAGATTTTTACTAATTTGTTAACATAGAAGACATCTAACTGATTTTTTTAGAAAATTTTCCCACACATCCTTTTGTTTTTTTTCTAAATCGTAGCTTTAACTTGTCCAATAAAAAGGTACAGATTGTTAAATAAAACGGATTTAGAAAAAAATTTAAGGCGATTTTATTTTATTTTGATATCGATTGTTCTAACGCCCAATAATAATTTTTAGTTATTTTATTGTTGGTCGTATGAGGTGAAAACATGAGTATTATTTTCTTCGTTCAAATAAATTTTTAACAGTTTCAAAATAGAGCATCTAATAGACAGAAATATAACTATTTTCTGAAGAACTGATTGCCTCTAACACAACCTTTTTTATAAGTTTATTACAAAATGAAGTCATAAAAATACATGTGTGCGTTTTACGGTAAACTTAATTAGTGTTTCGGGCAGGATTTATAAAAACTAAAAAACGAGTCCACAATTAAGTGTTTATGTGTTCTAGCTACTGGTAAATAGCTGTACCACATAATTAAGTAATTATTTTTAGATAAACATGCGAATTATGTATGGGATACTTACATGAATATTTCAATAGTGAATATAATATAAGTAATAATTATAAAATACCAAAAATATAATTATTTTTCATACAAGAAATACAAAAACGTATGAAAAAATGAAATAAAAATTATAGTCAATAATAAATAGTACAGAACGGTTTATTATGTTAATCTCTCCTCTATATTCACAAACGATAAAAATATATTGATCGATAATTATTTTATTATTTCATTAATTGATGTTGCAGACACTTCTTCGTGAAACATTTTAGTAATTATTGATGTACTTGGTAGGAATAACACACTTGGCTATATTTCACAAATTTTATTATATTTCTCTAACATATATGTTTCGGTTGTTATACCATTCTCAAAGAGTTTCTTACTACTAACTTAATCTACGTAACAGTGTAACTTATAACCTAGTTTTGTGATGAGGTGGTGGTTAGATGTTTATAATGGTGTCTGTGAAGGGGGTGTTTATAAATTCTAGCTGTGTATTAGTGACTATTACGTTTTGTTTCTGGGCTTTTTTAATTTCTAGAATTTCTAATAAATCACACTATTACCTAGATTAAATTAGTTGTAAGAAACTTTTTGAGAATGGCAAAACAGCCGAAACATATATGTTAGAGAAATATAATAAAATTTGTGAAATATATTGTGTGTGCAAGTGTGTTATTCCTACCAAAAACATCAATAATTTTATTATTTGATATAATCAAATCGTTACGCTTTTGACAGAAGAACAAAACATGTGTAAGATTAACCACACCCAATTATACATAAAGAGCTGCTCCTCAAATTTCGACATATATCATTATTTGAACTATGTACTTATAATTCCCTTATCTTATTACACTTAAATTTTAATACAATTTGTGACCTTTTATTTTCAACTTTATTACTCCAGCACGCAAAACTTTTAGCTCTTGCTGACTATAAACGACAGTCTATGCTCATTCTTTGTTAGCTCTAATCTTGTGACAGCACTTCAAAGACATAATTCAAAAATGTACTAAATAGGCATCTTACTTACCTTATTAGTTTTAAGCAATTTATACTCGATCATTTCGTGTAACGCTACATTAACATGTAGCATTACATGACAACAACATGCTTCAACGTATATGCTGAACAGGTATAATTGTCTAGAGCCTAGCATGATGTCAACGCTGATATTCTCACATAGGTTGTGCCCCCTTTTTGCTGCATTTAAAGAATGGTTTCTAAAAGAAAATATGCAAAATAAACTCAGTCATCAATAAAGTTGCGGAATTCAGAGATATATTGAAGGGACAACCGCCTGATGCGAGTAGTAGCAGTGAGGATTATTAGACCTGAGCTATAGTATTATGTGCCATGTTATTAGGCCCGCGCACTGTAGTAAATTAAGTAATAGATACTTACTCGCTTATGATTCGTTATCCCACAGTGGATGAGATCGGAGAAAGAGCTGCAGTATCAGAAATGTTCTGACATTTGCTTCCGCGAGACGTGTTCATGTTCTTATATGCAAAAAGCGACTGTTGCACATCTAACGATGACTGAAACAATATTCGTAGTTCACGCCTATTATTAGTTTGGCCGACTATCCAACAATACAATACATCCCTGCATTCCGAAGAAAGTGCGCGACTCTAGTAATCAGTGAGTGCATATTACCAGGGCTGATTCACTGGAATATTAAAATTAAATCAACGTTTATGCGCGCCCTATGGATTATACGTCAGAAACTATATAATTTTATTTTTATTTATTATTTTATAATACACCTCTCATCATTTGTGCGATTATTTTTTGGAAGGTACTGTTTTGTATGAATTAAAGGTCAACGACGTATAATCAACGATATAAAAAATTCATTTGATGCACTTTGTGAACATGCTAATCGTCATATTTCTGCTGAAGGAGAATATAAAATAATTTTTGCAAAGATTTTTTAACTATTTTTATTACTTTTATACCATTCTGGCCATCTTTGGACTGGAATCTATTAGTTTAAGTGATACGCGCCTTTTTCAACATATTTGTGAATTATTCTTTCAATTTATTATTCTTCGATCGATGTTATATTGGCGTTTGGGAATAAAGGATCATAAAAGAATAGTGTTTAGATAGCGTGGTTAATTTCAGCGTGAACGTATCACTCTCAAGGACGAATTTCGTGAAGGTAGCCCGTCGACGTTTATTGTTACCACTAATGTTGATGCTATACGTGAAATGAATGAGATCGGCATGCCTCCTACCGTACGATTTAAGCATTCTTGGGCACTAACATGAAAAGAAAGTTTAATACTTAAAAATAACTAGAAATTCCATCCAAGAACCAATACATATTGCAAAGTTTAAGTTCAGACGGTTCTCGTTTTGAAAAATATGCGCTTTTGGTATGTAATATGTCTATTAAGATGCATGACAAGGTATTTTACGTCATTCGCCTGAACTTGAATGTGATTAGTGGGCAGTGTTTTCTAAGAGTAAATGTCACTTGGACTGATTTAGTTTTGTTATTCTTGATATTTCATTTACACATCCAGGTTTATATTTGAAAAAGTTTATTTTCAAAATTATTATTGGTTGCAGTTACTGTATTTTGACAACAATTAGTACTGCTGTATCGTCCACAAATGTCACAACTTCATATGTTTTAAGTTTGGGCAAATCTCCAGTGAACAGAGTATACGGGTGGTTGATTTTTCATCGTAAATTCAATATTTTCATTGGAGTATCATATTTTAAAGAAATCAAAACAAATCTGATATTATTTTTTTGCAATCTTTCCAATCCTGCTAAATAGAGTGCTGTAACTTGAAAAACAAGAGATGATGTAATGAATTTTTTAATTGGATACTTAGCTAGCTTATTCAATTCTGAATACAGTATATTTTTTTTTCGTTTGGCAATGAATAACACTATAATAACAAAAAGTAAAAAAAGAAAAAGTTTGCTTTGGAAATGTGACCGAGTAAAAAAATAAAATATTATTTAAATGTCAACGCACTTTAGCGATTAGTGAATCATTATTGTTAGTTTTCCTGGGTTATTTACCATATTATGTATTTAAAAATTTACTAATGCAAAGAAAGCAGATATGTTACGATATTTTCATTTATCATATGATAACTGCCGGCAAGCTGCAAATATGTACGTTAATCAATACCCTGATCGAAGACAATGGCACTGGAATACATTTCTAAATTTGCACACTTCATTATTGAGGCACGGGAGTTTTCAAAAAATAATAAAAGTAAGAAATAGATATATAAATTTGAACGATGCCGAAGAAAACGATGAAGTAAATATTTTGGCGTATTTTAGAGGAAACTCCGCTTCTCCAACTCGAATTGCTATACAAGAGCTTGGCATCACCAGGTATAAAATCATGAAAGTCCTTGAGAAACACAAAACGAAACCCTTTAATATTCCCTTAGTGCAACAGTTATAATCGGTCGATCTGCAAAAACGGATGAATTTTTTAATATTGGAAGACAATATTTGTCACAGTTTTTACGGACGGATGAAGCAAAGTTTCATAGAAATTGTGTGTTTAATAAACACAATAATCACTTTTGGGATGACATGAATTCTCGTAGAATCCAGAAAACTCGATATCAAATACAGTTTTCTACAAATGTCTGTGATAGGGGATCAGTTATTAGGACCCTAGTTTTATAACGATATACTTAATTGACATTAAAACTTTCTGGAAACTGAATTTCAAGAATATTTCGACCATCTGCCTTTAGCTATCTGGACGCAAATGTGGTTCCGACATGACGGCGCACCACCGCATAACGTGCAATTAGTAACAAATTTTCTACAATTAGAATTTGAAAATAGGTGGTTTTGGAATAAAGGGCACCACATTTATGGCCTCCGAGAACGTATGACCTTTCAATATTAGAGTTTTCTGTCTAGGGATTTATAAAAAATAAGGTAAGGTTTGTCGAATACCCTAAAAAACTCAAAAATGTAATACAATTGGCAGCACAAGAAATTACACCGGATATGTTAAGAAGATCCCAACATAATTTATTACGTCGCGATCATGAGTATTAACAAAAATGGTGGACATTTTGAACAAATTCTTCAATCGGATTTCTACTTTATCGTATTTATTGTTTTTCTATTGTTCTTTAGCCAATACATATATCCTACTTATCTGTTTTTTTTTTGTTGTTATTACGTCGTTATTCTTTGCCCAAGGAAAAGAATATACTGTATTCATAATTGAATAAGCTAGCTAAATAGCTAGTACTACATTTTTAGTACTTTTACTCTAGTTGGATTTAATACTTGTTTTTATTTACTCGACCACAGTTGTAGTATATATTTCTATAATACGTTCACTACAATTATTTTGTTCTGTGTACAACTACATTCTCCTCAGTGCAGGCTTTTTTCATGGTTTTGGTTTCATAATGATTTGGGGTACTTTCCAAGAACTAGGCTAGTAGGTGTTTCTTAAAATTATGTTGAAGATGTTCTGTGGCACTTTGAAGCCATTTGCTGACATTTCTTGTAGTACTTTTTTGTAGTTATGTTAAATCTAAAGATTTATTATTCTTCGTATTTTTTCTTGAAGTTTTAACTTCAATAAGTTTATTATTGTTCTTTATTGCGGAAGCATTTGGAACCGAGATTTAAGAAAATCTCTGGCTACTAGATTGTTAGATCCAACAGGTGTAAAATTTGGCTTAAAGGTTTTAACTAAATGTTCTGTAATCGCAGTACACTTTTCTCTGTTATTTTTTGCTCATTTTCCAGTACTGTCTTTTATAGACGGAACATATTGTTGGATTTCTTGGAGGTCTTCCATAAGGAATAATCAAAAGCTTCCGATGCTCTTAGTTTACTTAAATAATCTTGTAGTTCTTGATTCTTGTTACATTGTTCTTTCAGTTCATCGGTCTTTCTTTTTAATTTTCGTTTATCATTTTCTTATCTTATACTCTGCCATATTTTCGCAATTCTCTTTCTTTCGCCATCTTTTATCTAAAAGTGCTGGCTATTTTTGTTTGAAGTTAAAGCCAAAACCTACGAAAGTTATTCTTTCACGCAGTGCTGCGAAGCAAATAATTGCTCGTATCTTCGGTTTTACTCGACATGTGGGAACCGTAACTTTAAAGAATCGAAGAACCATGAATGCTGATTGATATAAGACAATTTGTTTACGGGGAGTTATTGACGAAATAGAACGAAATAAACGAAATCGGTAAATTATTCTTCTTCATGAACAACGCTAGCTCTCACTCAGCACCTCAAACCACTAATATTTTGGACAATAAAAATGCTGAATTAATGATTTGTTACCAGTATTCACCTAATTTATCATCTTGTGAGTTCTATTTGTTTTCAAACATAAAAAAGATGTGGTAAGTTATTTTCGTCGCCCGAGGCAGCTATAGGAAGATTTCCAATATTGGTGTCAGCTACAGAGTGGAAATCCTTCGCAGCGTATGCAAAAGTGTATTGGTGTTAAAGAAGAATACTTAGAAAAACAATAAAGTGGTTTACTAAATTTTATATGTTTTTTATATCGATTCCAGAAATTGTCCCAGTAACCTTCACATGTAGCGGAGAAAGATGTAAGAACGTTCAACTTCTTCACATCACTAGATAATACTTATGGAATTTTTAAACTTAATTTCACGTAAAAATTTGAATGTATCGGGTGTAAAGAATTGCGCTGGAGTTTTCACTTTTTTTGTGTTGGATAATAAAAATGCACTTTTAACTATATTAATTCTTTATTGAATCCAACATTTGATGTTTTTAATTTTGGTTTGTATTAGTGTTTGAACTCTTGTTCGTTGATGGGTTGTGATTCGAATTAATGTTTCTTATTTGTTGTTAGGGTGAGACTCTGGTTCTTACTGTTTTTAAAAATACTACAAACAGACAAAATTTGCCCTTACCCCCACAAACTATTATATAACTAATAATGGGAACCGTATCGATTGTACGACCAGATATCTGCTAGCAATAATACCCGCTAAAATACATTTATACTATGCTAATTAAGTCCTAATCTTAAACTTAAGTACAATGTTGAAATTAAATTATATTCATCTTAATCTTTTTGATGATCTAAATTTTTTTTCAAAAATCGATATCATCTCCGACTGCGAAACATTGCAAAGGAAAATCAATATTATTACCGCCTGGTGCCATGCAAACAAATTTAAATTAAGTATTAGCAAATGTGTCATTGTCACTTATTCCAACAACGAGCAACTTATTTCCTACAATTACGATGCTGAACATACGCCTATTCCAAGGAAGCTACAAGTAAAAGACCTTGGTGCTTCAAATTTACTGGGCACATAGAAGCAATCTGCAACTCTGCTTCTCGAGTTTTAGGCTTCCTTATAAGAACGTGCAGAGGATTCTCTAACATGTGTACACTAAAAACGTTATATTTGAGTATGGTCAGGTCTAAATTGGAATATGCCTCTGTCGTATGGTATCCCATATACAGGCTCATTCATTTTCGGCCCTCACAATGGGGATCTCTCTTATTATTGGAGATAGAGTATAGGTTTAAATTTGGCAAAGTTGTTAAATTTTGTGTTTGCTATAAATCCGTAAAGAAAATAGACCTATGACAAATGACCTTCGTTATTTTAAAAAAAAACGCGAAAACCCCATATTCTTCTTTTACCTGTAGCACCGACATTTGGCCTTGTAGATAAAAAATAAAAACACATCCTTGTGGCCATTTCTAAACCTCTATCCAGTGGTTTACTTTAAATTTTTATACGACGTTTCGTTTCTTTCTGGCCATCATCAACTATCTAATTTCTTATAGGCGCCATATTGGATTTAGACATCTTCAGAAAGAGTTTATTTTTCTGATTTCAACCATGTACCACATGCTCACTATAGTTTTTGACATTAGGTTTTATTTGAAAGAATAAATTATAAGATTAAATAAGGTAGCTTTTGGAATTTCAATCTGTCAAACATTTCATTTATTGTTCATTAATAATACAAAAATGTCAAACACTAACGAAGAGAAACGAGATATGATAGGTATTTTTTATTCTTCGAAACGAAATTCAACAGTAGGGTTTTACTAAGTAAATAAGTTAGTTTGTCATTTTGTTTATTTTGGTATTTAAATGTGTAAATGAATTTACACTGCAACATATTGTCATGGATTTTCCATGGACAAGCAAGGAAAAAGATTGAACTATTAGTGAACTCTGTACTAGGGACAATTTATAAAAAAATTAGCTATTTCACTTGTATATTTATTTATTTCAGATGGGGATCGATAGGTATAATATTTTTATAAATAAGATATTTAATGTATGAAATTATGATTAGCCCTCGTATATTTAGGTGGACCAAAGGAATTGAATTTGCCGCTTTTTCGGATATTGTATTTGATAAGATGTATTGTCTGTATATTTTGATTTGATAGATGGAAGGGATAGCCAGGCGGATATGAAGAATTTTTCATTTTTGTTTGAGAGGTATCTTGACTGTTAAAGTGTATAGTTAAAAAGGATAAAATAATAAATTTTGTTCTTTGTTTTATAAAGTCGGTCTGTACTTTGTTTTGCATTTAGTATGAGGTGCAAGTAAACCTTAATTCGATTTTTGCGAAGTTTTTCATAGTTATTTGAAATCTTGTGGAAAAAGATGCCTCTCGTGTATTTTAAAATCACACAAAAACTTAATGTAAGTTGATAAAAATTATTTTATTTATTTATTAGATATTAGGATTATTTTCAGTGCTATAAATTTTGTATTTATTGTAATAATAATGTGTTTGAAAGTAGTATATGGATATTAGCGAAAGCTTGTCATGTTTTTTTTTAAGGGAAGTTGTTTTTCTTAATATTATACTTCGAGAACATTTTTTTTTGAATTTAAGGTTGGAGGAATTGTAGTGGGGATTGACCTTGTCATGTTATTTAATGCATGAATATAAATTTTCAACTAGCGTGAGTTTTGAAAACTAATTTGTTTTTGATATTTGTTTGAAGGGGTCACAGTAGAGGTTAAACTTGACAGATTTCACTAATATTTATTAGTTTTATATTTGATCGTGTTTCACAAGAGGTTTTTCTCTGTGTGCGAGTCAATGTTCACAAAGAGTGTTTCCTCATTGCTACTGTTTAATGACGCTTTAGCACCCTATACACTTTGTAGAGGGATTTTTTTTTCTTTTTTATTTTTGAAATATATATTAATGTAAAGAAAAAATGTGCGTATAAATTATCTGACACCTTGTGTTTTAATTTAATATACCGGTATCCGAGAGGATCGACCCAGAGACGTAAGCTCAAGGATTCTACTAGACTGAATAGCCGGCGATATAAGCTGTAGTGTGAATTAAAATTAAATAAAGCAATTTCAAAGCAAATTCCACTGCACAATTGGCGCAATCCAACGTGGGACCGATATTACAATTGGCAGCCCAACGTGTCGGCGATTTGAAGATAAGCAAATAATTTGGAAATAAAACGATATAATTCAAATATGGAAAAAATAATGGAAAATTTAATTCAAAGAATGGGTAACGCTGGTTACATACATGAAGAGGGAGACGACGAGGTAGACAGTCAACAGATGATGGATATGATGCATGCCATAATGAATATGATGCAACAAAATCATAAGGAGATGGAAATGAGGATGAATAGGATAGAACAACAACAAATGGGAATGATACAACGACAAGTAGATATGGAGAGTAAAATAGAAGAGATAATAAAAAAAAGGGTATCAAGAAACAGTAACAATCAAATAAACAAAGAAAACACAATAAGTAAAATTAAAATAATACACGTCGAGGAAAAACAAGCAATAACAGAACAGGAATCAATAATAATGGAACAAGAAGAAAAGGAATCGATAATAATACAACAAGAAGAAAACGAATCAACAATTACAAAAGAAAGTTTAAAGGACGTGCTTGGGGAGGAATCTATGCCACAGGAAGAAGCAAATGATATGGATATAGAAATAGGAAGAAGAAATAATCAAATCAGGGTAAGCGAAGAAATTATATTAAATAAAATTAAGTTTGAAACTAATGAGAAAAAAGAATTCAATATAATAAAAACAAATGATAAACTAGAAAGTAGGATGGAAGAAAGTATTCACGATAAAATGAGCAATAAAGTAAATAAACAAGCAGTTGGCGTTAATAAAATTAACGATAGACGAAATAAAATTAAAAAGAAATTGATTTCTAGAAATATCATGTATAAATATAATTTGAATAATTATCTTGAAAGTAAACGCAAAAATTTCCGTAATGCTAATTTTAAAATCAACTGTTTTTCAAATAATATAAGTCAAACCCATGTCAATAATAAAATTTTAAAATATGATACTCTGAAAATTAGGAAGTATAGGGGTACTAAATTTAAATTAAATAGACCCACATTTTATAGTAAGGTAAAAGTAAAAATGAAACTACAAATGATTTACTGTCGGATATTTTTGAATAGGCCCAACTTAATAATAAATTTCGTTGTACACTATTTAGAGGAATATGCGAGATATAAGGATTTTTGCTTTTGAAATAACTAATTGGAATGTGTTGTAACAAAAGGATATATAAATAAAAATTTGGAAAAGTAAATAGGATTTGATAAATGATACTGAAATGGATTTAACGTAATAGATAATTAGGATTAGATTATTAGTATAAGAAGAGGATGTAGAAGAAAAAAAATAAAAAAAGTGTTTACTGAATTTCGTCGGGATAAAAAGTATATGATATTGAATATGAAAAAATTTTCGTCGGTAATATATGAAATAAATATATGAAATATGATATTGAAAATGAAAATGTATTTATAGAAAAAATTTTCGTCGGTATATTTAAATAGAATTTTCGTCGATATATAAAAAAATTATTATGATAAAAGATAGATATATATATATATTGTTGAAATAAAATTATGGTATTTATGAATATATAGAAAAAGAATTATTGGCATGTGAAAAAAGGTTAATGTATAAAAATATTTGAATAGGATGGTTTACGATGTGCTGATTTAACTGACCTGGTAATGAATTGGATTAAGCAAATGGATATATATACAGGATGAGTTAAAATAAAATTTATTGTTGACATAATTAATTAATTAAAATTTATCTGCGTATAATAAATTATTGATAATGAGAATTGCGTTGAAAAAATTAAAATTATATAAATATAGGAAGAAAATGAGCTCATGCTATTATTGTTGATTATTATGAATATTGTTATTATTGAAATTGCTTGGGAACTAATGGTGTTATGAATTTGTTTATGATGATGATTTGATATATGAGATTTTGATGCTGTGTTTTTCTTTTATTTATGAAAATTCGTTGGAAACATTCATGTCCATGTGATCGAGAGAGTGCTCGAAGATTCGACGGGGATGACTGCTGCTTCGGCGTGTTCCTTCGTCTGTGATGTTTGTAACGAAATCCATTCGAAAATGTCAAGCAATATGACATTAAAAATAATTATGTCAAGTAAAACGACATAAAAGATAAAATGTTTTAAGTCAAATAAGACATTTATATATTCAAAAAATTTTATATGGAGATGTTGAAGATGTTGGAGATGTTGTTTTATATGGAGATGTTGAAACCGTTTATCACACTACAGCATCAGAACGACGTGGATCCTGTTCAACACTAATACAACAAGTGAGTGCCGAGAACCAAGACAGGGTGCGGTACTGTCTCGAGTGCTGTGCTGAAGATTATCCTTGAAAAAAGCTCAGTGATGTTCTGACTTTGTTCTCGGATAATTTCGGGGAATTATGTCATGGATTTTCCATGGACAAGCAAGGAAAAAGATTGAACTATTAGTGAACTCTGTACTAGGGACAATTTATAAAAAAATTAGCTATTTCACTTGTATATTTATTTATTTCAGATGGGGATCGATAGGTATAATATTTTTATAAATAAGATATTTAATGTATGAAATTATGATTAGCCCTCGTATATTTAGGTGGACCAAAGGAATTGAATTTGCCGCTTTTTCGGATATTGTATTTGATAAGATGTATTGTCTGTATATTTTGATTTGATAGATGGAAGGGATAGCCAGGCGGATATGAAGAATTTTTCATTTTTGTTTGAGAGGTATCTTGACTGTTAAAGTATATAGTTAAAAAGGATAAAATAATAAATTTTGTTCTTTGTTTTATAAAGTCGGTCTGTACTTTGTTTTGCATTTAGTATGAGGTGCAAGTAAACCTTAATTCGATTTTTGCGAAGTTTTTCATAGTTATTTGAAATCTTGTGGAAAAAGATGCCTCTCGTGTATTTTAAAATCACACAAAAACTTAATGTAAGTTGATAAAAATTATTTTATTTATTTATTAGATATTAGGATTATTTTCAGTGCTATAAATTTTGTATTTATTGTAATAATAATGTGTTTGAAAGTAGTATATGGATATTAGCGAAAGCTTGTCATGTTTTTTTTTAAGGGAAGTTGTTTTTCTTAATATTATACTTCGAGAACATTTTTTTTTGAATTTAAGGTTGGAGGAATTGTAGTGGGGATTGACCTTGTCATGTTATTTAATGCATGAATATAAATTTTCAACTAGCGTGAGTTTTGAAAACTAATTTGTTTTTGATATTTGTTTGAAGGGGTCACAGTAGAGGTTAAACTTGACAGATTTCACTAATATTTATTAGTTTTATATTTGATCGTGTTTCACAAGAGGTTTTTCTCTGTGTGCGAGTCAATGTTCACAAAGAGTGTTTTCTCATTGCTACTGTTTAATGACGCTTTAGCACCCTATACACTTTGTAGAGGGATTTTTTTTTCTTTTTTATTTTTGAAATATATATTAATGTAAAGAAAAAATGTGCGTATAAATTATCTGACACCTTGTGTTTTAATTTAATATACCGGTATCCGAGAGGATCGACCCAGAGACGTAAGCTCAAGGATTCTACTAGACTGAATAGCCGGCGATATAAGCTGTAGTGTGAATTAAAATTAAATAAAGCAATTTCAAAGCAAATTCCACTGCAATATGTTTTTTGTTGTTGTAATTTTATATTATCCTTTAAGTGGATTTTTGTATCTGTTGGATAATAAAGACTATTATTATTATTATTATTGATAAAGCTTATAGCACTTTTTTAAGAAATATGAAGTTATGAATAGATTAGGAGATTAAAAACTGGGTATTGCATACGTTCTATAATTGAATCATTAATAAAGGTAGAAATAGTCTAATAAAAAGGGTAATAAACTTGTAAATACAACGGATATCGATTCTTAGAATAGAAGTAATGGTTTACAATTTAAATAAAATAATTAAAATGTCGGTACACAGAGTGTCGATTTGAAGCGAACATTACTTAATTCTTAATAACTAAACTATACATATTTTTAAGAAAAATAAACAAAAACAGACAAAAAATATTGTTCTTGCGCTTAGCACCGGGTGATTCATATATTTGCAGTAATTTTATAAGGGAGTTTTGGTAAATGGATCAGCCTGAATATTTCTATATTTTGGAATACCTACTACATTATCATTTGTGTGTGTTATGACCTACAATACTTATGGTTTAAATTATGAAAATAACATTTTCACTGTTCTACTGAAGATGGCAACTTACGTTTCTAATTACCGTTGGATTTATTTAAATGAAATGAGAAGAATTATCACAATATTCTAAGGTTGGCCACATTAGTGAATAGTACAATTTTATAATAGCTGTAACATTTTTAAAATCACGTTCACTTTTTATAGACATGAAAATAAAAACCCATTTGTGATTGCCCCCCTTTATATGCAAACTACGTGAATTAGTTCTTGTTCAAAGTAAGTCCATAATTCATATAGATATCGACAATGACTGAAACACTAAATAATTAGTAGATAAAACAAATAGCAATAAATAAGAACAAAAGGGAAAATTATTGAAGAACAAATAACTATTATGCTATGGAGATAATAACAATATTTGTATTTTACAATAAGAAATTGAAAGTATTATTATTACAGCGGTGGTAATAAACATTAGCGTAATACATTAGGCATGAAAATATTATTTTCAATTGAAATATGTTAACATGCGTTTCTAATTTGAATTTAAAAAATAATACCTTATATTGTAGTTACAATAGCAATAAACAATGTTATCAAAGAAAGTTGATTTACGTTTTCCGTTGTTTTATCAACACTAAACGTAACGATATAATACCAGTGACATGTAAAGAATTTGCACTAGAATTCAAATGTGGGACTCGGTAGAAGCACGCGAATAATGTTAAGGTGAGAAAAATCCATTTAATGTTTGAATTAATTACCTATTCTATTCAAACGGTTGTTATTTATGTTATCTCAAGTATTTTAAGTATTAGTAATGTTTACGTATTTAAATTATTATATTTCATAACTAGAAGACATTATCAGAGTGGGTATTTACAAACAGAATATCTTAAGAAATAATTATAAACATACGATGTTAATTTATTTTTTAGCATATCTAAAAAAAATAATTCGAAAGTACCCCTGGAGTTAAAATTATATTATAAACTTTAGGGCAGCATTCTTAGTTGGCTTACAGAGACTTGGGCCAGCGATAGGTTCAGGAGACTCATTTTACCAGCGCTTCGTATGCCATGTGTATGTAGTACATGAAGACGTGAACAGCTATCATAATGTGAAGTTGTTTATAGGCATATTTACGAATACGTGTAGGTGTAATTCGAACCGAAAGCATTTTTCTAAATAACGCGTATTTTTATTTCAGTTAACCCAACGCACTGACGCCGCTGATTGCCTACCCAAGTGCCAGTCTTTAGTTATTAGTAGACTGCGGAACAGACGCCATCCTCTAATCAGTCATGCAGGCGCAGGGACAGTCGATTTCGCTTAAATAATAAGATTGATGCGATATTCGCTCGTTACCCTAATTTTAATGTCCTGAATGAAAGGCTTTTGTAGTAATGTTTAAAATACGGAAATCGGTAGATATATTAAATTTAAAGATTATTATTTCTATGCGCCACTCACTAGTTCTGATGTTGTGCGAAGTTTTTCTATATTTAACGACATACTGTCTAATAAAATAACGCACTTTACAGAACAAAGTTTAAAATATATTGTAATATATTGTGAATAAAAAATGTTTACTGTGGTGTGACTAAGCATTCACTTTAATTATAAGTGATATAATTAATTTCAAGTTTATACTTTTTAAATATTTTGAATTTTTCCACTGTATAAAGTAAATGCATTTTGTATATATATCCGGAATTAATTTCAATTCAAGCTAATTTAAATTCATTTAACTTCAGTGTTTTATTTATTTTCGTAAAAATAATCTTCAGTATATACATTTCAATGCCTTTATTACGACTCTGGCGAAATATATTTCACAACTCCGTCTGTTTGCATTAAAAGACGCACAAACAGACAACTTTTATCAATACCATCGCGCTATAACATTCATATATACATGTTAAGTTGATCGATTGTACATTGTCGGAACCGATGAATCACACCTGATACGGAATAGCGCCATTTCCGCAGTATAGTTATTAGTTATTACTGGGGACCATAATCTGAGTTCAATAGCAGCGGCATCATTGCGTTAGATTTATCGAAGTAAAAGTTCTCGTTATTTAGAAAAATGCTTTCCGTTCGAAATACACCTACGCGTATTCAAAAATATATTTTTTTTACAATTAACGTTGCTAAGAGACCCATTAAAGCACCCAAAATGAGTGCTTTAATAAATAATTAAAGCATGGAAGATTTAGCCGATACAGTTTTAAGTTGGTCACACTACGTCTATTAAGTCAGCAGTCATAGTGATAATTTAAGGTTATGATTAAACTGGCAATTAATAAACTTTTATTATACGGTAATTGTATTTACAATACAATAACAAATATTTTATATATATAATATTTTATTAAGAGTAAAATGTCAAGTTAAATTAAGTCAACCATATGTTGGTATGTTTAGAATAAAATTTCAATTTTTGAATTTTATTCTAAACATACGCGGGCGTTACCAACTGCCGTAAAATTTCCCTAAATTATCAAATTTCCTTTTTTCTCTTAAAAAAAAGTATATCAATAAAACTAATTGCAAAAAATAGCAAAAAAAAAACGTTTCATAAGACACTCATTGCTTAAAAAACTCATTTTTTAAACTTGAATTCGTGCTTTAAAACCTGTCTTATGAAACTTGTTTTTTAATACACTATTAAACAACTGCACTATCAACGCTATTCCTACACTACATACACAAAGCAGGGCGAAGCACTGACTGACAGTGTGACCGGGCCAACAATCCTGAATGTAGTTATTACACTTAAATAAGACACTTTTATCACGTTCTATATAATCTCCCTGTGGTGAAATAATCCCAATAATGCCAACGATGCTGCGAAAACAGAATCGCGCGCTTTTTAAGATATTTTTTGCTTGATGACGCTATAAATAAACAATATGCGCCTATATCATGTCTGTACGGTAGTGCGGTACACACTTGGAATTTTTACTATTGTTCTGCGACAAGAATAGCCTTGTGCGACCTACCATTACCCACTTCACTTCCTAATCAGCTCAGGACGTTTTCTGGGGATATCATCCTTCATTAATTGACACAAAATTTCTTTATAATAATTAATCGACAGTTACCGTAGTAACATATGGGACCTTAGGTATATACACCACCCCTTGCCTTATTCTTATGATGATCAGAAAATATGATGACTGTAGCTTTAGTGGCAGATGTTTGCGCCACGCAATTGTTGACATACTTTTTCTACGCGTTGCATATTTTACTGTTTCATCTTCAAATCATATAAAATACATCCAAGTTTCATCAACAGTAATAATCGCCTTCCACCACTTTTCACCTTCTTCTTAAACACACTATTTCCAGTATTCATAAATCGTTACACTATTCGCTTTTTATACTGCAACATCTTCGGATAATAACAATACATCCAAGTTTCATTCACAGTAGCAAATGTCTTCCATCATTCTCCATTCTTGAACGCACTGTTTACAGTACTCACAAATGGCTTTTAAATCTATTATTAGCAAACACATAATCCAGCAAGCACAAATTTTAAATGTGTTGAAATGTTTGTCCAAGGAGGTAAAATACTACCAACAGATGTTTCAAACATTTAAGAGAGTTGCGAGGTAATTAAACATGGCTCTGTGTGAATAATTACTTCTCCAGTGTTGATGGTCTCCCCAATCAATACACTAGTTGAAGCACCTGCACTGTCTTGCACTTGTGCCTTCTTCAATCATCTTTAAACTCTTTAAGCCATCAAAACCAAAGAGATGTTGATATTCCTAGGGGAAGACCAAGTTTAATTGCATATTTTTGCTCCTTCATTTCGTCCAATACAATTCTTACAGCCGTGAAAACAATGTCATAAATTTTAATAAATCATATAATAAATCAAATAATAATTTCAAATAATTATTTGCGATAATTGTCACTTTTCAACATAAAGGAAGCCTAGGTGGATAATATCTTCTTCTTGTTAAAGTTTTGTAGAACATCGCACAAGACGATTAATTAAATTCAGTCCTTGCCATTGCTGAATGGCCTTCATAAATTGTATCATCAAACATACCATCAAACGTAATCAAATATGTAACAAATACAATTTCAGTTCTTGCAAACATATATAAATTCGGATTAGTAACTTTATTTTCAAAAATGTATATCCATCTTAATCGAGAAATTATGTTTTTTGTTTACATTTTGAGAAATCTTCTCTTTATAAAAACGAACAGTAACCACCCATCAAAGATTCATATTATATACCTTGGTAACGGTGCTATATTTGGAATATTTTTGACAATTGAATCCCTAGCAAAGGGTTTCTATGTCAAGAACACCTAAATGCAGCACTATTGCTACAAATAAAATATCACAATTCGAATGACCACGTTAAAAATAATTTTCAACATGATTGTCAAATTCTGGTGGTGTGTCGAAGATATCCGCTTTTAAAACAAGAGTATTAATAAAGATCTATATAACGAAAAGCGGAAAACTGATTCCGAACAAGACATTACAAATTTACAATGTTGTTCTTCTAATATCGTAATTATACAAACTATAGCATTGAACAAGTTAAGTGTTACGAATATTAAAGCCTATGTTTTAGTGGAGCAAATTTTCAACTCATGTAGTATACTGCGTTGATCAAGAGTATATCGACTCATTTCGTTCATCGGAATATAATTCCGAATTTCTGTCATTTGACAGATGACCGTAAATCTATGAGCGGCGCAATAAGCCATTATACCTTGTGTTCACTCGCGAAGCTGCTGAACACAGAGTAAAAATGTGCAATAATAAAAAGTTTGATTTAACCAACTTTTACTAACAACCAAGATTTAAAAAAAATGCACTCCATTAACGAAACGAAAGTTGCTATTATACGAAATAGTGATAAAGCCTGAGGTGTCGCCAATATGCAGAATACAAATATTCGAATCTAACATTTTAAAGACAATTATTAAGGTCCCAAGATAATATCCTACATAAAGTGATTTACAAAAATCTCATCGGTTCAAGAAATAATACACTTAAGTGCGAAATATCAACAAGACAGAGCTACTGCCACAGAAAAGTGAAACGCCTTAAAGAAATGTGGACTTTCCAAACATATTTGTGCCACAAAATAATATTAACATATTATTAATCAACTAACAATGTATTTTGTTATCTACTTAATGGAAGTGAGTCAGGAAACGAATGTATCCTATTAATCAAACATCGCATTACTAAATATCTTAGAGTACGTTTCTAGAGTTTATTAAAAAAAAATCTAACAATTAAAGTAACTATTATAACATGTCCTCATTCAAACCGTTACAATTACTATTATGAAAATGCATAATGGCACGTACAATACTAATACTCTTAGATACTAGTGATCTTCTGTTAGATAAAAAAGCTTGAACAAACGACTTATTCTCTATCTAATAGGTACCCAACCATTTGTTTCTGTCAGATAAAAAATGAATTCAATTGCAACAATTACAAATCATTTTATGAAATGTTTAGCAAAGTAAACTAGAACATTTTGCCACTTATCTACTATACTGTGGTTCTTATTACATATAGAAATTATTTTTGATTGTTCTTTTATTATTTGCTATTTTTGAAGATTCTTTTATTTTAATTTATTGTTGAGAATATTTGTATATGCCTGGTTTCGAATTTTATTTAACACGGAACATTATTCATGATGTTCTGAATCTATGTATTTACTTGTAAATTATACGAGGTGCTACCCAGAAATTCCCGGAATTTGAATGTGGCGTGAGAAGGGATGGTAGTACAGATCTGTAGCGCTAAATGGTGTGAGCTACGTCTATACTAAGTCAGTCTGCCAAACGGTACATTGGTATTGACTAGGGAACGGACACGCTTAGCACATGACGCAAAGCCCAGTGCAGTACTGGCGAAAGGCTGTATTTCTAAAATATTTAATTTTATTTATATAATTGGAAAACGAACGGGTGGTGATCTATAAATTTACGAAATACATATTTATTTGTTGAAAAGTTATATTTATAAAGTTTTTAATTTTATTTATATAATTGGAAAACATACGGGTGGTAATCTATCTATCTAAAATTACGAAATACATATTTATTAATTAATTTTATTTATATAATTGGAAAACAAACGGGTGGTGATCTATAAAATTACGAAATACATATGTATTTGTTGAAAAGTTGTATTTTTAAAGTTTTTAATTTTATTTCTATAATTGGAACATTTTTATTTGTTCATTTTGTCGTTCAAGTTGAGTAAAGGAGTATTAATATTGACTAGCAATAGTTTCTCAAGGTTTTCTTCTGTCAATTTTGTTCTCCTTGAATTAAGTACATCCTTATAAATAGAAAACGTCCTTTCTACATCGCAACTGGTTATAGGTGCATACTGGAAATATTCTTTTATTTCTTCATATTTAGCCGTTAGATTTTGTAGAATTGTCTCCATACATAATTGCTGCAATGTAATTAAATCTGGATTTCTATTAAGAATTGCTTCAAACTTTTGCCGAAGGGCACATCCGAAGTCACTTGGAATACTTTTCAAATTATTAACAGCCACATCTAATGTGGTTAATCTGTCATTTAATTTGAGATTTCGATTTTCAAAATAAGTGATTAGTTTTGGGAATTTTCCAAAGTGTTCGTGAAGAAAGTACAACTGATTTTTTAAATTTGGGATTTGTGTGAGCTCCTTGCACTCACCAATACTTCTAGCATCCTCCTTTAGCAGTGTTACGAAATGTTTTAGACTATCGAAATTCTCAGCCTAATAACTAGTAGCTTCCAGACATGTTCCCCATCTAGCTATTACTGCAGTGGGAGGCAGTGACAGAGATGGAAATTTTTCCCTGAAAAGAGCTACTTTCAATGGTGCTTTTCTGAAAACTTTTTTAAAAGCTGATACAAGTCTATCAACTTCCGGAAAAGTGTCTCTGATATATTCATACATTCTGTGGACTCTATGTGCTACACAAGTAATATGCAGCATATTAGGATATGTTTTCTTCAATAGTCTGCCTGTTTTTAACATATACGCAGCACTATCACTGACAAGTAAAAGTATTTTTTCTTTGTACGTGGCGTCCGAATGAAGCATTTTTTGCATATTGTCCTCAATGGTTTCAGCAACTGTATCCGCATCAACTCTATTTATAACACTTGTTGCTATTACATATGAGTTCTAGGGAATAGTTTGACGTAGTACACCAGCTACAACATTTACCACACAGCGTCCTAACATATACACCGTTTCGTCGGCGCTTATCCATATGTATTGATTTAAAAGATGGCTTCTAATGCGTTCTTCTGTTCTCGTATAGCACCTAAAAACATAATATTTGCGTAAAGTTGATTCATCAGGAACATTTCGACCAGTATATTTTTTCAGAAATGTCTTCAAAATTGGATTGTTCAATTTAAATAATGGAATATTAGCTGCCATAAAAGTTTCACAGAGTTCTTCGTTAAAATTGTCAGATTCCAACGGGTTCAATTTTTTTTCGTGCTTTAACGATCCTACGTGACGTTTTACGGTTGATTTATTCTAGATCCAAATAAACGAAATTAAATAACGAAATTTTATGCACACTTACGTGAAAATAATTGGATGATGTTGCTTAAATGAAAAGAAAAGGAATGTACGTGCTATTTCTCTTACGAAATACGATAAACTTATTTATTTTATCTACGTACACGACACCACTGAAAACACTATATTCTCCGAATACAATAGCTGGGTTGTCCATTGTTATCGCTGCGAGACCAGGTGGCCGAGTAAGGCAAACAAATACTTCATTGAATTACGCCGGGATGTACTGAGCGACGTTATACACAATTCCAATTGCCGATTGCGTTTTATGGAAATTGCATGCTATTTGTCGTCACTGATTACAAATAGTCTTTGTGTTTATAAAGAGCGTTCAAATAAATTCTACCTCCAAGTTGCCCATCTAAATTATATGTATGTCTTAGCTTTTTTACTTAAGTTCTTAATACGAATTTTGTTGGTTATAAACTATTTAAATGACATGACAAATATCAAAATAATAAAATTAAAATTTTTAACTGAATGAGATACGTTTATTTGTAACAAACAAGTAACATTTTATAAAAATTGTTGAAACTGGCCACCACCTTGTTCGGGACGTTTCTCACATCTTCTTCTATTAGAGGAGAAAACGTTTTGTAGTATCATATCGTTGATTTCGTTAATTCATTCGGCAATTCCGACTTGAAGGTCTTCAAGATCAGGTATCTGTACCCGAAAAATTAAGCTCTTTAAAAAAGGCCACAGAAAAAATCACAGGGGTAAGATAACAAGATCTTGGTGGAAATGCATGTTCGGTGTTTAAACTTATCAACCGATTTTGATAAATTTGCTGTATCATATTAATTGTTTCACCAGGTGTGCGCTCGAGCTCCGTCTTGTTGAAAGTAATCCTGATTTATTTCTTCTTCGTTAAGCTGTTCAATAAATGGCATAATAATTTCTTGTCGATACCTTTCTCCTGTTGAGGTATCGTTAAAGAAAATAGGGCTAATGATTTTCCTTCGGCTAATCGCACACCGTACACCAATTTTCTGTGGATGAAATAGGGTTTCAACATAAAATTCATGTGGTTTCTTAGTATTCCACATCCTTATATTTTGTGAGTTAACATATCCATTCAGATAAAATCATGATTCATTAGAAAAAAAGGTTTTGTCAAGGTCATTATCAAAATTATTTAAGAACCATTGACAAAATATTGTTTTCTAAGATAGTCAATTTCTTTGATTTCTTGATAACAGGTCATGCGAAATGGAAATAAGTCTTTTTTCAAAATTGTATGACAAGTGTCAATTGATGATACACCCACTCGGTGAAATAATACTCGTATGGAAGTTCCTGGTGTGTCATTCATAATTTGCGTTATATCGTCAACTTTGTGGCCGGCCACTGCCTTCTTTCCGTATAACACTCCCTGTTTCTCTGAAAACCTTAGTGCAATATTTAAATGTGTACCGAAAACTATCAAAATCAAATACGATGTTTGGAAACATATTTCTAAATTCCTCTAAGCATTCTTCAAGAAAATAATGTCATTGTCCGTTAATCTTACGTCCAATTCTTTAATTGTTTCGACCTTTGCTTAATGTAAATCCATATCACAAATAAATAAAACACACATAAGATGTTTTAGATTTACACTTTATTAATAAAATAATGACAGCTGTTTCGCTAACACAGTAGCTTCTTCAAATTCAACTTAAGACTAAAGATACTTACAAGATACAGCGTTAATCAGGTAGTTGACCCAAGTTAAAATTCTTCAGGTAGAACGTTTAAAAAACGAATCCAAGACGACTATCATTCTTACATCAATAAGAAAACTGACTCAATCTACTCTAATCATTTAATAGAGAATGAGCACTAATTTAATTTACAATTCGATATCATACATGTAGAAAATAAAGGTAGAAAACTAAATTGTTTAGAGTCTTTAGAAATTAATAAACTTAAAAACTCAGAAATGTTACTAAACGATAAATTAGACTTGAATTCATCCCCACTGTTAAATCTGTTCAACCATTGAAATATTGTTTCTTAGTTGCTTATACTATATTTTTATACTTAAACCTCACGCAAGTACGATATGGTATAGTTTTCAAAAAGCAAAATATAAATGTAATAGTTCCTAGAATTTTAACTTGGGTATCTTTAGTCTTAAGTTGAATTTGAAGAAGCTACTGTGTTAGCGAAACAGCTGTCATTATTTTATTAATAAACTGTAAATCTAAAACATCTTATGTGTGTTTTATCTTGCTATCGTGCTTTATCTTATGTTTAATCTTACGTCCGTTCCGAAAATAAGATTCAACCATGAATGATTTGTGTTTAATAGTGAAAACCATTTTAAATCAATTTTAAATTACAAAGCAATTTACAAAAATTACAACTAAGTATACATCAGAATAAATAGTCTGTCAAATTGATAACTGATGCAAATGTAAATAGTACAAGTTACGACAAACATTTTTATTGTCATGGACTACTAGAGGTAAAATTTATTTTAAGGCACATTATTTGTAGAGTTGTGTTTGTGTTGTTCTGCGATACTATAATGTTTAATGTGAAACAGCCAAGACTGTGCATCAAAGTCTGCTTCCAACTTGGTAAAACTGCAGCGCAAATTTTGAAAATGCTTAAACAACCGTTTGATGAGGATGATTTAGGCCAGACGCAAACTAATGAGTAGTACATATATCCGTTTTAAAATGGACGTGTGGACATGATGAGGGTTTAACGAAAAACACGTCACAAAATGTGGCAAAAGTGCGTGATGCTATCCTGAAGGACCGAAGAAAAACAATCCATGACATTTGTAACAGTTAGTTTGTGGTATGGTGTTTATCAGGACATTCTGACCGGCGAACTCAACATGCGGCGTATTGCTGCGATGTTTGTGCCAAGGTTACTCAGATTTGAACAAAAATCGCACCGTGTTCACGTGTACACAGAATTGAAAGAAACTGACTAAAGGGATGCGAACCTCAGTATCAGACTCATTACTGGCAACGAATCATAGGTATGATCCCGAAACAAAGCAGCAGTCTCCGCAGTGGAAGACGCCATCATCACCACGCCCGAAGCACGGCAAGTTCGAAGCAACGTCAAGTCGATGTTGATTTCCTTCTTTGACGTTGATGGCATCGTACATAAACAGTTAATAGACGATTTTAATGCGATGTTCTTCAGCGACTAAGAAATACATTCGATACAAGCGGCCTGCCAAGGGGCGCAACAATTCGAGAATCATACACCAATGCACCAACCCACACCTCGCTTGTTGTACCTCAGGTTGTAGCCTCAACGAAGACGTCAGTACTACCACACCCTCTTTACTCACCAGGTCTTGCTCCTTGTAACTTCCTTCTGTTTCCGAAGTTGAAACTGAAGCTCAACAGGCACCGTTTTGAGACTATTGAAGAGATCTAGACCGAACCGCAGGCATTAACATGCGAATCTTCTACCACTACTTTCAATCAGGGACAAGTCGCTGGGATCAATGTATTTATGTAGAAAGAAAGTACTTTGAAGGGGATGGTAGTGAATAAGTTGTAAGAACAATTTATTGTTTTTTTTTTCACATTCCGGAAATTTCTGGGATGAGCTCGTATATAAAGAAATATGAAAAAGTTAATAAAATTAACACTAGCTTAAACGTTACGTTCAAATGCTGTTTTGTATTACAGATTGTAGTTTATAATTTTATGTACATATCTGTAGGTACATAATATGTGAGGCTCTTTTATTGGATTTTTAGGAAGATGCAGATATTTAAAAAATAATGGAAAATAACCGGAATTGAAGAAATATTTTGAAACTAGCCCTATTATTATTCATAACGGTTTTGGGCGAGTAAAAGCTAGATCGGTAATTTATCTGAAGTTTTAGCAGTAGCGTTCAAGGATCGAAATAATTATTAACTTTTTAACTTATTAACTTATTAACGCAAAACTGAAAATTGGTCATGGAATTATTAACTGATAGTAATCTTTTACACTTCCATATGGCCGCGGATATATAATTAAAACACCCCTCTCTACCGAAAAAAAGAAATGTATATTTGTTTCTTCTGGAAAATTTAAAATCATAAATGTCGTTGTTATTTATGCGAATATTGCGGACCTTAATGCACAGGGTTAGGCATTTGCATGGATTCATTCGAATATCTTTGATACGGCTACTTAGATTTTAATAAAATTTACAACATTTATGTTAATGCACATAGGGAATTCGAAGGGCATATTTATTTTCAAATCAGACGACATCCAGTTTAACAAAAAATGGTGATAACTTTTTTATTTTAAATGAAACACCCTGTATATTTTTACGAATTTAAATAGAGCTCTGTTCTGGTATTTAACAATAATAATGTTTGGCATCCTTTTGTTCAACAACGACAGAGATATTTAATTAAATCTAATAATGCAAATTTTATCCAGAACGAGAAAAATGAACACAAAAAATATAAACAAAATCAATATCAGTTAAGAAAGTTTTCGAAGTGATGACCGTTCACTTCTTGACAATATGCAAGTCAGTGAACAAATTCTTGAATAACATTTGCCAAAGCTTCCTCATTAATTAATTATACTTCCTCAATCATTCTCTGCCGTAACTCGCCCAGAATATGCGATCGTCTGATATCAACCACAGATTTTAAATGACCCCAAAGGAAAATATCTAGGGGATTTAAATCTGAAGATCGTGTGGGCCATTCAATGAATCCTATACGATCAATTCACGGATTTGGTAATGCTTCGCTTAAAAAACTTCTAACATTGAGGGCATAGTGAAGAAGTGCTCTATATTATTGGAACCAAACACTTACAGGTAACTCATCATCTTCCTCTATATTAGGAACAATCTGATCACGTAAAAGATCCTAATATCTCTGTTCAGTTAGTGTACCATGAATGAAAAAAAGACCAACAATACGGTTCCTGAAAACACCAGTCCAAACTTTTAATTTCTGCGGATGTTGTATATGCGTTTCTAGCATTCAATGTGCTTGAACTATTGACCACCATCGAGAATTATGGCGATTAACGGTACTATTCAAACAAAACGTAACCTCGTCGGAAAACAGCAAATTGTATGTAAAATATTGGTTTCGATTCTACGATCATAATTCTCATCTAATTATTCTTGCACTAAATGTGGCTTATCCGGATTATATTTTTCGTTTTTCAATATTCTGGCTACTGATCGGCAACTTATATCATAGCTATCTGAATGTAGTGGAAGTTTGTGGTTTGTGGTATATTTCGCAACAACTTTGTTGCTTCTTCCGGAGATAAAAAATAATAAAATTGACATACAAGGACAATAAGATATATATATATATATATATATATATATATATATATATATACATACAGGGTGAGTTTTTTGAATGTTTAGCATTGGGATCTCAGAAACTACTGGAGATAGAAAAACGCTTAAATGGGGAAAGATGCGCAGTTTTACGAGTTTGATTTAAAACTGCTTTTGTTTCTCCGATAACTTTCATGGCTTATTAGATATTCAAAGAAAACTAAATTTTACGATTTTCTTTAAACATGCTTAGCATCGTTAACAGTAATTTTAGAGAAAAAGTGTTCAGACAAAAGTTTTAGATACCTAATTTTACGCCAAATAAAACTATGTAGCTAATATTTTTTTTTCGTTCACCATTATCGAGTTATGACACAAACTTGTGTTTTTTTAAATAGAAACCATAGTTGGTTTTGACATCATTAAAAATCTTATTTTTTGCTGATTACAATTATATAAGGTTTGATATGGTTATTTTAAAAAATAAAGAGGATATAGACATTTTTATGGTTTTTATGGAAAACAATTGAATTTCGAACTGATAAAATACAAAACAAACGAAAACTTATTTTGAAATCTTATGTAGTAATAAAATGAAAACTATAAGAACTTTTATTAAGGGTACACAACATTATTAATGTTCAAAGATACCTCCATTATTATTAATACTCAAATTGCATCTCTTCACAACAGAATTTGTAGCATTGCGGACTTTACGCCTATCGATGTTATTAAAAGCAACTAAGACAGCTTCTCTTAAATCGTCGATTGTTTCATATGTTCTTTTGTATACTTTGTCCTTTAGTACACCCCACAAGAAAAAATCCAAAACTGATAAATCAGGGGATCTAGCCGGCATCCAATGGGTGCATTTCGTCCTATCCATTGATTAGGGAAGTTCAAATTTAAATAATTTCTAACATTCAGTTGATTGTGCGGAGGCGCTCCGTCATGTTGAAACCATTGCAGCATTGCTCGGGTTCTTAAATTTAAATTATCTAACATTTCCTCGAAATCTTGTTGTAAAAAATTAAGATAACGATTGCCAGTTAGTGATCCATCATAAATAAAAGGAGGAAGAACAGTTGATCCTATAACACCACACCAAACATTAAACCCAAATTTAATTTGTGGTCTCCTATGTTCAACGTGAAGTGGATTTATTGTTTGAGACCATATGTGCTCATTGTGCCTATTAAACTTTCCACAATTTGTGAAACGAGATTCATCAGTCCATAATATTTTCATGGAAAAGTGTGGATCGTTTTGACACTGATCTTTAAACCATCTACAAAAAGCTATTCGTCTGATGTTATCACCTTCATGTAAAGTTTGTGATACTGATAATTTGTAGGGACGAAATTTATGCTTCTTCAACACTCTGACAATAGTGCGTTGAGAGGAGCCCATTTCTGTTGAAATTTGTCGGGTGGATGTAGATGGATTCTGAGCGACACTTGCTAATATGTTTATTTCTCTATCTTCATCCATCCCTTTTTTTGATTTTGGCTTAACCAACGAACCATAATCTGCTAAATTATCCCATAATCTCTTAAAAGTAGGTAGCGACGGCTGACGCCGATCAAAATAATTTTTATAATAAGCTTCAGCAGCTCTAGTAGAATTTTTCTGGCACTGAATGTAACATTCAACCATATCACGCTTTTCTACGTTAGAAAATTCCATAGCCAATGCAAACTTATGATTAGCGGCCGTTTGCACCGCTTATAGTTAAGTTACAATTAAATTAATTAATAGTTAATTGTCAATGTTTGACAATTAACTTGACTTAAAAGTAAAAATTAACAGCTCTCACTTCTGTGACTCAACGTGAAAGCAATGTTAGTATATTTATCTCGACTGCTCCAACGAACACTATTGTAACTCAGATTTTTCGTTTTTTTGAATTACAAAACACCAAACATTTTTTTTTTAAGTTTTTATCTTATAAAGTGAACAATCATAGAAATGTCTATATCCTCTTTATTTTTTAAAATAACCATATCAAACCTTATATAGTTGTAATCAGCAAAAAATAATCTTTTTAATGATGTCAAAACCAACTATGGTTTCTATTTAAAAAAACACACAAAGTTTGTGTCATAACTCGATAATGGTGAAGGAAAAAAAAATATTAGCTACATATTTTTATTTGGCGTAAAATTACCTAAAACTTTTGTCTGAACACTTTTTCTCTAAAATTACTATTAACGATGCTAAGCATGTTTAAAGAAAATCGTAAAATTTAGTTTTCTTTGAATATCTAATAAGCCATGAAAGTTATCGGAGAAACAAAAGCAGTTTTAAATCAAACTCGTAAAACTGCGCATCTTTCCCCATTTAAGCGTTTTTCTATCTCCAGTAGTTTCTGAGATCCCAATGCTAAACATTCAAAAAAACTCACCCTGTATACATCCTTAAAAAGTTTATATATTTTCCCTTACTGAACTTGAAAACGAATCATTTTTGGGGTTTTGCATATTTCTAGAATGTAATATGCTTTTATGATATTTTGCCTGAAAATTGATATAAAAACCTGCGACTCAGATTTGTGGGCATTTAATACTTTAGGGGATTCTAAAAATATCAAAAGAGTTACACGAAACGCGAATTTATGTAACTGCATCGTATTCTATTAATGTTTTTAATAATCGGCATTATAGTATTTCAATTCATAATTTTAAAAAGTCAATTATGATTTCTTAGTTTCCAAAATAATTTCGCTCGCCGGAGTTACTTTCCATTGTAATCCAGATCCACAATTTTTTCAGTGATATACTGCTAATTCGTTAATTGGTTGTTTGAAGGAAGAAAATCCTAATAAATCATATTTAATAAGTTGCGAGCATAAATGTACAATAACTCGTTTTATTAACAATGGATTAGCAAAATTTTTCATGCCCGATAAAATTACATTAATGTTGTCCGATCTGCCCCTTATATGTGTAAAACCCCAGTTCAAGATATATTTTCCTAATTTAATTCAGCTTATGGCATTAATAGATTTGCCGAAAAAATCAGAAATCAATTTCCTCTTGAGAATAAATTAATTTTTAACTCAAAAAAAGTCTTTTTAGAAGCGCCATTGCGGGTTCAGATGTACAAAGAATCATTTTCCGGTTTACAATTACCTCCGCAACCAGTAATCATTAGGTGGGGTACATGACTAAATGCCGCAATTTTTTATTTATTTATTTTTTATTTTAAAGTTCTGTGATGATTCAGCTGCTATAAAAAAGAGTCCTTTAAAAAATAATGTTATACCCAATCAATTGGAATTTATTGTAACAAATTTTTCTATAGTAGCAGAAACAATTTTGAAATTAGAACTGCTTTTGACTGAAACTCTAAATTCAATAAACAAATGCCATAATGTATTTTCGACTATTACAGGAGCTGGAGAAGTAATTTTTAAGAAGCTAAACTCAGTATTCGAAAAAATCAAGGATTTAAAATTCTTTAGAAAGTTTCTAATATTTTGAAAGTGGATATTGTAGATGACATTGAATTATTAGAGCCTTACATTGTAGGCGATTTAAAAAATGGTCATTGGACCTCCGACGATGTTGAACGATCTTTTGCTACATTCGAACAGTTGCTAGATAGAAGACATTCATTTAAAATAGAAAATTTAGAAAAGCATCTGATTGTCAATTTTTGTAATAGTACTGCTGGTTTCATTAAATTTAGTTACGCTAAAATGTTCATATGTAAACCGGTATTTTCAATAAAAAGATGTCGTTGCCAAAAACATGTCACCGCCTTCTTAGTGTTAGTTAAAAGTTTCAAGTGTGTGTCAGTAAATTTAAAAAATGACTCCACATAGATACTAGCAAAGAGATAAGAGCACGGATTGCAACGAAGCTGGAGAACGGATGGTAACTTGCAGCAGTGGCAGACCATTTTAATATTGCCCGTAATACTGTATTCTTAATCAACAAAAGATGGAGGGAAGGAAGAACGCTAGAGAGGAGAGAAGGATCAGTCGTACCGAGAGTTTCGACCCAGGAAAAAGATGCAACTCTTATAGAAAGACTAGAAGAGGACCCATTTCGAACCGCAAAGCAAGCAAGAATTTTGTCTCAGTTTCCAGGGAGGAAGACAACCGTCTTAAGAAGAATACAAAGGTCTTCTTTTAAAGTGCCGGGTTGCAGCTATTAAAACAGAACTCACCCTACAACAAAGCCAATCTCGTTTGCTTTTTGCACTAAATTTTGACAACAGAGCCCAAGATTTTTGAAACCGTGTGATATTTACCGATGAAAAATTTTTCATTCATCTAAAAAAGGCAAAATTAAAGTATATCGACCAGACACTGCCAGATTCGATCCACAGCATGTGAATCACTACCGAGCAGCTGTTCATTTCAGCGTCAATGTGTGGGGGTGGATCTCGTCAAGAGGAATTGAAGTAGTATGCAGAATAAACGGAAGATTTGTGGGTCAAACTTATCTGGAGGGTAGAACAGGATTTTCCAGAAAATAATTTTGTCTTCCAACAAGACAACTGTCCAGTCCATACTTCCAACATTGTTACGAGACAGATACAAAAAAAAACAATGTCGAAACACTTCCTTGGGCCAGTTATAGCCCAGACAGGAACTCTATAGAAAATGTCTGGGGTATAGTTGCAAATCACCTGTACCAACGCAGATTTTTTCCAGAAAGTGCGAAACATATCTTGGAGGAAATTTCATCCATATAGGAAGACGTTATCAACGAACAAAATTTTATCCGTCCTTTATATGAATCAATGTCCCGCCCGCAAACTACAGAGAGTTATCGATGTAAACGGAGACAAAATATTAAATTTTTATTTGGTTTTTTGTTTGTGTTTTCATCTAAGTAGTTGATTATTCGATATGTTGATGATTATTTATAACTTTAAAATAAACATAGTTAATAAAAAGAAATGGAAGAATTTCTTTTCGATTCATACAGATATTACCATAAACTTTAAAAATCGTTTTTTATAGTCTATGCCATGGAAATTATATAAAAAAATATGGACGGACAAGCTAATTCTAAAAATTTAAGAAGACAGTCAGTCACCTTAGCAAAGAAAAATCGTTCTGTAAGTAACCTTCCTTGTGACATTTTTGAACAGTCCGGTTTACAACACTTAAAATTCGCTGTAAGTGTCGTACCAGAATTTAATAAACCCAGCTGTACCTAATTGTAATAACTGGTTAGATCATATTTTATAACTATCATAAGTCAGTCATAAGTAAATGAATGTACTTACAATAATAGCAATTTTAGTTAGGGAATTGGGCGCCATGGGGCGGAAATAAAAGGGACTAAGTAACCGTTGCATTAAAAGCATGCTGAACAGAATAGCTATGGCGTAAATCCCAAGGATGGTGTTATGAAATATTAGTTAAAATATACTTAAGATGATTGTATGTACTACTCTTGTAAAATTATAGGTGATTCTAAATTGGTGGCAAAAAAAGAATAGCATTTGATGGAAATATTATATCATAGATCATATAATAAAAACTATTTATCACACTATTTGATGGTATAAATAAGCAGAGAAATTCTAAGAAGAAAGAAATGCTTTTTTATAAATACATAGGTACACTTGAACCAAAACAATCAATTTCTTAATTGTAATGATCAATAATCATGATCTGTAAATGGATTTCAATGTTGAAAGGGAATATACGTATATTCTCTACAAAAATCATCACCAAATTCAATTGATGCTTCCTAAGACATTAACTATACCTATTACAAATGCCACTCTGATGTTGTAGTTCACCTATCTTATTCTATAGATAGTGCCAAATAGAAATTGATGAATCAGCTTATGTGTTAAGTAATTATTTTCTACAAGAAAGGTATAGAAACAGTAATACCAAAATAATACTGAAAAAAACTAAACCTCTATTATTTCATTCCCAAAAATTCATTTGTGATAAAGAATTGCACAAATTTAATGGAACAGATTTGTTTTTATTTCAAATAGCAAAATTAATTCAAAATCTTCCGAAACCAAAAGAATTTAATTAAGTTAAAAAATTCTATTTCTTTGAAAATGGCCATAAGCGAAAAAAGAATATTAATTTTAAATATTTTATTGAGCCCGAAATCATTCTTAAGGTTTAGATTTTTTTTTGCATTAATTAACAAATGACTTCAATTTTAATCAATAGAAGTTTTAGCGCGTAATCTACTTATTTACAGAAATTTATTCACATTTTCTCCCATAAAAGAACATATTAACAAGCAATAAATTTTATAAGAATATAGAATATTTATTAGTCAATAAATGCAATAGCCAAATCTTGGTCAAAATCCATAGTTGGAAATTCAAAATATTTTAATTTATTTGTACTCTTACACCACAAGGAAAGCAACACATGTAAAATTTCGTAAAGATAAAACATGTAGATGTTCAAATAAAATGTATAATTTTTGAAACAAGTGAGATATGTTGGTATAGGAATATCACAGATTCCAACAAAAACGTCCAATTTATGTTAAACCAAATTATGCAATTAATTCACCTGATACAATTAGATTAAATCTGATTGCAAAATATTACTTGAACATTATTTATAAACATCTGTGTATAATAATTTAGCTGCTTGAACTTGTTAGTTATTTTATTGGCCCACTGTAGTTATTATATTTAAATTTTTGTGACCGAAAACTATATTTCAATTTTAAATAGAAATTATTATGAACCTTTTTTAGAGGGATCTATAAACATGCCTACTAAGTAAATAGGTAGATGTATAAAATAGGAGAAATGTACTTGTGTTATATTATATTACTTAATTAATAATACCTGCTAATCTATCTTTGACAACTTGCGACGCAAAGGCAGCAGCCGCAGCCGATCTCTGTAATACTGGGTCCAATCCAAGCGTAGCCCATGGAGAGAAAACAGCACTAGGACTTCCTCCGCCTAAAGGACGATGTGCAGGCACCCTAAGAACTCCTTGCCCATAAAAACCCGACGGAATGAAACCGGCCAATGCGCTTCTATTTTGAAGCAGTCCTGACTGGTGATCATAAAAATTTGTTGTCACCTCATTCTCGCATTTATCCTCGAAATTTTTTCCTAGTAGATTGGATATACTGAATGGTAATGTGGTGCTGGTAGAAGAATGAGATTGTGGGACATTATCGGGACTGGAACAATGACTTCGAGGACTTCTGGGTTCACTATCACTATGAGAAAGTCTACTGTCCGTATCTAAAACGTTAATTTCACGTTCGTCCTCTGTCAAATCGTGATCTGACATTTTTTACACTCAGATACCAATATCTTTATAACATTTATTTTAAGTTTCTTCACGCACAAATATATACTTTTGAAAATGTTTTTAATAATCACATTTTTAAATGTTTTGCATCGTTTAATATAAAAATAATAGTTAACATAAAATTATCATGAAGGAACCTATCAATTAAAAGGCTAGACTTGTCAGTTGTATTTAATAAATAGCCTCTAAAACGTTGCGCGTTGTTAAGCTCAAAACTACACAACCGAATAACAATCTACCCTTCCAGTATCGGTGTCAGACTAACACTATACTTCGGCGGTAAAGGTTGCCATGGCATCGGCAACACACTTAACAATTGTCCAATCATTGGCCAGATTGTTTTTTACGGCCACGCCTCCCACATTTCCCATTGGATTAACTGATTTCAAGTAAATTGAATATCTTTCTGTTAATTTTTTTCTTTTTCTTTTGCCTTCCTAAACAGTTGGCGGTTTATTTAGTCGGTCTCTTCTGCTGATGCACGAATCCGACGAATGGTGATTCGATTTCAGCGGGGAAGGAGCGGAGCTTTATATATATGTAGGAGGGGCGGGGGATACTCGTCGCGTATCCACTCCTTTCCTCCCTGTGCCACTGCTGGAAGCGATTCTTGGAAACGGATGGCTTTTTAATTATGATAAATAATGTTATTTTCTTGTTTCTTTTTCGATTCTTGTTATATTTAATTTGTTTAAACGTCGATTGTACGGGTGTTTCTTCTTCGTCTTTCGAATTTATTGTGAACGTAAAGTAAATTATTTATTTTTTTGATAAATATTCTAATTGTATTTTAACTTAGAATGGATAGCATAATTTGATAGGTGAAAGTTTTGGCTTTCAGACATGAAAATTATCTATTACATTGATATATGTATTTGATTCTGGAAATCTGATACTAGACTCCAGTATTATAAATTTTATAATTCAACTTCCAGATTTAACAAAGTACCTAATTTGAAACATACATGAGTAGATGAAACCTCACCATATTTTGCATAAAACTAAAACATTTTTTAATGAACATATTATTAAAAATCGGGTGCGGATAACACAATACAAATTCATAACGGGTGTTCATTTGAAAAGTCAATCTAGTAGCATGTGATTTACTGAGAACATTTTGAAGTAACGGGTGTTCAGAAACATTCGAAGTCAAGTGGGCTCTGAACAAAAAATCGTATATCTTTACTTAAGTATACCTATTTGTAATAATTATTAAATGTCAACTGTTGTATTAAGTAATGTATCAATCTATCCCAGACATGACTTCATATTTTCAAGGATTACTTTGACTTCGAATGTTTCTGAACACCCGTTACATATGTCGTAAATTAAAATTTACTACTTAACCTACGAAGTCAAATATTTTGACAGTTTCATACATACAAATAAATAACAAATGTGATTGACATTATCAAATGTCATTTGGATTTACGTTTACGGAACAACAAACACATACTAATTAATATATATGAGTCTTATTCTATCAAAATTTCAAAGTAACCTAGATCACTTTTCAAATGAACACACGTTATTTATGTAAAGGTATCTTTCCAGCTATGCGTCTAAACTTACTATAGAATCATCAGTAGGTACTTATATGCTGCTGTAGACATACTTTCACCGTAAATACCTTACTACACTACAAAAGCTAATGGTGAAAATATCTCTTCAGCAGCATGTACTGATGATTCTATAGTAAGATGAAACAGGCGTCTGCATGTCTGGGAAGATACTTTCACACAAATAAGAACTTTTATTGTGTTCTCCGCATCCGATTTTTAATATATTCTTACAGATTGTTGAAAATTTCCTAATCATAAAGAAACAAGATTTAAACACTTCAATAATAAGTTTCTCGTATTTATATTCGGTAATTGAAGCTCAGCGAACTAGCTAGATGAACTGGTTGATAATTTGCATTTATGAAGTACCTACATACAGCTGCGGCCCCTACTAACTCAGACAGTGTGAGAAATAATAAATATTGGCTTTTTAGCATGATTCTAAAATTGAAATTTATAAAATGTCACCCAACCGAAAGAAAGTCAGTGGCGTATAAAATAAAAAAATTGAAAAAAATTAAAATATACAATAAAGTTAATATTTTATTGTAGCACCATTAGCATTTATAACAATTTGGAGTCTCCTCGGCATTGACAAAACTGTGCGTTATACACAGTCCACAGATATTTACCCCCATCTATTCGAGATACTTTGAATCAATTCTTGACGGTTTTGAGGCAAGATCTTATTATTTATTTCTTTGGTCGTGATACCCCAAGTATTTTTCTGGGGTTCTCGCTGGCCAGTCTAATGTGGTTACATCATTAACTTGCAAAAAAATCTCTTATTAGATGCGCTGTATGGATTGGGCAATTATCCTGTTGGAATACAAAATTGTTTCCAAAAAACGGGTATCTCTATAAACTAAAGCTGTCTGTCGTTCTACCACTATCACACATTTTCCCGTGGGAACTCACCCACCCCCAAATATTCTCAGAAAAACGTCCACTGCGCATAATTCTATGAACATATTGTTCAGAAAATCGTTCACCAACTAGACTATAAACATGAACACGTCCATTACTGCATAATTGAAAAGTTTTTTTTATCTGAAAAGACAACGTTTTCCCATAAGCTGACATGTTGAAAGGCTAAACGCAGTCTTTCCTCTTTATTTGCTTCTGACAAAAATATTGGCCTCTTATTGGCCGCACTTCAATTTCGTAGTTCACTCTTTTTCGACTGGTTCTTATGGAACCGAGAAAATTGGTTTGCACTTTTGTTCTTATTACAGTACTGAAAGGGTGCTCCCTTAGAAAATTAACTAATCGCATATATTAATATACCTATTGGTTGGGTTGACATTCTCTGCCGCTCTGAAACAGTTTACAACATTGGAAGATCGTCTCCGTAAGATTAGCAAAATGCCTACGTTCTCACTTTCTTCTAATATTTCCAGTTTCCTCAATTTTTCGTTTTACCAAAAGTATCGTGTCTTTATCAACGTTTATTTCATTAACGATGTGCCTAATGCTCATTTTCAATAAACAGACACTAAAATAATCATACCGGATAAAAGTCAAATTTACATATTACAATTTTTTTTAAATTTTGCAAAATGTGTCAAAAGTTAGTGTCTGAGTTTGTAAGGCCAGCAACTAAAAAACCGCAATGGAAAAATTATAAAAATTATCTACAAAAGAGGTCAATAAAATAAAAACCCACAATATAACAGATATGTATAAGTATTATATGTATAACACTTGTAAATAATATCTAGAATCTGATATCAATATACGTACGTAGTTTATATTTGTAACGAATATGAATTAGACATGAAATTTGTATAAACAATTGAAAAAATGTAGTGAAAATTGTTAATTAAAAAAAAATGTCTTGAGCGTGTTGTAGACATTATTTACCTATCAGTGAACTTTTGATTTTAAGAAAATATGTATTGGGCAAGGCAAAATATAAGATAAACAGAAAAATAATCGTTAAAAATGGCAATTGTGAACAACCTACGTAACGTTGTGTTGCATAACAGTTTTTAATTTGTTAATCTGTAGCAACAGTTGTCAACAGTGTAGTGTATACATTTTCTATACTGAGAAAAATATACAGAATAGTTTACTATAAGTGTAATATGCGATATTACAAACGATAGATAACGATAGTGACAGTTTTCGAGTTGTAATAAAAAATACATTTTCTCTTGTATCTACATTGCAGTTGTTTTAAACCAATATAATGAAGTTGTGGTAAAAATATATGATCAAATATTGGTAAAAAAACATGGTATAAAATTGGGATAAAAAGAATATAAAAAGATAGTGGTAGAATATGTTTATCATAAGTTGGTATTAAGAACAACTAAAGACTGTGATCATAATTAAACCACAAAATGAGGTTACACCATTAATACAAACTTGCGGTAGAGAATACTTTCTTGCCTAAATTGGTGCGTTTTCAAAATATTCATAACAAATGTATATCTTAGGTATATTTTTGGGAAGAAGTTTTGTAAAGATTATATTCTTATCAAAGGCAATTTGTGTAAAAAATGTTTACTTTTCAAGTAACTTTGACTTAGATATTATTAGGTTTTAGAAAAAGTTTAGTAAATAACGTACTTATTATCCGTCTTATAAGCTAATTATTAAGCATATACTATATCTGTAAATACATATTTTCCTACTTAGGCTACATAAAATAAAAATATACGGTATGAACATAATAGAAATTTCATGTACAGGGTGGCCCAAAATGACTTTTATTATTATAATTTTTTTTTTTGTTTTCAGTATTTTGTAAAGAAGACTTGGGGAGTTTATAATGGAACAGTACACAATTGAACAACGTGCCAAAATCGTTGAACTTTATTTCTCAAATCAACGATCCATTGTTTTGACTCAGCGTGCATATCGTCGTTATTTTAATGTGCGGGTTGGACCCTCAGAGTCAACGATAAACCGTCTGGTTGCAAATTTTCGAGAACAAGGGGCAGTAAGGAACCTTCCTGGTGCCGGCAGACGACGAACGGGGCACACGGATGACAATATTGAACGGGCACAGGAGAGTATTCGGGAAGATGGAGAAACATCAACCAGGAGACGTTCGACACAACTTGGCCTCTCAAGAGGGTCGCTGCAGAGAATTTTGCATACAATAAGAATGTTTCCATACAAAATTCAGCTTGTCCAACAATTGAAACCGACAGATTACCAGCAACGACTTGATTATGCAATTTATTTTCGTCAAAAAGCAGAAGAAAATCATGATTTTATTCATAATTTAATTATGAGCGACGAAGCCCATTTCCAATTAAATGGGTTCGTTAATAGGCAAAACTGCAGGATATGGGCTACGGAAAATCCAAGAGTAGTTCAACAGCGAGATTTACACCCACTGAAGTGTACCGTTTGGTGCGGTGTTTCGTCGGAAAGGATAATTGGCCCATATTTATTTAAAAATGAACACGGTGTCGCCGTTTCCATCACTGGTGTTAGATATCGGACAATGATGGAAAATTTTTTAAGGCCAGCCGTGGAAAACCATCCGCAAGTATAGTTCCAACAGGATGGAGCCACAGCGCGCACTGCGAGGGACACAATGGCTCTTTTACGCGACATCTTTGGTGAACGAATTATTTCCCGTACAAGCGATTTTAATTGGCCTCCGCGTTCACCGGATTTAACAGCTTCAGACTGTTTCCTTTGGGTTATTTGAAAGGAAAAGTCTATATTAATAAGCCTCGAACCATACAGCAATTAAAAAATAATATACGCGACGAAATCAACAACATAACATCTGAAGTTTTGCGAAAGGTTATGGAAAATGTTTTGGGAAGAGCACGAATATGCGAAGCAGAAAATGGCCACCACTTGCGAGATATAATTTTTCATAATTAAATTAAAAATATTCTCCATTACTGTATTTAAAGTAAAAAAAAATTAATAATTATGTCTTAAATAAGAAGTTATAATGAACTCAAACCCCTTCGGTTATTTTGGGTCATTTGAAATCAACTCAAAGAATTCTTGCATGTTTCGTAATCACAGTTATATCGCTCCTGACTTACCCATCGGCGTAGGAATCGTTACAAAATGAAACTAAGACAGAAGTGGATGAATTTAAAAACATTTGTTATGCTCTCTTAAAATCAAAGAGATCCTTCTTTACCATGCTCAGATTTTCAGAAAAGGTACGACAATGAATAAATTATAAGTTTATGCCAGTATTTTGCAGGAATATATGTCATCTTCTTAGAAATTATTTTTGTCATATTACCTGGTTATAGATTCATATCGTCCAGCTGATAACGCTATTTTATTTGTAATAAATCATGATGGAACCTTTGCCCACGTTTATCATTTAAAGTACCAAAGCAGTAGCTCGAAGTAAAGGCTTTTACTAAAAAAATTCACACAACTTCTATCTAAACTATTAATAATAAAATAAGTAACTGCTGCTTGTGTTAAAGAATTACTTCATGAAAAACAATATTCCACTGTACCTTGTTTGTAACAGTTTGCAAGAGTATTTGGTCCAATACAGCTCTAAAATGGCTCAACCGGTCAATAGTCGTAAAGAAAGTTGTACAGTAAGCAACAAAATAGTGGACGAGATTTTCGGAAGCTATACCATTTCAATTTTGAAAATGTCAAATTGCGCGTAGATAATTCTATATCATAAAATTAGGAATCTCGGGGCAGATAATTAATCGTTTTTACTAAAATTTACCAAAATAAAGTAACTGAAGAAATTGAAATTATTCAAATAATATTAAAGTATTCACTACAGTTCTAAATAGCATTTTGGAGAAACACAGATCGATGGATAAAATTTCCCAAAACTGTAAAACAGATTGTAGAAGCGAAACAGTCATGGCCGCGAAAAATATTTTCGAATTCAATTAGCTCAATCGACTACACTTATATAAGAATTTCAAAATTTAATGTTTTTGCGGATGAATACATAAAGAGGAAAGATTTTAGTGCAAGCAACGTATGATTCAAACGAAATATTTAATTTATGGACGATCAGTGGCCAGGATAAATGCATGGTAATAGTATTTTTAAAAAATTCTGACATTTGCAATGTAATGAAAAATAGAGCGAAAGAATGTTGATTATCAGGACTTCTTTGGTCATTTTATTAATTAGGGATTAGTCAACGGGCACCAGGGACAAGGATGGGTAAGTTACAATTAACAAAGGTCATTTTTTATAAAATAAAGAATAAGGTAATAAGCAAAATTCATTAACACCAACACAATTTACCAAATCATTTTCTACCTATAAATTTAACTGCTACCAAATAAAATGTTATTTACAATATTTCAGTAGTACAGGCTAATGCAAAGTCAAACACCTATAGGACGAGTCCACGGCACTGACCATCATAAGTTGATAGATAAACTTCAGGCAGATCCTATTACAGGAAAACCGAGTGATACTATGGTTCAAAAATTATTCGATAAGAAATATAAAATAGTCATTCCAGATAGGGACGCGTGGAAAAACAGCTTACCCGTCCAGACAGAATCTATCTGGTGCATTCACGGCTCTAAAACAAAAAAAAGGTATTGGAAACGAAATATATAATCTCAAAGAAAAGACAATGATCCAAGTGAGCTTAAGTAGGAATACTACGGTACTTCAAGCGGAATTAGCCGCATTACATCACAGCGTTGGGGAAATTAAAAGACAATGTAAAATAAATCGCCATCTTCTCCGACAGCCAATCAATGTTAGAGGCACTGAATTCAGTACAAGTTAAATCTAAACTTGTATGGGATTGTGTGTGTGTGCCCTAAACGAGCTCAGTGATCACATGAAAGTGCAACTAGCCTGGGTCTCGGGACGCGAAGGCCACACGTCCAATGGGAAGGTCGACGAATTGTCTTGGCAGGTTTCGTCTACATCTTTCATAGGACCGAAGCTTTCCTTTGCTTTCCGTCACAAAAAAAACGATTAAAACTGCGATAAAAAAGTGCACTGAAAGTAGATTTAGGGAAGGGTGGAAGAACTCTCCAGGTCAAAGATAGGGAAAACAGTAATTTACAGAATATTCGTCACAGTGGAAGAGGTTTTACGGCCACCACAAGTAATCTATCTATCTGTCTAAGGTACAATTTGGACACGAATAGACGGAAGATGATTTCGATGGAAGATTACAATTGTGAAGTAATAATAATAATAATAAAAATTTTCAACACTTTCTTTTCTCTGACGAAGCCACTTTCTGTATTATCGGTGAAGTAAACAGGCATAACTGGAGATACCGGTCATCGGAAAATTCTTTTTTATTTTCGGAGCATCATACCTGGTATTCTCAAAAAGCTAGTGTTTGGGTTTGGAATTTATGGCAATTTAATTTTTCCAATTATTGCAAAATTAAGTTATGGCTGCTGGTGCTACGCTCTATCGCCATGAAAGCAACGAACACCTTTCCGGTAACAACATCTGATTCCAGTAAAATAGCGTCTCACCACATTATAGTTTAAAAATTTGTCAATATCTGGATAATGTTTTTCCAAACAAATGGATTTAGAGACAAAGGACTTTGAGTGGTTAGCCCGTTCGCCTAATTTAAGCCCTTTAAACTTTTTTTCTTTGGGGGTATGTTAAAAAAAAGTTTACAAAGACAAGCCTGATGACATCGAAGATTTCAAAATTCGAATTACCAGAACGGTACAAGATATTCTCCGTGCATTTTTAGAGAATTCTCTTCGGGGTTTTATAAATCCATTGGGTCAAATGGAGGGCAATTTGAGAAGGCTTAATTTAATTTACTAGTTATTAATTTGTTTTTAATATCAGTTTGACAAATAACTTTATTAGAAAAGATTTATTAAATATTTGAACCGGCGTTTTGTTTCAAAAATATTTTTTTAAAATACTATTACAAAGTGAGAAAAGTCCTTGTCGAATGGTAGCGTAAAATTAACATTTTTCCATTAAAAAAGTGCAAAATGGCGTAAATCAAGAACAGTTGAAGAAAATAAAATTCAAATATTCACAAATGTATATAAAAATGACGTAAAAAACTTTGTATTGAACATTATTTTCTAAAATTCATATCCAAAGAGATGGCGACTATGCAATGCACCTTGGAGAAATCCTACTACTTTTACATAACAATATTATAATAGTATTTCTTGTTGCGAATGGGTTATCATCGAAAAATCTTTTTGGGCAGCTGAAAGGTATATTTCCTATTTAACAATATACAATTCAATCCAAGATAAAGAAAATTCTTTCTTCAATAATTTCTTGCGTTGCGTTGTACAACATTGCAAAGTAATTAAATAAATGAAAAAAAAACTTTGACTATGAGAACGTAAATCCAAATATTGTTTTTTTTTACGATTTCACCAACGTGATACGTGATTTAGACCAACCAAAAATAGAACGTATAACTCAAAATTTACTTAATAATAGGAAGACAAAACATAAATTTAATTCGCTTAAATAAAACATTATCTATTATCAAACAACTTATAATATAAGTTCACAAAAAGTTCTCCATCAGAATTATAAGAGGTCTGTCCGGAAAGTATCCGCCCTAATGCTGTAGCAAGAAAAGAAGTTAAATCTGGTCAATGGCGATGGTGTCCCCTTCAAAATACTCCCCTTGGGAAGTCACGACCTTCTTCTAGCGATCTTTCTACTTAGCTGGACAATACCGTGTTTCGCGAAAATTACCGAATTAATTGCGATGAATGATCAGGTGCGTTTTCATGGGGAAGCACCCAATCGTCACTTTTCCAAATATCTCTCCGTGTCTATCTTACTTTTCCAAAAATCTCGCCGTGTCTATCTTACTGCGTCACGTAATCGTTTCAAAGCTTCTTGGTAATACTCTTTGTCCACCGTTAGACCTATTGGAGCGCATTCCCCTTTGAATATTTTGGTATTGTCTCTAATTGCATCCAAATTATCCAAGGCACCTTCCACTCTATAATTATTTTGGTCAGCAACCCTGGAATGAATTTTTCAGGAATGCGACTTGTCCCTAAATCTTGATTCGAAATTTCCGAAACGATATTTTTTTTAATTCCAAGGTCTTCTTCTAACTCTCGAACAGTCAAACGACAATTTTGGTTAATTAAAATCCGAATTCATTGCACATTTACAGAATATCTTGCCGCTGCGGGCTTGCCAGAACGAGAGTTACTTTTAGCTGATATACGACCACATTTAAATCGCCTAAACTACTCTTTAATTTGTGTATCACTCGTAGATTCATTGCCATATACTTGACCAATCTTACTGATAGTTTCCGAACATAAATGACCAAGTTTTTGGCAAAATTTAATGCAAACTCTTTATTCGCCGCGTTCAGTCATCGTGAATGCGATGCGCCCGAAGTTTGACATTAACTCAACGATATATCTTTGTCGACTGAACACCAGCACAACCGTGTCATCTAGTGATGCACTCGTAATAGTCTCCCCTACATGGTAAATACCTGTCTTTGATAATAGCACACCTAAGTACTAAGTTAACAGCACTCGAATACTTTTCGGACAGAACTCGTATTCTTTGCTTTTATTTCTTTTTTTGCATTGAATTGAATTAACTTTAGTTGGTTTAATAATACTAAACGGTGCAGTTCCGCTGTTGATAAATTCGCAGTTTCTTCTCTCTGGCAATTTAATTTTGTTTACAGATAAGAAAATAACTGCGATACCTCCTTGGATTCAGACGCACCTGATTTAATGCTAGTATTTGTATTTATTAATAACAGCATGCCAGCTACTCTCTTACAGTACACTCACTTAATATTAAATAATAAAATATCTATAAAAAACTGAGCTAACAAATTACAATATAAAGTTCAACTACATGCCTGAAACTTTTTCTTTAAATGCATGATTATTTTACCTCCAAGTATTGAAAGTAAAAATATGTTTATTAGTAATTTTTCGCATAACATATATACTTATTTCCATCCTATTACTATTGAAGGTTTTTTTTATTTAATTTTTCTTTTTAATAATTTTTGCTGATAATTGCTTTGCCGTTTGATTGTTACTTTAAGTATATTTTTGTACTCTTTTTCTTTATTTGCAAGAGTTTCTTCTTATTTACTTTTTATTTCCGGCAATTGTGATTTATTGAACATAATTTTAATTCTTTTAATTTCAGTACAAATGCTAAGTGATTTACTTCTGTGCCTCTTGTGTAGCTTTCTAGATCACTTTCACCTGATAAAAAGGAATTACTTCTATACATACAACAAAAGCAGCGAATAATGACGTACTTATTATTTATTATTAACGTAAAATAACACTTGCTTTTTTCGTTAAGCAGTTGCTTTTTAAGAAAAATTGCGCTAATTTTTAATACTACAGCTCCATTCCAAAATATTTCATTATCCCAGTTTTCGAGTTATCAAATTATGTATTACAAATTATAAAATTTTGATAACAATTTTATTTAGTACACAAAGTATAACCTATAATTATTCTTGCTCATTTGTGAAAGCATAGCAACGAATAGATATTATAGTCTATTTTTTAATTCTACGGAGTAACAAAAAACCGAAAATAATAATAATAATAATAATAATAATGCCTTTATTTTCCCAAACAATACATTTTCGTATATCGAACAATATGGGTTAGAAAAAAGAAATTATAATAATAATACAGAAACCGGTGATAATAGAATAAACAAATAACAAGAATAAAAATTAAAACCAAAGTATTAAAATTAAATAATCAAGAAAGAAGTTGGGAAAACCTTAAGGGGCAGTTCAGCAAAATAACAATGTTATTAGCTGCTCTTCCACTGAACCCTTACTTTAATAACAAATGAAGAACATTCTCCTAATTCTAATTAAATGCCTAGTAAGATAACTAACCTAACCTAATCTAATTCTGTGTGTGATGTCAAATGAAAATGAAAGAAGTACATATCAAAGATACAAATCATGTAACAAATATATATATATATATATATATATATATATATATATATATATATATATATATATAATACAACCGCATAAGCAACTTAAAACAAAATATGCCTACGTATCATTCGCTTGTAGTAAAGAATTCATTGACGCAGAATGAGGTGATTGTACATTGAACGCCTAAACGTCGCAACATTTTTCGTTTTTAGTTCACCCGGCACAGAGTTATATAATAAATAGATATTATAAGAGAACGATCGCTCAAACAATGCCGTCCTATGAGCAGGCGGTGTAATAAGATTCTTATTTCTTATATTGATGTTGTGGACATCCGTTCTGAAAGTAATCCTATCCAAAAGGTAGGGTGGTTTTCTGTGATACAATATTTTATGATAAAGATTAAGCGAATGCAGAGCTACTCTCCCACGCATGTTTAACCAATTCAAATTTTTTAGTTTATGTGAAACATGCTCATATTTTCTTATGCCAAAAATATATCTTATACAAGCATTCTGCACCCTCTGTACCCTACCAGCCTCCACAAAATCCAAACATGGACCATAAACAACCAAACAGTAATTGAAAAGTGACAGGACCAGTGTCTGACACAAGGACGCCTTTAATTTGTTAGTAAGTATCGAACGATGCGGATACAGAGATTTAAGTTGATAGTAAGCCCTTCCTATAACATTAGACACATGTGCTCTATATCTAAATGTGTTATCCATAATTAGCCCAAGATTCCTCACCTCCCTAACAACAGGTATATTTTCATCTGAGATTCGTACTGCAACTTGCTGCACACACCTCTCAACCTCCAACAAACCCCCAAACAAAATCGCGTTACTTTTGCTAGGGTTAAGATACAAAGAATGACGCGTCGCGAAAGTATTAATATTATCTAAGTCAGAATTAATTTTATGTAAGGCAGACTGGATATTTGCCGACTGAAACGAATGATAAATTTGCGTATCATCCGCATACATTTGCACATTCGAGAATTTTACACATTCTGGTAGTAAGTGTGTATAGACGCAGAACAAGAGCGGCCCCAGGATCGAGCCCTGAGGCACGCCACGATTAACTGGTAGAGGCCGCGAAACACTGCTACCCAGACGAACAGTCTGCGATCGTCCCTGCAAGTAAGACTTCAGCATCTCCACAGCTGATGCATCGCAACCCAAATAATGCAGTATAGACAGCAAAATCTCATGAGTGACGGTATCAAATGCCTTGCTGAAATCCAGCAAGACAAGCAAAGTTAATTCGCCTTTATCGCGAGCTTGCAGTATGTCATCGGTTACCCTTAACAAAGCCGTAGCACAGCTGTGACCGCGCGTAAATTCCCCGTTTTTCGATAGTGAAAAACTAAAATGTTGGCGTGACTTCACCTATCAATGTAGGCAGATAATATTTTAAGAAGCTCAGCGACTGTTACTTGTAAAAACTTGCATATTCCATATTCAGTACAACGTGTCGAGACTTGCAAAGCGCTGTCGCTGCCGCCGTCCGCAATGCTTGTTCAGACGTGCAAAGGGACGAAGTACGAATTGTGGTGTGTGTGCTTGCAATCTTGCATGAACTTGTTTGATTCTTCACCAATATAAATACGAATGCCACGGATAAACGTTACTCATTCGTTTCCCGAATTTCGAAAAGAAAAGTAAAGTAAAGTGAATCGATGTTAGTGTTTGCCACTTTCGGAAAAGTAAGTACTTACCTGCCTATTTGTTATACATACTTTTATTTTATTTATCATTTATCTATTTATTTTACAATTTATTGTACACGTAAGTAAACAAAAAATGGACAAATTACAAATAAATACTTAGGTACAAAAGGTGAGGCTTATTCCTAAAAGAAATCTCTTCCAACCCACCTGCGATAGGAGATATATTTATGTTGTAATAAGTATATGTGTAATGTTTGCGTGTAGTAGGTACGTATTAAAAATTAAATACTGAACAGAGCCATTATTAGATACTTCCATAAAAGAACAGAAAGCCGAGAAAGGTTGAACATCTTGTCCCTACTTTATTAGAAATTTTTTTATTACCCGACTGTATGGTGGTTCACTAATAATTAAATATATTTTCATAAATTGTACTTGTCTTTATATACTACATACTCGTAACGTGCATCAAAGTAATAAATAAATAATTAAAATCGCGAAGTTTTGATATCAAAATATAATCTACAAGTATTTTCTATCGAATTTACAGAAATATATCAAAATATAATTAATGAAAAAATGTTTTACATTACATTAAAATCGGTTCAGCCGTTTTCATAAAACTCAATTGTTGATCTTAGCGATTTATTGCTTTTAATAATTAGAATCAGTTTGCCGCCGGTACTTTGTTTATTTCATTGCAATAATAAATTAATCCTGTTAAAATAGCCATATCCTGTTAAGTAAGACCGCCTTAGGATTACTACAACAAAGTTGTTTTTTTTATTTACAGGTAGGTAACTGATACGAAACATGGCTGAATCTAAGAAGAAATGTCGACAGTACAGTGTTGATTATTTAAAATTTGGTTTTCTTCCATCAATGGCATACAAGCGATTGCCCATATGCCTTTTATGCGACAAAGTTTTGAGCAATGACTCTATGAAACCATCGAAGCTCGAAGATCATCTAAGAAGGTGTCATCCTGATAAAATAGGTATAGATTTGAAATATTTTCAAACATTGAAGGAAAAATATGAAAATAGACCCACCGTGCACAGTATGTTCGCTTCAACGTCGGAAAGTAACGATGATGGCTTGCGGGCATCTTACAATATCTCATTACTTATAGCGAAATCTGGAAAATCGCACACCATTGAAGAACAGTTAATTTTACCCGCTGTTGAAGAGGTTTTAAAAACTGTTCTGCACAAATCTCCATTTGACATACTCAAAAGAATTCCTTTGAGTAACAATACTGTTCAAAGACGTATTGACGAAATGAGCTCTGATATTGAAAGTTTCTTGTGTAATTATCTGCAAACAACTCATTTTTCTATTCAACTGAACGAGTCCAACTTTACCTGGTAATGAAGCATTATTATTGGCATATGTTCGATTTATTATGGACGAAGAAATTCATGAAGAGCTACTATTCGCAAAAACTTTGGAGACGGACACTAAAGGTGAATCAATATTTAATGTCCTGAGTGAATTTTTTAAGGAAAAATCGATTCCATTCACAAACGTTATTTCGGTGGCAACAGATGGATCTCCAGCATGGCCGGGCGATGTCGTGGGTTTATAAGCCATCTTAAAAGAATTATACCAGAGGTAACTGCAATTTACTGTGTCATCCACCGACAGCACCTAGTACCGAACAATTTGAGTGCTAAATTGCACCAATCGCTTCAATTTGTGATTAATGCAGTTAACAAAATAAGAAGCAATACTTTGAATACGCGTTTATTTGCACAATTGTGCGATGAAAATGATGAAGACTTCCAACGATTGCTCTTACATACTGAAGTACGCTGGTTGTCGAAAGGTGCATGTTTAACAAGATTTTTCTCACTTTTTGAATCAGTTTTAGAGTTTCTGGAAAATAAAGATCCAGATTTAAAAGAAAACCTGATCAATTTGAAAGCAAACATCGCGTATTTGACAGATTTGTTAAAAAAATTTAATGACATTAACTTACAATTACAGACTCAATTTAATAAAAGCCAGCTTTTCTTGGAAAATTGAAATTTTTGAAGCAAAATATTAGTCGGCGCGAATTTTCCCAGTTTTCAAACTTGTCACAGGTAGAATGCCTTGATGAGTATATTCACACATACGTTCAACATTTTGCCCTGCATGATGACTTTAAAATCAGATTTGAAGATATTCTGACGATGGAAATACCACCATGGATCATAAATCCACTTGATGAAACGGAAGTGGAGAATGTGATATTACAAGAGGAGCTACTCGAGCTTAGCACTAATGAGGAACTGAAGGTGAAATTTAAAAGGGGGTATCAAACATTTTGGCTGCAGGCAGAAATACACGAAAAATATCCTGGACTGTGGGGAATTGCGAGAAAGCTTTTGATAGCGTTTCCCTCGTCATATCTTGTCGAGAAAAGTTTTAGTGTCGTTACAAACCTTTTAACAAAAAAAAGGAGCAGATTGAATATCATAGAACGGGGAGATTTGCTGTTATTCCTAACAAAACTGAAGCCAAATATTGATAATTTGCTGTCAATCCATCAAGTACATCCCTCCCACTAAAATTATGACTATTTTGTGATTGACATTGAAGAAGTTACGTTACGTTATTAATATTTAATTTTAATTATATTACGGCTGTTATCATACTACAATGTATTATGAAAACAATAATAAATACAACACAAGGAAATATTCCATTTTTCTTTTTATTTTTACCACTCCGAATGGGGAGTTTTCTAAATAAAATATGTGAGAATTGATTGGTTTCTTGTGCTGTGAGTAGATGTCAAAGGAGTAAAGTTGGATGGAATCACTTTTTTGATTGGCTAACTTTATTTTGTTGACATCCACTCACAGCACAATCAATTAATTAACCAATAACTCAGCCGCAACGCAAATTTCCATAGTTAGATCTAATCTTCACATTTTTTGTCGAGTTTTGGGAATATAGTAGAAATGTAGCTGCAGCGGAACCAGCAAAACTTTCAAAGTGGTCTATGAGAAAAAAAAGTTTGGGAGCCTCTATTCTAAATTATAAACAAATTTATACACTTCACCTTGGTTTTTACTCTCTCCTTCCTTTAATTTATTATATTTTTGTATTTAAATCATTTTTAAGCCGATCGTTATGCTTATTTTCTCAAATTATCCTCGTAGACAGTCTTGCTGTATATTAAGGCCAATTTCGACCAATGAGAGACGTGGAATACACTTAGCGCTGTGAGCATGCGTATTGGGATTTTTGGTGCGTGAGGACAAGGCGATAGGATCTTTGTGTGGCACTTCGGCTTGAGATATCGAAAAGTCTGTGTCTAAAAGACTTAAGGCCGCTTTATACTTTCTGTAGTATCGTGAATTTCGTGCAAGTTACGAGTAGAACACTTGTTGAGATGGATATTTGTCCTGAATTTGCTGCAGCTTTTGGCGACGACTTTTTATTGGTTTCAACGCACACGGTTTTCGCTCCAAGCCCGCAAACATCTAAGACGATCACTAAGCTTCCGTTAAGTTGATTCTGGAACGAGAATTACATTAGAGCGGGTACAATACCGATAAATTCAAGTTCGACCGAATTACGAAGCCGGTAATCACCCAAGTGGTCGGCTCTTCACCAGATAATTAGACGAATGATATACTTTGTAGTTAGATCTACGCGTTCGCAAGATAATTAGATACGTGTTATACAAAATTATGACCGTGGGTTACAATTAATTGCTATTACAAATAAATAATATTTTATATCATTCATGTGCATATAACTTTGGTTCTCGATTGATATTTTAAATTTGCATTTTACAGTTAATTCTTACTGTTTCCCTAATTTTAGAATTAAGTAATAAGTAATTAATAGTTAATAATCCAGCTTAACATGTAGTCAATATTGTACATATATAATAGTTTTTAATCAATATTAATTAGCTTATGTTTTGTATTTATTGTTGACTATTTTTATATGTACGATCGCGGAGATCTCCGATTATCTTTTTTCGCCCGTCGACCATGTAAAGTCGTAATATAACACCTGTCGTATATATACAGGTCTTTCCGTATTTTCTACCTATTGTATATTTATGAATATTTTTGGAGTAAATATATAGGACCGCTCATATTATATGTATTGGGTCTTTGTTAATAACTTTTGCGGGGAAAACAGTTCCAGTAAATATTGTTAAAACATTATTTGTTTGTACGAATATTGATTTGTAGTAATAGCTTCCTTGTTTCTTTAATATTACGCCTTGTGGGTGCGTTATAGCTGCTATGTCATCCTTGTGGCGTATGACCTCTGATTACAATTCAACAGTAATTCGCGGTGGAGCTTTTTCTATTTTTATAGTTAATCCTACAACAACGTTTCGAAAAGGACCCCGTCATGTTCACTGAGACCTTAGACTGGGTACTGACTAGTTGGATTGCCAAGGAGTCTACTACTCCTTGGCAAATCTTTAGAGCTACCGGTTTGTTCAAAGCGTTTCAAAGTTTTACCAGAAACGGGTTTAAAAACTGGATTTCTATTTAGATTTAGATGCGTTTTTTAAAGTAAATTACATATGTCTCGTCTGTGTTTATTTCCATAACCCAATATCATAAATATTTCGATTTTTTCACGTTTACTTAAACTTGCCTTAACAGCAATAAATTACAAACAATTGTATTTGATGTAAGCAATAACCACTGATAAGATTTTGATAGATAAATTTATTGCCAAAAATTTTGTCTATCTAAGATGTGCCTACTATTAAAAAATGGTGTTCTCCTAAAACATATTATTAAAATAAATTAAATTTTTTTTAATGCTATTGCAAAGAGAAAAAATGCTCTGTCGAATTGTAACACGTTTCCGTTTTTAAAGAATTGTAGAAAGGCGTCACTCCAAAATAATTGAAGAAAAGAAAAATCTAATATTCACAAATATAGATAAAATTGATATACTCGTAATACAAAGATATATTTAATAATATAAAATATTATTAAAAATCTGGTGTGAAGAACACAAATACAGGTTCACTATTAATATTTTTGTGAACTGGTGGGGTTTACCTACTCATGTATGTTTCAATTATTCTGAAAAATTATATAAAAAATTTTATATTGAACATTATTTCCTAAAATGAATATTAACTACAGAAGATCGCCGTCTCCATACTTTTAACTAACGTTGTATATGGAATACATATCGTAGCTCTGATAATTTTATAATTAGACATCTTAACTGTTTTTAATGAAAACAAATATTAAAATGCTTGAATAGCCATAGCCATACAATTTTTACTCGTTGTATAATGAATTTATTTTTTCTTACATATTTATAGGTCATTAATTCATAATATAATTTAAAATGGATTTGATATTATTTAAATTATATTATATAAATAATATTATAATAATTCTTGGGGAATACACATGTATTTGCATTCTTTTCTGTACGTACACATAGTATATACATTTTTGTGATGAATAATATACGTTGGCAGAAAATAACTACTTTATATATAACAATGAATTTACTATAATTTTATACATTAACAAGGGAACGTGATTTTGTAATTTTAATTTATTTAATTTAAAAATGCATTGTCTTGACTGCATTCAGCATGGCTTGTGCATCGAAAGTAAATTATCATTTTTTTTTCGTCTGGTTTAGTCGCGTTTAATTTTTGCTTCTCTTTTTCCGTTTCAGAGAACACGAAAAAGCCAGCCATTTTGATTTTTGCTCGGTCTTAGAATCGCTGTCCAATTACGTCTGTTCAAAAGCGTTTTCTAAATAAATTACGCCCTTAATAATTGAATTTTCCTTAATTCTTTTCTTTGAATAATTAAAAACCTCGTTTTTAACAGACGTAAGGAAAGATACCAAACAATTTTACCGTTCCTTTCGTATTTAATCTTGGGATGGGTTACTTAAAATTATAAAATTTATTATGAAGTATTATGTGGTGAAAGCGCTTTATTTGATTTTTAAATTTCATCTCATACCTAGACCACCGTCGAATAGTTTAAAAGGCAGTTGTCAATTTTACATAACGCTTTTCTAATTGGATTATTTATCAGACAAGTTCAATTGTTAATGAATGTCAGTTCAGTTTACGTCTGTTAAAATATATTTTTGATTGTAACATGTGTTAGTGTATGAGTTAAAAGATACAATGATATTGTAGACATTACATAATCCAATCCTCTTGTAGTTTAAGATGTCGAGGTTTGATTAATTTCTCATTGTTTGCAATTATTATGTACAAAAATCTCTCCATCCCTTCGTGTTTACCTATTTCTTTAGCCGAATTCTTGTTCTTGGCTTCTTCTTTTAATATTTTTCTACCCAGTCATTCCATTTTTGCTCAGGCATTTCTCTTCTATTCCTTCCTGTTGATATTGCGTTCCATATTATTTTAATCCACCTGTTCTCTTCCATTCTTATAAAATTTCCAAATTATATTAACTTTATATTTTCTACACTGAGAAAAATATGTAGTACAGATTACTATAATTGTAATATGCGATACTACAAATATTACAGGTAGTATAGTACAGGTTACTATAATTGTAATATGCGATACTACATATATTGATAGCTATCGAGGTGTAATAATAAATTCAAGATTGTTGTGGTTTTTTAAAGGTTATACAATGCAGTTGTGCCAAAACAGTATAATAAAGGTGTATTGGTGATGTATGTATTAAACAGTACTATAGACAATAATAAAAAATTAATACTTTTATTACTACAGAATTATATTAGATACTTATAACAAAAAGCAAATTGTTTCGAATTTAATTTATTTTGGTTAAATAAAATTGCCACTGAAAACTTGAGAAAGAGCAAACAAGAAAGCAATTGTTAAAACACTAAATAAACGTAAATGGAAATTGATATGACATATAATATGAAAGCCCAACAAGAATAAATTACAATAGCACATGCTCAACAAGTAAGTAGAACCAAAAAATAAAGAGAAACAAACAGTGAAAAGTGAACTAGAGTAATTAGAGTAATATGGAATGAAGCCAACAAAAGATTATCCAGGACTGTAATTAAATATCGAGCACTAGCGAACAAAATTGCTGAAATCATGGATGTGCAAAAGTACACTAAGCTTTTAAAATATCCTTTGCTCCGCATGGCAATAACAGCATTATATATATATACCGTATGTGTTAAATAACATTAGGCATAGAGAATCAACGTATGAGTACATACAATGTATACGTACATGAGAAAGCCAGTCCAATGCCAGCGAAGACCGCGACGACTGACGATTGTCTCCGATACCGATTGACTGGAAATTTTGCATTCAGTCTAGCTGCGGCCGTTACAGTTTGAAAGCGTACAATAAAATTACTGTATAATGGCTCCTTATACACCCACTGAAAAGTTTCAGTTAGTAAAATGGTTTTATGCTGGCAAGTCTGCAATGGAGTGCATGAATTTGTTTGCGCTGACTTTTTCAGACCGTTCTGTATCTTGCAGACAAACAATTTATAATATTATAAATAAATTTGAAACTTGTTTCTGTCTCAATAACTGTACGAAATGCAAACCAAGAGAGGTATCACCACAAAAAATTGAGGAAAGAGAACGGCGGGATGTATTAATTTGTAGTATTGTGGAAATTGATAACACGAGATCTACTAGAAGTGCTGCCGAGGAATTGGGTACAAGTAACACAACTATTTCACGTATTTGGAAACGTAATGGTTCAAAATGTTTCAAATATTCGAAAATTCAAGAAATATTTCCCGAGGACAATTTCCGGAGAATGGAGTTATGTCAAGCCGTTATGGAAAAGATACATCGAGATGAAAATTGTTAAAAATATTCTTTTCACCGATGAATCAACTTTTCCATTACACGGAAAGCACAATCCCTCTGTTCTTCGATATTGGGCTTCGGAAAATCAACACCGGCATTTTGCAAATCGCACTCAGTATCCTCAAAAACTAAACGTTTGGGCAGGTATTTTAGGTGACCATTCTATAGGCCCCTATTTTATTGATGGTATATTAAATCCGACAAGTATCTCGAATTACTGAAAAATCAAATACTTCCCGCCTTTCAAAACATTGGAATAAATCAGGAAATCGTTTGGTTTCAACATGATGTCTGTCCAGCACATAATGCAGTGAGGGTAAAGGAATTTCTAGGAAATACTTTTCCTGACCGTCTTATTACTGGAACAGGAAACATTAAATGGCCCCGCGATCTCCTGATCTATCTCCAAATGATTTCTTTTTGTGGGGATATCTAAAAAATATTGTTTATACTCATGAAGCTGGTAGAGCAGAAAATCTAGTTGCCTTGAGAGACAAAATAACTGAGGCTGCGAATTCATTAACTGCCGACATGTTAGCAAATGTAAGAGCTAATTTCTAAGACCGCCTAGGACAATGTCTTGCTGTGCAAGGAGGAATTTTTGAACCTCTTGTATAATTTATTATAATTTTTAGAATCCTTTTTTATTTATTTTATTAGGATTATTCTTTAATTTTATTAGAATTACGCTTTTGTTTATGCGACGCACCGCAGCTTAAAAATTTCCTGCATCAACTGAAAGAAATAAGAAAAGCAAATCCCTTGCAATTCGTAAATATTATTTTAGAACGCATTACAAGTACCTATGTCGATGGTCAAATGATTACTGCAAACTCGTATTTGCGAAACAATCGGAGACAATCGTTGCCGGCCGTCGGGGTCTACGCCGGCATTGGATCGGCTTTTCCATATACATATACATCGTATGTACTCATACGCCCTATGCCTAATGATATTTGACACATGCGGTATATATATATATATACAGTGTGGTCATAAAGTTTGGAACCAAGCTTATAACCGCATTATTTTACATTTTTAGGAAAAACGCTCGGACAGGTAAATTTTCTTTTTTAAAACGCCATCTTTTGACATACAATTTTTTTCTATGACGTCATTGGCTTTCGAGTGATGACGTTATCAACACTTTCTTTAAATGGCACCCATATTATTTTTTTCTCGTTTTTGGTAGATCTTTATATCCACCAAATAGTGGTATAAAACAATTGGTATGTTGCATCACAATACGGAAATTTTATTCTTGTACAAAATTAAAATTAAATTAAAAAAAATACATCTGAACTTAAATTTATTGTAACAGTTAACGTAAATTTTCAAAATGGACCCCACCTACCAACTGACACTGTCCCAGCCGAGTGTAAACACTTCGTATACTCGCCTCAATTATGTCTGGGGATATTTGTGTAAGTTCTACGCGAATTCGTTCTTTTAAATCTTCTAAATTGTTCGGTTTGTTAAAATACACTTTCGATTTCAAATAACCCCACAAAAAAAAGTCTAACGGAGTAAGGTCAGGAGAGCGAGGTGGCCATTCTACGGCGCCTCTCCGTTCAATCCATTTATTGGGAAATATTTCGTCAAGATAGTGGCGAACCTCTACACCATAATGGAGAGGCGCCCCATCTTGTTGAAACCAAATATTTGGATGGGATACCTCACCATCCTCGTGATTTGGGAAAATAAAAGCGAGCGCTGGAACCAGTTCACATCTTAAAAATTTTAAATATTGCACAGCAGTCAAATTTCCTTCAAAAAAATATGGTCCTAAAATGCGTCGTCCAATCATTCCAACCCATACGTTAACTTTTCCTCTGCGCTGAGTATGACACGCTTGAGTCCAATGCGGATTGTTCTGCGACCAATATCTGCAATTATGGCGGTGATCAGATCCATTTAGGCAGAACGTAGCTTCATCTGAGAAGACGATGTTTTCCAAGAAATTTGGATTTTGGTCACAACGTAACATTACGTCTTCACAGAACTGCAGTCGACGATCTTCGTCATCCTCATTAAATTCCTGTACAAGTTGAACTTTGTAAGGACGATAGTGTTCTTTTTTAAATAAGTTGACGACAATTGAGTGAGCCACCTGATTGGCTAACGCAAGTTGTCTGGTGGAAACATGATCGCTTTCTTCTGCTTCTAGAAGCACATTTAATTTCACATCTTCTCCTACTTGAAGTCTACCTTGCCGTGGTCGATCTTTTACGGATCCAGTTTCGGTAAACTTTCCAACTAGTTTTGTCACCGTAGACCTGGTAATAGGAGGTCTATCAGGGTGTTCATGGTTAAACAAATCGCAAATCGCATGCTTCTGCATGCGTTCTTTGTCTGTCCCCATACCCAACCATAATCAAAATTTCGATTCTTTCTCGCTCAGATAAATGTGCCATTTTTTATATTAGCGAAAATGAGCAATTTTTACGCAATATCTCAAAAATTTTACGTCAAAAATAGAAGTAAATAATTCAACAATGTTGTCGCCATAGAAACAATTTCAAACTAAAATTTTTGTACATAAATTGTGTAAAAAGAAGCAAGAATATCATAAAGAAATACATATCTTGCAAAAAAGTGCGTGTTTTTGTTTTTGTAAATTTTTTGCATAGTAACATGAGTACATGTGCTTTTGACGATCCGGTTTGTTCAAGAAGAATATTTAAGTCCTCACACAAGACAGAAGTGTGAAAAAAACTTACTTACATATTTCAGTAAATTTTGTAAGCTTAATTAGTTTTTGAAATCTTCAATCTTTGGGCGCTAATTTTAATTAAGAAATGGTCTGCCACATCATATCAATTTTTTAAATAAATTAAACTTCTTTGGCCCTTTTTTGTGAAACTATTTAATGTTAAATAAGATTTTTTAATAAGTAATTGGCCGATTGGGAAGACGAATTTCTTTTGACCTGGAGCGAATAACGCAGATTACTATTGATCGCAAAGCATTTACACTCGGCTGGGACAGTGTCAGTTGGTTGGTGGGGTCCATTTTGAAAATTTACGTTAACTGTTACAATAAATTTAAGTTTACATGTATTTTTTTTAATTTAATTTTAATTTTGTACAAAAATAAAATTTTCATATTTTTTTCTAAATTTATATCTTTTTTTCCAAAAAATTGTGATGCAACATACCAATTGTTTTATATCACTATTTGGTGGATATAAAGATCTACCAAAAACGAGAAAAAAATAATATGGTTGCCATTTAAAGAAAGTGTTGATAACGTCATCACTCGAAAACCAATGACGTCATAGAAAAAAAATGTATGTCAAAAGATGGCGTTTTAAAAAATAAAATTTACCTGTCCGAGCGTTTTTCCTAAAAATGTAAAATAATGCGGTTATAAGCTTGGTGCCAAACTTTATGACCACACTGTATATACGAGATATTAAAAATAATAGACTTTTTATTGGTTTAGCGACCTTTTTATTGAATTTTGATGATTTATTCTACGACGTTTCGACTTTTATTATTATTCAGTCTTTTTCAAGTAACTAGAAACAAGAATTAATACAATGAAAACATGAGAACCGTGTTTGCTTTTGTGAGACTGAATTAACAATTAAATTAACAATTAAAATTAAAATTATATTAAAGAGTGAATTACCAATTAAATTAACACTTATAAACACTAAACAAACAAAACGTACAAAATATAAAAATCAAAATTTTTATATTTTGTACGTCAATTTTATTATTTTTTAACTCTACATTTTTTACCCCAGAAGAAGCGACAAAGTCTGTCGCGATATATAGGGTAATTTAATAAAGGAGTTTTTTAATTGACCGCTTGCCCGACTTTTAATTAATTTTTGATATATATATATATATATATATATATATATATATATATATATAGTAAACCTAATCAGTAGGCGATTAAAGGTCTGTATATTACTTCAAAATATATATATTTAAAAAACTCTACATGTTTCGGCTGTATACGCCTTTTTCAAGAGAATACAAAATATGAATGACATGATATAAATGTCAAGTAATTAAGTTGCTATGGTTTAAATTATTCAAAGATACATTCTAGTAATAATAATAAATCATGCCTTAATATTCCAAAAAATAGATAACAAGGTGTGAAAATATGTGTTGTTCGCTGCTAGCAATTTGTGTCTCCTTCTGGGTATGAACTTGTGTGTTGGTTGCTGCTGGCAGCTTGCGTCTCTCTATGGGTGTGTGGTTTTGTGTGAGAGCGTAAGTGTAGGGTTTTGTATGTCGGTGCGTTCGTGCGTGTGTTTAGTTGGCGGCCCTACGCAACGGCTGGTTATCCGACCTCTCTAAATTCATGCGACCGATCACTAAACACACGCACGAACGCACCGACATACAAAACCCTACACTTACGCTCTCACACAAAACCACACACCCATAGAGAGACGCAAGCTGCCAGCAGCAACCAACACACAAGTTCATACCCAGAAGGAGACACAAATTGCTAGCAGCGAACAACACATATTTTCACACCTTGTTATCTATTTTTTGGAATACTAAGGCATGATTTATTATTATTACTAGAATGTATCTTTGAATAATTTAAACCATAGCAACTTAATTACTTGACATTTATATCCTGTCATTCATATTTTGTATTCTCTTGAAAAAGGCGTATACAGCCGAAACATGTAGAGTTTTTTAAATACATATATTTTGAAGTAATATACAGACCTTTAATCGCCTACTGATTAGGTTTACCATATCATACCAAGGTCACGAAGTTATTATATATATATATATATATATACCTTTAATCGCCTACTGATTAGGTTTACTATATATATATATATATATATATATATATATATATATATATATATAGTAAACCTAATCAGTAGGCGATTAAAGGTCTGTATATTACTTCAAAATATATGTATTTAAAAAACTCTACATGTTTCGGCTGTATACGCCTTTATCAAGAGAATACAAAATATGAACAGACCTTTAATCGCCTACTGATTAGGTTTACCATATCATACCAAGATCAAGAAGTTATTATATATATATCTATATATATATATATATATATATATATATATATATACATATATATAAGGTAAACTTAATAAGTCGGCGATTAAAGGTCTGGTTTATTACTTCAAAGTATATATATTTAAAATAACTCTACATGTTTCGGCAATGATGCCTTTGTCAAGAGAATACAAAATATAAATGTCATTTATATTTTGTATTCTCTTGACAAAGGCATCATTGCCGAAACATGTAGAGTTATTTTAAATATATATACTTTGAAGTAATAAACGAGACCTTTAATCGCCGACTTATTAAGTTTACCTTATCATACCAAGGTCACGAAGATATTATATTTATATATATATATATATATATATACATATATATATATATATATATATATATATATATATATATATATATTGGTTTAAACGATAAAGTATTTAAGCAAATTGATAAAAAGAGATAGCTATCCACACGTAACGCCGTATAATAATACAGTATCAGCAGTCGAATATGTATGGTACATGGAAATGCATTTCAATCGGTGCTTGACCTAACAAATTAATATCTGACAAAAAAGTAAAAAAAGCTAAAAACTCAATTGAAGAAAACGTAGCAGGTGAAAACAAAATGCTCGGGCATAAGTGTTAGTTAAAACCAAGAATGTAGGGCGCAAACACAACATTAAACATTAAGACCCTAGACCGAATTCAAAGTGTTATGTAACGCATGATTGCAAGCACGCAGTGATTTACATTAAACAAATCAGTCCCAGATCTAAAAATGGAGTCTGTAAAAACCGAAATCCAAAAATACAGGGTCTTAATTAAGTACATGCAATAAGTTTAAGGGTCGATTATTTGAGTGATTTTAAGACGAAATATTCATATAAACATGGGTCCACAAACGCAAGGTTGGCATTGGAAAATAATTCCAGCATTTGGTAAGCAACTTGACAATCGTCAAATTATTTATGTTCGAGGTATTAATTTGTATTCCTAGAATGTATTTTTTGTTCAATATGGTTCAGTATACTAACAATGAAATGGCATATATGCATTTCTGTTATGGAATGGCTCAAGGAAACGCTAATGCTACAAGACGTATTCATCATCAAAGATTTCCTCAACATGTACTGCCTGACGGAAGAACTTTTGTAAGTCTTCATGCACGACTTCCTGAAGCCGGCAGTTTTAAAAGATCGACGGTTGTTATTGGTAGGCCTGTAACGGTAAGAACAGTGCAAATTGAAGAAGCTGGTTTAAATGAAATTGAAGCAAATCCTAATACCAATACTCGGAAAATAGCTAAAGAATTAAACATAACCCATGTAACAGTATGGCAGATTTTAAGAGATAAGCAGCTATATATCTACCACATGCAATATGCAAGCTTTATTATGCCCAGGGATTTACCTTTTTGTCATTGGTTACCATAAGAAATCCATGATTCTTAAGTCAGATACTATTTACAGATGAAGCTTGTTTTTCGCGAAATTCAATTATTAATTTTCACAACAATCACGTATGGGAACAATCTACATGCCTTAGTAGAAAATAATTTTCAACAACAGTTTTCTTTTAATATCTGGGCTCAAATTATCGGTGACCATTTTATTAGGCCACATTTTGTTTCACCAGGACTTAATGGGGAAGAATACAGAAGCTTTTTGAAATACGTATTACCTGTAGTTTTAGAAGAGGTTCCCGTTATAGAAAGATTTCGTATGTGGTACAGGTGCTCCACCACACTTTAGTCTAGTCGCGCGTCAATTTTTGAATGAAAAATACCGTAATCGTTAGATTAGGAGAGTAGGGCCACAACCATGGCAAGAATCTACGAAGTAGAGTCGTCAATTCATGTGAAATAATAACAAATACGCCAGGTATTTTCCAAAGAGTGTGTAATTCAATTGTTAGGCGGCTGGATGGTTGTATTGAAGCTCACGGGGGCCATTTCCAATACTTAATTTAGTCAAATTGATTAGTTTAGTTGTTACAAATATTAAATTTAGAATGTATTTATTGTAATTACTATTATTATTAATTAAAAAAAAATTAATTTTCTAAAGAAAATTTTTTAAACTGATTTAAATAAAACACTGTATCTTGAAAACGAAGCATTTGCGGATTCATGTTTGTATGAACATTTCGTCTTAAAATCACCCAAAGAATCGGCCCTTAAAGTTATTGCACGGACTTAATTGACACAGTGTATAGTAAAAAATATATTAAAAGTTTTCATATTCATTTAAATTGATTAACTCAATCACTGAAAAGAGAATAACAATATAAGGAATATACGGGATATACGATTTTGTTTCTACTGAGCTTCACTAGCAGGCCATGATGCTACAAAATTTTCTTAACGTTTAAACCCAATTACATACAAACTTAATGGCAATGATACCTACTTGAAAAATATACTTGAATGTTTTGAAACTACGGAAATTTAAATTAAAAATTTACACAAGGAATCATGGAATTGAACCAAAAACATTATTGAATTGTGATTTTTTAAAATTCCGTACGTAAGGATTTTTTGAGCAAATCAATTTGGTATTTGATGACAAATAATGTTCCTTAGCTATCGACAATTAATTTTGACGTTGTCGACTTTATTTAAATGTCGCCTTTAGTGTTTCTAAACCAAAAACGGTTGCCACCAAAAACAAAATTGATTTTGTTCGGAACATTATTGAAGAAGACCGGTATGTTACTGCAAGGAGCATTCAAGTAACCCTAAATATTGATACGAAGGCAATTAACACCATCTTGTACAAATATTTTAAAATACGTCAGCTTTGTTCCCGTTGAATTTCCCCCAATTTTATTCTAGTTCAAAGAAATGATAGAAAAGACCAAGTCAGATAGCGCGGATCTACACTAGATCATCTAGTATACAACATCATTGTAGGTAGTGAAATTTGGGAAAGCTGTTAGGATTCCAAAAAAAGTTTGTCAATTTGGCTCTTTGAAAATGAATCGGCTCCTACAAAAATTGTTCAAAAAAAGTCGAAATAAAAGATGATCGTCACGTGTTTTGTGATTAATAGCTTCTATTGTAGCACTGGAGGACTGTCGTAGACTAATACACTACAGTTTGGTTGCCTCAAGTTCTGAAAAGTGTCCATAGAAATCGTCCAAGAAGAAAAATCTACTTACATCACGATAACGCTCGGGCTCACAATGCTGCTCGAACAATTAAGTATTTGGATGCTTGAAATATTGAAGTAATGGGTCTTCATCGTATAGTCCAGATCAGACGCCTATTAATTTCTTTTTGTGTCCACGTGTTAAGGATAAATTATTGAGGTTTAGGCTTCACATCGGCCGAAAGAGCAGTTGATGCATTTAGAAATTAAATAACCACCTAAGGAGGAAAAATATTTTAACGATTGGTTGTCACAGATGCAAAAATGTATTTTCTGTGGATACTTCAGTAACTCAACGAAAGAAAGACAGCTATCATACCAAGGTGGTTATTGAATTCATAACATGATATCATGTATATGTGTTAATATTATTATTAAAACCTCATAAAGATTAATGAAGAACTTAAAACCATTTGGTAACATCCCTGTATGATGTGATTATGTTGCATGATAATAATTATTTATGTATAATCTCCGCTCTAATTTGATTATTGCTCCTGTGAATATTGAAATAAAAATCACTCAGATTAATTTTTTCCAATTTTGAAACAAAAAAAAATATTTCAAATAAGTATTGAATAAATAATATAATAATGGACCTACTAACTGCAATGATTACTAACTGCAATAAACAATTTAGCAATAGAATCCGCCTCAAAGTAAACCATTGCAATACAAAATATTTCCACATTAGGAATAGATATAAAGTTTTCAGTTGACTCGATTATTGAATATTCATCAGACAGTATGTAGTCGCCTTAAATATTTGATGGAGCTCGCTTTATACAAATGGTGAAATGAAGCTAACAGTGTTATATATGTATGCGCCTGAATTGGATAAAGCTAAAACCACTTCGCGCGCTGCGATATTTTGTATTCTACATTATTAGAATGAGAATTGATGTTAATTCTATTTCGAAAACAATTTGCTTGCATTAAATGTGTTATTAATTTGTTAATAATCGTTGATTGCACATGCGCTAGATGTGTTGAAAATTAATTATAGAGCAGGCACATATTAATTACGATACAACTGGCCAACAGGAATACATTAACGCATGTATGTTATGCGTTTCGTCAGCTTGATTTTGAAATTAGTTTTAAGATTTTCCATCACGTCGGACTTATGCGATATTTGTTTAAATAGTTTTATTTTGGAGATATTTTACATATTAATATATTTAAAATTATACTTTATTTTAGCGGTTTGAAGGTAAAATATTAAATGTACTGCACTACCTAACATATTTCCACAAGTTCAAACACGTTTAGGGCATTTTTCCTATTCAGCCACGCTCCGGTTTGCTCAACAATCAATTCTAAGTGAAAGAATTAATTCAATACTTATATGTGTTACACTTCGCATACACCACGTATTTTTTTAATCCCGGTTTCAATTGTATTATTCAGAAATAAATCAAATTTTAAAATGTAAAAAAAAAACTCGTAAGGCACTTTCTGGCATTTTATTCATATTTTCAAGAGAAACCCTTTCTTTTATATCATCGTACTGATCCCAAACAATAGCCTTTCGAAATTCTATCTACCGAACGGGCCGGCCAGCCCAGGCATTTAATAATTCTGGAAATTTCGTTTCGAGTTTATATTGTACACTTGAATTTAGTTATTAATTACGAATATTTCTATTTTAATTATATCTTAATTAGTAATTTTACTTATTATTAAACACTTGTTTCTTGTTTCTACATGTCAAAATTATATCGAGCGCGTAAGAATTGACATAATTTTATAGCGAGGTTAGCAGAAAGCTATATAAACTGCAACATTTGACTTATTATTTTTATAATGTATTTTTTTCAGAGACTCTTTTAACGATATTAATTTCATTTACATAACAATCCTGTAACTCGCGTTTTTAATTAATCCCTAATTCTTTAGACATTCGCAATATGATTATCCCTAAACTAGATCATAAAAAGACCCTTTTTGCCACGGATTTTCTCTGGACAAGCTCTCTTTGCATACTAGCCTTCTCCGGGTAAAGACCTTCAGCAGTATTCGTCGATCGTTTAATGAACATAGTGACCCACACTAGACAGCGTTTCTCTACATGTTCTTTTTGTTTATTCGTCCTGGGTAAATACAAGCAAGTAACTACCATTTCTTAATTATATTATTTTAATTACACGAGCAACGTTATTTGGATATAATAAAAAGAATGTATAGAATAAGCGATATATTACATCTTTAATATATAAAGCGCATTGCCGTTATTTTGGATTAAAAATTAGAAGTCGCAACTATTCAAAGCCTCCTCGTACTTGCTGCGCACGATGAGCTGTTGCTTTGCGAACTAGTTAAATGGTAGGTATCATTTGCACGTGCTATGATATTTTACGAACAAATGTGTCAGTCTACGGACTACTACTTTTGCTGAAAAAAACTTTTTAGATTTTCCAACAAAACTAGGATATAAACCCATCGTCTGCTATTCGACCAGTACTTCATTCTGAGGCATTGCCTATCCTCAGGCCTAGGGATTCAAATGAAGAATACACTGTTAGAAACAAAATTACTGATTTTAGAGTTGCAAAACAGCAAAGAGTAATTTCTGGTCATCCGAAGAAGACTAACTACGTCTAATAAGTCAATTGCACTTAAATGACCTAATTCATTATCTGAATTTATCGAAAAATGCTGCAGAGATATTTATTTATATTCTTTATAGTACATAGTTATACCATTAATGTGACTGGTAGATTTTGTTACAAGAACAGTTCTCGCTGATACGTACTACCTAATTTTACCTGCTGAATCTGAATATGCTATCAGAATTTGTCCATAGCCCACCTTTTTTTGGTAATTATATGTTTTACCACCAAATAAGTATATCTAGCTCCTTATATAGGGTGCGACTCGGGAATAGGCAATTTTTGAATTATTTAGAACACGGTTAATTTTGCCAGAAAATAATTTCTACTTATAAAAGAAATAGGTTATGTAATACCATTAATGAATATTATGTGTGAAAAATTATGTCTGTAAGGTGACGGCCATTTTCTTGAATACAAATTTGAAGTCTTTCCTTGAACATTTTCCAAAAGGTTGCCATCGATGTTGACAATCTCATGTCGTATTAAAGGCTTCAACTTTTCCAGTGTTCTCGATTTGCCCAGATAAACACACTACTTGAGGTAGTCCCATAGAAACAAGTCGCAGGTTGGCAAGTCTGGCGAGCGAGGAAACCATACAACTTCACCGAACCTGGAAATTACTCGATTCGGAAACAAAGCTCGTACAACTGCCATCGAAGCTCTTGCTATCTGGTCGGTGGCCCAGTCTTGTTGGTACCACAAATTATGTCCACCAATTTGTCGTCTACGGAGTTCCGGAACAAAAAAGTTGTTTACGTAGCGAACAGCTGACCGTCACTGTCACTCCGTTCTCTTCGAAGAAGTAAAGGCCAGCAAGGCTTGGTGACCGCACACCAAACCGTCACTTTTGCGCTGTGTAGAGGGCGCTCATTCAACTAACGGGGATTGTGTGTTGCCCAATATCGGTAATTTTATTCGTTTAAATCACCATTTAAGTCAAATTGTGCTTCATCACTCATTATGATCATCGCATTTTCGTTTTCCTCTAAAACGGTTTGCATGGTTTCTGCGAACGCAACTCTTTTTGGGTACTTTCGTTGAGTTTATGTACCATCGCAATCTTATAAGGATGCAATCCTAGATCTTAAGGAGAATGCGTCTTACTGTGTGTTCATTAATTTGCAGTTCTGCTGAACGACCAAGACTTCTCAGAATCGCCCGTCTCACTCTTCACACATTCATTAGGATCCGGACGATTCTCTGTGGGCTTGCAGATTTCCCGCATCACAGTTCCTTTGATTCTGAAGCCGGTGACCCAAGCTATAATCGTTCTGTAAGACGGAACGCCCGATGTTGAAATGCCGTCGAAATTTCCGCTATGCGTTGACAACTGAATCGCCCATTCTTACGCAAAAAATGCGATATTCTAACCTCCACAACGCCATGTTGGATATCGACTACTTTAATGGCGATCCTAGTAGAGTTGAAGAATCTTTCGGCACTCCTCTATCACCTACCCTCTCAGAGTACTATCAAAATTAAAAATTGAGTGGCACCCTGTATTTAATTCTTCGAATTTCTAATTTTCGAAGCAGTTATAAAACAATGATCCTTTAACAATGCATTTTTATTTACCTAACAGCGTATTAGTCAGGATAAATCTAATTTCGAGAATTAATCGGACGACTTGAAGTTTTTGAAGTGTTACGCGTACTTGGCAATGACGTGTTCTAAATTATTCATTTTCTTACTCTCGTTTGTGAAATGCATATTTATACTATATTTTCTCCATATCACACTTTTATTAACCAAATTTTTGAACCACTCAAGCTTTGTACGATTTATTTCTTAACGTTATAATTGTGAATAGTTCCGAAAACTTTTGTTATATTTGTATGAAGCGACTTTCAAACCTAAAAAAACAGAAATATAATCCTACTTAGCAAAAATGTTATGAACTGTACTTCGGCTGTAAAGTTGGAGATCGGGAAAAGGTTTGTGCCCCACAGATCTGCTGTTTAACATGTGTTTCCGAGCTCACTGGCTGGATGAATGGAAATTCTTGTCACATGCTGTTTACATTTCCTATGATATAGATTTTTCAAATTGCTAGTTTTGTACGATTAAAACTGCTGGCATATCATGTAAGTGAAGAGCTAAAATTAAATATTTAAACCTCTCTTCAGTTATAACAGCTGAGCTGCACAATATTACAGACTTTCTCATTCTTGCGGACTACTGCTGTGGACGAACCAGCAATGAAATACAGGCGAATAGAAACATGTTTTGTAAATTAATAGCCTTATATTATACCGGGTGCGGCAATAGTGTGTCGGCGGAGCTTAGCATGAAAACTAATAAAGTTGTAGCAATGAAATTTTACGTACACATGTAGTATGCTACAGTGCATTTTCTATTTTTATTTATATATTTACAGGGTGTTCCAAATTGCCGCAACCATTTTCAATTTTACGGTATACCTATACTGTTGAAAAATTGAAATTTCCGAAAATTTTGAAGGCCATTTTCTCAAAAACTTTACTTGGTGAGAAAATTTGAAAAGAGGAAATCACCTGCTTTAGTTCATATAACATTTATGAAGTTTAATTCTATATATCGTTGTGTTTATTATTTTGTTATTTTTCCCCCTAAACCTAATGTATTAGAAGAAATTTATTTTTATATTATTATAGGACCTATAAATAAAAATAAAATTTTCTTCATACTTACGTAATAAAGGAAAATAAATAATTTGTCGTCGAGTATTATTAACATATCGAATTTTGTTTGAATAAGGATAAGAATAATATCGGTGCTTAGGCAGAATTTTGTAGACTTTAGATCGAAAATATAAAGGATTATTTTATTATAAAACAACATTAAAATGTAATGACGAACATTATACTCTTCGTTGTTCCACAACGGATCAGGTAATAATAATTTAATGCATTCTAGTTCTTTTTCTAGTCTTCTAGTTCCACTCGAATATGACTGATATGGGTATGTACTTTGATTTTAGTAAGACTTTCCACAATTAATTAAATGCAAATCGGGGATTCGATGAGTATATTTATATTTGATTCGGACTTCCGGTTTAGCGGGAAACGATGTTAACGTTTTTATTTTAAATGAAACACCGTATATATTTTTACGAATTTCAATTGAACTCTGCTCTGAGAGTTCAGTAATAATAAGATTTGGCACCCTCTTGTTCAACAACGACAGAGATATTTAATAAATCTAATAATGCAAATTTTATTGAGAACAAGAAAAATGAACACAAAAATATAAACAAAATCAATTTCAGTTAAGAAAGTTTTCGAAATAATGACCATTCACTTCTTAACAATATGAAAGTCTGTGAACAAATTCTTGAATGACTTTTGCCAAAGCTTCCTTACGAACTAATTGAACTTCCTAAATTATTCTCTGTCGTAACTCGTCCAGATTATGCGGTCGTCTAGTATAAACCACATAATTCTTGCGCTAAATGTGGTTTATACGGATGATATTTTTCGTGCTTCAATATTTTGGCTACTGATCGGCAACTTATATCAATGTGATGATTCTTCTAATGCTATAGCAATATTTTGAGCAATAACTGATAACGGGTTAGTTGCAAGTTTTGGTGGTCCGCTTTTCAATAAATTTCTAGCATTTCCGATCAAGTTAAGTTTTACCAACGACAGCTCGTGATATTGGATGCCGATCTTGATGCAAATTGTTAAATAAATCGCATACTTCTTCATGAGTTCTGAGGCGGTCACCAAAACCAATTATCGTCAGAATTTTAATACGTTCTCTTTCAGATAATTGAACCATTATTAATATTTGGATGTTTGCAAAGTTAATTTTGACAGTTTAAGTCATGTACTGAATTTTAATTCCTTGACTTACTTAACATAAACATGGTTTAAAATATCAGTTTTAATTAAACATGTTTGTCGTTGATGAACAAAAGTGTGCCAAGCCTTATTATTGCTGAACTGTCTATTGAAATTCGTAAAAATATACGGGGTGTTTCGTTTAAAATAAAAAAGTTGAGATCGTTTCCGGCCCCAAACCTTCTTTAATATTGTATTGAAGATTTCAGGATTTTTTAGGATAGTTGCGCACTCCGATTGAAACCTCTCTCTGCTGTATAAAAAAAGACTGGTAAGTGAAAAGCATCAAAGAGTCGAGTGATGTCAAGCAGTGCATATCAAAGATACATACGATTGGCTTACAACAAGCTTGTGTTTGTATTAGGACGATTTTGGGAGGTGTTGCCATTATTACAAAAATTATCGCTATTAAAAATTGTATAAACCTTTTTTTTATTTCACAATTCAGTCCAGATTTCTATAGTATTAGAAAATATGTTAGCTATCCCTGGCATACAGTAACATTAGATTTTCAGAATTATGGTAATCAAATTATATATTGGATTGATGCATAAGTTTGTAGGGTTCTTATCGAACATAAAAATTATTAATTTTTTAACAAACAAAATACATGAAGTAATCAAGAATATATTCTCCCCATTGCTTATGATCTTCCAAAGATCTGTCAATTTTTCGATTTGACGCCTGAAGAAATCCGGTTGGTTGGAAGTCAATGTGATTTCAAAGCGCAACATGGAGATTTCTCGAAGATTGTTTGATAGAGGGCGAAAGAAATGGAAATCTGACGGATCGAGATCTGAAAATTAAGAGGAATGTGAAATAACCTCCGAACCGACTTCTTGAATAACAGCTTTTATAATTTAACTCCTTTTTTCTATAAAAATTTAAAATGCGTTTTGCATCTTAACTTTATTTGCCGGTATTTTTAACAACACAATGTTGCGAGTACAATTTTACAACGTAATTAATCGGTACGGGTCCGTCTAAATTAAACCGACATAATTTTGGTGGTAATGGTGGTTAATAAATGGAAGAACTTTTTTAGTACCTTTTTATTTTGGAAACGCCTTATTGGATGCTCATTTCTTTAAATTATCACTGTCATAATATTTTAAATTCTATATTAAAAATTTAGATAACATAATTGCAATAACAAAATTAAAAAATTTTATTCCGGCGGAATAAAAATAAACAATGAAATAGGGATATATTTAAGAGAAATGTTAAAGATTGTCATCAAAATTTTGGCCATTCCTTTCGGGCAGTACAAACAACGGGGCGGGGGGGGGGGGGGGGGGTCGTGAAAGTATTGGTATTAATCCGTATACGAAACTTCGCACAGATAAAATGCAGAACCAGAAAATGTGAGAGATGTGTTTGTTTTCGAAATATTTGCGTTTCAACCTCAAAATGAGGAACTTCAAAAATTTGTAGACTATTTACTCTATAACTACATGTCAAAAGATGCGGAGTTTCCTACCGAGATATGGGTCGAAAACAGTGCAGCTTTAAATCGTACGACTAATGCCTGCGAGTCGTATCACTCCCATTTCAATCATTCTTTATATCACGCTCATCCGTCACTATTTGTTGATACGTTATTAAAAATTCAGATGCAGGTTTATATTAAAATAAACAGTGTCAATGATCCCTACAAGTATCAGAATGCTGTTTCGAAAAAACGTGAAATGTATTTAAAACAGCACATTTTGAATTTTCAGATTGGCAGTATTAGCGCTCTAAAATTTGTTAAATTAGCTTCTCATTATTATTCTCACAAAATTGAATAAGCTGATAATGAATGTATGCCTATTTGTGTATAAATAAAGATTTTTATTTGAATAAATTACATTTATTAAAATTAAATGAAACAGTTATTTGTGGGGAGCAAAATTTTGGGATGTGCGGAGATTCGTATACATTTAATCCTTTTACATGACTCCTTGCGCAGTTTCGAATCGCCCTTCATTTCAATACAAGCATTGCGCCGCCAAATAATTGACCGTCGGACACGCTTAAATGCTTTAGGTCTTTGTCTGATTGTTTGTGCCGCTAAAAGAATTCGTTCACTCAGTTCATCTTGGGCTTGGACAGACTTTTCATAGGTAAGCGTATTAGGATGGTTCCATAAACAAAAATCCAATATATTTAAATCGAGACTTCGTGCAGACCAAGGTACAGGTCCTCAGATATCATTTAGATACCTTCGAACCTCATGTGTGGAGGCGCTCCGTCATGCTGATTCTTTGTCTGACACCAAAACGTAAATTTTCTGAAAGTATGGGAAGTTCTTGTTGAAGAAATGGAAAATAAGTTAAGCGGGGCGGCAAGAAATGTGGTTCAATCAAATAATCGCCTATAATTTCAGCTCAAGCATTAAGTGAAAATTGATTTTGATTATGCCAGATGAATGTTGCGTGAGGATTGTCGTCCGCCCAAACATGTAAATTCTTATTGTTGAAAGAGCCTTCACGATCCAAACAGCACTCATCCGTAAATAATACCATACTTTGAAAATTCTCTTCATTTGCCGCGTATAGTAAATACCATTGTGAAAACATAACCCTCGGAACAAAGTCCCTTTGATTTAATGCATGTGCTTTTATTAAATAATAGGGGTGTTGTTCTTTTAATGTCCTTAGAATAGTACTACTACTACTACTACTCATAATTGTAGCTAAAGCCGTGGAAGTTTTGGAGGGATCTTCTTCGAACGCATCCAAAACATGCTCGTTAAAATCAGTACAGTACGTAAGCAACCTGGATTTGATCTCCTAACCTGCAGAAGACTAGTGTCTTTTTAGATGTTGCTTCCAAATAAGAACTCTACCTGAAAAGAACCAATTTCTCTAAGACGTCGATCAATAGCACTAAACGCCGTGTGATGCGGTAATCTTCTATTTGGGTACAACACTGCATGGCGACGCTGCGCTGCTCTACCAGAACCTTCACATTCACCATATACTAATTGCATATCGGCATACTCAGAAAATGTGTAATTTTCCATCGCGATAAATAGCTTAATGACAATATAAACAAATTTGACACATTTATGTCATTGGTAACTTGACAAATTTATATAGTTAACAAAAAATAATCTATAGATGTATAAAAAGTTGCCTAATATGTAAGTTGACGAAACCATTTAACTTTCCCATAACATGTTTCCAGAACAAAAGATACTAAAAAAGTTTTTCCATTTGTTACCCTCCATCACCACAAAAATTTTGTCGCACTATGAAAAAATGCATAAAATGTTTAAAGGAATACGTCTTTACATGTTAACTTATAGTCCAGATTTCTAGCTGCAAACTGTTACTTATAACATTTTCCTATAAATGCGATTAAGAACGCTATTGAATTAGTGTTTTAGTTTTTAACAAAAGAAGTATTTAAGAAAAACATAAAGGCCCAAGATAACACTAAGGAAAAGAAACCAACGTTAAGTTTTTTGAAATTTACGCAAGAACGAGAAAAAATATAAGAAACATTTTCAAGCACCATACAAAGACATCATCGCTGTCAACGCATACCTATCTAATGGAGACTCTGAAAATGGCAAAAGAGGCCTCCTTCTCAAAATGAGACACCAACTTTAATAATTCAAGATGACGTGCTAAACCAAAAGAGAGAGAGCCACCACTGATGATCCTCTTCCATTGATGTCGGCGGTGGCTTCCTCTGATTCAAATATTCACATCATCTGAAACCCCTTTTTTGACGTGGTTCCATTTTAATAATTAGCCTACGTAGTAACGCTCCTACAACCACCACCGCTACGGTCCGTCCGTGAAGACTTATTATCGTGATGTGTTCCGGGAGAAGTTCCGTACAGTTATGTGTACGAATTGAACTCCTGTTTAAAACTTTCTCCATTATTAATTCGACCCTTTTTAACTCCAATTAAGTCGGCAGAAACGGCAGACGTATTGGTGATTAGCCGTCTGAATTATGCACAAGTTCGCCCCCTTAATTTGTCGACTCCCTAATGTCTCGAAGGGACTTACGTATATCTGTCTATTCCTGTAAATATGTCTCTAACATAATTAACACATTAAATTTAAGTACACTGCTTCGTATTTCAAGCACTTTTTCTTCTTAAATGAACAATGCATTTTAAAGGTAAGATATTCATATCGCCTTAGAAGATATAAGAAGTTTATAGAAAGTAATAATTAACACATTTCTGTTATTGTAAGTATATTAAGAAACGAAGTTGGTTAGTTGATAGTCGCGGATTTCACGTAACGATTGTACTTTTGAAACATAACTTTGTCTAGGAAAAAACACCAATACTGTACCTTAATGTATAAACTAATACAATTAATTCTTTTTTACGAAAGAATACTTCAAAAATATATTCAGAATTTTATTGAGCCGCCATTAACTGCCTTCAATCCTCTGGACATTGAAATTACCTACGAGATCGCTAATGTGACCTAGTTTCTTAACTGTATTTTCTCAGGTATTTAGAATTAATTACCTTATTCTTAACACGTATTCTTGATATACGTTCTACAATCTCAGTCCAGATATTTTCTATGGGATTTATATCTGCACTTTTAGATACTTCCACGTTATTCAGACGAAACCACCGTTTAACTACATTCTGCCATACGAATTACGGCAATTATCATGTTGAAATATGTAATTATTCTGAGGAAAAGATTGTTGTATGGATATAGCATCACATTTTCTAATATTGTAAATATTTTCTCAATTCTCCAATGCGTGCCAGTATATTGGTAGTTTATCGAAGTCTAGACAATAATTTAAAATCCTTGCTGTATATCATTATTATTTATATGGCGCTCTTCAAATCTCGTATTTCGTGGTCATGTATCATGTGGTCATCATTGACATTTTTTCATCGAAAAAGATAATATTTACCCAAAAGATCAGATCCATAATTTATGATTTAAAGCAAATAGTTGCCTTGTTTGCTTCTGTTCTTAAGATACGTATGACAAAGCTCCTGTATAAGGAGGTTCGTCAAGAACTTGCTGAACGTTTATATAAGGGTGAAACAAATTTAAAAATTAAATTTAAAAATGGCATTCCAGTATTGTTTCTTCGGTAAACTGATTAAGCCCAGTAGCGCTCCAGTTACGTTAATCTAAAAACTAAACCATTCCAACAACATTCCCATTGCATTGAGATCATACTATCAAAATGCTCGTGGTTTACGCTCAAAACTTCATGTCTTTTATCCGAATGCTTGCTAATTCAATTATGATCTAATACTTATTGCTGAGACTTGGTTTGGAGCAGTAGCGGCTCGTAAGTTATGAAAGAGGGTGGGCACAAAAAAAAATTACTTATTTTTTGTACAGAAAGTCCATTATTCTATTTTTCATGCTGGAAAAGACGTCTATGACTTTGTTGTCAAAATCCGGGATAGACCGGATGAATTTCTTTTCTGTTGTATGTCGTGCTTCTCAGAAAAGTTTTAATGCGTTTGAGGGTGGAAAAATATCGTTCACATTCTACTGTCAACATGGGCGTTGTACAAACAATATCCAACATTTCGTATGTTTCCGTCAAAACCCTTTTTAGGTTGTTGTCTGTTATGAATACTAAAAGTGGCAAAACACCACCTACGTCACACATGTCATCGCGCTCATAAATTACTGAAACTTCACTTTTCAATTTTGCACTTTCCAGCATAGGATAAGATTTCACAGTTTCATTAGATTTTTTTGTGAAAATGAATGACTATAAGTTTTAAAATTTTGAGAATCAAATAATTTTGCTGCATTCAAGTGCGTTCCTTTTTGCGATCGAGAAAAAAAAACTTGAAAATGACTGCAAAATTGCAAAGAAAATTTTGATTGCACTGCTCTGCTGGTTCAATAATTAAATTAAATTGATGCGCGTAACAGTGAACATAATGTGCATGTGGAAATGTTCTTTTGATAATAGCTTGGACACCATTTGTCTTACCACTCATCACGGACGCCCCATCATAACTTAGAGCGATAAGTTTATTGTTATCAGACCCAGAAGGAGAATTCAAAATAGTTTGCACTTCATTCAGCAATGTTTGTGCTAATACATCAGCATTATGTCCACCCGGCAAAAAAAGTGTCTGTAGTTTCATCGGCCACCAAAGCAATAAAATTTGCAGATTTAATTTCTTTTAATATTTCCTGCTTGTAAATTTGCCACATTGCATCTAGCAATTCGTTCTGAATAGTTTTTGAGGCGCCTTTAAACACTTGTGAACCTTTCATATGTATTGCAAGCCCAACGTCTAATTTAGCTGCAAAGTTGGTTAAGCCTACATAAATACCTGGATTTTCCGATGTCAATGTTTCATGATGGGCTCGTAACGCCTATTCCGAAGCTCCACAAAATTTTATACACATAATTAACCTGCGCAAAATATGACGATTTTTTTCCACATCTTCGTTGTACTTAATTTTATGTCGCAAATAGGCACTGTCTAACTGTTGACGTATGTCCACTTTGCCTAGAACACTAAAATCCACGCATGCATTCATGTGAGAAACGGAATTTTCGTGTTTCTTTGTCCTGTTTGCGATATGCTTTAAACATTCAACCTTTATTTTATTCCACGCACTAACCTCTTTCTTAAAAATTAAGCAGATAAAACAAAACAGTTTATTTGTTAGTGAACATCCGCAAATCCACTCATATTTTTCATATATATTTTTATTGAATACTCTATTGTAAGTTGGAGTTTTACTTGTGGAAGCATAGTTTATTTGAACATCAGGTGTAGACCTTCCTTTCTTCTTAATTAAAAGTTTTTTCTCAAATGATAGGGGTTTTTTAAAAGATTTTGCAAACAGTTAACTCCCATCATTAATAGTAATAATAAACGTCAGCCTTTAAAATTATACACGTGCGGTACGCTCCGAAAACAATACAGTCACAACACATGCAAGACGTTAAGTGGAGTCGAGATATTTTGTACCCCCAACCGACGGCATAAACGCATAAGGCGAAGTTAAGCGGAGCCGGCAGATTCATATTCGAAATAGGTACATCTGAAATCGTACCCTGGAACATAGTTTTGAGCGTTGGCATAGTGTCTGTGGTGCGAATGGAAACTTTGACGCCATCGTTATAAAAATACGTAAAATAATAAAATAAAATAATGCACTGAATTACATGCGAATTTCTTTCTATGTTTATCTTGGTGATTGGCCCTTGTGCCCTTTAATACCAGCCGCCACTGGTTTGAAGATTCTTTTAGTAACTCAGAGTAATTTTCTGCTGGTTACAATGTCATACAATCTAATAGAAAATACGCAATGAACGGAGCATCCACCGATGGTGGCGTTCTTGTTGCGTTATCTTGACTGCATAGTTCGTGATTGTCCTTTTAAATCATTTAACTTTCCTTGAAGCTCTATTAGATTATAAGATTTATTTCTTCAATAAATACGTTATACTTTTTGGGGACTTTAAAGTACTCTCCTTTATCTCCAAAAACGCCTCATTTTCATCTAAAGTGTCTTTCTTGACAAATATTTGATTTGTCAATAACCGTACCCTTGATTTAATTTTTTATAATATTAACGGTCCTGTGTTATGCGTGGAAGTTGACGGTCTCTTCCACAATTTTCCGTGACTCGTAAGAGTCATTACAATTTTCGTAAGGCTAACCTTTTTGACGATTTGAGTCATGTTGAGTGGGGATTCCTTGATGATTTCAGTGATATTAATCGTCTATTTGATGAATTTTACAATAAGTTTTATGACATCTTAGATCGATCTGTTCCGAACTATGAGACTTCGTATCATTCTATTATCCTTATTGGTTCAACAAAGAAATTATAGCAGCTCTAAATCTAAAGAGCAAGTGGCATGGATTATGGATATGTTCTCACAGTATTACTGATTATAATGAATTTAAAATGTTTCTTCGTGCTCTAACTAAAAATCTAGTATCCGATTTTAACAGAAAATATATGAAGAATGTCTAGCAATTCTAGCAAGTCTAGCATTAAATATGATTCTCGTTGTATATGATCATTCTTACAATCACGGCAAAGAACTACTCGCATTTCTGGAGTTTTGACGATCTTAATGAGCTGGATAATACTAAAGACATTGTTAGCGTATATACTATCCCTCTAAATACATACACATCTAAGTTCGCCTCATATTTTTGGATACCTCTAATATCTTGAAAGAAATTATGTCCTCTTTGCCGACACATCGGGCAGCTACATAATTCCTAGCTTTCTTGAAAGGGATGCTCGAAATATTCCTGCTATTCCTTTGTAAAATATTATTAATATCTCTATTTAATCATCTGTGTTTCCTAGATTGTGGAAGCGTGCTAGAATAGTTCCCATTTTTAAAAAAAGGCGACAAGACCAATACATCCAACTATCCTCCTATTGCTATTCTTTCCAATTCCAAGTCAAAATATTGTTCTAGAGAGAATCCAGCGTCGGTTTCATTCAGCGTGAGTTTCAGAACATCTGTTATTTATCTGGATCGTGGAATGGTTTATTCTTTTTTGCTAGAGCAGCATGGCGTTCGGGCACTGTCTGATCGCAGGAAGCTACATAGCGTAGGGTTTTTGTATAAAATGAAATGTGGTCGAATCGACTGTTCGGATTTGCCTTCTGGCGTTGGGACTTGTGCTCCTCGCATTGCTTTCAGACAATGTTTTACATTTGCTCCGTTATCTGACATGGTGCAGAATGCCGAGGCGATATACTTCGACATATTTACTGGGAGCCGGCGTTAGGGTTGCGTTGAGGATGAAGACCTCAGACTTTCTTTTTCTTTTTGTTTTCAATTTAAATTTTCTTTTTTTTTTTAATTTATATTATCTTTATTGTTACTCTATTGTTATTACTATTATTATTGTTATTATTTATAAGTGAATCCTCTTTGCTATAATATGGTATAGCAATTTAGTTTCTTTCATCCGTCGACTTGTCGTTTAACCAGGAAAAAAGAACCAGGAAAATTAGGTTGAAGAATAGCATTTCTTGCACTTCAGAAAGAACGGCTTTTCTAATATTACGCTAAAATGTGATCTTCTCCCTAGTTGTAAATTCTAATAAGACAGATTCTTCGTTTGCGGTTAAAATTTTCTTTACTTTCCCACCTTTTGTTTATACTTAATACAGTAGATTTATTTGTGTGGATTTCTTCAGCGATTTCTCTAATAGTAACCTTTTTCAAATTTCGTGCGATCCGCAGCTTTGTCTTCTATGAGTACGTGCACTAATATGACCACTATATGTCTTGTTACACCCTATACAGTCTTGAACTATATTCGTAAGCTTAAGCCTAATCAAGCATCTGGTCACGCCGGTCTTCCAAGTTGTTTAGAATCGTTAGCAGTTATTTTCAATTTGATTATGTCTATTGGCTCCTTTCCTGAATTTTGGAAGATTTGAAGGATTGTGCCAGTCTATAAAAGTGGCAATCGCAGCGATATTTGCAATTACAGATCAATTTTACTAAAGTTTTAGAATTTTTAATATATTAACAAATAGTATATGGTGCTACTACCACTAACTTCGTAGAAATGATGCAATTTATAAGCAAAGCTATTGTTGATCGCTTTCAGGTCGATGTAATTTATACAGATTTCGTCAAAGCTTTCAATTCCATAGATAACTCAATAGTGCTAGCTAAATTGTATGTCTTTGGTTTCCCTCCTTTCTTCTTTGTTATTGAATCTCATTTCTTCTTACTTACGTTCTCGCTCATATTATGTCTGCTTTATTGGTTTCCACTTTGGACGTTTCCATCCAAAATTCGGTGTACCCCAAGGCTATAATTTGGGGTCTTCACTTTTTAATATATTTCTTAATGATCTACTTTGTTCACTAGATTGCATAGATTTGGTTTACGCGGATGACCTGAAAATCTATATGAAAATTACGAATATTGAAGATTGTTACGAGCTGGACAACAACTTGAAGCTGGTGTACAATTGATGTAATGAAAACAACATCTTCCTAAATATTAACGAATGTGCCATTGTGATATATTCCAGGATTGCGCATCCATACCATTTTTCATACAGTGTAGACCATCGTTTCTCTACCTGAGGGTCGCGGTGATATTAAAGGAGGGTTGCGAAATAGCCTAAACAAAAATTAAAATTCTTTTATGGAAAAAAAATATTTATTATAAACGTTTCACTTACAATAAGTAGATATGTAAAGAAAGGAAATTATTGTATCGGTTGCATTTGTTTTTATTTAAAAATTTCTCCATGTTAAAAACACACAAAAGCAAATTCTTTTCGAATGATAAGAGACGATTCCTGTATTTAGTTTTTAGCGCAACCACAGATGAAAAACCCTTTTCACAAGACGTGGTGAAAGTAATTCATATTTTCAATACATGCGTGACTAAATTTCCATATTCATTTGGACGAGCAAGCCAAAACGTATTTAAATCTACAGATGTAAATTGCAGTTCTAGCGTTTTATCGGCAGATATTTCGATGAGCTAGTCGTGAATCTCAACTGGTAACTTAGTAGTGGCAACAACGTTTTCACTAAACGGATTCAGTACCCATCTCTTCGAGAAATTATTTTTATCATACGGAAAATACACTCCGTCAACTGAGTTCTGAGCTCACACAAATGCATCTTCATGCAATCCAAACTGTGGTGAATAATAACTTGTTCATTCTAATTTTTCTCAATATAATCCGAAGTGAGTGGAAACGTATCCAAGTTTTTGCTTTGAAGGCGAATAATCCAGATATCAAGCGTCGTAATGGAAGCGTGAACTTTGTCTGTCAATTACAAGCAATTACACATAATTTCTCTTCCTGACTGAAAATATTGTCCTTAATGATCGACGTTTAAACTTACAAGGAAGTAGTGTCAGAATTATCCTAGGGTAACAGCTTCATGACTATTTAGAGATTAATAAGATTTTCGTTCACTAAATATTAAAATTTCTTCGCGAAATCAAATGAATGAACTATACTTGTTCATTTTCGTAGCTGTGCAATATTGATAAATATGCAGTGTTAGAAAGCGTGTTACGTTTTGAGAGAGAAAAAAAAGATCTATCTGCCTTCTCGTACATTTTACCTAATTAACACGTAGTGGGTTCTTTCCACATAATTAATGTGAAGTAACGACGCCCTTCCAAAGGTTGGCACAGCCAATCTTTCTAGAAAACTGCATTTTTGTTTGTGTCTTCACTCATACTACGGCTTAACCTGATACATTACACACGCGGTTAAGCCGTAGTATGAGTGAAGACACAAACAAAAATGCAGTTTTCTAGAAAGATTGGCTGTGCCAACCTTTGGAAGGGCGTCGTTACTTCACATTAATTATGTGGACGGTATGCGAGGTACTTCGGCTGTCTGACAACAGGCAGCGCCGAATTTACTTCTGCGCTCGGTCTGGATAATTACGGTGATAGGGCGATGTGGTTCTTTTCTGTGAATGTGTCTGGGAATATCCTTTCTCCAGCAGGGGCGTACCGATGAGCCTGTAGAAAGGTGAAATACGTATCTACGTCTCTGGGGATAGGATATATTCGGACACGTTCACAGAAAATATTAATAGTGAACCTGCATTTGTGTTCTTCACACCAGATTTTTAATAATATTTTATATTATTAAAAATACCTTTGTATTATAAATGTGTAATGTTTCACTTTTTAATTGCTTGAGGTGTAAGCTAACTCTCTAAATGGTTTACATATTTCTAACTAAATACTTACGCTAAGATGTGTTTCAAATTATATATGTTAAATATAAGTTGCAAAAAATCGCGCAATGTGCGCCAATTTCATCTGGCGAAATAGTTAATTTCGTGGTTATTTACCTTTTAGTCTTATTAATATTCGCATTTGTCTTATTTTAATAATATGGTTGGTGTTGTTTCAACACATTAAGTACCAACGAAGAAAAGGTTAATCAAAGTGGCAGGAGAAATAATAAAAAAAGTGTATGGTTGATGCTGCAGATAAGTCATTGTTTACCTCTTATTTAAGGTAAGATCTTGCTACACTTGTGATTCTTTTATAACGAACGGTAACGAGTTCGGTACATCGTCAACTTTTACGAAACACTCAGTGTTTTACTATTAATTCTCCTAATGTATTCCTTATATATGTTTTTAGAATGGCATTGTCACACTAAAGCACTACCTTCATTGATACACACATTACAACCGTCAGCAAAATGACGCGGAGGAATAAAAAACTTGCGATTGCAGAAGCAGCGGAATAATTTTTCAGAGCATAAGTTTTTCATTTTCTTTGTAATTTGAATGATAAATTAATGCAGTTTATAGATATCAGCAGTGTTAGAAGGTGCTTTAAAATGACGATTGGTTTATCTGAAAAACATATCCTGGATTATCACCGGCCGATAGTTTAGTGGTAACGCAATGGTTACTCATACCGGATGTCCCGAGATCGGATCCTGGATTCGACTGTCCGAGAAAGTTACATAATTTTCTTCTAGTTTAAGGTGAACAGCTAAACATCTTAAGTCGCTCCACAGGCGCAGACATAATAATAACTCATGGCATGCCAATATCTCCTTGGCGTTAAGCTGTTGAAAGACGTTAAGGCATGAATTATTATGAATATTATTATAGGCTTAAATTCCATCTTGAATGGTGTGTTGCTACCCCTTAAAAACGTGTATAGGCAGCAAAACCCCAGTTGGAATTAGGACGTGTCCTAATTCCGCCCCTGGTCTCAAAGGCCCTTCGAATAACTTGCCGGCCAGCTCAGTTAGTAAATAAAGCGGGAGCGTCGTGGGCCAACACAACGCAAGATCTTAATTGGGCACCACTACGTTTGGTCTGGCAAGTATCTAGGCAAACGTAGAACACCCTCGGCCTTAAGAGCTTAAGAACACTTAAAAGGGGTGTTCGACTTCCAAGTAACAACTCAAACACTTTTGCTCGTTAGGGTATTAAGGCAAACAAACGCAAACTCGGATATAACAGTAACAAATAAATTTATTGAACAGTCAAATGATTAACTAATAAGGTTACAAACAAATCTAGCGCAATTGATTAAAGAAATTGTAAAGAAAAGTAATTCCAAAGATTGTACTGTAATTGTCAAGATAAGCACTTAAACATTAAAGAAAAACAAAGTATGTTAAGATTTTGGATCTAGCGTCAGTAGATCATCAAAGCTTTGAAGTTCTTTACATTGCTTACGCAACACCCAGTATTAAATCTTCAGCAGTAATTAAAAAGGTAAAGTAAAACTAAAGTGACGTAAACTAACTCTAAGGAAATCACAAATTAAGTGAATCAAACTATTCAGGGCACAGCCCGTATATACTTAAAAATAAATATCAGTTGAGTAACATTAAAAAAAAAAAAGCACTAGGAGATGTTTTAGATTATAAAAGTGGCAATAGAGACATTGGTTCTCTGACAGGAATAAAATTAATTTTATCAAGAGTAACTTAATGAAAACATAAAACGTTACCCAAGTATGAGTAAAAGTAAAACTAGGTTCAAAATTATATAATTAGAGCGTTTAAGCCACTTGGATTAATTAAAAGAAAATATAAATTAAATTTAACGTAAGCATATAACTAATCAAAATTAAGTCAATAAATTAGATGAAATTACAAAAGTATTCGGAATAAATTTAATTTAAAGTAGTTTTTCTGTTTTCGTCAAAATGGCGTCTCGAACCATGCGGCACGTGGTTGCACACAAATTTGATTTATATAATAGAATAAAACTATTAAAGCCAAAAATTACGGGATTTTCGTCGTGAATCTGGATAATGCGACAATTTAAAATTTACCACACTACCTTGCGAGAATTCATAAGCAGTGGCCTCCAGAACGTGGTTACCGGAGTCCCGGAAAACGTGGCTGTCGGAATCCTTACTGCCGGGATGCTGTCTGAGTCGGGATTTCCCGCGCAGAAGCTAATTGGCAATCTTCCCCTGAGCCGTAAACTACAGCCCTGAAGCACGAGGTCGAATAAAACTTACACTAATGAATAATTAATGCCAATAAGTCAAGTATGAACAAAGCCTGCCTATGCAGAAAATTTAAACTGGGAAAAAAACAAAACTTGACTTAGGTTTCGAACTTCTGAATACTTCAGAGCTTGCACGATAAATATAGATCTCTTACATTCGGCTGTACGACATTTATACGAGAAGGTAAACTGCGTCATAGTCACAAAAACCTAATTCCAACGGAAAATGTTAAAAATAAGGAAATAATAAACCAAAAACCCAGACAACAACAGGGTGTGAATACAGAAGCTAATAAACTGAAATTCGGGAATAAAATCGCAACAAAGAAAAAGGTAATTGACCAATTTGAATTACAGAAAAATGCAAAGCAAACTAAAACGGAAGTAATCCTATATGCCGCGTAGATGGCGTACAAAACCAATGACAGGGAAATTCCAAAATAAAACTCAAAATAAATGTTAAACAATCAAATAAATCGTCCTGAAAGAATTACCAAAATTCCATAATTAAAATAATGACTCGTTCAGTAAGTAACAATTGTTTAAAAGAAACGAATCTCATTAAAGCATTAAATAAAAAACATGAGTACGCATCAATTACACAAAGAGGCGAGTGCGCAGAGAAGGCAGGAAAATTCTCCGGGAACATTAAGGATATACGATCCTCCAAAACATTTGAACATAAGAAACTTTTATAATAATAACGAAGTTTGAAGAAGCTTAAATGGTTCGATAATTAGGGAATATGACAAATAAAATATAAATTAGCGGAAGGATAAAGTTTGAAAAGGCTACGAAGGTTTAAAGTAAACAAATAAAGTAATAACACGTTCAAAAATTACCAAAAGGTCTCAGAAACAATTTTATGGGCGTAACAGTGTATTTTACAATTTTGTTTGAGTGTTTGCTGTTAATGTTATTGCCTGCTTGTACAGCTATGTTTATTAACTATGCAATGTGTTCCACTTCATTTTGAAGTACGATGTCTGTTCTGTTTGCTGAAATTTGTTCGTCTGTATGTATTGTGATATCCTTATCTTTGCTTTTTAAAAATTGTTATGGGTGTATATTTGTGTAGATCGTTTCAACCTTAGAAAAAAGTATCTTATGGACTATTTCCTTCTTTTGCTATCTTACGTACTTGACAATTAATACATCCGTTCCTAGCACGTACAACGTTGTAAAATCATAGTTATAGTAACATTTGTTCAATCTGCACTGCACTGTAATCTGTCATTTAGCTTTGTTTGTGTTTCATTGTATATTAGTTTACTTTTTTATTTATTTCGTATCTTTCTCAAGTAGTTACACAACCAGTCTTTCTTGCAACTATTAAGAAATATATATTTTTTTTAATACGCGAAAGTTATAATTATGTATGGGCATCTATCGTATCTGAGTTGTGTTGTATTTGCAGTTTACTCTGGAGTTTTCAGTTAAAAGGAGATGGCAAGGTGAATTTTATAAATCTAGAGAACGGCAGGTGATTCGTAATGCCTTTAGCTATTTTAATAAAACAATGGGTATATCAGCAGCAGTTGATGAAACTCTTGGTTGTGGTAAAACCATTGTATATGTAGTAAGAAAAACACAGAGATTTACAAGCCCACGTAGACAAATGCCGAAAAGAAATGATTTTTAGAAAAACACTAGAACAAACACATATGATGAAAATGTGCAGCTTATTATTCGACGTAAAGTCCATAATTTCGTTTTGAATAATAGACAATAAACAATTTGTCTTGTATTTAATTCTAATAATAAAAAATATAATTGTATATATAATATAAATCTTATTTACCATATCATTAGTCTTTTATTGTAAATATTTGACGAAAGGCAAGTTTGTCAAAAATTGGTTATGTATTTATTGACATCAATTTATTAAGACGACAACAAAGATGAAGTTAGTTACATATGAATAAGCAACAACGCACCTGTTTCCCATATTGCCCGTACTTTTTTCTAAGGTTGAAACGAGCTATAGTAGGATGTAGAAATATCATTAATGAGGTTGTATTTTTGTGCTATTGCTTGAGGTTGTATTTGAACTACATTACTATGTCTACTAATATATTCTGTTCCTGTTAGGGTTTTACATCCTGCAGTAATATGGTCTATTGTTCCAGGTTGTAAATTACATCTCCTGCAACTATCTTTTTCTGAATGTTTGTGTCTTTATTGATATATTTCCTATAGTTTCTTGTACATATTATTTAATTTTTTACTCGGTTTCTGGGAAAAGTTGTCCACTTTCTAGCCATTCGTAAGCAACACTTATGTTTTCTTTTGTCTGACGGGAGCAATGTTTTCCTTGTAGTTTTCTCTTCCCATATATTCTTCTTCATTTGGATATACGTTAAATCGCTATATGAATCACGTATGTGTGTTTTTAGTGCTAGGTTTAACAGTGTATAGTTTTGGTCTGCTTTTGTTATTGCGATGTGCAGATTATCGTGTTTGTCATGTAAGTATTGTCGAACATGGAGTGCGCGCCCATCAGATACTCCTCTTTCTTTCTTTTTCTGCCTAGTTTTATTCTTTCAATGCAAGTTTGCAAAGAGTTTGGATGTAGTTTTCTGTATTTGTGCATAAGTGGAATTAATGATATTAAGATCTGTCTGTGTCCATCTAATTATTCCAAATGATTATGTTAAAGTGGACATTGCGAAAGTGTTAATTACTCTTTAAAATTTTTAGAATTAATGTATGATTTGAGAATTGGTTAGTCTACGGGTTTACTGTTGTTTTCACACTCTTTTTATATGTGTGTGGTTTATGTTTTTATTTCGATAGAAGCCAAGGTATTCATAAGTGTCTTGTTCTTCTATAAAGTTTATTTCAACATTAGTTTTAGTTTTTCTTTTGTAATAAGTTGTTTTCATTCTCCTTTTTCAATACTAATGCATTAATATCGGATGTATTTTTTTTGGTGATTTTGATTAACCCTCTTATTTCTATAATTGTGGTTGTGTGGAGTTTAATATCGTCCATGTACATTAAATGATTTGTTTCATGTAGTTCTGTTATATTTGATTTGATTATACTTATTGTACCTTATTGTGCGTCGTTTAGAATAATCTTATTTTTCAGTTTTTTTGTCCTTCTATCCACCTTTTCTTCAGTTAGATTTCCAATATTGATATTTGTGCAATTAGAATTTTTGAAGTGCGGGATATTGTAGACTATACTTTTAGTAAACTGTACTAAAACAAGAGCCAAAACAATCAACGTATATGAAGAAAATTTTAAGGGAAATCAGAAATTTATGGCCTTAACTTTAACAATATAGTACCTGAAATAAGCCATTTTGACCTGTCTTTTCACCAAATCTCTCAAGTATTCGAAAATAGCAATATACTTAATGACAATTATAAGCAATTATACTCTGAATAATCTCAAAAATGTTTTAAAACAAAAAATTAAGAATAACTGTAGCATAAATTGCTAATATTAAATATCTCTTCATAAAAACGTAAGGAATACTAACCGCGGCAAAATATCGATAGATAATAGTATGAAAGAAGCATAAAAATAAATGAAAATATGTTATGTCACCAAATAATATTAAGTTTCAGACAAATTAAACTGAATTCCTTTCTTATTCTACAAGAAAATGAACAAAATAGATTCTATAATTAATAATTTCTCAGGTGAGTCGATAGGTCCATAATTATCAAATCAATAATTAATTAATACTAATAGGTCGAAGTTTGTGACGTGGAATATTAAATAATCCCCTTGTAGATTACTAATTTAATATTAACGAAGTAAATTACCCAAATATCGTATTTAGAAATTTATACATGTACAGTCGTGTGCAAATTAATAGCGGCACTAATACCTCAGCTTATTAACTAACATAAATCTAATTAAATAAGATCAACCTCGTATTTACTGTGGTCCAAATATTAATGTGTTCAGAAAATTATAAAATGTATTTTAATGGTAGAATCCGTAAAATATTAGAGGAATAGTCCGCTAATCCATATCAATTAAAACTGACCCCCATCCGAACTACCGAGGCATCCGAATTAGCAAGGCCAGTATTCAAATAATTTAAAAAAAGCAATAAATGATTAGACATTTTGTTAACAAACGTAGGAGTATATACAAGTGGCGTAAAATGTATCATCTGATTTTCTTTTGCTGTAATTCCAAAAATTATTAAAAAATATTATTTTCTAACGCCATATGTTTATTTAAAGCAATGAATTTAATTTTTTTTATGTTTCGAAAATGAAATCTGGTAGGTGGCCGCCACCAGAGTTGATACAAATTTCGGCTCTTTTTATGGCATTTTTAATCACCTTCGTCAAGATTTCCTGCGTTAGATTGTCGATTTCTTGGCAAATGTTGTTCTTGAGGACCTGAAGGGTCTGCGGCTTGTTTACGTAGACCAACACCATCAAGTAACCCCACAGAATGTAGCCTGGGGCCGTCAGATCGGGCGATCTCGCTGGCCAACCAAAATCCTTTATCGAGAAATCGAACGGTCTGGAAAAAGTGTTCCTCAAAATCTCCATGGTGTCACTCGCTATGTGGGCGGTGGCACCGTCTTGCTGGAACCACATATCCTCCAACTCCAACTCATCCAGTTTCAGTATTAAGAACTCGTCTAACATGGTCCGGTACCGTTCGCCAGTGAGGGTTACCGTGTTTCCTCTTCCAAAAAGTATGGCCCAATCACATGTTGTGAGTAAACAGCGCACCATACGGTCACTTTTTATGGGTGGAGTGGTGTCATGGAGAACACGAGGATTGGCGGTAGCCCAATACCGGATGTTTTATTTGTTTACATGTCCAGAGAGGTGGAAATGCGCCTCGTCGCTCATCATTAATTTCTCGAAAAATCAGGCATTTCGTTATCAGCTGCAACAACCTCTGACTATATGCCCTGGCGGGTTTGGTGGTCGGCTGGCACCAGCTTTTTAACCATCTGAATTTTATTCGGAAACAACTTCAAACCTTTGGTCAAAATTCTTTGAAGGGACCGCTAAGAAATAGCCAGTTGCGTTGCGCGTTTTCTGTCGATGTTGACGGCTCCTCCTCGACACTTATCCCTCACAGCTTGGTTGTTCTTAAGTGATCGGCTTGTTCGAGGCCATCCTGTTAATTTCCGATCTCGGGTTGACTCAGACTCTTCAAGTCGAGCCACCAGACGTCGAATTGTTTGAACAGTAGGCGCCCGACGGTTCGGATATTTGTTCCGAAATTCACGTTAAAACCACTGACGAATTATTCCGCAACAATTTTTTAGCGTTTTGGTAGCGCATACCTCTCCATTTTGAAACACAATCAATTTCGTATCTAAATGTAAAAAAAACAATGATATTAACCCCCAAATGAAAAAGTTTTAGCCTCTTCAAATAGGGTGATACTTTTTGCGCCACCTAGTATTAAAAAATGCCACTAACGTTTTACAAATACATACGAATACATTAGAAAATTAAAACTGATTTTCATTATTTAAAAAATGCAGTAATATTGGTTTGGCAAATGCAAGCTGGTTTAGCGTCCATCGCGCGTTGCTCTAGAAATCTGAGAATGATTAAATTATTTAGTTCAATTCTGTTTTTCTCCGCCCAATGAATACAAGTGTTGAAACTCCTAATAACTTCTTCATGTTTAACTTTCAACTCATCTGTGGCAACTTTTTCATCAGAGGAAAAACTATCCTTGCCGAGGTCGACATTATCCAGTGGCAAATTTTCTTCATCTCCGGATATCCATTTTTTAATTTCCGCTTCTTTATGTAGATCATTGTCAGAGTTAATTTCCTGCAACATATTTTCTATTTTAGCAAATTCTTGACGATCGCCATCCCACCTCTTCTCAAGAATAGACAATGGAATGTCGTCATTTAAATCCCATTTACTTTCTGAATTTGTTGCGGTCTCAGTATCAGCTGAATAGTAAAGTATATTTGTCCAACTTTTTTTTAGTGTATCTGGCAAGACTTTATCCCAGGAATCAACAAGCAAAAATACGGCATCTATTAAGCTGATGTTCTTTAATGTCGTTGTAATATCATTTTCCTCCAAAGATAGAACGTGGACCAATTTGGCCATTGGAACATGGTTATAATTTGACCATCAGCACTTATTCGTTAAATCTCCAATGCGTAGCTAGGACTACGATCGATTATTAAAATACCTTTTCCATTGAGATTGTTCTCTGCTTGAAATTTTTTTTACTTCTAAAACGAATGACTCGTGAAGCCATTTTGCAAATAGGCCAGAAGTTATCCAGGCATTTTTTGTTGCTTGCTTGCTTTGCTTGCTCTAGGAATTTTTGCTTTTCCAATGACCATCACTTTTATTTTTTGTGTACCATCATCTCACTCTTTCTTTTATAGATTTTAGTCCAAAGACAGTTTTAAGATGGCGAATACCATGTCTCATTCTAAACCTATTTAGCCACCTTTTACTAGTAATAACTTTGTCGTCATTTGAACAGCTTCTTCTTTTAAAATATTAGCTCTGCCAGTCGCGTGTCTATTTCGATGCAGCGGAAACCATTTGTGTAATTCATTTTCCCCATTTCTGGAAATTTTGTTGTTCGAATAATTTTTCTACGCTTTGGTACTGAGACACAGCTTGCAACGTAATTGTGAGGATACAAAAACACAGTAATAAATTAACAAGTAATAAAAGAAAGAAGTATAAACTTATTTATATTTTCCTTATTCTTTTTAATATCGGAAATTGTGGATGCACCGACGCCATATTTTCCTGCCAGCACTTTTCCACTTGCACCACTATTTAGTTTCTGTAATATTTCATCCTTTTCAGCGACTGTTAATATTTTGTGCTGCCTTTTCGTAGCCATGTTGATTCAGACTTACTTTTTTGACGTTTCACGCCTTGTCGCAGATTCTTTGTTTGTTTCAATATGATGAGAAATGCGTAACGAAAACACACGACGTACTATCCGGAGTAGAGAATCCGTAGTCGATCCGGATTGCAAGGTACTTTTGATGTTGCCTGGTCCTGCGGGCTACATCGTTATGTAGGTTCGTGGAAGCGTGAATGAATTAAATAATAAGCGTACGAAGTTGGTTTAACATTGTATTAAATAATTAACAATTATAACAAGATAACATATTCTATATACATAATAAATATAAGACAGTAGCCGAAAGGAGAATTCTATATCGTACTCACAAGTCGTACTGACTGTCTAACTAAGACTGATCTCTGTTCTTTAATCGAACGTCTTATATACATTGGAGGATCCTTCTTTCGGCCATGTACTACTTAAACATCAACAAGATGTGCAAGTATGCAACTATGATTCATAACCTTGTGTATGCAATTATGTGAACCGGGGTCGTGTTATTCTAATACAATATAATGAGACCGGGGCCGCACCTAAGTAGTACATACACATATTACTTCAATCAAGTTATCACATACTTGATGTAAAATTCAAAGTTTTTTATGTTGGTCCGGACTACAAGGACGTCCGGTTAGGGGAGGTTCGGATTAGCGGAAGTTTACTATACCTGATAATGTATCGTAAAATAGCAGCAGTTCTTATTCTCACAATAAAACATACTCAAAAAGTTCGTTAATTTATTAACTTTAAGGAGATTTAGATTCGCCTTAATAAAAACACCGGTTATAAGATAACAGATAAATATACTCTTAAAAAAACTTCTTTAGAACAAGGTATAGCATACATCAAACCGAAAACTGAATACAATTAAACTATCGACTAATTATATGCGTACCAGCGCTATATAAAGTAACAACTGCATTAATAATAAATAAGATCGAAGAACACATCACTACCAAATCTAACAGAAGAACTAAAAGGTTGTAGAAAGTACAAGAGAGGATGCAAAGAACTTATCATAGACAGTTAACCATGAAGCAAGCAGAAGAACATCAAAGAAATTTAGAGATGTGCTATATAGATTAGAAGAAAGCCTTTGGCACTGTTGCCCATTTATGGTCACGGAAAATATTAAGAAAGTATATTAAATAAACAGAAACGTCAAAAACTTTCTTTCACTAATAAAGTAGGAAAACTGAATGATGACAGATATTATACAAACAGAGACCATAGATATTAGACGAGCAGTTTTCCAGGATGACTCTCTTAGTGCACTTTGGGTTTGCATATGCATAAATCCGTTACCAAACACTCTATCTGGCACAAAATAAGGTTAGAAGATCAAATCCAATAAAACAGAAGTACATAAAACAACAACAAAACAAACCGCTCTTAACAGAGCAAAACGAGCAACAGTGATTGGAATTTGCAAACGAATTTATTAATAGAGATGCTGCATTTTGGAATACTGTCGTGACTAGTACGAAAAGAAGTTTCCGTCGTGTCATAGTGGCCGCGTTACAGTTTGTTGACCAGTTAATAGACGTTATGATGAAAGCTACGTGCATGAAGTACGCAGAAACGACAATATGTGGGCGTGAAGCAGTTCCATGGGTCCTACAATTTGTTCGGATATTGGGACACGATTAATTGCAACAGTTTAAAAATAATAATGCTACCGTCGGTACAACAATTATTTCGAGACTTCACTTTTCAACACGATAACGCTCCAATTCGTACTGCCAATGTGGTTCTAACTTGATTATCAAATAATGATGTTAGTGTTTTAAGATGGCCCTCCAGAAGTCCAGATTGAAACCCTATTGAAAATATTTGGGAGTTATTTGTGAAAAAAATTAATAAAAAAAATTTTCATCCGAGGAATTATGATAAACTTTTGATAACGCTTTACATCATTGGGAAAATCTAAATCCGAATATTGCAGCAAATGTAATGTATTCTATGCAACAGCGATTAGAAGCAATGATTGCTTAAAATGGAGCAATAACAAGATATTAAATGCTTTCTAAATTTACCTATACATAACTTATTTCTTGTTTGTGATAGTAATAAACATTTTTTGCTTGAGTAAAAATATTTATCATTTGTCTACTTTGTCTTTTCTGATCACTTCTACAATAAAACAAATCATCAAATCTAGACGCAGCCATATTTTTTATGATCGTTGTAGTATACCTATTTTAACAGACCTTATCTTTGGCATATATTAATAATAGCCTGTGTATCGAGGGATTCGAGGTCGCTATTAACAATGACAGCTTCGGTGATGAAAATAACTAAATGCCGCAGTTACCCTAAATATTGAGATATAGATTTACAAAGTTGAAAAATAAGTAATTAATTTATTCAATTACTGTTCAGTTGAGCGCCAAGAAGATTTACCCCTTCTAGGGTATATAATTGAATTTATACTAATTGCCGGTTAGCTAATAGTCTGCGTAGAGATTAAGAAAAAGAACTCGTATATTAAGCTGGTAAGCTGAAATGGTACTTACACCTTCCTATATCAAGGCGTGTATGAAATCGTAGGTGAAACGAATGAATCCCTCTTTTTTATTTTTACTTGTTTCAATCAATTCCTTTTTGATTAATATGCTTTTACAATGAAGTTTATATTACATGATTTGAATAAAACAAAATTGTTATAAAACATATACCTATATATTGATAAAAGAGCTGATTAATTATTACATATAATCTACTACAAAATTCTTTATTGTTACTCTGAAATATTAACTATACACTATACATACATATAGGGCGAGATACGATAACTTTTACATATATTTAAACTGTTTAGTCTGATCAGATTCTAAAACAGTATTAATATTGACTAACCTTGATATCTTTACACTATGGACATATCACTTCACAATCGAATCGCTTCCTCTGGAGGTGATGCACTTGTACACTAAATTTGACTTCTCCTTCACGCCTTAAGGTGCCTGGGATCCCAGACAAAAGCCTTGATGTAATAAACGTGGGAATTCACGGGTCAAACAAATAATCTCACTTGTAGGCAAGAAATACCTCTTGCTACACTATGTATTTCTTTCCTTACTTAAGTACATATATTGCGGCAAACCCTCCCTTTACTATTACTTTTAGGGTCCGCACGTGTGACTCGCTTTGCTACTCCAAGCCAAGTATCCCGTTTCGTTCTCCTTGATCCGTTCTAGCGTCTTTTTCTCTCGGGGAATCCCCAGCTTCCTTTTGAAGTTCTCGATCGTTCTCGAATATTTAGATGATGTAATACAGCTACTCTATTAATTCGCATATGTGATACAAGGTTATTCTATTGGAGTTTATACATGACTAACTATACAAGTTGAACTACAGAAAATGATGTCATTTGCATAAAAAGAACTGATTGAAATATGTATTTAATATTATTGCGAAATGTTTCGCAATAATACCTAATGGCGGGAAAAGCACTAATATTGATATAATTTTACTTTTTATTTCATACAAATTAACTTTTGATATCATTAAAATTATAACAGACTGATATTTAAATGTCTTGAGAATAAGATGGTCGTAATGTGTCCCATTACAATATGCCAAGCATTTGTCTGTGTCACACAAAATTCAAAGTTTATCAATGCTTACTAATAGCTATAATTACAACACAAAAGCTTCAGTGCCCCAGATTTTTAGGGCCCCGACTGTACGTGGGCGATACTAAATTCTACACAACAACAATGACACACATAAAAGGATTAATGAAAAACACCGAAGAAATAACATCCGATATCAATGCATTAGCAAGTGCATTAAAAACGGAAAACGGAAACAGTCTATTGCAAAATAAAAACTAAATAATGTGAATATAAACTTTATAGAAGAACAAGACACAAATATCTTGGCTCCATCAACCAAACCTAAACCACAAATATGTAAAAACAGAATTAAAACAACAGTATACTCGTACTCGTATAAGCGCTATCCTGAAATCATGCCTACATTTTAACAAGATCAGTTAACACCTATAAAATATCCACCTAACATACTCATTTGGCATATTTGAATAAATACAAACAAACCTCAATAGTATTAGTTCCACAAAACACGCATTTATGTAAAAGTACAGAAACTACACCCAAACTCCTGCATTGAAATAATAGTACCGACTAGAAAACTAGAGGTAGAGGGAATATTATATATACAGGTGGTCCTTAAGTATTTCGAGAAATTTTAGGGTGCGATTCCTTGGGTTATCTCGAGAGAAATAGTTCCTATAAACATTTGTCCTAAAGTTTTCCGTTGTAGAGATACAGGCTTTTTAATTAAAAAAAAAAAAAAAATTATTTCAAAAATTTAAGAAACGGTTACAATAAACCCTAAAGGTACTGTTGAAAATGACCACCAACAGCTAATATGCAGGCTTCTATCCTCCTATTCAATTGCATACTCACACGCTGAAGAAGTCCGGGAGTGTTTCGAACTGTTTCGCATCTAACAATTATGCGATTTCTTAGGTCATCGAGATCTTGAATTGGCGAAGTATAAACAAGGGATTTTAAATGTCCCCACAGAAAAAAGTCTAGAGGGTTCAAATCAGGTGACCTTGGAGGCCACGGCTGATTCGGAAATTCCACTCCTCGACCTATCCATCTATTCTGATATGCCCTATTTAAAAATTGCCTAGCTGGTAAACTAAAGTGTGCTGGAGCGCCGTCATGCATAAACCAAAGTTCATTTCGGATCAAAAGTGGAATATCTTCTAAAAGGCCAGGCAACTCGTTTTCAAGAAATAGCCGATATGATGCACCATTAAGTCGTATAGGAAGGAAAAAAGGACCAATTAAATAATTATTAATTATCCCCGCCCATACATTTAAGGAAAATTGCTCTTGAAAGTGCATCTCCCTTATGGCATGCGAATTTTCATCTGACCATAAATGGTTGTTGTGGAAATCCCTAATACCATTTCTGGAGACGTTCGCCTCGTCAGTAAATAGAATGTAGTTTAGAAATTGTGCATTTTGGGCAATTTTTTGTCGGAACCAATCACAAAGGACTAAGCGTTGCGGAAAGTCACCCGGAAGAAGAGCCTGTACTCTCTGAATATGGAAAGGATATAATTGTTGATCGTGTAACATCCTTAAAATGGTTTGATGGCTTGCGTTTACCGTTACACCAATCTTTCTTATACTGGTTTCTGGATGTTCATCGATTATCTGCAGAACAGCTTCCTCTAAATCGGGTGTTCTTTTAGTTTGAGGTCTTCCCGGAGTATTTTTGTTTCTCTCAAATGTACCAGTTTCTGCTAGACAACGGTGAATATTACTGAAGGTTTCCGCACAAGGTACAAGTCGTCGAGGATATTTTTGTTGGTAAATACGCCTTGCTTCATAACTATTTCCATTAGCTAGACCGTACATAAAATGCATATCTGCCATTTCAGCATTTGTATAATTGACCATAATTACAAAAAAAATTTGTAGGTACGAACTTCCAAATTAATTATTGTTTGACAATACTTATGACAGTTACGTAAGTACAAATAAATGCTGTAAACATGACAACCAACACAACAGTTCCCTAAATCGATTTCTAAATTTTTGAAATAAAATTTTTTTTTGTGAAAAATTAATCAGCCTGTATCTCTACAACGGAAAACTTTAGGACAAATGTTTATAGGAACTATTTCTCTCGAGATTACCCAAGGAATCGCACCCTAAAATTTCTAGAAGAAATTAAGAACCACCCTGTATATTGCACTTTGTACGAAATAAATACTCAACCCTCGACAATACTTTTACAATAAACACAATAATATATACATTGCAATAAGAAAAGCCGATCAAAATTACACACCCTTAAATCTAGATTAAGCAAGCACGCTCGATTCACAGAATGAATTAACGTACATCAAAATGAAGAAAAAGGAATGAAAAGAACAAAAACTTCATGGCAAACATTTCATAAATGATCCTGATAGTTACAAATGGCTAAAAGATCCACAACTTTTCTCAGAGACTGAAGGTTTCACATCAGCAATACAAGAGTAATATTTTCGCGAAATTATAGAAAATACATCATTAAGGACACAAACATTCAGAACGATAGCTACAGCAGATGCAACTACTGCAGGATCTAAAACACTAGCAGGAACAAAATATACTATTAGACATAATAATGCAGTTAAATTACAACACCAAGCAATAGCACAAAAATACAACCACATTAATGATACATCGACACCCTACTATAAATATACGCGATTAGGATATCACAATACATACAGATATAGACAGACAGAGAAAATTTCAATAAATAGCCCAGACATCGTAGGTACTTCAAGATGAAGTGGAACACATACAAAGTCTATTGGGATAACACAATAGATACAAATAAATATCAGCAAATAGACTAGTCATCATACTTCAAGATAAAGTGAAACATATCACATAATTAATAAAAATAACTGTATCGGCACACAATAACTATAACATTAACAGCAAACAGTCAAACAAAATGGAAAAATGACCACTGAAGAGGAAGTTCAGCGTATCTGGAAATAGAATAACATACTCTTCATTATATCAGCTAGCAGATTTACACTCCATGAGTTCTCTAAAAATCTCAAATCATTAAATTTGCCGCCCAAAGTCCACGAATTAATGCAGCGACCAATAATACTCAACGCATGTATTATTGTCCGTAAATTTTTACAAGTAAAATAACCTCAAATCGCAGATTAAACACCTCATTATAGACTTCTATAATCTCAAGCATTATGGAAAGTTCAGCGTGTCTGGAAATAGAAAAACATACTCTTCATTATATCAGCTAGCGGAATTACACCCCATGAGTTCTCTAAAGATCTCAAATCATTAAATTTACCGCCCAAAGTCCACGAATTAATGCAGCGACCAATAATACTCAACACATGTATTATAGTCCGTAAATTTTTACAAGTAAAATAACTTCGTATCGCAGATTAAACACATCAATATAGACTTCTATAATCTCAAGAATTATGGAAATGGCAAAGAAAAACAAGAACAGTAAACTACAACATAGTATTGGTAGTAAATAGCGTTCTATAATGTATACCAACAGCGCAACAGCAGCAGTGTAGCACCTAGCTCATACCCTTATATATGTGGGTAGAGCATAATGTTTCACGGCTACAGGTTGAGGAAGTGCGAGATAACTCGACGCCATAATAATAACAATAACAATGAAAACTTATTTGTTCTCATTCTCCCAGCAACACATTTAACAAATTTAATGTTGGTACACGAGAACAAGTCAAACTTAATATAAAATATTTCCTTATCTTCTAATATACAAAAAATTATGTGTGTCTGTTTGTTCCACATAGGGTCCTATACCGTTCATCCGATTGCAACGAAACTTCGACTTGCAACTATATTGTTGCTTTTATGCCTCCAACGGTTTCTGTAAAATAAGTATAACTTAAACTATAACAAAGCAATTTTTTTTCCTTGTAATAATATGTTTTGACATTGTCACGAAGTGATAGTGTGAGCCGTGAGCAGAGGCTGAAGAACTCCCCAGGCCAAAGACAGATAAAATAGTTCTTTAGGGAGCAATCGCCCAATTTTATGTGAACGACAAGAATTTTTTACCGATTGCCATACTGTTAAGAGCAAAATGGGGAATTATTTGAACATTTGTTATATTTTTTTTTTTACAATCAAATTCAATTATAAATAGGATATTTATTTTGATATGTGCGTAGCTCATATAATGGGATTTTAGAAGCATTTGTTTTTTTGTAGAATTGCATTTACTTTTAAAGATTAAACTGTTAATTTACTACAGTTGCAGACTATGATTTGAACATTTAATTTTATTTTGAAGTAAATTGAGTTTAGTTTTATATTTTTCGTTATTTTGTTTTTAATATAAAACAAATTTCGGATTTAGAAAGTTCATTTATTTACTTTGAAATGATAAATTCCATTTATTTTTAGAAATTCGTCTATTTATTTATTCGTGTTTTATAGTATGATACCAGTTTATTTTAATAATGAATTCTAGATATCTCTTATTTATGAAAACTAGTATTCAGTCAGATACTTCTTTTTTTACTAGTGATTGTTTAAGTCTGCCGGTGGGATAGAAATTTCTAGCTATATGTGTAATCCTACTGATGTCATTTAACTTTAACTTAAGGTTGTCTAGGGAAACTGAGTGGGGAGCTCATAGAAAGTATACGCATGTCACATAGATTACCTATTACATATTGTAATGGTGTCGCTTGTAATGTATGGAAAGACCGATGATCCATAAATTCTTACCAGGCCGGTATATGTATTATCGTACATATTTGGGTTTTTCAATTTTGTATTTGATATTTGTACTACATATTTTAATTTACCACTTGTCGTTAAAGTGTTATATTTTGGTAGATACCTATTAGATTAAGTTTTATAACAAAATGATGAGAGAAAATTGTTTCAGTGATAGTACTAACTAATAAAAGAGGATTTAGAGCTGTAAATGATATAGACAAAATTGTTTTAATCTACTTTAGTGATGTTGGAAGTGACCACCGTTAACTTCAATACATTTTCTTAGGATCTTACTAAATGACGTCTCACGTCCGGGAGGATATTTAGATCATTTTTAATAACAATGGCGGCTTCATGAATTTTTTTGTTAAAGTTCTTCCCGTATTTATTTTATCAGCGTATACTGAAGCCTCCACGTGATCTGACAGAAAAACATCTAATGGACTAATATCTGGGCTACGAGGTGGCCAAGGAAATTCACTACCACGACCAATCCATCCATGTGGAAAACGCTGATTCAAATGATTTCGAACGATAAATTTAAAGTATGGTGAGCCACCAAGGTATGCCATCCAAAAGGTCAAACAAATCGTTTCGTAAAACATGCTAATATTGTTCTCCATTAAGTCTCTGCAAAAGTTGAAATGGGCTATTCAAGAAATTGTGGATAATACTGCACCAAGTATTTACTGAAAATTGTTGAAAATTTCTTTCACCTGGTAGACGTGGATTCTCCAAAGCATAGTCCAGTTTCAAATTCCGGGTCTTGTAAAAGTTGCCTCGTCTGTAAATAATATCTTTTTCAGGTCTTCGTTTTTTTTTACATATTTAGTACATTTTGGCGAAATTATAATCTGGCTTGCAAATCTCCAGGCAATAAATTTTGAAAAGGCGTAAAATATTATGGAAACAAATTTTCTGCGAGGATGATTCTTGAGAAGGCTGATTTACCAATTGCCGTAGAAGCTTGCAAAAGCCTAGCACCAAATTCAATATTTTCTGCGGTTCTAACCAAGATCTCTCCTTCATGTTAGACTGTTACAGTTTTCAGTCGTCCACCAGGATTTTTGTTATAACACAAACCTGTTTCATCTAACTTATCGAATATTTTTCAAATATTTTTCCATCTGGAATACTTCTGATTGGATAAAGTTTTTCATACCTTCTAAGTGCAAAACGCAGAGCATATTCTGTAAATCAGGGTTAGAACTTATTAAGCCTGGGCATTCCTTATTAGAAAACTTACAATTCTTGGATAATGCAAAAAGTTTTTGACGTACAGTTGCGAGATCATAAAGCGGAACAGTTATATTAGTGTAAAGTAGGTTTTTTTGATATAAAGGGATCTTTGTATCCAACGTTATGAATTACTAATAAACGTCAAAAAGCCGTGTAAAAAAAGAAAAACGCCCACTACTTTATATATTTTGGCTGTATTGTTCAACATAGCGACTATTTCTTGGTCTGTACACACGTACAAGTCCATTGTTAAAGGGCTGATACACCTTTTCATCAGAAAATATTACCCTTTTCCAAGAGCCAATGGTTTCATTTAAGAATTCTTGTGCATATACAATCCTTTGTTGATTATTTTCCTCTGGCAAATATGGTTTTCGTACAGCAGAATAATTAGATATTTCACTGTATTTTACCCGATTTCGAACTGTCCATACTGATCCAGGGAAATTAACATATTCGCATGCCGTCACTGGAGTTTCAAATGAATTTACTTTAAGAAAATTTAAAAGTGGAGTTTCATCATTTGTCGTTGTGCATCTTTTTCGTCCTGTACCCTCTTTCCGCTTTACAACATGTTCTTCATTCCGACGTTTTTTTGTCCTTTCTATTGTGCTTTCTGTCAAGACCAAATTTTGTTCTAATCTGACGATAGGACCATTCATTTTCTAACCCTTATTATTTTTGCTCGTGTATTTTCACTAACGTGATTATACATGGCTTAACTGCTGTTAATTATTCGACAACGAATTGACATGACAATTAATAACTGCCAAAAAGTACGTCCAAGAGCATTTGAATATAAGACGTGTCCCACTTTATGATCCGCAAATGTACCTATGGCAGGAAATGGTAGAATACTTTGAATGGTTTGTCAATATTAAAGGCACACTTTGTGAATTAAATACCTTTTAGTCATCGGCAGACTGTGCAATGGAACATTCAAATGCGAAAATCTGGGGGCTTCTTGAAAATTAATTCAGTTTTAACACCCCATACCTCTGAAACATTTTACTTAGGAGGCAAACTATAACTCAACAAATACTATAGAGCGTTCCAGGTTGAGAATGAAGGACAGGGGCTTATGGAGGATATGTATCTCACTTTATCGTTAATAATTGCAATAAGTGTGTCTCTCTCTATTTTTCGCTGAATTGCCATTTCGGCGTCCGAATTTATGTTGGCAATAGTTTTTACTTTACGGTTAATGTTATCAATTGTCATCTGCAAAAATGTCGGTTGTCTTTTGTGTGTATAAATTTGTGATTCGTGAGAAGAATATTCCAATGGAACATGGAATGCTAAAGCGAGATTTGTTGTTTCTAGTGTCAAACATAAAACAATATAACAATTACTACTTAGATACAGTGGCTAAAGATAAAGGTTATGAAATATCAAGACCACCACCTTTGAATTCATTCCATTGAATTAGTATGGGCACAAGACAAGCAATTTATTAAAATGAATAATTCTACATTCGAAATAAAAGACATTTCAAATTTAATTAAACATAGTTGTGAAAATGTAGCTATACATAATTGGCAAAATTACATTGAGCACACCAAAAAAGGTAAACTGTCTCACAAATGTTTAGATCATATTATACATATATATTTTTTTTGGAATTGAAGACGAAATGTGGAGAATAGATGAAATAGAAGATGATCTCGAGCAATTTATTAAACGTTGGATGGCAAACGTTGGATGGAGACACAAGTTCATCATCCGAATCTAAGGAAGATTACAATAATAATTAATTACTTTTATAGTAATGTATATATTTTTCTTTGTAATCTGTCTGTTCAATATAATATATGTATGTAATTATGTATTCTATTTAAGCATTCAAAGAACCAACTGTGGATTGCAGCTTTCTTTTGGTTGTGATTTTCTAATTTAAATAATTATATGTACGATTCTTTCAATGGAGGCTGTGGTTAAATAACAATTTAAAAAAGGTATATAACCCCTTACCACAATTATTAGTCGTATCCTAAATACGTATTTCGACAACTAAGTTGTCATCATCAGTAGGTAAAAACTACTAATTAAAAGTCACACATGGGGCACAGTAAAGTAAAATAAACGCTTCCGCACAACTACTATACACTGCAACCCTGTAAAGACTTCAGTCTTTACAGGGTTGCAGTGTATAGTAGTTGTGCGGAAGCGTTTATTTTACTTTACTGTGCCCCATGTGTGACTTTTAATTAGTAGTTTTTACCTACTGATGATGACAACTTAGTTGTCAAAATACGTATTTAGGATACGACTAATAATTGTGGTAAGGGGTTATATACCTTTTTTAAATTATATGTACGATATTCATATTTTTCATGCAGCATTCTGATAGTTAATAATACAATTATTTGAAACCTTAACAATGTAATTTGTTACCATATGTTTTTAGTTGTGATTTGGTTGTACTTTATAGTTCCATTAAGTACAAATAAAATCTGATTTACAAATGTGTTTTCTATTTACTTGATGACAAAAGCCAATAATTTAATTGTACATTCTGTGATAACTATTTATTTATTTTATTATTGTGTGCGAATCTTATTATACCTAAGAGATTTAAAAAATCATATCAACATAACTTTATAATAACTTATTACATATGCCAGTCCAAAATGAAATGATTATCTTTACTCTTATATCATGTTCGTAAACGTTATAAAACAGAATTCCCTAGAAACATAGATCCGGCAACTATGCCTTATTTCCCCATAAGATGAGTATTTCATTCTCAACGTGGAACGCTCTATAGTAACTATTTTCCTTACTATTTTAATTTAAGAACAATTTCTAAAACTATATCGGCAATTTTGTATTGTTAATCAAAATTTTAATTCCCCTTTATTCAATATTCCTTTAAAACTTCTTATTAAGTTTGCTACTATTATTTAATCACATAGTTGTATCCACAAATTACAAAACTGTAAGTGTAGAAAACATAGTTTACTTCACAAAGTCTCTAAAAATAATAAATTTCGTTATAAAGACAAATAGCTTCACATACATGTACTCTAAACTTAATCCTAAACAATACTTTCTGACTTCTTTTTTATTAAGTCAACATTGCAAAAATAAAACCAATTTAGTTCGGAGGAAAATTTTTATTGCTCAATCCCTCACACTGCTCCATACGCTCCTGAGGGTCCCAAAACAACAACAATACACAGTAAAAAAAGAAAACTAAATTTTTCACGCCTTGAGATCTCTAATAAAACAAGGTAAAGAAAAAAAATAACAGTTCTTTTGTTCGGACTTATTTGGAGCGTTTTAGTATTTTATAATCAGCATAGGTACCTACCTTGCCGAGGAAAACAAATTGCCAGTAAACAAACGAGCGTCGCGCAATAACCGGAAATAAATAAGAGGAAGTAATAAAAAGCGGGGGTCGTCCGCCATAAGCCGATGGGGGAAAGTCCCGTATACAACACCACAGGAAAAAATCCCTGAAAGATTTATAAAAACCCTTAAACATAACAATAGCGCGGCAGTTGGCATCGCATAAAACAAAAGCTAACCGCTATTCCTTACTTCAATTTGCCGAGCTGCTCATTTGTTTCCGCGCCATCTTTGAAAAATTGATGTGACGCCGACAAAGACGAAAGACTGATAATCAGAAGGCATTCATCTCTCGTGCCTTTCGGTAGGTGGAGCGCGCATTGGTGCGACCGAGACACAAGACGGCCGTAACAAGTGAAGTATGTCCCGGCAACCAACCGCATGAGAAGAGCACCGGAGTAACGGAATAAAACAAGAGAATGACTGTAGCAATACGAATCTAGAATACGAAATCGGAGTACAGGTCAGAACAAATCTGCAGAGATATATATGTGTAGATACGGTTTGGTACTGTTTTGCTCCCTTCTATATACGTAGAACTTGTACAGTTCCTTATCTTTACTTAAAGTTTATTACGACCGACGTTATGTTTGGATCTTTTTATTTGTTTCTGAAGTAAATAAAAGCAAAACTCAAATCTACTAAAATTTATTTTATTCATATTTCCTAGACTAAGTAAAAATAGTATATATATATATATATATATATATATATATATATATATATATATATATATATATATTGAACTTCATGTGTATGAGAATTAATAATTATTAAATCTCATTTTACATGCGATTGTCGCTATAATTTGTTGCATTTAATTCTACAATTCGGCAAATCACTTTTGCCCTAGATTGTAGACGCAACAAGCCGCGACATCAACTGTACAAGTTGTCAGTACAAATGAAAAATTTTGTGAAAAACTTATCTGCGCGGAATGTGCATATATCTATATTTCACTGTTTTTTACAGATCATCAGTGCACCTTACCGACGACCTTAGCGACAATCGCATGTAAAATGGGATTTAATAATTATTAATTCTCATACACATGAAGTTCATTACAGTTCGTATATATACACGTAGTATAGAAGTGAATATCATGTCTGTCTTCGGTAAGGTGCACTGATGATCTGTAAAAAACAGTGAAATATCGATATATGCACATTCCGCGCAGATAAGTTTTTCACAAAATTTTTCATATATATATATATATATATATATATATATATAGTAGATTTAATTAGTTGGCGATTTGAGGTCTGGTTTTACTTAAAAATGTATATATTTAAAACAATCTTACATGTTTCGGCAAGTGATGCCTTTCTCAAAGAATTTAAAATATAAACGACAGTATATTGATGTCATACTTATACATTTGTAGTTGTCATGGATAAAATTATTCAAAGATACATCCAGTTTAATAATAATAAATTATGCCTTAGTATTCAAAAAATAGTTAGACAACAAGAACGGGAAATGGCAAGGCATGAGTTATTATTATGTAGGCGCCCGTGGAGTGGCTTAAGATGTTAAGCTGTCGGCATTCGCCTTAAACGAGAAGGAAAACCACGAAAACCTACTCGAGCAGCGAGTCTGGGATCCAAACACGGAACTGTCAGCATGACAATTAAATGTACAGATATTTAAATAAAACATAAGATATATATTTATATAACAGCAACATATATTATGTAAAATATGTAAATTGCAGATCGTTACATAATTGGGTTGTAGTATATACTGCTTAAATTTTTTATATCACTTCTGTTGTTAATTGAATTTTTTTCCTGTTCAATACTAATCATTTCTTTAATTTCCCTTTTCATTGTATGTTGTTCTTTATCAATTATCTTTGTGTTTTCAAACACACAAATTACAACGCGATCACCATTTCGATTTTGAAAACACACAGATAATTGATAAAGAACAACATACAATGAAAAGGGAAATTAAAGAAATGATTAGTATTAAACAGGAAAAAAATTCAATTAATAACAGAAGTGATATAAAAAATATAAAAAAAAAAACCTAATTATGTAACGATCTACAATTTACCATCATAACGTATGTTGCTGTTATATAAATATATATCTTATGTTTTTATTTAAATATCTGTACATTTGCTTGTCATGCTGACAGTTCCGTGTTTGGATCCCTGACTGGCTGTCCGAGTAGGTTTTCGTGGTTTTCCTTCTCGTTTAAGGCGATTGCCGACAGCTTTACATCTGAAGCCGCTCCACTGGCGCATACATAATAATAACTCATGCCTTGCCATTTCCCGTTCTTGTTGTCTAACTATTTTTTGAATACTAAGGCATAATTTATTATTATTAAACTGGACGTATCTTTGAATAATTTTATCCATGACAACTAAAAATGTATAAGTATGACACTAATATACTGTCGTTTATATTTTAAATTCTTTGAGAAAGGCATCACTTGCCGAAACATGTAAGATTGTTTTAAATATATGCATTTTTAAGTAGAACCAGACCTTAAATCGCCAACTAATTAAACCTACCATAACATACAAAGGTCACGAAATAATTATCTTATCAGATAAAGAATAAGTGTTTCTTGGGAATGACGGCCGGGTAATTAAAACAATATTTAATTTTGTTTACGTTTCGGTTCTATATATAGAACTTCGATTCATACCAATCAATGTCACACAAAATGAATGTAGCGACGGGATTAATTAATAGAGCGATTAAACTAACAAACCCAGACTTCAGACCAGAAATTCTTTCACAAACAAAAGCTTTTCCAGTTATCTAATTATCCCCTCTCATTCATTAACAAAAACACAAGACAAAAATTATATCAATACTACAACACAAACAAAACAAATACCACCAAAACCAAGTAAAACAACTCCCAAACTATCTATAAATATGTCCCAATACCTTATATAAACAACCTGGCGACGAAGTCTTAACACAATATAATATAAAAGTAGCCCATAAAAACTACAATAATCTCAAAAACTTACACTCAAAATTAAAAGACAATATACTTACATTAAAGAAAACACACGTTATTTATGAAATTCCATGGAACGACTGCAAAGGCGTATACATCGGCCAAATAACCCACACATTTTCAAGCAATAGTACAGCCTTAAAAAAACGCATAACACAAACAAAACACACTTTCAATTTCAATAAAACCTCAATAATTACATCAGAAAAAATAATAAGGCAAGAAATATATTAGAAAGCATCTATAAACAAAAAAACAAAAATTCAATTAATGACAGGAGAGAACAGGTTAAACTAACCCTCGCATGTGAGACACATTCCACCCGTCAAAAGTGATATTAAACAGACATTCCAAACACCGTCACAAAGAACCTTAGTTGTATTTTGAAATGAAACTAGACAATAAGTTTAACGCAGTTAATCATAGCTGAAATCTAATCAAATAATACAAGATAATGTAAGTAAATTTAATTATATTACTTTCACCATTCAAAAATTTAAATAAGTATTTCAGCTGTGAAAAGGGCTCTATATATAAAACCGAAACGTAAACAAAATTAAATATTGCTTTAATTACCCGGCCACCATTCCCAAGAAACACTTATTCTTTATCTGGTATTATAACCACGGCCAACAAAATAATTCCTTCTAATATTATGTGTGTATATATATATATAGGTATATGTATTGGGGTGGTCCTTATTTTTCAACTTTGTTGTTTCAACCATAACCCCCCCACCTCAAAATGTTCGTTATAGTATAAAAATACGGTGCGCAGAAAATTATCACGATTGGGCGAGGCTAAGACGTGGCGCATCGCTCTTGAAATTTGGTTCAAAAATATTAAAAATAAAATTTTCTTGGTTGTAAAAAATATATTTATTTATACTAAAAAATATATTTGACTTTAATTTTAACATATTTTAAATTTCCTTGAGAGGATGTCTTCTTAAAGCTTCTCTGGTCTTCATTTAAAGCCAAATTTTTAAGGACTAGAATCCAAAGCAAAATACAAAGTAAAATATATGTATTTATATACATATATGGTGACATATTTCTTAAGAAAATAAATGAAAATTAAAAAAAAGATAGAAGAATGGTTTACTTTTGGAAAACAGAGTTAATAAATAGGAAAAACATAAAACATTCACTTATTCCTTGTGGCCACATATTTGATAATGTTACAAGATCTCTGTCTGACAAAGGATAAATAAAAATGCTTTGTTTTTAGTTATTTATATGTTATTTTATTCCAAAAGAGAATATTTGTTCATATTGGGGTAGAGCTTTCGCTAATCCGCAACAATTTGCACTATCTATTGCTTTTCTTCTTCATCTTTGGATAACACTAAATTAAAATCTTCCATTAGCTTAACTGTTCGTTCTGCCGAGTCATTAACAACATTCATATTTCCAACGATATTAAGGCCAACGTTAAAACTAGGTTCATTTACCCACTCCTTTGGATCTTTTGTTAAAAAGTCCGTTGGAATACCAAACCTTTTAAAATATAAATATATAAAATATTCGATGTTCTTATTAAGATACATGATTACTCAATTTGCTTAGTGACGCACGACTAATCTTCTCATCAACAATTTTATAAGCATGTAAATCTTTTAGCAATCTTAAATCCTGGATAGGGGCTTCTGCTGCAACTGGTGCTTGTATCCAATTTTTTAAATACACCCTTACAACAAAGATGCAAATGTCACGAATACTAGTTATCTCCAATTGTATCATTTTAAATTCGTTTCGAAATAAATATAATTTAAGGCAATAAATAGCTTTCGATGTCCAACAGGCGTGATGAAATGCTCCAGGCTTTTTGAAGGTAAATTCCGGAACTGTACCACCAAGAAAAACTATACTTAATTGAAGAAGCTCTTTATAATTATCACGTGGTTGATTTACTTCAAGATTTTGAGATGCAAATTTTATAATCTCGGATACACTCCCAACTGCATCCTTCACTTTCTGATCTTCAACACCACTCATAAAGTTAATTTTGTCAATTTTGATCCAAGCGTCTCTAAACTTCTGTCTTAGGTTTGCGGTCATTTTTTACACTTTCTACACAAGCTTTTATTTTTAACACTATTTCTGTTAAGTAACACACTCTCCTAATTGACAATTTTAATCAATTGTCATTTTATAGGGGAAGTCCCTTTTTAATTTTCTTAAATGCTGCACAACAGTGATTCCAACTGTTCTTAACAAAAACGCGTAAGAGTATTCGAAAAAAGGGATAAAAAAGCTATATTTACAACTCGTTGGCTTAAAAAAATATCTATGCTTGTAAACTATTATCAGGATATGTAAATAATTTAGTTGCCGCCACAATTTTTGAAATTTGATTCCAATTAAATTTTTATAATCAAATTCTTGTTACAAATCGTGGCAGTTACCGTAAATTTAATTAAGTTATAATAATAAAGTTATAGGTATATTGTATACTAAAAAATATAAATACTTAAAAAAAATTATATTTCTGTTCATTTTACCAACAGGGGTCACTTTGAGAGGCGATGCGCCACATCTTCCCTTTGTTCGATACGCATAATTTTTTGCATGCTTTATTTTTACACAAAAACAAACATTTCTAGAGGGAGTTACGGTGTATAACTTCAAAAAATTTTTCTTTCATACATCTAAAGACAACCCAACATTCATTCATACAAATGTAAACATATTTTCTTACCTTTCGTTCTATTAATTTTTTGTTTCTAGTCACTTGAAAAAGACTCAATAATAAAAAGAGTCGAAACGTCGTAGAGGAAAACATTAAAATTCATTAAAGGTCGCTAAACCAATAAAAAAGTCTATTATTATATATATATATATATATATATATATATATATATATATATATATATATATATATATATATTAATATGTTGCTGACAGGGGCTAATAAATAAAATAGAACCAAATGACAAAATACAGTGAAGCTGTAATGTAAAATCAAGTTAAATAATAAAATATATTGAATTGTGCCTAATAATGTATTTATAATTGCCCCTAAGTTGTGCTGACAAATAATATGTTGCTAACAGCTGGTACAAATTTATGCAAATGAATATTACGTTAAATATAAACGACAAGTTGTAAATTAATTGATTAAGTAGATTAAAAGTAATTCAAAAGTATACCAGAGTGGTTATGAAACTGCCTTATAGATGGAGTAATATTAAAATTATTATAGTTGTCAACTTGCGTATACTTAGTTCGTAAATAACGGTAGGTAAACAAAATGTACTTAACCTTATCCAGTGTTACCCCTCGGGCAACCTTATTGTTTATCTAAAGAGTAATTTTATTGATATTCTTCCGACTAGTGGAGCAGTGACTCTTATTGGTGCATGATAAATACAATTACTGTGTAGGTTCGGTACTCAATCAGAATACATTGAAAATAGTGAACAAAAATAACTATGGTAAACTCGTTATATACGATTTGTTAATTTTGGATAAATAATCTATTAAATAAAACAAGAGAGTAACAAGCAAAAGTAAATGGTTTAATAGTTGTTTTCGTAATTCAGGTAAGTGGTAAACATAATAATATTAGATTAAACATACAATTAAGTCACGTGATCAGTAAAAATAAATAGCTTTAGGTTAAGTGACGATATTATCTGGTAACGTGTGAAAATCAATCTATTTAATTAAAATTTGAAAACAAGATTTAGAAGAACTGTACTTTTCTGTAACTTTAAATGTATTCTAATATTTAAATGAACATATAACACATACATTGGATAATATCTACGATTGTGTTTCTTTCATTATATAAAACATGAAATTGATTAAAAAAATTCAAAATTCTAGGATAGAAATAAATCATACTCAAGTCTAAATACGTGTAGATTCAGGAGATTCAGTTTTAGTCTGCAAATTCGAAGTTCAGGATATAGGACTTGGGCTTCGGACAAAATCCAGGTAGCGTTCCCTTAGCTTGGGTTGGCGTGTACAGCGACTCCGGGAAAATTTCAAATTTGTTTAAAAACGGACAGGATGGTTTTAGGATTTGTTAACTTCGTCGAACGTTGCTTGGTAGGTTTAGAAAACTTTGGATATACTTGTGGAATTGATTTAACACTTTATTTTACAATTTTTATTAAATTTCAGAGTAGTACTTTCAAAATACGTCGACTTCTTCGTTGAATTTTTACCAAGGTGACGCCAACTATCCTTTGTTTTTAATGCTGGCTTCTCATTCGTTCTTGTTATATGAATTTATTTAATCTCGTTGTAATTTTATGCAAAAGGTAATAAATTATACACACTAATCGTTCTGATATTTTACAAAATTATAAATTTAATTTTTAATATATAAATTATTATATTTTGAATGTTCAATGTTTCATATTTATGCTAGTTTCTAATAGGGATATTTCCCGCTGTATTATATTCAAATTAGTACAGTTTTACCTAAAGTGTGTGTGCTATTTATTATCAATCAATTAAGTTAAAAATCTTCGGTACAATAAACTATAGATGAAAAATGACTAAGGAAAATGAGTACATGAAAATAAATAAATATAAGATATAACTTTGAGTAATTAAAACGCGAAATTAACTTTATTGATTTGACAGGTGAAAAGTGCAGTTCCAAATATTTCTTAATTTCTAATATTAACATACTAACGTTAACGGTCTGTATTTAATGAATCCCAGGAATTCTTATGTGTAGGCTTGACCTACCATAATATATATATGTATATATATATATATATATATATATATATATATATATATATATACCGCCTAATTCTGAGCAAACGCAACAATGCGAATGTATGAATATTTCTCCCGCTTCGAATACAAATCCCCTGAACGCGTTTAGCCAATCACAAAACAGTCTGTCGCGCAACGATTTGACAATTAATGTCACAAATTAGTGTCACCACTGTCACCCTATACGGAGTCTCTTAAGCGTTTGAATAGTGATAATGCCGCGTTATACACTAGAAGAGAAAGCCGAAATGATGAAATGGTACCACGCTGATAATTCTTATCGAAGAATATGTGACTTATTTGCCGGAGTTCCTAATGATACGTTCATTTTAGTATGTGCTGCAATAGAACTAAATTCAAATTTGACACATAGCGATATTTCCAACGATTTAGGCATCTGCTGCTCTTCCGCTAACCGCATACTAGAATTAAATAGTTTTCGTAATTATAAATATTCCAAACATCATCAATTATTTTACGGTGATGAGTTTAAACGGATGAATTTCCGTTATTATATAATTAATTTCTCATTATGAACAATTTATTTTATTATCTGTAAGAGTAAATTTTTCTTTACATTACTAGAATTTAATTTAGTTTTTATTTATTTCTGAAGTTTATTTAGTTTACTATGAATAGTTTTTGTTACCTTTATTATTAAAATTTAATTTATTAAATCTCTTGATGCCTTATTTGCAATTTTCTTAACCGCTTATTAATAATTTTATTACGCTTTGTGTGACCATCGTCAGTATAACGTATTGCAATTTATTTATTATAAAATCATTACAATAACACAGGACTAAACAATTTATAGTCCTTTAATAGTAATTTGGTAATCAGATAATTTTTCTTACGCGGCTCCATAATATGTAAGTATGTATGACATATGACATCGATGTTGACACGCCTACAGCATTCAGGGGAATTCTATTTGGAGCGGGAGAAATATTCATACATTCGCATCGTTGCGTTTGCTCAGAATTAGGCGGTATATATATATGTTAATAATAAATTAAAAACGGTCAAGCGGTCAGTCAATTAAAACTCATTTATTTTTTATCTCTCTGTTTCACAACGATTTCATTGTTTCTTCAGGAGATGCCACAAGATTAATGAACAAGATATTAAATAAATTAGTGTATAAAGCAATAGCAAAATACTCACAGAATGTAGAGTTATAAAATGAAAGTGCCGTACACCGACATATTAAAATTTATTAAATTTAAAACATTAATCTAACTATAGATACAAGGTGCTACAACCTTTAAAAAACATGTATATGTAAAAATTAAAATATAAAACGAAACATATAGCAAAAAACTAAAATCGCAAAAATATCAAAACCAAAAAACAATACACTATAAATTTAACAATACGAGAACCAATTAACAAAACATTTTAGAATGTCAACTAATATATATGTACCTAGTGTCACACAAAAACTCCCTAAGCTGTAACTGTATTATTTACATTCCGATTTTCATAAAACAAGTACCAAATGAAATGATTTGATGATTACTATATTTGAGGCAACGTTTACTATTTTCCAACGCCATCTTCAATTTCTAGCATTTGTCAATTTTTTTTTCAAATTGCTAGAGATTTTTTCCTGAATCTATTGATGTGCAATACAACAATTTTAGTTAAATTTAGAAGAAAGAAATTATTAAAACACCGTCCGTATATTATCTTAGTCACTTGTGTTATACTGTAGTGTCCGATGGAAAAACAACGCTTTTCTTTACTAAGCAAGCACAGTTTGACATTTTTGAAATATCAAGAATTTCAATCAACTTATTGCTACATGCTACAAATATATTTTGATTGTAATAAAAATTCTAATCAGCCGTTGCGAATTTATATGGAACGTTTTCCGGAGAGAGAAGTTCCAGAACGTCGGAAGTTTAACCAACTTGAAGAACATTTAAGAAGATTTGAATGTTTCAAGAAATCAAAAATAGTGCTCAGGAAATTTTCTGAAAATGTGAAACTGGACGTTTTGTTAGCTGTTGAAGAAAACGCCAAAACTTCGGTTCGTGAAATTGCGTACATAGTTACGTCCCGGAGTACTGCGCCTGCAGTACTTAAAAAACACAAATTTAAGCCATACATTTCCCAAGAAGTGCAAGCAATAGATGAAAGTGATTCAATTCGAAGAACACAGCTTTGTAATTTTTACTTAACAACTTTGCAACTTTGCAAGATCCGTTGTTTTATCGCAAAATTATTTGGACAGATGAATATAGTTTCACTAATTATGAGACTTTTATTCAATACAATAATGATATAAATACATTATTGTGACAAATAACATGTGTTTGTGCGAGTACAGCTTTTGTTCGTCAAAACTACACGTTGTGGCTCTCTTTTAAATGTGTTAAATGTGTCCCGGCTTTTAAAATGTATTTTTAAAAGCCAGGACAAACACATTTAAAAGATTTAAAAATTAATTTGGTATATTGCAAACATTATGAATATTGAGACGGATAATTTTTCCATACAAAAACCAGTTCACATTTTGACCCCCTGAGGAAGCATACGAATTTGATGCAAATATTGGGATAAAAAAATAAAGAACTGACTTAAGTAAATGAGTTTAATTTTGCTGGATTCCTCAAAAAACAATTATCCTTTCCATATATATATATATATATATATATATATATATATATATATATATATATATGGTAAACTCAATTTGTTAGCGATTTAAGGTCTGTAAAAAAGGTCACGAAATAATTATCTATTATATATATATATATATATATATCTTACTAATCAATTATTCGGGTAAGCAGTCTGCCAATTAAAAAACTCATTTACTTTTACCTCTATATTTCGCAGCCATTTGCTACTTCTTCAGGAGAAAAAAACAGAGTTAAAAATTAGCAGTGGATGTCACTCAACATGTTAAAATAGATTTACATTGAACATGTTGAGTGACGTCCACTACTAACTCTTACCTCTGTTTTTTTCTCCTGAAGAAGTTGCAAATGGCTGTAAAAAATAGAGGTCAAAATAAATTCAATTCAAATACACGAGCAAAAAGCTATTTAATTTATTAATATTCTGAAAATGTATAAACATTGGTTTCTACACACTCACCATTTCGAACAGGATATTCGCGCGAAATGGTCAATGCGAAATACGCGCAGCCAATGTAATCATCTGTTAAAATTATATTTATACATATTTGCAAATTTATAAAATAATTTTGTGAATCCATTTGAATGATTTTTATAATTAAAGTTATATTTTAAAATATTATATTTTAAGATCAAATTCAAGGTAATTTCCACATTTGAAAAAAAAAACAAAGGACAAATAGCGCCTTTTTCCAAATTTGGATATAGTACGCCTCTAAACTTTATCCTGCTCCGAATATTTCAATAAAGTCGTGTAAAAAACAACAAAATCTTGATTATTGTGATTTATAAAAGTGCACAATAATTATATCATCCATTTGAACATTAAAAACACGAGCGAAAAGTCCAAATTTTACAATTTAACGAGCTAAGCATTATAATGGGACGCTCTCACGAATACCGAAGATTATAACGAAATAAATAGAAACTTATCTGGGAAAACAATTCAAAAGTGCTATAAATATTAAATATACATGAATTTACACTGAATTTCCTCATCTTTTTTAACCAAGTTGGAAAATAACCTATATCTTGTTTCTTTGCCGGCTGCACACCGCTTCCAAGACTATTACGACCCTCTTCCCGTGTAGAAAACACTTACAACCACAGGTCTTTTGTAGTTTACCCATTATTTTTACCTAGTCTTAAATAATTAAAGGCGATATATTAATTAAAGCATTGATTCAAATATTTATATAAAAATCATTTAAATACTGCTTAGATTACTAGAATACTTATTTAAAAACACTAAAATAAACTTATCATAGTTGTTTATGCATTTTAAGTTGTTAAATGTTAAATTTATTATTATATTTGTAATCATAACCTCTTATGAGATATCGATTTAAACATTTATTCACCAACGAACTTCTGTAGCAGAATATCTAACTATAATTATATAGATTTCTATATTTTAATAAATATTTTCTGATTATAAACACATTTGTAGTATTTCTTTATTCATGTAGATAGAAGCTAATATTTATAATAATTTTATTTAGTCATAATTACACCTATATTTGTATGTCGACCGACTTTGAACCTGGGATATACATTAAAATTATATTAGCTTCATTGCTCTTCATGACATCTGTGGACTACGTTAAAATTGACTTCACCGATTACTGTGAAACATAAATTTAAATATTAAAAACATAATTTCCATCAATATTTATTTAATAATATCATCGTTATACTTATTAACATCATCTGCATTGCTTCAATATATATATATATATATATATATATATATATATATATATATATATTACTCTTGATCTTCGCGCGGACGTATGATGAATGTGTAGCTTCTCGGGTTCTTGGCCGCGTGTGAGTTTTGTCCTGAAAAGGACTATTTACTCTACGTTTCAACGAGATCCCACTCGTCATCTTCAGGAGCTAATCGGTCTGTCGCTGGTTAGAGCTGGAGATTGTCTAATGTGCGCCTAGCACTACCTCTTGCTATATGCTGCTGTGTCGGGAGGGGGCGTCCCACTATTGACGTCATGCGTGCGCGGTTTCGTGTAATTGGTCCGAATGCCTGTAAGTTCCCCGGTCGGTCCGTGTGTCTGTGCAGGGGTTGCGATCTGTCGGGATTTGGTTGTGTTTTTATTTGTCGGTGAGCTAGGAGCGGTTTCCATGTATGCGGCAAGCGCTGGCCGTCGTGACGTTTATTTAAGCACTTAGGACGCTTTTCTATTTCTATCGCTTCTCTTGTAATTCTCGTCGTTAGGTTTTCGCTTTTGGCTAGGATCTTCGTGTTTTCTAAGTCGATAGAGTGCCCTGTCAGAAGGTTATGTTGTGCTAACGATGACTTAACACTAATAAAAGCAAACAACAACATACAAACAAAATGGTACACTAAACCTATCACATCCGGCAGATACGTAAACTTTTATTCAAACCAAGCCCTATCCCACAAAAAAATGTTGTAACAGCGTTAGTGGACATGGCTTTAAATCTCACCAATCCAGCTTTCAGACCAACAGTGCTTAATAACGTAAAAACAATTTTAACAGAAAACAATTATCCACCACAATTTATACAAAACATTATAAAACACAGACTTACTAAAATATATAACAAAAATAAGTGCCAAAATAAAAATAAAATAACCAATGAACTAACATATATCCCTACACCCTATACAACAGGATTATCCGAAAAACTAAACAATATATTTAAACCATTTAATTTTAAAATAACACTTCAAAGCGGAAAAAACCTAAAATTCCTACATACAAAACTAAAAGACTCAACACCAACACTTAAACAATCACATACAATATATAATATACCCTGCAAAGACTCTGACAAAGTATACATAGGCAAAACAAATCAGTTACTACAGGAAAGATTAAAAGGACACAAATACGCAAAAAATCAGACAGCTTTAAAAAAACACCAGATAACATTAAAACATAATTTTGATTTTGAAAACACAAAAATAATTACTAAGCAAAAAAATGTAAAGGCGAGGGAGGTCTTAGAAATGATTCATATATTCAAAAACAACAAAACAATCAACGATCGAAACGAGATTGATGGACTTTCTAAACTTTATTATCCGCTCATTAAACAATAGAAGACAACCCCAACCACACAAAAAAAAAAATTTTTTCCCCATTGTAAATACTCTGCATTTTTCCCAAACACATGTTCTGACCAAACAAATTTTAAAAACGAAACAAACAATTTCATTTCTGCACAAAGACATTTAGTTACACGAAATTTTCCAAGAAAGGCAGTCGACCTTATAAAAGGTATGACATGCCTTGGCCATACATGTTACACAAAATATGTGTTTTGACACGAAATAAATTGGTGAGTTTTGTATCCTTTAATTTCCTTAGTTTAATTTCATTATTTTAATTTTAATTTTAATTCATTCATACAAATGTAAATATACTTCTTACCTTTCTTCGTATTAATTTTTTAGTTCTAATTACTTGAAAAGACTTAATAAAAAGTCAAAACGTCGTATTAACAAAAAAAAAAATTTGAAATATTAAAAATGGTCGCTAAACCAAGAAAAAGTCTATTATTTTAATATTATAACACGGCCAATAAAACAAATAAGAAATAAATCTTTAATTCTTATTAACACTAAATATATACATACATATATAGATTGGCAGGTTGGCGTTTGACATTTTCAAACGCCAACATTCAACCGCCAACCGCCAGAATTTTTAGTATTGTACTATACTAATAGCAGACTACTAGACAAGTAATTTATTTGACAATTGAAAATGACCTTGTTGTTTGATAATTCGACCATGTAAAAATATACAGGGTGTTCTATTTAAAATAACAAATTGGATATCTATTTCCGGTATAACCGAAAGTGGTACAGCAAATCAATATTATTTTCAGAATCCTTTAATTTTTTACATAGGTGAACCCAATTTTATTTAAAATGAACGAACCATTGCAGAGATACGTCGGGTTTCCATACTTTTTACGAACACTGTTTAAGAACGAATTATTAGTGATAAAATATTGTTATACTCTCACTCCCATGACCTTCTTAATCGTAGGTCGAAACTTCAATATTGTCCATTGGATCTTCTGAAAAAAAGGAACGTCTTTTAACGTATCATTAGAATTATTTTATTTTTCAAGAATAATCAACTTAATCGATTATAGAAAGAACTGCCACAAATATAGCAGAACGAATCGGTACTATTTACACATCTTCGAATAGTAGACATGATTTAGTCTCTTCCCTAACAACTAACATGTAACTAACGTTTTATTATCACACTTGTTTAGTTTTAAATACTCCTAAGTGATCAATAATTTCTAATAAAATATCATTAAACCCTAATATGTTCACTTAATGAATAGGATTAGCTTAATAGACTTGCATTTCTTCATAATTGTTTACTACTTAATTAATTCACTAAGTACTTAAATATTATCAGGTGCAAGTGTACATTATGCCAATGAGATAAATGTATTTGGAATGTCTTTCAATTCTTTGAACAATTAAGAATTTGCTGCATCTACTTAATGATTTTCAGGAATTTTGTTAATTGGTAAACAAGAAGTGCCGTAGAAAGAAAACTTGACGTGCTAGAGACAAATGGGTTTCATATTTAGCACTAGCGTACCGGTATTAATTAAAAACAAGTGTCATATCATAGACAGTAGAAAAAAATTTAATTGTTGACCAGTGTAATCCATCAACATCTACACGCGAAGTGGCGTCAGAATTAAATTTGCTGCAAACTGTAGTATGACAACTTTTCATCGAAATAAGTTTAAACCATACAACACTCATATTAGACAAAGTTTAATACCTAGTGATAATTCAAGACGACTGGAATACTGCAACTGGTTAGTGGGAAGATTGGAAGGCGACGAAGATTTTTTAAACAAGATAATCTGGTCAGATTAATCAAAATTTGCCAATTCTGGAATGTTTAACAAAAATACGGAGCATTATTGGGCAGTACAGAATCCCAGACAAAACAGGGCAAGAAGACCACAACATCGTTTTGAGTTAAACATTTGGATGGACATTTTGGGAAATCGTCTCATAGGACCTGTTATGCATGAAGAAACATTAAATGGGGAAAGATACTTAAACCTTCTTCACACATATGTATCTATCTCACTGGATAACAAGATTCCATTAAATCAACTAAGGCATTTATGGTGTCAACAGGACTGCGCACCGGCTCATAATGCGGCAATTGTGAGGAATTACTTAAGTGAAGCGTTTCCAAACCGTTGAATTGGAAATAGTTGAGTTGTTGAATGGCCGGCAAAATCTCCTGACTTAAATTCTCTGGATTATTTTTTACGGGCAGCTGTTAAAAATACTACTTCTAAAGATGATGTTCAACAAAACACTGAAGAACTTCGACATATATCCGGAATGCCTTCGCTGTAATTCCTAGAAGAAAAATACAAAGGACAGTTCAAAATGCGAGAAAGCGTACGCGATTATGTATTAATAAAAATGGTCAGTTATTTGAACATTTACTGAAATTGTTGGTTTATTGTTTTGTTCCCTATTTTTTATTATTGTTATTTTCATTTATTGTTACAAACAAGGTGCAATATTTAGACTTTGCAAAACCACACCTTTAACTTACCATTTGTAAAATATCCCGTTGATTTTCATTCAAATTCCTTTTAACATAAACATCACGCGGTTTGGTAAACGATCCAATGTCGAACAAGTTTCTATCAACTTGGTCGAGATTGGATCAAGATCCAGAAAAACGGTAGATGTGGCTGTTGTTTTTCTTAATACAATTATTGTAAATATCTTGCACTCGCTATTGCTGTATTTCGATTCGAAGAATAAAAAATACTTAACATATCTCGTTTCTCTTCGCTGGTGTTCGACACTTTTTTAAAATATTTGACTCTTTGAAATTTCATGGCTTCCTTGCTTAATCTTAAAATGTATTCTTCTTAAATAAAAGAAAGCATAATATCAAAAACTTGTGTCAACATGTCATATATGGTTGAAATGAGAAAAAAAACTATTTCTAACGGTGTCAAAATCTGACACAGTGTCCATAAGAAATAAGAAAGTTGATGATGGCCAGATAGAACCAAAACGTTGAATGGAAATTTCGAGATAACCATTAGGTAAGAGATTAGGTAGATCAAAAGTTGCCTCGAGAATATATTTTTAGTTTTCCTCTGCAATCCCACATAAACGTGCCCGGGGTAAAAGAAGAAAATGAGCTTCCTTCGTTTTTTAAAAAAATCTCGAACGTCATTTGACACAGGTCCATTTTCTCTTCGGGTTCATAACAAACACAAAATTTAGCAACTTTGCCAAATTTAAACCTACCCTCTTTCTCCAATAATAAACGAAATCTCCATGGTGAGAATCGAAAATGAATCAGTTCGTATATATATATAAGTGCTTAGGATAATTTCTTAGCCGTTTATTAAATTGATAAATTGATATATATATATGAAAATGAAAAATTTGTGAAAGACATATCCGCCCGGAATGTGCAAATATCGATATTTCACTATTTTTACAGATCATCAGTGCACGTTATCCGGAGACAGACATGACTTTCACTTCTATACTACTTGAATATATACGAACTATAATGGACTTCATGTGTATGGGAATTAATAATTATTAAATTTCATTTTATATGCGATTGTCGCTTGAAGCAGCAAATTATAGCGACAATCGCATGTAAAATGAGATTTAATAATTATTAATTCTCATGCACATGAAGTCCATTATATATATACCGTGTGCACAACGTCGAGCGATCGATGGATATATAAGTAATGAATGGCCAACTGCAAGTGGGAGGGGCTACATACGTTAAACTCCTACAGGGCGTATTTAATTGTGGTGAACCAAGAAAGCGTTATGGTTATTTATTAATAAATGATGTATCAAAATAAATATTCCAAATTAATAACTAATTGTTTAACAAACTACAAAATTATTTGTAGTATATTATTTATGGTTAATGTACGAATTTGGATATTTTATCCGACTACACCGTTGCTTTTCGCACTATTAGTCATATGCCGGCTGTCAACGTCCCTACAATAACGGATACTTTTGTTTATGTCTCTTCGGCCATAATACTTTAAATTTAACATTTAAATTTAAATAAAATGATATAATATAGTTGAAAGTATCATAAAATACAATTCGCCGTAAAGTGCAGAGTTTTTGTTTACTGCATAATAATAATTCTTACCGGCGAAGCATCAGATATTTTCATCGCTAAATATTCAATGATAAGTTTCATCATAGCTTTGTGGCTTGAACTTAAAAAATTCTTATTCAAATGAAAACACATAAATAGGGCTGAGGATGTTTGCGGTACGGCAGGACCGTATGTAGTGCATCCCCACATTTAACTATTTATCTAAATATTCTCTGAAATGATTTGCCGGATCTCATAAATTAATAGAGTGATATTTTAGTATGCACTGGATATTGTTATTATACAAAATCATAATAGCCATTTGTATTTATGGATCATAAATAATAATACGCATGTATTTGTATTTGGTTGTGAATTCAATTTAAACTTAAAACGAATCGTAATATTTTAACGACAAGCCGTCCTTACAATACATGCATTCGAGACAAAGTGTGCAACTCTACGAATAACTTCCATAATTGATCGAAAATGGACATTTTGGAGCTGAAGTAAAGCCCCTATTCTTACAAAATTTTATTACTGTCGTTAAGAACTATTATTATAAACAACAAAGGCCTTTTATTAGTGTTGAAGTTTTAGTTTCATTGAATTTCCATGTTGTAGGTAGTCAATTGTAAAGTGTTCATTCACAATATTCTAAAACAAGGTGTAAATTTAACTAAAATCCAGAAAAACACATTCTGATAATATATTACTAGATTAGAAGCTGTGTTTATTACTATTTATTATATTATTTTTATAACCAAATGCAATAAAAGCTACGAAAACAAAAGAAACCTCGATTTATTAAAATCTTGTCACACAGCCTTTCAAAGCCTGGCAGCACATATTTTGCATATATTTTATATATACTACCTACTTGAACTAGGTGAATGAAGTTAGAAGTTATAAGTTATAACTTCTAACTTCATTCACCTAGTTCAAGTAGGTGAATATGCAAGGTGCAACACTTCAACACTAATAAAAGGCCTTTGTTGTTTATAATAATAGTTCTTAACGACAGTAATAAAATTTTCTAAGAATAGGGGCTTTACTTCAGCTCCAAAATGTCCATTTTCGATCAATTATGGAAGTTATTCGTAGAGTTGCACACTTTGTCTCGAATGCATGTATTGTAAGGACGGCTTGTCGTTAAAATATTACGATTCGTTTTAAGTTTAAATTGAATTCACAACCAAATACAAATACATGCGTATTATTATTTATGATCCATAAATACAAATGGCTATTATGATTTTGTATAATAACAATATCCAGTGCATACTAAAATATCACTCTATTAATTTATGAGATCCGGCAAATCATTTCAGAGAATATTTAGATAAATAGTTAAATATGGGGATGCACTACATACGGTCCTGCCGTACCGCAAACATCCTCAGCTCTACACATAAATAATATAAAATTATGAAACAAAACCGTAACTCTTATTGAAAAAAATTAAAATAAAAAGTATTCTGTAATAGCATAAAATTTCAAAACAATAACGATTCTTGCAAGAATATAAATAAAGTGTTTACCAGTATAAATAAATTGTTTCCTTAAATAAACTACCTATAAAATATTAAATTTAACTAAAATACCTTTATTGGTAATAAATATTAATTATTAAATAAAAGAACATTCTAAAAAGAAAAACTAATTATTTAGTAAATGCTCAAATAAACCACCCTCTTGAGCCGAGCAGTAACCCAATCGGTTATAAAAATTACGACGGACATTTGTTAGCATTTCTATACGTACTCTCCCTACGGATGACAAGGAGCAACTGAATGCAACTAAATGACCAGTCGCAAGCTTGTTTTCCGATTTAATATATTCCGCCTTGCTTGAACACTTTGAGCGACTGATAGGAATATTCAATGTGTTAGAGAGAGATTATTTGATTCGTACTTAGGTCGTATGTAGAATGTGTTGGATAAAGAAAGGGAACGCCCGTACAGTTAGACAGTAGAACAGACTGAATATACTCTTTCAACCCTAACCACATAAACTCGCTATTCGTCTTCGTCTTACTACACTGTGGTAGATCAATCACTCCCGGGCGTTCATACGGTATATATATATATATATATATATATATATATATATATATATATATGTATATACACATAGTAAAATATAGTAATAGCAAATTATTACCGGGTTGGGTTAGTTCTTATATAACTGCAATTTAACTGCAAATCGATTGCCAAATGGAACTTCTGTTTGCTATCTATCCCCACCACTATGTTAAATCGTATTTGATTGTACAATTGCTATGTTCTTATATAAAATCCGCTTCCAATATGTACAATAAATAAATAAATATAATAAGCATAAATGTGTATAAATTTACACACATATATGTATGTACAATACATACACGCATAAATACAAATCACATTGTACGAGAAAGTAGGAAAAAGAAAAACGACCCAACTGAAAACTACAAATGTCCATCGAGCAATAACGAAAACACTGCAATACCGGAATACAAATCGGCCGAGTCGGCTAATTTAGTTAACGTTTGACCCGCGAGAGGGCTGCAAATAAAACAATATCAAAGTTTAGTACTGGCCACAGGGGCTACTGCAGTGGGCCCTCTTAAACATTCATGGACGACATCCGACAATCTCATGCCGAATACAGATTTGCTCTTATGGGAGAGTGAGTGAGGTTTAGAGGTATTTTTATGGTCGCCCGCTCGTTCTCTCCATTCAGTTTTACATTCTGGCGGTTCTCTCGCCCGTTTATGGTTATTAACTTGCTGTCCATAGTTTGTGACTTCTGTCTCTTGTTTGTAGCATTCTTATTGAGAAATAGAGTATTGTCATTTTACATTACAAAATTCAGAGTATCTTTGTTGTCATTTCTTTATATTTTGTTATTGTTATTGCAATATTTATTATTATTATTATTACAATTATAATAATTACAAGTATTATATTTAATTTGAATCATTAAAACAATCACGAAGCGTTATGCTTGATTTAAAATTGTTCTCTTTTTAATTGCTGCGTTTACTATTCATTTGGTTTCAAAATTTTCTGAGAATTATTTTTATTGGTACGCCTTTACTCCTGTCTAGGTTTGGGTACTATAGAGTTATCTACGTTACTGAGGTTAGAATGTAATTCGAAAAATGGTATAGTTATTTTTCGATTATACTGGACGTTAATAAAAAGAAGATTAGAGGTATTCGTAGAAAAATCTATAAGAGAATACCAAGAGTTTTCGGAAAAATAGATCATGGTGAAATCAGATATATATGTTGAAGCAAGATTTGATAAGCTGCTATGAATACGAGATCCCGACATGTTTTTTATAGGTTTTAAATCAGCATACGACTGAGTAAACAGGATGAAACTGTTTGAGATATTGGAAGACTTTTAGATCGCGAAATAATTGGTAAACCGAGTTAAAATGAGGATGAAGGACAAAATGCGCAGTAAAGTAAATGGAGAAATATTAGCAGAATTTCAAATACAAAAAGGGCTAGACCCGCTGTCGACAATTATATTTAATCTAGTTCCAGACAAGAAGGCAGTAAGAGTAGTAAGAGTAGCAAAACCGTAGAGCAACGCTCTTCAACCGAAGTCACTTGTGCCTTTAATAAATTAAAAACGGGCAAGCGGTCTGTCAATTAAAGCTCATCTATTTTCGATCTCTATATTTCGCAACGAGTTTGTTGTTCTTCGGGAGATGCTACAAGATTAATGAATAAGACATTAAATAAATTAGTGAATAAAGCAATAGCAAAATACTCACAGAAAATAAAGTTATAAAATGAAAGTGACGTACACAGACATATCAAAACAGATTAAATTTAGAACATTAATGTAACTATAGATACAATGTGGCACATCAACCTTTAAAAAACATGTATATGCAAAAGTTAAAATATAAAACGAAACATATAGCAAAAAACTAAAGTCGCAAGAATATCAAAATCAACCAATTAACAAAAACTTGTAGATGGTCAACTAACCGCCAAATCCAGTATTTTGAAATAAATTATACTTAGTCCATTAGTATCAGACGTATAATTAATGTAATTAAGTATAATTAACGTTATTTGTGTCTCTGTTAATGTGTGCCATTTCTAAAATGGTTCGTCTAAGATCTTAATGTCGAGAAAATTAAATATATGGTCAAGATTAAGTGCATGTTCCACCAGTGCACAAGATTTCTTTCCAATACGGACATCACTTTTATACTGTGTGATACGCTGTTTTAGCCATTGCGATATCTGACCTATACAAACGCTACAACAATCCGTACATGGTATACTGTAGACACCATAACTATTTAAAAAGAAGGGTGTAAAAAGAATTGGTTTTACTATACAACTTCTTCAAAGTATAGGTGTTGTATTAAGTTATTTTAATGTTATTAAATTATTTAAAATGTGGTACAATTGCATGAGTAGCATGCCCGCAAAACATGTACGATACATAGTTTTTTTTATTTGTGGGTTGCTGATACAATTGTGTGTAAATTTATAAATAAGACTGCCAACGCTTAACTCTAGCTCACTCCTGATGAAGCCATTAATAAATGACGAAATATTGAGAATGAACATTTAAGTTTTAATATCAACAGACCGATAACCCAAATCTTAGTGAATTTATATTAGTACGGTCAAGAAATTTGTAATAATTATTTATATATATATATATATATATATATATATATATATATATATATATATATATACAGGGTGTAACAAAATAAGTGTAAAACATTTCAGGGGTTTATTTCTCATCGAAAAAGAGATAGGGTATTTCATATAGGGAAACTTCATTGGAGCATCCCTTGTTAAGATATAGCCTCTTAAAGTGGGTACATAAAATTTGTTTTACAATTTTTCTCACAAACACTAAAAATGTATTTTTTTGGTTTACCCCATGGTTGTAAGGGGTGGAAAACGCAACCACTAAAATTTATTTCCAATGTAACTTCTTGCCTTTTTATTTGTTTACCATTAAAAAATTTATTTCCAATAGCTTGTTTCATTCTAAACAAAAAATGTCTTGAATTTTTTGCCCAAAATTAATCAGTTCGCAGCAAAAAATTATTTTACCAACAACTACAGAGATACATCGTCATAAAACGAAAATGCGAAACTTATTTATCTAGTAAGCCGCTATTAGTGATATTGACAATTAAATTGGTATCACGCATCAGTTTGTAAATTTTTGTAGTTGAATTAATAATTGTGTGTCGTTGTTTTGTGCTTAATTTGTTAGATTAATAATTCACTTGTTATTAAAATGGCATACACAAATGAGGAAATGGCTGATATGCATTACGTTTACGGTCTGTCGCAGGGGAATGGGTTAGAAGCTTCTAGAAGATGTGCTGAAATGTATCCTCAACGGCAGCTTCCTTCGCATAGAATATTTGCCCGACTTCATCAACGATTACGAGAATATGGTTCATTCGACAAAAGAACGCAGGATTGTGGTCGCCATCGAGAAGTAAGAACAATTAATTTGGTTGAAGAACAACCTACTAGCAGTACTAGAAAGATTGCTTTCGAGTTAAATGTTGATCATATGACGGTATTTCGAATTTTAAAGGAACAACTCTTATACCCTTACCATCTGCAACGAGTACAGGCACTGTTACCGCGAGATTTTCCGAACCGCCTTGAATTTTCCAATTGGATGCTGGAAATTATTAGAAGAAATCGTGACTTTCTGAAGACGATCGAATTCACAGACGAATGTACTTTTTCTCGGAACAAGATGATTAATTTTCATAATAACCACATATGGGCTGATGAAAACCCTCACGCTATTGTCCAAGCTAACCATCAAGAAATGTTTTCTCTTAACGTGTGGCCCGGAGTTATTGGGGATTATTTAATTGGCCCTCATTTTCTACCTCCTCGATTAAATGGTGAGGCATACACTCAATTTTTAAGAGAAGTGCACCCAGTACTGCTGGAGGAAGTTCCTTTGGGCGTCAGAAGGGATATGTTTTTTATGCATGATGGGGCTCCCGCCCATTTTAGTCAAGCAGCACGTCAGCATTTAACTCAAACATATCCAAATCATTGGATAGGTCGAGGAGGACCACAGAATTGGCCCGCTCGATCCCCGGATCTCAATCCTCTCGATTTCTCTACTTGGGGCCATTTGCAGAGTTTGGTTTATCCTACTCCTGTTCGCGATGTAGAGGACTTAAGAAACCGCATCATCGATGCGTGCAGGGTATTTAGAGAGACTCCAGGAATATTTGAGCGAATACGTGGCTCAATGCGCCGATATCTAGACGCATGTGTAATGACTAGAGCTGAGGATGTTTGCGGTATAACCATGGTTATATCATGTAACCATAGTAAATTACTATGGTTACATGATATAGCCATGGTTATACCGCAAACATCCTCAGCTCTAGTAATGACTGAAGGTGGACATATTGAACATTTACTATGATTTCTACATGTTTAATGTTTTGTTATTAATAAATTAGTTTTTTATTGGAAATAAATTTTTAAACCATGGGGTAAACCAAAAAAATACATTTTTAGTGTTTGTGAGAAAAATTGTAAAACAAATTTTATGTACCCACTTTAAGGGGCTGTATCTTAACAAGGGATGCTCCAATGAAGTTTCTCGATATGAAAGACCCTATCTCTTTTTTGATGAGGAATCACTCCCTGAAATGTTTTACACTTATTTTGTTACACCCTGTATATATATATATAATTGAAACGAAATTATCGACCGTGATATATTATAAAAAATTACAAAATATAAAAATGATTTTTATATTTTGTACGTCAATTTTATATTTTCTTCAACTCTACATTTTTTACCCCAGAAGAAGCGACAAAGTCTGTTGCGAAATATAGGGTTATTTAATAAAGGAGTTTTTTTTTTCTTAATTGACCGCTTACCCGAATTTAAATTAATTTTATATATATATATATATATATATATATATATATATATATATAAGGTAAACTTAATAAGTCGGCGATTAAAGGTCTGGTTTATTATTTCAAAGTATATATATTTAAAACAACCCTACATGTTTCGGCAATGATGTCTTTGTCAAGGATATAAAAAATATAAATGACAGAATATAAAATAATATATATTTTTTATATCCTTGACAAAGGCATCATTGCCGAAACATGTAGGGTTGTTTTAAATATATATTCTTTGAAGTAATAAACCAGACCTTTAATCGCCGACTTATTAAGTTTACCTTATCATACCAAGGTCACGAAAATATTATACTTTTATATATATATATATATATATATACATATATATGGTAAACCTAATCAGTAGGCGATTAAAGGTCTGTATATTACTTCAAAATATATGTATTTAAAAAACTCTACATGTTTCGGCAGTACGCCTTTATCAAGTGAATACAAAATATAAATGACAGGATATAAATGTCAAGTAATTAAGTTAACTTAATTACTTGACATATAAATGTCATTTATATTTTGTATTCTCTTGATAAAGGCGTACTGCCGAAACATGTAGAGTTTTTTAAATACATATATTTTGAAGTAATATACAGGCCTTTAATCGCCTACTGATTAGGTTTACCATATCATACCAAGGTCACGAAGTTATTATATTATATATATATATATATATATATATATATATATATATATATATATATATTGAGGCATTGCAAGAAGGATTCTTTCTCTGAAAGAAACAAAGAATATATGTAACCTTAATATTTATACCACAATGTTTATATCTACTTTGTACTTTAATATTAAGAAGGGGAAAGATCGATTCAAAGAATAAATACGTTATTTTGACGACAAATTTACCTAGAAATTATTAACTTATTTTTCTAATTTTTTTATTATAATGTTTATATTCATTTTTCTTTCAAATACATATTTAACGCGTGTTTATTCAAACAAATGTAACGTATTTATTTTCAAATGCATTTGAACGAGTAAGCCCCGCCCACAATTTCAACGGTGCAATAACCCGAGAATAAACCTATATTGACGGAGTGTTTGTAAACACATAAAACATATGTTATTCAACCAAAATCATTTTATAAATCAAATTGTAATTTTTTAAACTATTTTATACTGTAAAATTGTCTAATTTAATAATATTAACAAATTTAATGCAAGTAAAGAATGGGGCGATTTAGCGGAAAGTTATGCAATTAAAAACAAATGAAAAAGCAAGCGTCGGTAATTAGTCGTCACAGTGAGAGGTCACGTTTTTTGTGCTCCGTAATAATTAAAATAATTAAGCGAAATTATTAAGTGCAAGAGATTTTTAATATTACAAAACGTTACACCTACCTACAAACTACCTGTGGACAAAATTTAACAGCCGCCGACCAAATAGTCCGAGATTTACGAATTTTTCAAGTTTTTACCGCCATAAAAATCTCACCGTAGCTTGACAAACATCGTTGAACGATCGAAATCGGTCATTCGCTCAAGACGCAGTCGGACTTGGAGATTTCAACAAATTTCAAGTGATCCCGAGGGACCGTAGCAGAAACATTCTCCCGTTTCCCGTTGTGAAGACGTCTCCAGAACACAGGCGCAAGAAGCAACGGAGATCATATACGAAGATTCAGGTTTTTGCTAATTTTAACAAAATTTCCCGCGCCATTTTTTTCTTGCGCATGTACATTTCTAGAACTTTACTTTGTTATTCCATAACTAACTATTTATATTACTTTCACCGATATTTTACCACTGTAATCTTTAGTCAACTTATTTAAATATTGGCATCTACTATTTGTATTTGTAAAACTTGATGCCATGTCACTGTTATAAACTATTTTACTAAGACAACACATTATTGCACCTGTCTTACACCATATTATTATACTGTACGAATACCAACCGTCGAGTGTGTCTCGCTTAATATTACTTGTGTGTCACGAAATTATTAATATAAATTTCTCAAACTTTGCAAAATCTTTTATCCCTAATAAAGTTAATTGTCAATATTTTACTTTGTTTTTTTTGTAATATACTTGAGATATTGTTCCGTTCCTAACTTAATAAATTACGTAAATAAAGTAAAAGTGGAAAGAAGTGAACCTACCTTAGCCCTGAAGAGAGAAAGAAGCTAGCCGAAGATAATAAAACAGATAAGTATTGAATGAGCCCAATTTGAATTTTATATGACTTTTGTTTATGACATTCATTCATTTTATTATACCGTACGTAGAAACAATTTTATTTATCAACATATTCGTAACATATCATCTAGAGCCCAACGTTTTGGGGCAGTTATAACAGTAATTAACATTTTATTCAAATTACTAAAGCGCGTAATATAACAAATGGCACCCTAACGTTTTGGGGCGTACTTCTACTCCACACCTCAATAAAACAGTCACTCTATTGTTAAATATATTAAGAAGGAACACTTTCTCAAGTAACAAAGTTTCGTGGCACAAAGAATCAATAAATTAACAAAAAGTAAAAATAAAAACAAGGAGAACCGTTGTATTCGCATTTACCATATTGTACTATTTGTTTATGTATTTGTTATTTTGTCTTTGTGGAACTTCAGAGAGAGAGCACGGTTTTGCATTTCAGGGGATTGCTGTATTCGAGACCATCGGTAAGATATTCAAAGGTTGTTACAGGGAAATATTAAAGTGCAGATTCATATTTCTTTTATATACATATATTTTTGTTATTTGTCATTGCATTTAAGTGTGTAAATTAAATCTAATAACATTACAAACAACAACATTTTACAACCAACATATTTACAATATAATTACATCTACCTGCACTAATACTAATATAATTTACAAACTAATTAAATATACTCTAAAATGGATACAAGACACAGAGCTAAGACCCCGAAAGACGCAGTGGAAGAAGACCGGAGTGACCAGGGGGACATTACAGTACCGCAAACGTCCGTTTCCGGAGAGGCCAGTGTTTCGCCTGACAGTAAATTCATGGACATGTTTAACATGTTAATGACACAAATGCAAGATTTAAATACCAAGTTAGATAACACTAACAACAAAATAGATACTAATAACCAAGAATTAAAACAAGATATATATACCAAATTAGATACTAATAATCAAGACATGAACACTGCCAATAAAGACCTTAATAACAAATTAGATACTAATAATAGCGAACTAAAACAAGATTTAAATAACTTAAATAACGAACTTACGACGAGATTAGAAGTTAACCTAATCAACATAAATGAAAAAATAGAATTAAACAACACAAACATAGAAATGAAACTTAATACATTTAAGGGGGATATCGACGTCCAAATTGCGGAAATCACCGCAACACAAAAGGCCATGGAACAAAATGAGTTGAAGTATCTCCTAAAACTAGATGAGACCGTCAAATCGCAAAATTTACAGTGGGCACAACAACTAGAAACTTCAACCACACAAATTTACGAAATAACCGAATCGAAAATTAATACAGCGAATAAAGAACTTCACAAAGATTTAAATAAAATAATACTCGAAAATAATTGTACGTTAGATACAAAATTAACAATATATAATCAAATCAATGAGGAACAGACCCAACATCTAAGACGCGAACTTACTACACAAATTAACGAAAATAAAGAAATACATAATCAAGAGATACAGGCGGTGAACTTAAATATAGATAATATCAAAACTGTACAAACCGAAAATTACAATGAAACGCAGCATAACTTACACCAACTAGAAAATAAACTTAGAACTTACACAGCACCTATACATAACATAAATACAGGTAATTCGATAATAAAAATCGAAAACTTACAACATTTTGACGGAGATATGACTAGAGTACACCCCATGGCGTATTTAAATGGGATACTACGGTATTTAGAGGACGTGATGGACGAGAAACACCGGATCGAAGTAGTGCGAGCAACATTGCGGAATAGCGCACAAGAATGGTTTCAAAGGATAGAGGAACATTGCCATTCTTTAGATCAATTTGTTGTGTTATTTACGAAGAACTACTGGGACGAAAACCAGCAGAACAGGGCCAAAGTTCGTTTGTTAACAGGGAAATTTAGATTGGGACAAGTGACGAGGGAGATGTATGCATCTCGCGTATACAAAGAGTGCAAACACATCAGCGACATGAGTGAATCAATGATCGCGCGCCTATTGTTAAACCATTTTATTTTCACGGATACTCAGGCGATTATCTGTCAGAAGGTCACTGACATGGACTCCCTAATCGAAATACTCCGAAGACTGGACGATTTCGCTGAAACCAACCAACAACAGCAGCCTAATAATCGGACGAACAACACTAGGAACCCACAAGCACCGAACTACATTCCCAACCCCATACCACGCTTTAACAACTATTCTAACAATAACAATACCAATAATTATGCTCAAAACAATCGTTATCAACCAGGAACCTCTCGACCATACAACCAAAATAATAACAACTACAATAATCATCCTCATAATAATTATAACAATCAGAATCGACCGAATACTCAACATGCGTATAACCGACCTTATCCGAACAATTATCAGAATAACTCGGCAAATAATAACTATAACAATAACCGACCCAACAATAACGATACTTATAACACGCAGCGCGCACAAACGCACCAATCGAGACGCGGAATAAATCACTACGCAAGTAGAGGAAGAGGTCCAGGTAATAATGCTTACCGGCGACATCGATCGCTATCACCTGACAGAACGAACATAGAGGGGCTACAAAAAAAAACTCCAATTTTACAAGACGATCCGTATCTGAACCCAACACCCGGACCGTCAAACCAACAAAATTAAATAATGATAACGGCTATAACATGCTCTGGAAGTTACAAAATATAAAATTCTACCAATCGCCAGAGGAATTCTTAAACATAGAAGACGCAGGGGACGCCGTAAATGAAGTACATTCTCTACCCATTATTATTTTACAATTCAGCAACATAAAATTAAATTGTTTAATCGACACCGGAGCCGAGATTACATTAGTTAGAGAAGATCTCGCAAAACAAATAAAGGGATACGAACAGCACGTTGTTCAAACCAAGGGTACCGACATAGTTACTGCGAATGGAAAGAAGATGGGCACTGTCACAAAGCAACTCAATACCGAAATAAGAATAAACGAAATCGGTTATTTAATTCACTGTTACGTAATAGAGAAGTTACAATATGACTGTATATTGGGTATAGATAATATCAACAGGTTGAAAATGATATTGAATTTTGAAAAGGGTATTTTATCAATTGGAAAGAACAATTTAATATTTAATAAACATTTGTCCGTAGAGGAAGTGAAAGAATATAATACTTATAAGAAAGAAGTTTTAGCAGTTGTAATAAATAATTTATTAGAATATAATGTACCGTACTATAGGAGAGCTGAAGAAAGGTTTATTGATAGAGTTGGAAATGATAATATTATAAATAATGAATATATAGGAGTGAGAAATAGGCCAGATTTGTTAGGAACGCGAGATAGTTACGAGGGCGAAGAAGTAGTAAAGATTAAGGAGGATTTACAGACAACTGACAGTATAAATGATAAGAATGATATAACGAATATAATTGATAAACAGGAAATACCATGTTCAAACGTCGTACCGCAATTAATTAACATTTTAAACGAAAACATCACTTTAATTAATAACGATATTGTTTTCGCAAAAGGATATGAACATCCAATTAATATTGACAATGACTGCCCATTAATAAGTAAGAATTACCCTATTCCGTACCACTATCAACAGAAAGTTAGTTTAGAATTAGAGAGATTAGAACAATCCGGAATTATAGAGAGATCGAACACATACTTTATTAATCCCATTGTAATAGTTCAAAAGAAGGACCTATCGTTAAGAATATGCTTAGACGCGAGAGCTCTGAACAAACGAATTAAGCCAGAATTCGAAATGCCGCAAAACATAGACATCTTATTAACGAAATGCGGAAGTAAACAAATTTATAGTAAATTAGACTTAAAGAATGCTTTTTGGTTAATAAACTTAGAACCAGAATCCAGAAAATACTGTGGTTTCTTAGTGAATGGAATAGTATATCAGTTTAGAGTATGTCCATTTGGTTTAAAGACATCACCAGCCGCTCTGATACGTTTTCTGCATCGTATACTAGACCGATATGATGAATTCGCTTTACATTACCTAGACGACATTATTATATTTTCCGAAACTGTGGTACAACACCTACAACATATTAACATTATTCTGAACACCTTAAAAACTCATGGTATGAAACTTAACTTAGCAAAATGTCAATTCTTTAGACAGGAGATTAACTATCTAGGATATGTGATTAATCAGAACAACATTTTATTAGACCCGACACGGTTAGATATCATTCAGGAGTATGCGAGACCGAAGAATTTAAAAACGTTAAGAAGTTTTTTAGGAGTGTTAAACTATTATAGGAAATTTGTCTCAAACTATAGCGAGAAAACATTACCCTTGTTGGAACTAATCAAAAAGGGGAAGAAATGGAACTGGACGGCTGAATGCGAATTATGCTTCACAACTTTAAAAGAGAACTTTGTAGAAAATCTCCGTTTACACCACCCAGACTTTACTCTACCGTTTGTTGTGCGAACAGATGCTTCACACAAGACAATTGCAGCAGAGCTAGTACAAATGAAAGACGATCAAGAAATCCCTATTTATTTTATATCACGCACGTTGAAAACATGCGAGACTCGATACACGATTTCCGAGAAGGAAATGCTTGCTATCGTATTTGCGTTAACGAAACTCAGATATTATTTGATTGGAAAGTCATTCGTTTTAGAAACGGATCACAAAGCTTTAGTCAACATCATGAGCTGCAAACTTAATAACAGTCGCATTTATCGTTGGACTTTGTTAATACAACAGTACGAGTTTACAATAAAATATAAACCTGGAAAAGAAATGGTAACGGCCGATGCACTCACGAGACAGGAGGGGGACGTAAAGAGGCCGAATATTTGCATCAACTTAATAAATCTACAAAGGAGAGGCATTTTCTCGAAAACAAAAATCTTACAAATACAATCAAGCCCAGACTTCGATGAAATAAGACAACATTTAAGAACTGTAGGTGAATATAAAGGTATATCAATCAGGGACCGATTCATAGTAAAACAAATAGGAAGAACTACTGTATACGTCACAAACGAACAACACACCAGAGAAATAACCGAATATATACACCGAAGATACACACACATAGGTGCACGAAAATGCTGGTTACTCTACAGAGAAGCTTTCTACTGTATAAATGACGAACGAATAATAAACAGCGTGGTAAAACAATGCCGACTCTGCGAAATAACCAAAGATAAAACTTTCACTAACACCAACATAAGCCACAATATAACTGCATATGATAGACTAGAGTTAATATCAATTGATTTTCTATCAAACCTTATTCCTAGCACTAAAGGTTATCGCCACATTTTGGTAATATGTGATATATTTTCTAAGTTCATCAAACTCATACCTACGCAGAAATGCGATACCAACACCGTTTTACAAGCTTTAGTGGACTACTTCGCACAGTATGGAAAACCACAAACAATACTTTCGGACAACGCTACCTATTTCACTAACGATCGCTACAAGGAGTTCTTACATTCACACGACATCCACACCGTCTATACATCAATCCGCTACCCACAAGGAAATCCTACCGAGCGATATATACGCGAAACGATAAAATATTTACGTATATTACTGGACGAAAATCACAGAAAATGGGCCAGACTGTTACCACAGATAGAATTTACTATAAACAATACACCTAGCACAGTGCATAACCACTGCCCAATAACTTTATTCACAGGACAACCACCACAACGACCATGGACTGATTCTGAGCATTTAAATTCACGTAACCGTTTACAAGAAGTCAGAGAAAGATTATCACTAAGAAAGCGAAAATGGGAGGAAAAGAGAAATACGGCAATTAAGAAGTATAAAACTTACAATGTAGGAGACCAAGTTATAGTTAAGAGATTAAGAGTAACAGATTTAAAAAACAAAATAATGGGAAAGCTACTGAAAGCTTACCAAGGTCCCTATACGATTAAGAGAATCATTGGTAACAACACCTACGAACTTTTTGAACCCGAAACAAATTACATTAAAGGTAGATACCACATAACTATGTTACAAGACTACCACACTTAAAAAAAAATAATAAAGCATTTTTTTATATAAATATACATAACGAGCCGAAATAACTTTCAGAACAAACCAGCCAAGCATGTTATAGTCCGTAGAACAATAATAAGTACTACAGTACTATAGTATATAATCTATATTAATCACAAGTTTACATTTAGACTAGGCTAATTAAATTAATCATATTATTATTAAATAAGAAAAAAAAAAAAGGAGAAAATAATTACTTAATATTAAACAGGGGTTTTCAAACAAAAGAACCCGAACAACAAAATAAAACAATTAACTTTAACCATTTAATGACAATTACCAAATAGGGAATTATTAACTAGAATAATATAAAGAACTACTTATAGAATTTGAAATATTTTTAACGTGAACACACACATTCATTAAATTTTCATCAGATCACTATACTGCATTTATATATTTCTGTCTTACTCCTAGATACGGTTGATTAAAAGCTCTCAATAAGTTTCAATCTTTTAATCAAGGGGGAAATTGAGGCATTGCAAGAAGGATTCTTTCTCTGAAAGAAACAAAGAATATATGTAACCTTAATATTTATACCACAATGTTTATATCTACTTTGTACTTTAATATTAAGAAGGGGAAAGATCGATTCAAAGAATAAATACGTTATTTTGACGACAAATTTACCTAGAAATTATTAACTTATTTTTCTAATTTTTTTATTATAATGTTTATATTCATTTTTCTTTCAAATACATATTTAACGCGTGTTTATTCAAACAAATGTAACGTATTTATTTTCAAATGCATTTGAACGAGTAAGCCCCGCCCACAATTTCAACGGTGCAATAACCCGAGAATAAACCTATATTGACGGAGTGTTTGTAAACACATAAAACATATGTTATTCAACCAAAATCATTTTATAAATCAAATTGTAATTTTTTAAACTATTTTATACTGTAAAATTGTCTAATTTAATAATATTAACAAATTTAATGCAAGTAAAGAATGGGGCGATTTAGCGGAAAGTTATGCAATTAAAAACAAATGAAAAAGCAAGCGTCGGTAATTAGTCGTCACAGTCAGAGGTCACGTTTTTTGTGCTCCGTAATAATCAAAATAATTAAGCGAAATTATTAAGTGCAAGAGATTTTTAATATTACAAAACGTTACACCTACCTACAAACTACCTGTGGACAAAATTTAACAGCCGCCGACCAAATAGTCCGAGATTTACGAATTTTTCAAGTTTTTACCGCCATAAAAATCTCACCGTAGCTTGACAAACATCGTTGAACGATCGAAATCGGTCATTCGCTCAAGACGCAGTCGGACTTGGAGATTTCAACAAATTTCAAGTGATCCCGAGGGACCGTAGCAGAAACATTCTCCCGTTTCCCGTTGTGAAGACGTCTCCAGAACACAGGCGCAAGAAGCAACGGAGATCATATACGAAGATTCAGGTTTTTGCTAATTTTAACAAAATTTCCCGCGCCATTTTTTTCTTGCGCATGTACATTTCTAGAACTTTACTTTGTTATTCCATAACTAACTATTTATATTACTTTCACCGATATTTTACCACTGTAATCTTTAGTCAACTTATTTAAATATTGGCATCTACTATTTGTATTTGTAAAACTTGATGCCATGTCACTGTTATAAACTATTTTACTAAGACAACACATTATTGCACCTGTCTTACACCATATTATTATACTGTACGAATACCAACCGTCGAGTGTGTCTCGCTTAATATTACTTGTGTGTCACGAAATTATTAATATAAATTTCTCAAACTTTGCAAAATCTTTTATCCCTAATAAAGTTAATTGTCAATATTTTACTTTGTTTTTTTTTGTAATATACTTGAGATATTGTTCCGTTCCTAACTTAATAAATTACGTAAATAAAGTAAAAGTGGAAAGAAGTGAACCTACCTTAGCCCTGAAGAGAGAAAGAAGCTAGCCGAAGATAATAAAACAGATAAGTATTGAATGAGCCCAATTTGAATTTTATATGACTTTTGTTTATGACATTCATTCATTTTATTATACCGTACGTAGAAACAATTTTATTTATCAACATATTCGTAACATATCATCTAGAGCCCAACGTTTTGGGGCAGTTATAACAGTAATTAACATTTTTTTTCATTACATTAACGCTCGTAATATAACAATATATATATATATATATATATATATATATATATATATATATATATATATATATATATATTTTCTTTTAGGTTTCCACGGGTAGTAGTATGTGTTGTAACTGGATTCCGGGTTTCCACTGTTTGGTCTTCGTAAAGACTAGTGCTGGTTTCTGGATGACGTTTCGGAAAAATTACATTTGCCAACTTCAGGTCTGCGATAACTGTCTGCTTCTGCGTCTGGTTACTCGTAAACTGACGTAGTCGAGTTTAGGATAGTGGTTATATACCCGCTTAGCGTTCTGGTTGGTTACACTTGGTTGAGTGTGTACGCGGCTCCGTGTCGTTGGGCCTGTAGCTGGAGTGTACTGGGTGGGTTGCGGTGTAGGTGTTTTTGTTTGTTGTTGGCAACTTCTTTGCTTAATACTGGTTTCCATGCTGTTGGTAGCCTCTGGGTATCATCTCGCGAATTCAAATTGTCCGGACGTTTCTCAATTTCGATAGCTTCCCTGATTATTCTGGTTTTCATATGTTCTATGTTCGCCAAAAATTTGGTATTGCTTAAATCTATCGTGTGGGACGTTTTCTTTACATGCTGAGCCAAAGATGAAGTTTTCTCGTCTTTTCTTACGGAGTTTTGGTGTTCGTCTCTTCTTACGTTTGCTCTTCTGTTTGTTTGGCCGATGTCTTCTCACAATTAAGGCATGAAATTTCATAAACTCCCTTGTTTTCTAAAGATATTATTGTTTTTGGTTTCCGAAGGACTGTGCTGATTTTTCTGTCTGCCTTGAATGTGGTTTCAATGTTGTGTCTTCGTAGGACTCTGGATATTCTGTCGGTGGTACCTTTGACATAGGGTAAGTAGGTTTTGGCTAATGATTTCTCTTTTCCCTCTTGTGGTGTGGCTCGTTTAGGTTTTAATGCTTTGTTGATTGCCCGTTTGCTAAAGTCATTCTGCTGGAGTGCATTGTGGAGTTTATCCATTTCTTGAATGACGTTATCTTCATCTGCTAATCTCTGTGATCTTGTTACTAGGCTCTTCACTACTGCCTGCAACTGAGCTGGGTGATGGTGAGACTGTGCGTTGAGGTACCGATCTGTATGTGTGTATTTCCGGTACACTGTATGGCTTAATTCTCCATTTTCTTTCTTCTTAACCAAAACGTCGAGGAATGGTAGTTGGTTGTTTGATTCTACTTCCATTGTGAATTTTATATTTGGATGGATACTATTCAGGTGTTCCAGGAAGCTCTTAAGGTGATATTCTCCATGTGTCCAAATCACGACGGTGTCGTCAACATATCGTGGCCAAAGTTTGGTTTTATGGGTGGCCGTCCTTAGTGCTGTTTTCTCCAAGTCTTCCATGAAGAGATTCGCTATTACTGGTGACAGTGGAGAGCCCATCGGTGCACCTTCTATTTGTTTATAACGTTGATCGCCGTAGATAAAGTAGGTGTTTGCCAGGTAGTATTTCACCAGGTTCATTATGTATGGTGGAGCTTGGTATTTTCTTTCGATGGTCCCTAGAGCTTCGATTACTGGTATATTGGTAAACAGTGACACTACGTCGAAGCTTACTAATAGCCAATCTGTTTCCACTTTCTCTTTCTTCAATATCTCGATGAAGTGGCTAGCGTTCTTGACGTAAAACTCGGTTTCTTCGGCATGTGGTTGTAATTGTTGGGCTAGGTACCTTGCCAACTCTTGAAGAGGTGATCCAATGGAGCTGACTATGGGTCTAATTGGTGCACCTTCCGGTAAGCCGTAGAATTTGGGACATATCGATGACTTCTCCCTTGGAATGAGTCGAGATATCCCAAATTCCCAAATTGGTAAGCCGTGGAATTTGAGACATTTCGACTCATTCCAAGGCAGTTTAGTCTTAAGAGTCAGAAATGGTAAAAATAAGAAAACTATATTTAATAATATGTCTTCTACTTCATATTTACCTATATCTTATTCTCCTTTTCGATGTCAACAGGATTGGATTCTCGATTCAATTTCTCCATTTCTTCTCGTTACTTATTTTCACTTTTAAATCCTGTGCTGATGTCCATCTCTTCTCTTTAATAGTGCAAGTAATTTTATGTGAATACGATAAAAGAAACAATTACAAAGTGCAACCTTAAATACCAAGATAGAATCAATCTCCATTCTAATCCTCTTATGGTAGAACAACTGAGTGGCCAATCAGTGAAGAATCTGAAGAAATACGATCGACTAGACCCTTTCTGGTCACTTTAAATAGGGAAACACTATTTTATACTTTTAAGATTTATTTCTGTTTATATCATCTATCCTAAATATATTTCTTTATTCTACATATCATGTAGGCCCATTGTACCAGTATAATTTCATGAGAATTTGTTAAGAAACGATAATTTAGCACTAGACAGATTCTCTCTATGACTATAGCCAATTCATATGGATTTTTCTTAATGTTCAGGAAGGCAGCATCTAAAAATCTTAGGTCAATAAATAATATTACAAAACTATTGTCCTATTATCTGCTTTGTTTATATAAATATTTCAAAAATAAATCAAAAATTTTATCACTTCCACTTGTGAAGTATATTTCATTTGCTAAGAGCAAAAAAATGTTCTCATTGGTAAATAATTTCAACTACACAGTCAGACAATTACATAACTAGATTTATTTTATCCTAAGAAAAAGCAAAATTACTTCAATAATACATTGCATGCTATCAGAATGTTAGTAAGAAACCGTTGACACGTTACATGGAGCAGAAAGCGAACAATTTTTTTTAATTCGGCAAGAGATGCAACTGATGCGCCAAATATATGGAGATGAAGAACTGTTGACAGATGACTTTGGTGTAAGCTAAGAAACGATTCGTTACATCTTAGTGGAAGATTTAGGCATAAAAAAGTTCACATTTCGGTTTATACGACGTGCGTTGTTTGAAGATAAGAAATGTGACTGTTCAATGTGCAAGGGATGTTATTCAAACTGCTCGTAGGGGCAAAAATTTCGCGAATTTCATTGTTACATATAACAAAATTTAATTTACATTGTTATTGATAGAACATTTAAATAAAAATAATTTTTATAGCCAAAATAAAATCGTTTTAATAGAGAATTATTTTTACTGACATTGAAGTTAACCAGAAAACGGAAACACATACATGTATACCGTAGATAAATATCGCAAAGAGCTTAGAAGACTGTCAATAAGCAGCGTAGTATTAATAATTGTTGACAAATCTTGTGGTACGGATAGTAAGTCGTCAAAAAAGAATGCTGATGAACGCTAACTAGGAACGTTATTACGATAGTTTGTCAAGCGACCCTGTTTTGTACATTTTTTGCTAGGTTAGTGGAATTATATTCGGCCTAGGTAAGACGCGTATAACGTGTTTCGTGTTGTCGTACGCATCGAAATTTGATAGGGAGATATCGTTCATTTGACCTTCAGTCGCTTTCACTTTTTGCTTTAATAGAATTGGACGTGTTATCGTTTGTGTCACTTACTAATTTATAATCACCCGTTGTGATAGAGGTATGTTTTAATTCGAAAACCTATGCTACCTTAACGCGACCAAAATATGAAAAGACAAGTAATAAGGAGGTTGCGCGATGTTCTGCTTGTTCTCCCCCTCTGGCCTGAACCTACCTGAAGATGGTCGTCCCCAGGAAAGTACTCTGCCGGCTAACTCAGTAATGTAAAGTAGAGTGTCGCGAGTCCAAAGGGTCGCTTGATGTAGGTAGACGCCAACGTTTTCAACCTGCAGAAATATCCTAGAAAACGGAAGCAGGCGGGACCCTGGTAGCTTCAAAATCAACCAGAGAGAGTCAGCCCCTTATTACTTGTTGTAATTACGAACGAGTCTTTGCTTCTCTCAACACTTGTAGGAAAAGGGATTCAGACAAACTCATACGTCAACAACATCAAAGTTTATTTACAAGTAGGTTCAGAATATTCTTTTACAAGATATTTGATATCTTAAAACACATTAAAAGAAGCTTTTCAAAGCAATACTAAATTTGCCAAAAATTACAAATTCCATAAGTTATCTACCAGGCAACACGAAAATATAATCACCTGATAAAATGAGTATATTTTGTTGTGAAATATAAATCAATATGATATAAGAAAAGATGATATTACATGAAACATAAGTTGATTCAAAATAATATTTTCAGTGATTGAAAGTAAATAAAGATATCAGAATTTTATAATCTAAAATTATATAAATTGAAACAACTATGCAAATATTTTAATTAAGAAAATTAACAGGTCTAGGAAGTTTAATTTGTAGAGTAATTTAAAAAGCAACTAAAATTGCTACAAGCCAGAAAGAGATAGATAGCTGTGCAACTAAATTAGTAAACAACACCCTGTATACACAGGTGTTTAAAACTGTGAGAGATAATGTATTGTACGTATTAAGATCAAGACATAAGTTAATCAGAACTCAAATTATGTATACGTAACAGTGGTTCTTTACATTTAGTTTAAAGTATATATTAAATTAAGTAATATTAATGTGAGTCTTAACCCTAAGTAATTAAAGAAGCAAGTCGTGGGCTCGTCTGAAGGAACCAGCCATGTAAATTAGCTCTACTAAACCTTCAATGGATAGTCAGAGAAGCTGACGTCCAGCCTTTTGATAAAATTCAAAATGAATGCTAGTAACCAGGTGATCTAGCCTCTATCATTTAAAATTTATAATCAATAGCTTTGACAGCTATAAAAGATAGTAAGTTTTACAGCAAAATAGAGTTTTAGATATGCAAACAGACGCGGTTAAATAGGAAAGTAAAAGGTTACAGTAAACAAACCAGATCCAGGTCTAGTACGTTAAATCCCGAGGGATACTAACCCGATAACTCAAACAGGGTTCTACGATGGCAATATAAAAGCAAAGTAAACAAATCTACAACTGCTTCGATCTGAAGGATCGGCTTATCCAAAACCTTACTTAGGTGTAATCGTATAGAAATTTAGATTTAAAGTTAGAAAAAGCAATGATTTAATTATAAGAATAAAATTAGATTTTCTAAATCTACTTCAAAACAAGATCTCGAATTCGTGCCCTAAATTTGTCCTAAACTCCAAACCCTCTATGAGTTCGCCTTCCCGATGTTGTACGAACTGTTTTTTTCCAAGACCACGCCAACTGAAAAGATGCCGCGTCTATTCCGCCATTTGCACGTTTTGAAAACGTTAGCAGGTCGCCATCTTGGTGCGTCGGTTTTTAAGTTTGAAATTCAATATCTATGGAAGCCTCGACGTCCTCAATTACACCCTCGAAGTTGGAATCTGGATGAAAATTTTCAGCACACCTCCAAAGGAAGATTAACGTTAGGAATTCCGCTCGGTAGATAATTTGCGTGTGCAAAAAAAATACGTGTCCTCTTCCCGGAGTAGTTATCGATGAGTTTTCCAATAAAATACAGCTTAAAAACGGTAAAGAAGGGAGGTCGCCCCAAAATATATCCTAGGGATGATAAAGAAACGCATAAACAAAAGTTAGAAAGAAAATGCTAACGCCTACCGCATGTTTCAGTACATACACCAAATCACGACTGTCACTGTCGACGTTCAAGTACCAAGTGCGTCTCCGAGGTCCGAGATGAAAGGATGTCGGATGGGTACCGGTATACGTCACACGAAAGTGCGCAGTTTGGTAGATTTGTTAGAAACGGAAATAATTTACAAAACTCCTTAATCAGGTGCAAGTGTGTACAACAAAGCCAAAAAGCGTCATTGCGTTAATTAAAACTCCGAAATTAGGTTGTAAATCGATAAGATTGACCAAACGAACTTCAAGAAATCTACATTTGATAGATAAAACAGAAGCTGCGAGATGGCGCTCCAAGCGAGAGAAAATAATTACGCAAAATTAAGTAAATTAAAAGGGATAAATAGACAAATATGCTCCCAAATAGGTTCACGAAATTCTAAAAGAATTTCTACAGTATTAGAATTGATTTAGAGACACAAGAATAGATTTTAAGACCTAAAATAAAACGATCATGACAAGGCATAATAATTTTCAAGATGTCTGGCACACCGAAGCAAATATGAAAGAAATCGGAAATATTTTTATAACGAGTATAGAGTGACAGCCAAAATATTTGAACGTACAAATAATAGAAAAGCTAAATAAAATTTGTAGGAGCCTAAGTTGATCGATCATTAACATCAAGATTAGATAAATATAAATAAACGGAATCATTGAGTGTGAAAATCCTAAGTAGTCTTTTGTTACGTGCAAAAAATCATTTTGAGATCATGCTGGAATTTTTAATCAATTTACTTTTTTATTAACCTCGTCAAGTCAATGTAGTCCTCTTATTTTTCAACATATTCGTTTAATTCTATTTTATTTTAATTTATTGTTAATTATCGTTCAACTTATGGTATTCCAAACTTTAATTCCTTCAAATTTTATTCATGTTCTAATACTTTGGCCGACCCTATATATTTCCAAATGATGTTGCATTCACGTCGAGGTGTCCGACATCTTGTTATTTTAATGCATAGTCACGATTGCAGTTAATATCTGTTTGTAATTCAGATTTAGTTCCTTTAATTTTTTTTACTTTATTGTAGAAATTCTTTTAGAAATTCATGCATCTATTTTAGAGTATACGTCTTTTATCTCATCTAATTTACTTAATATTATGTTGTTATTTCTCTCGCTCGGAGCGCCATCTCACAACATTTGTTTTATCTAGCCTTTTGGCAGAATTCTAGACTTTCGTTTGGGTTTTTACCTTGATTTACAACCTAAATTATGGAGTTTTAATTAACCCCACGTCGCTTTTTGGCTTTACTGTACAAACTTGCACCTGTTTATATTTTATCGTAAATTAAATTCCCTTCTTTTGAAAATTACCAGTTTTCCGATCTTGAATATGACGTATGTCCGGCTTTTCCTTTTCTCGTACCTAGACCGTTGGACACTTGTCCTTAAGTCTTTGAAGCGCTAACTTGTGTTCTATTTTAGTGTGGTCTAAATATCTGGGGATTTATTATTATTATAAATATTTTTGGAGATTTTCTTCCAATCTCAAAGTGCTTTTACCGCACATTTCGTCGAGGTTATCCCGAAAGTTGAACCACGTGGTGGTGGACAATTTCCTTCCTGGACGGGAAGTTAATCCTCATTACAAGGAAACAATAAGCGGCTTCTATCAGGAGGAGATTCTTTGAAAATCTTCATTTCACATCCTTCGGGGATTTTATTTGCATCGAAGCTACCAGTTCTAAGATAACTGCATTCATTTCACGTGGTCACAAGATGGCGACGGTTCTCCAATAAGTCAAACGGAATCAACGCTTAATTCTTCCGCTGCGTGGACTGACTTGAGAGGAGATTGGGACTTGGATCAGATTTATAGACAAGCTAAGTAGATGTAGAAATACCGTTGTTAATGGATCATTTAACCTAATTATTTCCTAAATTTCTCAATTAAAGTATAGTCTTTTGATTAATTAATCTTTTAACATTATAAATTATATGGTTGACTAGCTTCACTAGTAGCCATTACATAGAATAGAGACTTGTACGAGACAGAGGACCTTCAGTCGGGCCTTCGTACAATATTACATATACATTTCCTGGGTTACGTCGAAGAGCTAGATACCTTTAATATTACTTTGTAAGCATATGTAAGGAACCATAGATATGTATACATGATCTGCGTTCCAATTTTCAATTGTCTAATACTTAAAACGTACTTAAATAATCTTTTTCAAATTTTTAACACCTATGTATACAGGGTGTAGAGATCTTGACAGGTGGTCCTGTTTGTTTTTGAAAGCTCTATATTGCGCCTTGAGCGATATTGGGGTGTAAAGGGTAATAGCCAGAAGTATATGTTTTGTAGCTTCATTCATTTTTAACTAAGCCTTTTGGGTAGTTCTGAGCGAACGTAGAAATATTTTAGATACACATTTAAATTGTTGTGTGGCTCATATAATCTTTGCAGATTGTAGCTTTACACTTTGACTTTGCCTTTTCTTATGAATAATACCATTTAGATTTGCAGTTTTACCTTTTAGAAATTATAACTTTGAGGTATTATTCTGCTAAATCATTAATTTAAGACTGTACTTTTTCATAATATAAAATCACCTATTAATTAGATATTTTATTTTATTTTACTTCTCAACTTCTATGTTATAATATTGTGGTATATATTTACCTGAACTTTTGCTTGCATTTTCGCTATTTAATCATATAATCTTATGGATTTTATTTACCTAAACTATTGCTAGATTTTATTTAACTGCTGAAAAGTATCTTGACGTCTGCATATCTTGTTGTGTTATAGGATCTTTTATTTTTGAAATTAAAGCTTGTTATTGTTGTTAATTTGTGTTGTTTGATTTCTTTACCTGCAAGTATTGGGATAAGCAAAGTCTCTTGTTTGTAACAGTAGCGAGTAGTGGGGGAGCTGTCTCTCTTGTGTTTGGTGCTACCTGAGTCCCACCCGCAACCGTATATACGGGGGAACCTTGCTGGTTCTTATACGGTGGCGTCATCACATCATCCAACGGCCTAGGGACTCGTGCGCTCTCCGAATTCTTTTGGGCTAGCCGGCAAGGTAATATCGACGGGACGTCCACCTTCAGGTGGGTCAGACCAAGAAAGAGGAAGATTTTGGCAGAACATCTTGCATCCTCCTTGTTGCTTGCCTGTTGCTATCTTTTGGTCGCGGTTGTGGTAGCACTTTACGTAAGCCAAAAAAAAAAGAAATGTAATCAATAAGAATTCCAGAATGATTTCTAAGTGATTTTTCGAGCGTAACACCTAATTATAAGCTTTCTGCTGGTTTTCTACACGCCGTCTGGATAGCGTCCCCAGGACGAGCTACTTGGGGCTTTTGTTATCCCCTTTTTTATAATTTATTCGCATTCTATAGACATGGTATATTATCCACTAGGGTGCTGAGCATACGCTAATCAATATGGGGAAATATTAAATAGGGCCGCCTGAATGGGCGCAGATTTAAGTTTCTTCCGAGGTTACGCGGTGTGGAAGAAGGCCACGTGTTAGGTCATCTTGTCTGAAGAATCGCCGAGTGTGTCGACCTGGAGATTGTTTCTTTAGGGTAAAAATCAGTGAAGAATGTTTCTGTCCTCAAAACTCGTAATTAATTAAGACTACCATTAATTGGTACTGCAAAATTTAGAGCCTCACCGCACTTCGGCAGCCATTTTATAAAATCTCTTTTTTTGTTGTAACGGCAGAGTTCCATATCGTGCTTTTTTTAGTTAGTAAAATTCAGTATGCCGTTTACATTTATAATTTTATAGATACTCAGCCCATTTTGCAAATTATAATATTTAATTCACCTTTTGCTTATGTTAATTGTTCTTTTTTCGAAATTATAATATATTGTAATTTAAGTCATAGCTTTAAACCTGTTATCTCTGAATGTTAATAGCTAAGCTCGACATTTAGACTTTGTTCTTGTTTTTTTTCTTTCTGCAAGGAATCTTAATTATTTAACAGTTATTTATTATAATTTTAATTAACCTATGCCTCGCATTGATTTGCTAGTATTTGTATGATTTGGTATGTAAGAACGACGGATCTCAGACTTCTCCATCGCCTTTCAGGCAAGTAACGGCTTTTATTATTATTTTTTTTAGATCACTCGTTAATATATTTTGCAAAGTTATATACAGGGCTTCACCCATTTGTTTAAATCGTTGACTTTTAATATATTTTCGTAATTTATATATAACGCCTCACCCATTTGCTGATATCGATTACTTAATAAGATATATATGCTTATTTTGGTATTTATATGTACTTAGGACTGCTCGTTTTAGAGAAACCTCCCCTAATAAATCTTGTTGTAATTTTGTCTTGATGTGTAATAGTAGCTTCCTTTCCTTAATATCTTTACTTTGCACCTGGTGGGTCGAATTATTCTCTACGTTCTCGTTGATATGCATTTTCAATAGCAACTCTCCCACAAAAGGTAAGTCATTGGAACGCTACTGTAGTACGATAGTTGCAGAGCCAGTTCGTCGTTGTTTATTTTTACTATCTCCCGTAGTAACATACAACCAGATCCAGGAGAACTTCCACAGTATTTTCTTATAATTGAACATCAGCTGTCAATTATATAAAGCTCAACATTCGTCTACAATCTGGCAACATTGTACTACAACAAGCTACCCATGACAGGAACTAAGGCATCATTTTGTGTCGGTAGTAAAAGCACAGAACATTAATTTATGTCTTAAAATCAGCAAGAATTCGTCCAAGCCTGTGCAATTGATTCAACAACGGTTGTGTGACTATGAGACTGTTGGCAGATAAGCTCGGTGTAAGCCGTGAAACGATTCATCAACTTATGGTGGAAGATTTAGACAAGAAAAGGGTCGCATCTACGTTTGCGCCACATTCGTTATCTAAAGCCAAAATCATGACCGTTTCTAATACGAAAGTGATGTTCTTTAAATTGCTCATAAGAACGAAAATTTCGTGAATTTTATTTTGGAGAACGACACTTGGTGTTATTGCTATGGAAAAAAATTCTTCTGCAAAAGTTAAAAGCCAAGACAATGTTGATGTGCTTTTACGACAGTTGGATCATGTTTCATGACAATGCACTAACACAAGATTATGGTTATACAGAAATTTTTCACCCGAAAGCAATTTATTTTTTCAAAACTGAAGTTGCCGTTGAAATGAAAACACGGCATTGAAAACATCCAAAGGACTATGAGATTGACTTTTTGGGACATACCACGACAAGATATCCAGAGGTCATTCCAGTCGTTGCCTCGATCGTTCGAGTTCCTGTACCAATTCACAAGGATTAAATTTTGAATAAAATACATGTACAATTCAATTGCCTTGTTTTAAACTAAGTATCGTTATTTAATTGACGACCTATGTAGAGCGGCATATACTAGAAAACGAACAAAAAGTCAGTATTTAGGGCGGATCTTACAATCAAATTGAAAGCGGATCATTATAGGAATGACAAACTGTACAAAAGTCGGAATTTAATATTTTATAAAATTCCCTTATTATTAGACACTAAAATACAAAAACCTCAGTAAAGTAAAGAAGAAAAGAACATCTTAATTACTATTGTTAGCAGAGAGTTAAAAGCATTTCCACGAAATCATTAAAATCTATGTCCGGTTCTCTTATGTGCATGTATTACATCTGGCCATCTGAATCTTTTCCTATTATATCGTCGAAGTTTCCTAAAGGTAAACTAACAAATTTCCAAGAAACAAAAAATTCAATACAAACGTAATGTGATAAGAATGAAACCATAATCAAATTTACACAGAGGAAATAAAAAATGAAACCGCCGCCTCACAAAAGCCGCTAATTTACAATAAAATTTAATGGATTTTTATGGACATTAAATAGCAATTAAAGTACCTGCAAATTGCGTTGTTTATCTTTTATTGCCGGGATTTTTAGCTTTTGTTTTATTTCATTTTTCTTAGAGATCTGTTTAAAATCTCATTGAAAATTTAATTATTCCAATTTACATTGCTTAAATATGTATTTATTCGCAAACCAGATAGCTATTTAATACATTCTCTTCTAGAATATTATCATTTTAATATTGGAAAGACACAATGTTAGTAGATACTTGGTAATACAGGGTGTAAATGAAATACGCGTAGCTTAATATATAATAGATAAAATAGAAATAAAACTTATGGTTAAAATCTTCACTTTTTTAATACGTAATCGTAAAACGACAAGGTTTCGCCAGCACAGTGGCTTCATCAAGCACTTACAACTACATCAGGTACTTACAGAATAATCGTTTCACGATTACGTATTAAAAAAGTGAAGATTTTAACCATTAGTTTTATTTCTGTTTTAAATTATGGATCTTCATCAAGTAAAAGCCGAATCAATTCAATTATATAATAGATACATAAGACAGCAATTCAAATCTCCAAAAAAAATGTTATTCTATCGAAACTTTCATTTTTATGGAAATTTATGAACACAAACTTTTCAAATATGGTCCTGTATTCAGATTAAATCAAAATAAACAGAAACTATATGTTTGTATGTTGTCGATTCATCAAACAAATAGGCATTTATTCTTTCAAGTTTACAAAAAATTCTCTTCACATTTCAGTAATGTAATGCGCCTTTATGTGTATAAATATGTTTTCATTCATTTCCTAGATATAAATTTTCTTATGCATCAGCTGTTCTGTTGTTATTTATAAGTAGGCCAATGGCCTGGCCTTTGTAATATCCCGAAAAAAAATACAATTTCGAGTTTCTTCAAAAATTTTAAACGTTTTAACAGTTTTTTGGTGATATGGAATTTGTAATTTAGTTGTCTTAATATTAAATTCACGCAGACAAATAATAAAACACATTTCTAATTTTTAATTGAATGTTCATTTTTTTGTGTTCTATTCGCCTCTTTTCTAATGGGATTTCTTTGCCCTAAAAAGGGCAAATTTGTGTGAAACAGGTAGAATGCTTAAAGGAGATGTACGATGTAGTTGCCGTTTATGTAAATAGAAGCTTCTAATAGATCGGTAAACTTTCGAAGTACACGATTTAGAACGGCGTGGTCTTCACGGATTTGGGACGCAGCTTGAAAAATATGTTGCTGAAGATCGTCTTCGTTGACAATATCAATGCCGTTATAAACTGAACCTTTCGCGGCGCACCATAAGAAAAAATTCAATGGTTTTAAATCGGGACAACGCGAAAACCATAGAATTCGACCACCTCGCCCTAACCATCGAGTTTATAAATTATTTAAAAAGTTGCGCACTTCACGAGAATAACAGGTAGGTGCATCATCATGCATAAACAACATACGAACTCGTGTTTCTAGAGGGACATCATCCAAATAATCGGGTAGCGAATTCTTCAAGAAATAAAAGTAGCTCAGTCTGTTAAGTCGCGTAGGTAGTACGTGCGGCCCTAGCAATTAATCACCGACAATTCCGGTCCACACATTTATTGAAAAACGGTGTTGGAAATTACCTTGATATATGATGTAGGGGTTCACATCGGCCCACTAATGAAGGTTGTGAAAATTAAAAATATCGTCTCTCGTAAAAGTACATTCATTTCTTGGACACGTTGCACGTGGTAGGGTTGTAACAAATTCCTTCGAAGTATGTTATGTGTGAGACGTTTACTTCTCTCGTAGCTGCTCAGGTACTACTACCCCACGTGGTCTTTCACAGCCACGGCCTTCATAACTTGGATACAATGTACATCTGTGTACGGTTTGTAAACTTGAATAAAGTTATAAACATCTTCGGTTCGGAAACTGCCCTCCGTAAATACGTCTACTAGCTCTAACATTTCCACCTGTTTCACCGTGTAGTAAGACGATATCTGTTAATTCGTCATTTGAATAAGCCATACGTCACGGAAGTTGATAACAGACTGACTTCTAACTTACAATATATATCATCCCATCTACAACTCCCACCATTACGCTTCAGTAGGGGTTGCAATGCAATTATAAAGGAATACTAAATTCCGGTCGAGCAACGCGCATTTATTAATTATTTTCTTTCTTTGATCTCGTTCGATATAGTTTTCGTGCATTAGCATTTTATGCTTAATATTATTACTAGAGAACGGATGCAACTTCCATAAAACGCAATCGGCAATTGGAATTGTGTATAACGTCGCTCAGTACATGCCGGCGTAATTCAATGAAGTATTTGTTTAACTTACTCGGCCACCTGGTCTCGCAGCGATAACAATGGACAACCCAGCTATTTTATTCGGAGAATATAGTGTTTGTCAGTGGTGTCGTGTACGTAGATAAAATAAATAAGTTTATAGTATTTCGTAAGAGAAATAGCACGTACATTCCTTTTCTTTTCATTTAAGCAACATCTTCCAATTATTTCCAGTATTTCCAGTTATTTCCAGTATGCACCTATAACCAGTTGCGATGTAGAAAGGACGTTTTCTATTTATAAGGATGTACAAAATTGACAGAAGAAAACCTTGAGAAACTATTGCTAGTCAATATTAATACTCCTTTACTCAACTTGAACGACAAAACTAACAAATAAAAATGTTCCAATTATAGAAATAAAATTAAAAACTTTAAAAATACAACTTTTCAACAAATACATATTATTGTGGATTTTTCCCCGAAGAATTATTATGAACAATTAGAGATTTTATTACATTTATTAAACATGCACATTTGTTTGATATCAAAGTATATTTACAGTTTTATTGGATTTATTGTAATGACCGGGACTGTATAGTTACTATTGTATCGGAAGTTGTCCGACTTGCGGTATTGTTTTGAACTAGATATGCCCGATGTCGGCATATTTTGCCGGTTTGAGAGACAGAGATATCAAGTTCGTTGCATTGTACAGTTGGGGTAAAGAACGTCATTTTTTACTTCTAGAGATATTTGATTTAACTTCGATTTATTTTGTTTTGAGTGTTTTTGATGTGTAATTAATATTTCATTTACGCATTACGAGTGGTGGTGATCTCGTATTTTTGATTTAATTCTTATTATATTTGATATCTCTCGCTTTAGTTTTTTCTGTATCAAAAAGTATTGCGTACGTAAGTACTTTTTACAATTGTTTTATATAAATTCTAATCTTTATAATTTGAAGATATTTGTGCCTATTTGTAATTATGAATTATTTCTATATTAGCTTATAATACAGATAGCTAAGAAAATTACCATATTTTTTTGAATGAGGGAGTTTTTGTCACGTTATTCTAGAACATTTTATTCAGGATTTTGGTGGCAAATTTTATACTTGTGTTAAGTGCGTACGAGTAAAGTAAATTACGAGGTTGACGTTTAGTCTATTTACGAATTGATTTTTGGGGTTATAAATTAGATTTTGAATTTGAGAATTTTCTTAACAATCTATTAGATTTATATTTTGCTCGCGTTTCACAGGCGGTTTTTCTTTGTGTGCGTATCTTTATCACACAAACTTTTCCCTCCAAGCTTTTGTTCAATATTGCATTAGCTCTCTTTACACTTTGTGAAGAGTATTTTTTTTTCTTTTTATTTTTTAATAAAATAGTTAAGTATAAATGTGACTTTTATTTGACTCTTTAATTTGGTCCACATTTTCACTCGAGAAAAAGAGGGAAAGCCCTGGTGCAAGAAGTTTCAAGCAAGAAGAATTTCCGTCGGAATTAGTCCGGACTTTTGTTGTGGGCTGACCTTATAAGCAAACTCACAGTTCACAGCAATATGTATTTCGTAATTTTATAGATCACCACCCGTTTGTTTTCCAATTATATAAATAAAATTAATTAATAAATATGTATTTCGTAATTTTAGATAGATAGATCACCACCCGTATGTTTTCCAATTATATAAATAAAATTAAAAACTTTATAAATGCAACTTTTCAACAAATATATATGTATTTCGTAATTTTATAGATCACCACCCGTTCGTTTTCCAATTTTATAAATAAAATTAAATATTTTAGAAATACAGCCTTTCGCCAGTACTGCACTGGGCTTTGCGTCATGTGGTAAGCGTGTCCGTTCTCTAATTATTACAGATACTACATATTAAAGTATGCCGCGTATTTCGTTCAGACCCTGTATACTCATATAGCTCAAGAAAAGCCCATTAGAATAAAATTAAAGATATATATCAAGTATTAAACGTAAATAACACACCTTATATTTTCACAAACAATAGTATATTAACTATATGTACATTGCATGTGCACTGCACACATCATCAGTAGTTCTTCTCTTCTTCTTCTTCTTTCTCAACCTGTATCCGTCCACTCCTGGACGTAGGTCTCTCTCAATCTTTTCCACTCGTCTCTATCTTGTGCAGTATGGACCCATCGCCTTCCCGCTACGCTTCTGATATCATCCACCCATCTCTTTGCAGGGCGTCCCACACATCTTTTTGTTTGTCTTGGTCTCCATTCCGTGATTTTGTGTGGCCATCTATCCTCGGTTTGTCTAGCTATGTGTCCGGCCCACGCCCATTTCATTTTTGCTATTTCCCATATAACGTCTCTTATCTTCGTTCTTTTTCTGATATCTTCGCACCTGATCCTATCTCTTAGTGAAATACCAAGCATGCTCCTTTCCATGGCTCTTTGTGATGTTCTGAGTTTATTGGCGGAAGCCTTGGTCAGGCTTATAGTTTCAAGTCCGTAGGTTTGGACTGGCAGAACACATGTGTTGTATACTTTAGTTTTTAGGTTTATTGGAATTTCCTTATTTCTAAGTACGTGTCCCAACTTGCCGAAAGCTATCCAGGCGAGCCTGATTCGTCTAGTAATTTCTGCATGCTGGTTTTCTTTTCCAAGCTTAATAACGTGACCCAGATATATATATATTCCTCTACGCATTCAATGTGGTTATTGTTTATGTATATGTTGGCATCATCAGGGCTTAGTATTTTCGTCTTGCTGTAATTCATTTTTAGACCTATGTCTGCAGATGTTCGGCCCAATTGTTGTAGCATTTCATTTAGTTCTTCAATGCTGTCTGCTATCAAGACTATATCATCAGCAAACCTAAGGTGGTTTAGTCTAGAACCATTAACGTTGATACCTTTGTTGTGCCAATCTAGCTGTTTAAAAACATCTTCCAGGGCCAACGTGAATAGTTTCGGTGAAATGACATCTCCCTGGCGTACTCCTCTTTGTAGTGGTATTTTGTCTGTTTTCGTGGTTTCATCAATTTTAATAAGTATTGATGCTTCCTCATAGATGTTTTGGATTATTTGTATATATCTAGAGTCTATTCGTGCGCTTTCTAGTGAGTTTAATATTGCCGTAATATCGATGGTGTCAAACGCTTTCTGAAAGTCAATGAAGGCCAGGTGCATTGGTACATTGTATTCCGTACATTTCTCTACCAGAGTACGTATTGTATGGATATGGTCTATCGTACTGTAACCCCTCCTAAAGCCGGCCTGTTCCACTGGTTGATAAAAGTCCAGTTTCCTTGATAGACGACTTGTTAAGATTTTAGTGAAAAGCTTATATAGGTGTGATAGAAGAGATATTGGTATCAGTAGTTACTATACCGATAGGTCCAACTCGCAACGGGTCATAGGCAACAATATACGTATGGAACGTAATTCGATGTGGCAACGTGTGTACGATGCCTATATTTAGTGACTTTCTTAAAATTTAAATTTATTTTGCAGAATTATTGATTTTTTTACTTTTATCTTTTAGAAAACGTTATTGTTTTTTTATTACTTAAAATTACTTTATATGAAAAATAGTATACCATAAAAGTGTAAACAAAGACAGTATACATTGAAACGAATATTCATTCAATTGTATTGCCATGAAATTGAATTTGTCAATCGTTGTTAAATTTGTTAAAATGAATAGATATTTATATTTATCGGAAAATACTAATACTTAAAGCAAACAAATAAGGTGTAGTGTTTTGTTATATTGATTATGCAGCTGATGCTTTCGTAACATGCTCATATTTGTATTATTTCAACTTATACTTCGGTCGATACATACCGACTTCCTTCAAACCAGGAGGAAGTTACAGTTGTAATTAAACTATACTTCCTTTTTTTTTATTACCTACGGATATTCACAATTCCAAAATACGTTACAATGTTGCTTATTTTAGATTGTAATTAGCTGAATTCTGTCGCAAAACTGATCTCTGCATTTTTAAAAATGCCAGAATAAAATTAACCCCTGCCATTATTATAATTTTACAAAGGAACAGACTAAGCCTACAGTTCATGTATAATACAGTGATAATGAAGACTGGAGCGTTTGTCGACCTACGAAGTTGTACTTTACTTGTTTATTGTTAATAAAAGGCTGATGGAAACATTACGTTAGATTTTGGTATCTGTATTATAATAACATCACGATAATATGTAGTAGAAATACAAATATGAGCATATTACGAAAGCATCAGCTGCATAATCAATATAACAAAACACTACACCTTATTTGTTTGCTTTAAGTATTAGTATTTTCCGATAAATATAAATATCTATTCATTCTAACAAATTTAACAACGATGGACAAATTCAATTTCATGACAATACAATTGAATAAATATTCGTTTCAATGTATACTGTCTTTGTTTACACTTTTATGGTATACTATTTTTCATATAAAGTAATTTTAAGTAATAAAAAAACAATAACGTTTTCTAAAAGATAAAAGTAAAAAAAATCAATAATTCTGCAAAATAAATTTAAATTTTAAGAAAGTCACTCAATATAGGCATCGTACACACGTTGCCAGATCGCATTACGTTCCATACGTATATTGTTGCCTATGGCCTGTTGCGAGTTGGACCTATCGGTATATATACTACTACATATATATCAAGTCCAATTGCACTGTTAATTTTTTTTTTCTTTGGAAACTATGTATAATTTTCGTTGCTTTTATAGTTCTAACAATAATAATAACAACAAATTTATTTTGGCACCTCAAGTTTTGGAAAAAATATATTGAAAAGCAAATGAAATAATATTGATTGTGTATGTACATTATATGAAGCTGTATTGTCCTGTTTAAAATGTTTTTCTTTTTCTTTTTCTGATATCAATGTCCAATAATAATCAGCAAGCATTTCACTGTTCCTAATATATTTTATTTATAACTTAAATTAAAAAGTTATTTATTAAATCACTTACTTGCTAGGAGCCACCTGGAGATTAAGAAATAGATCTTTTATTTCTCCGATTCACTAGCTACGGACCATTTTTGTTTACATTGCCTTAGCACATCGATCAACGATCCTGAGGAAGTTGTTGGTGTTGCAGATTTCACGAGATTGATTAAAAAGGTAACATTTTTAAATATCAACACTATTAAAAATTTAATTATCAATTATACTTAATAATACTGCTTTAATTAGTAGTCTTTATTACATTTTTGACTATCCAACGTATACTACTATATATTCGAGGGGGTATTGATATATAGTTAGCCTAGACCGGTTCCGTGGATAAAAAAAATATTGCGATACCATAGCAACGAAAATAGCATATTAGAAGTGTCAGTGTAAAGTATCACGTCAAAAAGTCAAACCAAAGCTGCGTAATAAAATTTAAAAAAAAAATATGTCGACCGAAATTGTGAAAAATCGAAAAATTTGAGTATCGAGCCATCATCAAGTACCTGTATTTGAAGGAGTTAACAGGTAAGCAGATTTACGAAGATATGCCTAATACCCTTGGCAATCAATGTCCTTCGTATGCGACAGTGAAAAAATTGATTGTAAGCTTCAAAAGTGGTAATCTTCCATTGAATATGAAGACCGATCTGGAAGGCCAGTTTCTGTGTCCGTCCCCTAAAATGTTTATGCAGTTCATGACATGATTTTGTCAGACCGTCGAATTGGGCTAAAACGAATATCTGAGGCACTGAATATTTTTATATGAACGAATCCATCATATAGTTCACGTCGATTTGGACATGAGAAAAATTTATGCAAAATGTCTGAATGTTGACCAGAAGCGTGCAAGTGTGGAAGCATCGCTTTCAATCTGTGCTCGGTTTGAAAGTGATGCAGACTTGTTAAGCCGTATTGTTACTATGGATGAAACTTGGGTACATTTCTACGACGCAGAAACAAAGCAACAATCGAAGGAATGGAGACACTCTGGTTCTCCAAGGCCTAAGAAGTTTCGCGTTCAATAATCTGCTGGAAAAGTTCTTGCTTCAGTTTTTTTGGGATTGTCATGGAGTAATCATAATTTTATTTTCTGGATAAGGGTAGAACAATAACTGGGATTTATTATTCCACGTTACTGACCACTCTACTGGAAAAATTATGGAGAAAAGATTCGGAAAGTTATCCAAAGGTGTTTTGTTTTTGCAGGATAATGCTCCTGCACACAAATCGCATGTTACCATGCAAACAATTCGTGATTTAAAGTTCGAATTACTCAAACACCCGCCTTTTTCACCAGATCTGGCTCCGCCCGACTATCATATCATGTCTTTCGTTAACTGAAAAAAAACTTTAAAGGTCGTATTCTAACGAAGAGGTGTGGAGGCCTGGTTTGCAGAGCAAGATACAATTTTTTTTGAAAGGTGTAGAGGCGCTGCAGGATCACTGAATTAAGTGTACTAATTTAGGAGGAGAGTATGTTGAATAATAAGATATTTTGACTTTCAAATTTTATTTGCTTCTATTGTAGGCTAAGAATTGTTCAATACATCCTCCTATATATATATATAAAAACAGGGTGTTCCCTGAGGTAACCGACAAACTTACACAATACGTTTTAGAGGTTATTCTTAACGAAAAAGTTCATATGCACTTTAGCTTAATTTTTTTTGTTCTTTAGATTTCAACAAAAGAAGAAAACTGTTTCAGTAACGTATTTAATCATGAAATTACATGACAAATAAATAAACAAATACTATAACACTTGCTCGAAATGTTCGCATCTTCTCTTTAAACATGTTGCTAGTCTTTGGGCCATATTCTGTTTCCAGTTAGTATCTGTAAGTTCATTTCGTAAGGAATCTACGCCTGCAACTATTCTTTCGATCAATTCCTCTCCAGTGTTCGCTTTCCGTTATACTAAACACGATTTTTTGGACAACTCCAAAAGAAAAAGTCCAAGAGCGAAAGGTCAGGAGAACGCGCACGCTATAATACCTCCTTTGCCTATCCACCGTCCAGAAAAATTTTAACATGTGCGTTTTCGGTTAAAATATTGCTTTAAAATTCAAAATTTACTTATAAAAATGTTATATAAAATATTTATAAAAGTTCTTGTAATAATGGATACTTTGATATATGTAACGTACAGTCATTGCCAGATAAATGTAGTATAACCCCAAATTTCATATATGCCAAAAAATAGAAATTTTTTTGTTGTAAGACGTGCTTCAGCTTAAGTAATGACTGGTTACATGTTTAGAAGGAAGAGGCGAACATTTCGAGCAATTGTTATAATATTAGTTTATTAGTTTGTTATGTAATTTCATGATTAAATACATTACTGAAACAGTTTTCGTCTTTTGTTGAAATCTAAACAATAAAAAAATATGCTAAAGTTTATATGAACTTTTTTGTTCACAATCACCTCTAGAACTCTAGAACACATGTAAGTGTAAGTTTGTCGGTTACTTCAGGGAACACCCTGTATATACATAGGAATTGACGAAAATTGTTAGGGAATCCAGCAAAAGCAATATCTTTATAAGTTAGTTCTTTATTTTTTCGTTCCAATATTTCGCATATGGTATGTATGCTTCATCAGGGTCACTTCAAGTATATGAATACATTTAGTCACATTTTATAAGGACAAGACGTGATTTTAAATATTTACGAATATGAACTATATTAATGGATACAATCACCAAATTCATTATTTACTCTCTAAGAACGTCATGCTATAACACTAATGCTATATATAAAAAACACTGTGACAATAAAGCGATGCCTGCAGATAAAACAGTATAAATGTTGGACATCATATTTAAAATCTTACACAAGCAACAAAAAGTAAAACACGAGTCAATCCGATTCTTTGTTTCACATGTCTATTGTCATCGATTGGAAAGTTAAATGGGGAAATGTCCATTATGTGGAAAATCAGATGGCGCATCGATAATTAGGTTGCCAACTTTCAGGCGCGAAGAGTCACGTGATTGAGTAATGCAACGAAAACTAAGGAGCACTTTGCACAAATCACATGTCCATTTCAAATGCGATGCCCCACACAATCACATTATCACGTTTTGTTGTATTAGCAACAAGCGTACCGGTGATAGTTAAATGTACGCGTTTACAATTCAAACCTCTGTGTGGATATGTCAAGCTTAGAGATTATTCTATAATTAGGTGTTTTCTTGGGCAATTAAGTCATATGTTTAAAATCTATACTAACTGATGAGATTGAAAGTTAAGACAATTTACATCGTGTGGTTAGGTTTATTTAAGAGCTACACTTAACAAGTTACACAATTGTGTTTAAGACATCATTCCTGCTCGATTCGTTGGTTAACAAGAGGTATATGTAAATTGTCTTAACTTTTAATATCATCAGTTAGTATAGACTTTAAGCATACGACTTAATTGCCCAAGAAAGCACCTAATTATACAATAATCTCTAAGCTTTACATATCCACACAGAGGGTTGAATTGTACACGCGTACATTTAACTATCACCTGTACGCTTGTTGCTAAATCAACAAAACGTGATAATATGATTGTGTGGGGTATCGCATTTGAAATGGACATGGGATTCGTGCAAAGTGCTCCTTAGTTTTCGTTGCGTTACTATAATACTATAATTGACATTTCACCATTTAACTTTCCACTCGATTACATTAGACATGTGGAACAAAGAATTGGATTGCCTCGTGTTTTCCTTTTTGTTGTTTGTGTAAGATTTTAAATATGATGTCCAACATTTATATTGTTTTATATGTAGTCATAATTTTATTATCACAGTATTTTATATATAGTATTAGTGTTGAACATAATGTCCTTGGAGAGTAAATAATGAATTTGGTGGATTTCCTAACAGTTTTCATCAATTCTTATGTTCTAATGGGAAAGATTCCTTCTCTTATATATATATAAATATATATATATATATATATATATATGTATATATATATATATATACATATATATATATATATATACATATATATATATACATATATATATATATATATATATACATATATATATACATATATATATATATATGGTTTTACTTTAAATAAATCTGGTCTGGTTTTACTTTAAAATATATATATTTAAAACAATAAAGGCATCATTTGCCGAAACATGTAGGGTTGTTTTAAATATATATATTTTAAAGTAAAAACAAAGATTGTTTTAAATATATACATTTTGAAGTAAAACCAGATCTTAAATCGCCAACTAATTGAATCTACCACTATATACATTGTGCTATGGATTTTTTCTTAAATAATATTTTAAAAATAATTTAATATAAATGTACATTATTTTTGAATTGTAGTGTATATTCAAAATGTTATTTTATGTGCAAAGATACAAAACTTGTTTTATGGTATCGTTCTCATGTTGAGAGGCCTTGTGTAAAATATCAGGGAGACAAAGATCTGCTTTAACACGAGAACGTTGTGTTTTTTGAAAGATATATATTATATAGTTAAAGTAGTTCGGGTTGTTTTTTGAGAGTGTCCATAGTTGATGGTAGGTATTTCATATTAATTCCCGATATTTCTACGAGATTGTTATTCTCGTAATTTGATAATTTAAAAAGATTTAACAACTGTTCTCGTATGTCTCCAAATTGTAAGTAGAATAATTTTTTTATGTCGACATAAATTTAAAAATCAGATTATCTTAATTGTAGTTCTATTGTTTTGGAACAAGTAGGAAATTGTTTTAAATAGTAAGAATAAATAATAAAGATTATTATTAGATTTCTATGTTATAAAAAATTATTATAAATTGTAAAATTTTGCTCGCTTGGAATCAAGGGTATTTTTTCTTGTGTTTGATGATTGCGCATGTGTAAAATTTTGCATAAAGCTACAAACCACCATTCATAGCAATATGTATATACATATATATATATATATATATATATATATATATATATGGTAAATTCAATTTGTTGGCGATTTAAGGTCTGGTTTTACTTTAAAATATATATATTTAAAACAACCCTACATGTTTCGGCAAATGATGCCTTTATTGTTTTAAATATATATATTTTAAAGTAAAACCAGACCTTAAATCGCCAACAGATTGAATTTACCATAACATACAAAGCTCACGAAATAATTATCTATATATATATATATATATATATATATATATTGAGGTAGGTCAAGCCTACCCCCACAAGAATCCCTAGTTTAGTTAAAATACAGATTATTAGTTAGAATGTAAAAATTAGAAATTAAGATAATTTTTTGAACTGAATTCTTCATCTGTCAGATCAATAAAGTTGATTTCGCGTTTTAATTGTTAGAAATTAATTTACATTATCATTTATGTTTATCTTTTCTTTTGCCTAAGTCATTTTATTTATATATCATGAATTACCGAAAACATTTCAACTTAATTGATCGATTATCAATGACATATACTTTAGAGAAAGCTGTACATTTTCAAATCAATAACCGTTGGAAATATCTCGACTATAAATCAGCAAAGAGATAAGACTTGTATGTACAAATAACTATTATTTATTCACAAGAACAATGTATATAATTTTTGTAAAGTAGCCATTTGGTTAAAATAATTAAATTGTCATTTTCATTAAATAAAAGTAACGAGATTAAATTAACAAATACTGATTGAACGAATAAGAAACGAGGATTAAAAACAAAAGATAGTGGGCGTCATTAAGTTGAAATTCTCCGAAAACCACGCCGACGTTTAATTAAGTGCTCCGTTTGAAAATAGAGAAAAAGTGGTAAATTAAATAGAAAAATATACAACACACATCTTAAAACATTACCAGAATATCCAGCAACATTTTAACGCCTTTTGGGAATCGATACTTCAACCAGTTCCGGACAAAACGGAAATTTCATTTCACCGAGGACAGCATCTTACGAGGCTACTATAGAGGTGACGCCATTCAACCACCCGCAAAACTTGTATCCTGCATTTTTGGAAACGAGAAGATTTTTGAAGAACCTGCCTCATCCCTTGGTCACTTAAGTATTTTGAAATCTCCTCTATAATTTTGAGAATTATATTAATTAATTTCTCGTAGCAAAACTTTGATTAATGTTTTTTTAAATGAATATACCTAATGGGTACTTTTACTTTTAAGTATTACGTAATTTAAGTTACGAAGAATACAGTTCAACTTGCGTTTCTCTCAGTTCTCAATTCTTTGTTTGCTATATTTTAATCCATTAAATTTTAATAGAAGCATCTATGTTTGTTTAAGAATTAAAGTAAAATTTGTCACATCTATTAATTTAACCATACATTTAGTTTACGTAGAGATAATCACGTGACATGATGCATGTTCATGAATATTAACTTTAAATTGTTTAACTTACCTGTGAAACAATATCTTCCATTAAAGCATTTACTTTATTCCTGTACTCACTCGTTTCATTTTTGTAGAATTATCCTTATTATTTAGACAAAATCACCATCATTTATTATGTTGGTCTTAAACAATTTCCATATGTATTTCTATTCGAGTCACCGATCCCACTAGTAAAGTGTATTCCAGATGCACCACACAAGAGTCACTATGTTCTTAAAAAGCTGGACATTTATACGTATAATTTTGAGCCCATTAATGAAAGAAACAATATAATAAACACATGTACACCTGTTGAGGTTATGTATACTTCGTTTGTAAACGAAAACTTTTAAATGTATCACCCACATGCAACATATGTAATATTCGAAACCTCTCCCTCTATATGTTTTATTCACAACTATATTTAAAGAGATTTAAAATACATTTCTTGGAAAATTAACCTATCGGTCTCCAATTTTAATCGTACAATATTAAAAATAGACAAAGCCTTTCAGATAAGCAAACAAGTATACTTCAATTTAAGAGAATAACAAGAGGTCTATTTAATATTGCAACTTAACTGCAATTGATCATATTGATTTTCACATTAATCCTATAGTTTCTTTAATAAACAATATATCTTTTTTATATATTACAACCGGCATCATATAAATATATATATATATATATATATATATATATATATATATATATATATATATATAGTTATATATGTTCAATTAGTTGGCGATTTAAGATCTGGTTTTACTTCAAAATGTATATATTTAAAACAATCTTACATCATATGATGCCTCTTTCAAAGAAATTTGAAATATAAAAATTTGAAAAAGGCATCATATGCCGAAAATGTAAGATTGTTTTAAATATATATATTTTGAAGTAAAACCAGACCTTAAATCGCCAACTAATTGAATCTACCATAACATACTAAGGTCAAGAAATTATTATCTTTATATCTGTATATATATATATAGTAGTAGTAAAACAAGTATGGGTAATATAGGAACAAGGAGAAGAACTGATTAAGAATACATTAAGAAATTGTAAATTTAAGTTAGTAAGAACCAAACCGTACATTATAAATGTTAAATATCAAATAAGACCTTAAATCGCCAACAAATTGAATTTACCATAACATACGAAGGTCACGAAATAATTATCTTTACACACACACATATATATATATATATATATATATATATATATATAAGTGATGTTATATATATATATATATACAGGTTCGGAAAGACAACACTTATAATCGGCAGTAAACCTATGTATAAAAACTCGGCGCAGTTGCCACTATCGCTAGTCCCCACCACGCATCAGTCTTCGATATACATATCTTTAAACTGTGCCACAAGTATAACTAGTCGTGCGACAGTACCAATCCAGCACTTATTGAGAGTGTACCTTCGCTGGTGTCAATTATATCGTCTTCATCCTTCCCGCGTTCATCCTTTCAATTATATCTTTCCATTTAAAATTTATTATAATTTTACCAGTTTCTTCATTATTGTTTTCATTTATTAATTCTTATGCTAGTTTATTCGAACACTTACTTTAATTTCAATTTTTCCTTATGAATTTTTTTTATTCGGTTTTCCTAGAAAAATCTTTTTGTTTTATTTTACTTTTAGAAACATCTTTTGATTTGCATTATAAGAATGCTTTTTGTTTGCGTTTTAGTATTCTATTTGAGAACATTGTTTTTTACGTATTGCATTGATTGTTGTAAGAAGTTTATTTAGTTGGAAAAGAAGTTTTAATTTAATTTTATTTATTTGATGTAATTTATTCAATTTTTATATTAAAAATTCCAAATATGTTAGTACATTGTTATGTTTTATTTTAAATGATGTTTCTTCCGCGAGAACGTACTGTTAAATGACGAGCGGAGGAGGAGCGTTGTGAACGCAAATGACGCAGGCGCACAATTCTTATAGCATGAGCTGTACGATATGGCAACGTGCTCCTAGAATTCTCCTGTTATACATGGAAAGCCGCATTTAAGATGAACCCTTACCATACCTGTATATATATATATATACAGACTGTCCCGTAAAAAACGCCAACATTCATAATTCCGTTATTTATTGTCCGGTTTTATTTAAACAAAAAGTAAATTTAATAGCATCAAAAACACTATAAGATAGCAGTGTTTTATTTGTTTTCAATTGTTTTCATTAATGTCAAACGACATTCAAGTTTTTTATTTTAAATGGCAACATATATATTTTTGGCTATATTCGGATTGTATTTTTTTTTCTGAATTCAACGATGTATAACATGTTTATTTTTGATAAACGTTTATTGCAAAAAAAAACTTTATAAATTTCATCTTTGTCTTCCATTATTTATAAATATTCGAATGTGTCATGAAACATTTGAAATGTAAGTATTATAAATATTATTATAAGAAACAAAATACTTTACAATAAATGTTGAAATTGCCCGCCACCTTGTTTAACACATATCGCACATCTCCTAATAACAAAAAATAAAAAAAAAACTTTATAAATTTCATCTTTCATTATAGTAGACTTGGCCCAGTCTACTAGCATTATGTCAATGTGCCTTAAGTGTCAGCTTGACTTTATTAAGTTTTCTGTATTATCCTGTTTGAACGTTTTGCAGCAAAAAAAAAGCGTATTTTCGTTAAAAATGAATAACAATGAATTAACGGACATGTTACAAGTGTTCTTTGAATGTAATAAAAATCGTCTTCAAGCAGTTCGTCGGTACAGTGCTCGTTTTCCGGAGAGAGAAGTTCCAGGTTCGAAAATATTTCAGAGAATTGAAAAGAATTTAAGAAATTATGGATCATTTACCAAACCAAAAACACAAAAACGGAAATTCTCCGAAGATAAGGAATTAGATGTTCTTCTTGCAGTACAGCAAAATTCACGAACTTCAATTCGCGAAATTGCACATAATATTGGGGTATCAAAAACTACAGTTCATGGTATTTTAAGAAAACACAAACTTAAACCGTACATAGCTCGAAAAGTTCATGCATTAGAACAAAATGATCCTGGCCGAAGAATCCAGTTTTGTCGTTTTTATTTAAATGCATTAGAACAAGACCCGAATTTTTACAGAAGGATAATTTGGTCTGATGAATGCACTTTTAGCAACAACGGTATTTTTAATAGAAACATACATCGACAGTGGAGTGCAGACAATCCGAGATTTGTAATTGAAAATAATTTTCAAAGAACAAGGTGGCGGGCAATTTCAACATTTATTGTAAAGTGTTTTGTTTCTTATAATAATATTTATAATACTTACATTTCAAATGTTTCATGACACATTCGAATATTTATAAATAATGGAAGACAAAGATGAAATTTATAAAGTTTTTTTTTGCAATAAACGTTTATCAAAAATAAACATGTTATACATCGTTGAATTCAGAAAAAAAAATCCAATCCGAATATAGCCAAAAATATATATGTTGCCATTTAAAATAAAAAACTTGACTGTCGTTTGACATTAATGAAAACAATTGAAAACAAATAAAACACTGCTATCTTATAGTGTTTTTGATGCTATTAAATTTACTTTTTGTTTAAATAAAACCGGACAATAAATAACGGAATTATGAATGTTGGCGTTTTTTACGGGACACCTGTATATATATATAAGTGATGTTATATATATATATATATATATATATATATATATGTGTGTGTGTGTGTGTGTGTGTGTGTGTGTGTGTGTGTGTGGGTGCGTTCGTGCGTGCGTGCGTGCGCGCGCGCGTGTGTGTGTGTGTGTGTGTGTGTGTGTGTGTGTGTGTGTGTGTGTGTGTGTGTGTGTATATAGTAGATTTAATTAGTCGGCGATTTAAGGTATGTTTTACTTTAATATGCATATATTTAAAATAATCTTATATGTTTCGGCACATAATGCCTTTTTCAATACTAATTAAATCTACTATAATATACAAAGATCAAGAAATAATTATATATATATATATATATATATATATATATATATATATATATATATATATATATATATATATATATATATATATATATTAAGATAAGCAGAAACAATTACAGTTCATTAGAATAGCAACTCAGCGATGAGAATCATTGAAACAGCAAAAAAAGAGAAGGGGCTCCAACGCGCCATAATATCTTACCTATCTACAATTATTATTCGTTTTATTTTAAAATCGAACTCTTTATGAAATTACACGAAGAAATCATGCACGAATGGTCACGATCATCAGATAAACATTAATAGACGGCCATCATCTGCGAAGAAATGATCGTTCATTGTTCCTTCACCCAACCATTGCTCTACCATATAATCAAATCGAAATACATTTAACGCAAGAGCGAGGAAACAACGGTCGGTCTCCAATTTGTTTCATTCAACCATAATTGTAAACGTGATCGTTCATATTAGGCCTTTGCCTAATGTTACAACTAGATTCTACACAATCATACAGTGAAGATCAAAATGAAATGACACAGAAATCGTGAAAAGAATAAAAAGACCGGCTAGTTTAGATATCACTTCGTGAACTTGAAATGGCATAGTGTTTTAACATAGTGTCTTGCTTTATAGATCTTTTCAAATGTATCATGAAAAAGAGGCATAGAACTGGTTATTACCGTAATTCCACATGTAATTTTCGACCTTATCTGAGGTATTTTTAATTATGCCATGGATTAGTATTCTTAGATTAATTCTATACCATTCCCAATGTTGGCTAAAGAAACTATACCCCTGCAGTAGACATTAAGATATATAAATTAATGTCTTTATTTTAGTATAATTTCTAGATGTTCCTTGAAGACGATATCAACGGACGTAAAATACGCCAACGTTAATTATAAAATCTTCTCTAACATAACCTTGACAATTTTTCTTAGATTTAACAATCGGTGTTATATACATAAAAATCGAAAAAAGGTAATCAAGATTTTTTAATACATTTTTTCAAACATACAAAGACAATAAAGCTTAGTTTTAAAAGCAGTGATAAAGTATATACATGCGATAATACGTATATATTAAAACATATCTGTGTACGAATACATGGATACACAATGCATACTAATTCGTATTGGAGATTTCAACATACAGACACGTGCTTCAGATTTTCCTTGTCCTTTTTTCACCATACAACGGAAATAACTATCTTCAGGCTGCTACACCGCTTATATTAGACTTGTACGACAAATGTCCCTTAGAAACATCTCACGACATTCGACGGCCAAGAGAGGCACGTTGGTGACGACAGTTTCCGTAGGTAGCAGCTAAGCTACCAAAAGAAAACTCTATGCGTTAAAATGTGTAATCTAATACTCGTGGCCTTGATGGCTTCTATCTATATATCTATTCTAATTCTTTGGGGTAGACACCTGTAAGTCCAGGCATTTGAGCACAGTGCTCTTTGTACGACCTCCAATAGATCTCTCAGTTCCACTCTGCTAGTCTTGAGTTGTCGATAAACGTCACTATCCTCAGTGAAAATTTGAGTACCTTCGTAGGATACAATCGATCTCTTCCGAAATGTTTCTGTCTGAGTCCCTTCAGATCCTCACAATTGCATATTACATGAAGGCTAGTTTCCTCCAGTTTTTCACATCTCCTACACCAGGGCTCCTTAACAAAGCCCATGGTGTACAAATACTTCTTTAAAGGATGATCCCTGGTTATTAAGCCGGTGACAATTTTAATTTCTTTTTTTTTTTACTACGAATTAGGTTATCTAAAAAGCTTAGCATTCAGCTCCTCTAGTAGTGCCTTAGTACGGAGTTGAGCTCCGTTAACCTCCATTTCTTTTTATGTTGTCTTTCTAGCTATGACAAGTTATCCCTTCTAGCAGAATGCTTGGCGATTCAACATACAGATTCTAGCTCTATGAAGGTCCTCTTAGAACCTTCCTCTCATTACCTTTAATCTCCTCATATCCTGGCACCATATCATTGACACGGTATTGCCTTGTGCCAATCTACTGAGGACCTGTTTACAATGTTCACCAGTTTAGACCTGGTAGATGGTTTTATAATAGCTTTAACAGCCGCCTGACTAACAGTTATTATGTTGATTTTTTTTTCGCTCAGTCTGCTTCCCGAATTTCCTTGGCGCAGTGTGCGACTGCAAACAATTCAGCCTGGAAAACCATCTTATTTACTCAGACTTAATGATATCTTTCTTCTAGGGCACATTCCACCTATACCTGCACCTGTGCTGCGATTGTATTGTGATCCATCCGTGTACTAGATGCCGATACCCCAATCGCTAGAGCGACTTTTCGCCTGTTCCCTGGTCGGTATAGCTATGTTCAGCTTGACTGTGAACATAGTCTCAGCTGCCATACTGTCCGCCAACATTCATAATTTTGGCTCTCCCAGTACAGTTCCCGTGATATCTGTACGCCCACCTACAACCTTATTAAGGCACCATAAGCCACTGGCCTTCATCCTTAGGATCGCAACCATGGCTTTCGCTTTCACAAATAGTTCTAGCGAAGGGAGACCTACGATGGCCTCCATGGCGGCGGCTCCCGTGATCCCTAACAGAGCCTGTCGCTGGAGAGTCATAAGGAGCCATGTCAACTTCGTCCTCCTCCACCAGACAACTGCCCCATAGGTGATCATTGATCTGACTACTGCTGTATATAAGCAGTGTACCACACTTGATTGTAACCCCAGGTCTTGCCAACAGCCCTTCTACATCTCCAGAGGAGCTGCGTCGCCCTGTCCGTCACTTTGATTAGGTGTCTGCTTCAATTCAGTTTCACATCAAGTGTATACCTTGTCAGCTTTTACCAACAAGAAAATTTAGTGTCCTCATGTTGGTCTCCTTTTTACATGGCACATAGTATCCGACTAAACAATAAAAAACAAAATCATATAAATGTTAAGCATGGTTCTTAGCTATTCAAAATGCTTGTTTGTTGAAATGAGAAACAGCGTTTTATGTTAGTCGAAAAATCTGTAAATTCATAAACCAGGTATCTTTAGATTAGGACGGTTCTCTTGTTGATACAGCGCTCTCTACTTGCATTTGCTTCCAATAGTTCTCTAGATTCCCTATAATCGTTTACTATGAGTATAAAAGTATTGCCAGAAAGCATATATTTTTTATCGTTTTGAACTGATTAATTATCTTTCATTAAATATTTTCGAATTACACACTTTTTACTTCCAATGACCACCGAAATAATCAATAAAAACTTAATTTAATATATAAAACAACTTCCCATCACGGAAACCGAATATGAAATATCAGTCATTAATTTAAAAATGACCGATCCCAAACAACAAAAGCAAAAATTGTTTCGTTATTTATTACTTCCATCATTTGATTGCCTATTCGTTTTTTTTCTCTTTTTAATACGACCATTTCGTTTCGATACAAGCGTTTCTTTTTTTATAATCGTCGACGTAATTGTATTTCTTCTGTTATATTCATTTATTTCAAATGTTTTATCGAAACGAAATATCATTTTATATCGGCTTAATGGCGAATTCAGTATGGAATGGACTTTGCGGTTTCAGTTTCATCACGTATACAATTGGTATGGCTGTAAGAGTTGCTGCCGCATTCAGATATAGTTAGAAGTTACATTTACTTGCTCGGCATGTTTCTTCGTATTAAGTAAATTAGTAAAATAGCGGTATCGTTGAAAATGATAAGGTCCGTTGAAATGAACGGTAATGCACTTTAACTCAAAGTAATATGTTTTTATTAAAGGTTTCAAGCAACTTTGTGTGAAGCAAACGAACGATTTTGTGTTATAAGGTTATTCGCACGAGTAATACATAATTGATAATGACCGCATGTTTTTTCTTATTTTCAACTGTAATAATAATTGAATAGCGCTTACCTCATGCATTATAAATATCGTGGAATGCAATACTTAATTACCAAGCGCACAGACAAGCATTAATATTACAAAATTGAATTCGATATTAGCCTAATGAAATAATTATTGTATAAGACAATGCAATAATGCTCCCACAAATAGATCATTGTGAATAATTTATATAAAAATATATATATATATATATATATATATATATATATATAATATTCATATTATGTATTCTCTTGAAAAAGGCGTATACAGCCGAAACATGTAGAGTTTTTTAAATACATATATTTTGAAGTAATATACAGACCTTTAATCGCTTACTGATTAGGTTTACCATATATATATATATATATATATATATATATATATATACATAACTAGCTCTGCGAACCTAGTAGGTCAATGGCTTGATTAATCGTTCTTTTCCATAGCTTTCTATCTCTAGCTTTTACCTTCCATCGGACAATTTTCAATATTTCTATGTCCTTCTCTACTTCCTCCTTCCACCTTGCTCTCGGTCGACCTCTCCTTCTCTTTCCTCCAATACTTCTTGTCAATAATGCCTTAGGTATTCTTGCTTCAGACATCCTCTCCATGTGTCCTAACCATCGCAATCTTTGTGCTCTTATGACTCCTATTATATTTATTTCCTTGTAAAGTTCTCTCACTTCATCATATGTTCTCCTTATCCATATGTCTCCTATTTTCTTTCCGCCAAATATCCTCCGAAGCACCTTCCTTTCCCACACCTCTAACCTTTTTTCTTCCGCCTTATTCAATACCCATGTCTCACACGCATACGTAACTATTGGTCTTATTACAGTCGTATACATTTTAATCTTTGCCTTTCTCGATACATTTTTGCTTTTCAATATTCCATTAAGGCCTCCTACACATCGACTTCCTGCCAATATTCTCGCTTGTATTTCTGCGCTCACGCTCTCCGGTTTCCTGGTAAATACACTTCCCAGGTAAGTAAATCGATCCACTTCTTCGAATTGATATTCTTTGCCTCCTGTAGCTGTTACCTTTAGGTGATTTCCCTTTTGAAACTCTTTCCGCGTCCATATATTTGGTCTTTTCCTCATTTATATATAATCCCATTGCTCTTGCTTTTTCCTCCATTCTCCTCAATGTACACTTTAATTCTTCCTTACTTCTTGCCAGGATCACCAAGTCATCGGCAAATGCCAAACACTGATGCCTCCTCTGATATAATAGCCCATTCCTACTAATATTGGCTTGTCTCATAGCTTTTTCCAATACTATATTAAAAAGAGCCGACGACAGTGGGTCTCCCTGCCTAACACCTTCTCTGATTTTGAACTTTTCAGATGTTTTTCCTAATATTCTGACCATACTTTCTGTTCCTTGCAAGGTTATCTCTATCATTTTTACTAGTTTACTGTTAACTCCTAGCTCTTTCAATGCGATATAAAGTTCTTTTCTCTTCACCTTATCGTATGCTTGCTTGAAATCAAAGCACCATCGTTGGTATCTCGTACTCATGACTTTCAGCTTGTATTTCCTTTAGCGTAAAAATTTGATCGATGGTGCTCCTACCCCTTCTAAAACCACATTGGTACTCACCAATCATACACTCCGTTTGCTCCACCAATTTATTCTTTATATGTGTTGCCATTATCTTATACGCCACATTTAGTAGGGACACACCCCTATAATTGTGGCATTCACTTCTATCTCCTTTTTTATGTAACGGACAAATTATTGCCTGCGTCCATTCTCTCGGTATTTTCTCCTGCCTCCATATTTCTTCTATTAATTTTTGTATACGTTCCATTAAGCTTTGCCCTCCATATTTAAACGTCTCTGCCGTTATTCCATCACTACCCGGGCTTTTGTTATTTTTAAGCTTTCCTATTATTTCTTCAATCTGTTCTTTATTTGGAGGAGGCTCTCCTTCCTGACATTGAATTTCTTGCAATATACCTTCATCTTCGCCTCTTTCAGTCTCACTTTCCCCATTTAATAACTGCTCAAAATATTCCTTCCACCTGTTTAAAATTTCCTCATCTCCGGCAAGAATTGCTCCATTTTCATCTTTGTAAAATACCGTCTTGCATTGAAATCCTGTCCTTTCATTTCTTATTCCCTGAAACAAATTTCTAATCTGGTTATTTCTATAGTTCTGCTCTATATCCTGGATTACATCTTCACAGTGCTCTCTTTTCTTTTCTCTCAAAATTCTTTTTGTTTTCTTCCTTTGTTGTTCATATTTCATTCTTACATCTTCTGTCTTTTCCTTTAACATCCTCAATCGCAGTTTCTTTCTATATTCTAGTTCCTTTCTACACTCCTCATCGAACCACTTCTTTCTTTCTTGCTTTATTTCCTTGTTACAGCCTCTGGCTGTTTTTCCCATTTGTTCCCTCAATTCCATCCATTCTAACTCGTTTCTTATATCCTTCTCATATTTTATTTGCTCTTCTTTACTTTTTAGCCTCATTGCCATTTTATTTTTCCTATTCCTTCTCCTCTGATTTCTAATATCCGGTATCACCTGCATCATCCTTGCGCCTACCATAAAATGGTCCGTGTCGGCATCCGGACCCCTGTATGATCTTATATTCCTAATGGCCCTTTCCTCAGGCTTTTCAATCAGAAAATGGTCAATTTGGTTTACAGTTTTTCCATCGGGTGATCGCCACGTTCCCTTATAAATCTCTTTCCTCTGGAAATACGTACTAATAATAACCAAATCTTTTTCTTTCGCAAAATCTATTAATAGCATGCCATTTTCGTTTGATCTTTCATGTTTACTGTATGCCCCTATAGTTGGTCTATATTCACTTTCCCTACCTATTTTAGCATTTGCACCACCTAACATAATTTTCATGTCATATTTAGGTACTTCATCGTATGCCCTTTCCAATTCGTTATAAAATTCTTCTTTAACTTCTATTCGATATTAGCCTAATGAAATAATTATTGTATAAGACAATGCAATAATGCTCCCAGAAATAAATCATTGTGAATAATTTATATAAAAATTAAATTATTTAATATCAAGGAATTAGAGATAATTTGAAAGATACTGTTCGGTCAATATATATTTAATTTGTATTTTTAGTTTTATTTAAATATAATCAGATAGATTTAGTTGTATTTAGTTTATATATTCAATCATAGGTTTAAATTGAATATCAATTGTAAATATTAATTGAATAGAAAGGTCTTGGAGATTCCCACATATTTAATTTTGTTAATTACCTAGGCCTGGTAAGGTATTATATTGCTTTATGCATTGTTTTGTTTTCTACGGCCATAAAACTATTCAATACAGGCACAACCTTCTTTTAAATCCGTTCACTTGCCTTATTACATTTTTCCTGTATTCTTCGAATACTGTACGTTATCTCTAGCCCACTTCCTGTTTATTGTAATTTACTTTCTTGATAGATTGCCATTCCATAACTATTGTATTGTGTATTTATTATTTAATATTTATTTTATTTCCCCATAATTAAGGTTTCATATGCATTTTGTTTATTTAATACATTTATGACTAGAGCTGGGGATGTTTGCGGTGTGCCAGGATAGTATTCAGTTAAACGCACGAATATAATGACCTTGTTTCGATCGGTGATGCATGCGTGATTTTATTGCTTTACATGCATTCGCTATTTATATCACTTAGGTATGTCAGTTATGTGTACTGTATATAAATAACACACTTACCTTATTTACGATTATTATAGCATAGCGCCAAGTGGATAAGACTTGCAGTAAGTTTATAGCATTAGATACGTTTCCATATTTGTAGCGGTGAGCGATGTACGCCGTGATGAATAAATTTTTTTATATTTTGAGAAAGACCGCTCGACATCTACGGATGTAACGCACGCACAATTAAAAGTAATCTTTATAGATAGAAACCGAATCTACACTTGCACCATTAATAATTTGTTTTAATCTGGTAAAATCAAAATCATTGTTTATCACACTCTCGAACTTTTCTATTACATTAACATTTTTGTTGTCATTTACTGCGCATAGCTGGGCGTGTACATCGTCCAGTATTTGCAGTGACTCCGCTAACGATAATGCAGTATTTTGAAATTTCTCGATTGCGTTAAACAATCCTATATGATTGTTATAAATAGTTTGTAAATCTGCATCAAGGGAAGGGTTTTGAAAGAGTCTCTGGCTTTCCTTAATGGCTACAGCTTCGGCAGGGTTGAATTGTAGAACCACAGATTTTATTTGTTGGAAATACTTGGCATAATAAAATGCCGCCTTTAACCAACTTCCCCAACGTGTAAGGATTGGCTCTGGTGGTTCGGGAATACCAGGGCACCGACTGTGAAACCCTCGAATTCGTTTAGGAGATTTTAGAAACACTTTTTTTGTGGTTCCTATTAATGCATCCACCTCTGGATAACATTGCCGAATAGTTTGTGCCACAAGGTGTAAAGCATGAAGTTTACATGTCACATGCAAAAGTCTCTCACAATCTGCTTTAAGAGAACGGCCTACAGAACGCATTGTCGCAGCACCATCGCTCATAAACATCAGGAGTTGCTTAGTTGAAATTTTTGTAGCGTATCGAGCACTACCTTCGTAATTACTTCGCTAGTGCACTTTTCCAATCTTTTGCTGGCTAATAAAATGGGAAATGTTGATTTGACAGGATCTAGTACACGCACTATAATATTCACAATAGAATGTTTTTTTCGATCTGTCGTTTCGTCGACACATACCCATAACTGTTTATCATTTACTACTGCTTTCATTCTGTTTTCAATGTCCTCACGCACAATTGGTAAATAGGTGAGTAACGTTCTCCGTGACGGTAGCTTTTTTGTTGGAATTGTATTTATTCCAAAAGTCGTGAAAGGCTTTTTTTATCTAGCAGGTGAACTGGCACATCGCAGACGAGTAGCATTGTCAATAAATCGAAAATGAATTGCGTTTTAGACAGCACATTATTTTTTTTGTCTTTGTGGTGTACACTTTCAATATGTCTTTTACAGTCGTATTTGTCCCAGCAAAGTAACTGTTTATCGCATAATTTACAAACCACTTTTGCTCCATTATAATACAAATCGGGAAAGTCTCGGATAAATTTCTTCACGTCGTTATACAATGGGCGCTTTCTTGGCTTGGGCACGTCCGTCATACTTATTAAATAGAGCTCAAGACAACACACGATCACGTTGCCAGTTCACGACTAACTAAAATGTTTCGCTGCATCGTGTTTATACGCTGGTGGGGATGCACTACATACGGTCCTGCCGTACCGCAAACATCCTCAGCTCTATTTATGACGTTGGTAAACTACAGCATACATTTTTTCTTGAATAAGGGTAACATATTTGTATGGCAATTTCTGTATAATCAAGGAAGTTGTTTTCTCCCTCTCTTGTAACTGGCAGGGACAAAACTTTCTTGGCAAAAATAAGTTAAAGCAAAGTTTAGTTACATCCCAGAAATCAGCGATCTTACTACAAGAAAATATTATGTATTAGTCACTTTCTCGGCCTTTACTATTAAGACCAGATTAATGCATTTGTATTAAGTTTAACGGAACTCCAAGATTAAATTAATTAATTGTAAATATATTAGTGTTATTCAAAACCATTGCATTATTTCAACTCAAATAGTTCGGTCGATACATACCGAAAACTTCCTTCAAACCAGGAAGAATAAACAGATACTTTCTTCATTCTTGTGAATATTTAAACCTTATATGATTGGAAAGGTACATATTGCTATGAACTGTGGCTTTGATATTTTTTATACCACCATTCACGACAAATCTATCCAGCTAGGATATTCAGTCGGTTTATTTCCAAAAAATGGGACGACTTTCCTCTCAGGGTTCCAATTGGAAACGTGGTTGTCTCTTCTACAAATTTATAAGGCGCCAGTAAAAGAGTATTGACAAATGTTATAATTATATCTTTAAGTTACTTATAAAACTCGAGATGAAAAGGTCAATTCAATAATAATCACAATATAAAATTTAAATTAAAATTTAATACAAAAATTTAAAAAAAATAAAAATCTTTATAGAGTACAAGACTAATATTGCATCATTTAACAACATTATAAAGGTAAAAATAACTCACGGAAATGACCGCAGCATGCGTTCAAGAACCTTTGTGAATGCCGAACAAACTAAATTACAAAGAATATTTTTTATTTCTCCCCAGAGAAACAATATAAATAAACCAACTTGACAGCTCGAACAGAACTCTAAAAAAACATGCGCAATAACATGTCCAAGAAAAAATGCCCTTGAAATACCAACGTGCAAGATTTTACATTTACAGTTTTTTTTACTTTACTTTAATGTTAAAAATCTTCTTTGTCATCTATATTAAATAACTAAGACTAAATCTCAATACGACAAAATTAATACAATAAAAAATACAATATTCAATTCTTTTAAACAAATAAGATATCTTATTTAAAATGAAGAATGTGAATTTGGAACATGAAGAAAAAGTGGAAGAAAATCTAGAAGATGAGATAACTATGCAAGAATTGGAAGACGTAATATGAAAATTAAAGCACAAGGATATAACCAGATAACAACAAAGATGATCAAAAGCATGGGAGAAACAGGAAGACAGTTGTTTTTGAAAATTCATGATAAAATATGGAAAGAAGGGAACTTTTCAGAAAACTGGCACAGGGCATTAATTAATAGTACCTATCTATAAAAAAAGGAGACAGGAGAGACTGTAACAACTACAGGGGCATAACACTACTGAGTACAGTCATGAAGATATTCAAGAAAATTCTAGATGGAAGAATTAGAAACATAGTGGATTAGTACATTAAACGAGGCGTAGAGTGGATTCAGATAGGGGAGAAGTACGCAAGATCATGTTTTCACGCTGAACCAGATAAACCAAAAAGCTATGTGTGAGAAAAAAACCGAATTTCAAGCGTTCATAGACCTGGAGAAAGCGTTCGACAAAACACCGAGGGGAAAAAGTATTAAATATTTTGAAAGAAAGAGGAGTAAGTGTTAAAATAATAAGATTGATACGAAAAATGTACAGTAACAACGTTAACACCATAATTAATAATAATATAAACATTTACATACCCTACACCCAAGGATTGTATAAGAACATAGGATAGCCAGATCCCTATACAGGCAGTGTTGTTCGCATCGAGCCGTGACTCCGCCTCCTGTGACGTCACAAACGGACCAGTCGCACCGATAAATAGTTGGGGTCTTGGGTTGCTTGAGTTAAAGTAAAGTGTTTTAATTTAGTTTTCGCCATTACTCTTTGTAAATTAACGACTGAAATGCCGGGACGTCGTTGTGCTGTAGTTGGCTGTAATAACAGTCGTATTTCTACGAAGATTACCAATAGAGAAATCATTTATCACAACTTTCCAAAGGCGACAAACTTCGTATCCGATACTGTCCGTAAAGAATGGATAAGGCGCTGCAAACGAGCAGATAAGTGGAATCCAAATACTAGCCAAATTTGCTCAATCCACTTTAATGCAAACGATTATGAACGTGATATGCGGAACGAATTATTAGGTAATAAATGTATTTATACGTTATGAGATAAATTATTCTAATACATAGTAATTATTGCTAGGGTTACCTGTACGAAAACAGCTTAAATACACTGCTGTGCCTGCTGGAAAGAAAGAGATAAGAAAAGAACCTTTAGAAAGTTTGATTGAATTAACCAATGTAGAAGTAAATTCCTGTTATAAAATTTCTGAAAAGCATATTACAGTTGAAAAGAGTAAAAGACAAAATGTAAGACTAGCGGCTGAATTGTTATCACATAAGACCGCCCAGGCATTATTACGATACAAACCAGGCCCTGATAAAAAACTTGCTGAAGATGTCGGAATGTTCATAGACAATATTAATTCTTGGTTTGATATTTGTAATAGCCATGTGAATAGCTCTCCTGGCCCTGACCCTATGAAAGCCCCTTTTGGAATTTATTTACAGGACCAAGAACAACACTTAAATAAAGTTAGAGATTTAATATTTGACATGAGAGCTGAAGGAAAAAACACTTTGCAAATTTTTCAGAAAGGAATAATAATTTCTATAGAATCGTTGAAACTACTTTTACGAGATATGAAGACCGAATTTGAAGAGGTACATTATATATGTACTCATAAACTTAATCAGGATTGTTTGGAGAATTTTTTCTTCCAGCTTAGATGTCGAGGGCCGAATGAACATCCATCTCCATTGGAAGTCATCAAAAGAATAAGAATGATTATTCTTGGGAAGAATCCTGGTATTTTAGAAGCACAGGTAGGTACATAAAATGTGTTTATTAATTCTTTACATATTCCTAGTATTATATAGGTACCTATCTACATAGCTATACTTTTTTTAAAGGTGAACACACAAGAAGCTGTTCCTGAAGAATATATAGTGGCCACAGTTTTGGAACAAGTGAAAGTTTCACTTGAATTACCGGAAGAGAAGTTTGACAGCAATGCAACTCAAAGTAGCAATGGAAGCGATTTCATCATCAGGGATTTCAGAAATATCTGATGCAAAATCACCAGAAACAACGGACGATGCATTTGAGTACATTGCTGGTTTTATAGCGAAGAAATTTAAAAACAGTCATCCCCAACTCGGCGATTATACTTAAAATTAAAGCCGATCACGCCTACAATTTACCCTCATGGGTACAACAGCTCGCTTTTGGTGGTCTTATTAAGCCCTCAACAGATTTCTTAAGTACCATTAAACAGTGGAACAAATATTTTGAGATATATCATGGCGATAATAAACTGCGGAAAGAAACACTGGTTGTTAAAAGACTAGCTTTAAAAATTAAAAAGCGAGAAAATTTGTGCTTTGTTATTATAAAATTATTTTGTAAATTAAGAACTGTTATCCGTATGAATTATTTAAATACAAAAAGAACCCTTGACAATGCTAAAAAATCGAGTAAACGTAAGCTTTCTACTAGTACACCGTCAGACACTGTACGAACACTAGCTAAAAAAATGCGAAAAACCACTACTTGATTCGTTTTTATTTAATTACTGCGTAATAAAACATTGCTATATACTGACTCTTTTAATTGAAAAATATATATTTTTTGCTTTGTATAGAGAATACATGCTCATCGGCTTTCTTTATTTATGTTTATGTACCTAATAAATGTGTTTATTTGAAGTTGGAAAAGTTTTTTTTTAAATTATACACCAGAGTATAACCTTATGGCAATAAAAACGTGTATTATATTTATAACAGTACACTGACGGATATGTTATTATCAAATGAAATATTATATACCATAATAATAGCAGTAATATAACTCGATAATTAATTGTTGTAGTAGCTAAACACATTTTATAAGGTGCTTTACAGTAGTGAATGCGTTCAATCTGGTCCGTTTGTGACGTCATGGCTCCCCACTACGCGGCGAAAATATTGCGGGATCGAGCAATCCTATGTTCTTATACAATCCTTGCCCTACACCAATGTATGGTAAATGGGTGCAGATTATACATACATACATAAACATTTACATAATATAAACATTTACAACGCAAAACGGTCTGAGACAAGGAGGCAGTTTAAGCCCAATGCTTTTCGTAACATATATGGATGAAATAATAAAGAAATGTACAATAAAAAGTAGTAAATTTAATGTTGGACACTTACAATTATAAAGAGTAGACATCTCGGAGGAAGTTTTCGCAGATGATGGAGACTATACGAGTAGGTTTTCGTGGTTTTCCTTCTCGATCAAGGCGAATGTCGACAGCTAAACATCTTAAATTATTCCACGGGCACAGGCGTAATAATAACTCATAGCTTGCCAATGCCCCCTGTAATTGGCTTTAAGCTGCTGGAGGATGCTAAGGCATGAATTATTATTATTAAACTTGAATATATAAATTAAATAATGTAATTTTAACCATGATAACTTCATATATATTTATGTGACAGATAAATATCTATATACTGTCATTTTTATTATTTAAAATTCTTTTAAAGAGGCAGTAATTGCCAAAACATGTAAGAGTTGAATTATTTCAAGTATATACATATTGTAGCAAAAACAGACCCTAAATCGCCGATTAACTAAATCTCCTATGATAAACAAAGGCCAAGAAAAGAAAGAAATAACTATATATATATATCAATTGATAAATTCTTGGAGTTTTTCAGCTCTTACATGAAATATTAAATATATATATATATATAATATATATAATTTAAACGAAATTATCGACGATAATATATTGAATAAAATAAATTAAAAGCGGGCAAGCGGGCAAGGATAATAAAATTGATTAGATTTAAATCTAATTAATTTTATTATCCTTGTAAATCACTTTTATTATTTTTTTCAACTCTACATTTTTATCTCCGGAAGAAGCAACAAAGTTGTTGCGAAATATAGGGATAACTAATAAATGAGTTTTTTAATTGACAGACCGCTTGTCCGCTTTTAATTTATTTTATTATATAAAACATACGAGACACGTAGACAAGAAAGCTATAAAATATAAAAAATTACGAGATTACATACTCGTAGAAATATCGGTAATAAATAAACAACACCAACCAACTAATTAAGATCAAATTCAAACCCGAAGTTACTTTAAAAAGATAAATATAAATCTTCTTAAATAAAGTATACGTTCTTGTCAACTGTTAACTTGTGTCTGACTTCGCTTACGCTTCTAACATATTGTCGTGCCTCACACGGCGCAAGACATGAAATATACATGAATACATATGGATATACACAAATATCCAAAATAATATTACATTCATTTTTAAATAAATTTTTACTATTTATGGGGAAAAATCCATAGCAATGTGTACATGTGTGTATATAGCTTTTGCCTTTTGCAAATTATGATCTGATGAACTTAAGTAGTACTTAAACGAGACTCGTTTACTTTTTTGTTAAGAATTTCTTTTTTTGCACTGTTTTAAATAACAAGGAAAACAAGTTTATGTTCGTACTATAGGTAATGCGAAAGAGGTTCGGTAATTAGTGACCATAGATAAGAAAACACTTTTTGACAAACGTAACTTCTTGTAACTCATTACATTTAATCCACCGATATTTCTTTTCATTCCTTCAAAAAAGTAAGGTTTATCAAATTATATGTGTTAGTTTGAGTGATTGCCTCCTCATTTAACCCAAATCTCTAGCCATCGAGCGAGGTGCTTTTAGGTTGAGTAAAAGGAGAAAGTTTTAGAGATCTGTGAACAAGCTGGATACGGAGGCAGTTCAAAATGTAATTCAATAATTTTCGTCATTGAAGCAGTCGCCATGTGAACACGTGCATTATCCTGAAGAAAAAGCACTTGTTTCTTCTTTAAATGAAACCTTACGTTATTCTCGTTTTACCTTTTCGAATTAAATTTTAATAAATTAAAATTTTCGATTAAGAGAATTCCACTTCCGTCCCAAGAAAAGTAAGCCATAATTTGTCTGGCCGAGTCATTGTTTTCTTCGGAGTACCAGCCTCAGTTCATTCTTTCCAATGTTTCTTCATTTTAGGTGTATAATGATGTATAAGGTGTCATCAACCGTTATTATTCGGCGCTAAAGATCCTTCTGGTCATGTCCTAACTTCTCTAGATTCAGGGCTGAAATGCTTTTTCTTCCGCGTTTGTGGTCAACAATCAACAAATGCGGCACTCAAGAATTAGGGGGAGATGGAATGATGGTTTACCGTCCTTAATTACTTGATCTTGCTCCACGTGACTTCCAATCGTTTCCTGAAGTCGAAAAATAAGTGAGAAGTTGAAAATTTGAGTCGAATTTAGAGTTTAACAATGCGATGATGAGTAAACTAAATCGACTCTCAAAAATGTCATTATTTTCTGAGATTTCCTCGTATTTTCGAAGTTCCATATGACGATGTCAACTTTGACCACAGCTCCTTTAAGTCTGAATGTAGTTCTGGCCTTGCTTCGCTAGCCCCTGCATTTCAGCCTTGGAAATTCCAGGAAGCTTATTTAATCGAATCCTCCGTCGGACATCAAATCCGCTTCCTCTACAGTGTTAACCATCTCAGATATATATATATATATATATATATATATATATATATATATATATGTATTTACTTAGGTAAATAACTCTGGTTCGGCTTTTTGGCTTGATTACTGACAGAAGCCTTAGAACTTTAGAAGTTTTTTCTTTGTACTTTATGTATACTATTTCCATGAGTAGCAAGGAAAATAAAAGTCCGTCTGATCAGAGTCTGACTTGACTAAATAAGGCTAAATACAAGGGTATGTCACCTGGGTATCCCCTCCAGGGGAACGTTAAGGATCGGACCTCCCTAGTTATTTTTTCTATCCTTTTATTGATTTCTGTTTTCTTGTTTTCTGTCTTTAGTGTTATTAATTAACACGTTAATTTCTTTTTTTGATTTAGTAATACCTGAGTTCTAATAATATTTATTTTAATACATTTTGTCATTTCATTAGTCTTAATTTTTATGGTCGAATTATACTGTTTATAAACAGTAGTAGATAAGCAACGTGGTTTCGAGTCCCAAATCCTCTTGTATCTTCTTAGGGAGCTTCAATTTGCAATTCAAGGTCATTTGAACTATGACGTAATAGTTGGGTAGACATATGAACAGATAATGAAGAGATTAACTTATTTATTATCTGTTCACACTTTTTTTATACCTGATTCGAATAGATAATGAACAGATATGAAACAGGTCTGAATATATAATTAAGTTGTTAATTTGCATAATTAATTTCGCGGTTACTTCACGAATTAGGAGATCTATCCACTGCTTTATATCTGTTCATTATCTGGTCGAACCAGGTGTGAAAAGATAATGAACAATTTAATCTCTCCATCACCTTTTCATACATGTTTTTACCTCAACTGCGACGTCACAGCCCAAATGACCTTGAATTCTCCTAAGAAAATGCATGGAATTTTGGGCCCGAAATCCCATTGCTTATCTACTAATAGTATAACGTCATCTGTAAAGCTTATATCTGTTATACCACTTAACATTACAGTTCCCTGTCGTTAAATTATTGCCGCCTAAAAAAATTTCAAATACGTATTCTTAAAAATTTTAATTACTAAATTTTAACTTATATGTTCAAAAGGAAGAAGATTCATTATTCTTGTGCGTATGATATAGGCTCTTTACCATTTACAAATACATTCGTCAAATCCATCAGTTTGTTATTAGTCGTGTTTCAGTAAAGATAGCAAACAAAGACAACAAAATATTGGAGTATGCGTGAATTAGAGACATTGTGCTTAAAAATATATACTGTACTTATTTGTTTATAGCTCAAATTTATTAAATACAATTTTACTTTGAGTAAAAAAAAGGATCCAACGATAGGAAAAATGGGGTAGTATTCGTATTGAAAAATCACAAGGAAAGAAGTAATTTGCCATCAGATGCGGATCGCTAATTTGAAGAAAATAAAAAAACATAACTAGTACCGAATTCTACGGTAAAAAAAAAGAAAAAGCTTAATCGCTACTCAGAACTCTTTCCTTTCTAGTATTTTAAAAGAAAAGGAAATAAACACATAACAGAGAATACTTTCAAGACGTTGTATGAATCAGCATGACAAAATACATAAAACAAACCGTGTTAACCAGTGTAATCAATAGTTTTTACTGGTGCTAATTCGCTTAAATATTTTTTTGTTGTTTTCCAAATAGTATGGCATTTTTGTCAAATATTTTGGTTCTCTGTTGAAGGTATTTTTACTTATTGGAGTGTTATTCTTCTTCCATACCTTTCTAAGCTAGCACCTTTTCTTGAATTCCCAATTTAATTTGTAAGCGATACGTGGCTCTTAAATCTTAAGAAGCGCCATATTCCAAATATTGGCAAACCTCAAGACCAAGTATCATCATATAGACCTACTAGTCTTCTATAACTATCCAAAATCTATGGAAAGCTGCTAACGAAGCTTTGGTTGAATATTTGGTTTCCGAAAACAGCATGTTCCAGTGAAGCAGATACATAGGGTTATTAACATCATAAACTAGGCTCTAAGGGAAAAATTTCATTGTTAGGCACTTTCTTAGACGTAACGCAATCGTTTGATAAATTGCGGCATACTGAATTGTTATATATGATAAAGAAAACTACTACTGTTCGAATATTTTAGAATTTACGAATCCTATGTAACCGACAGATACTTTCAAAGAAAATTCAGAAACGCTATAACTCAAGTATTCTTGGACTGCTATAATATCTCCTCTATACTGCGATTTGCCTTTCATCCCAAATACTACGCTAGTGATGTTTGCTGATGACACCGTTTTTTTTTTATTGTCACACGATGACCCTAAAATAGCTTGTCAAAATCTACAAGAAAGCATACACACCATACAATTATAGTTTAACAAGTGGCACATTAAAATTAACGTAAACAAACCATTTAACTCACCATTTAACCCACAATATTCATTGCGGTTCAATTAAATAACGAATCTCTGCCACACTCTGAAAAAGCAAAGTATTTACTCATTAATTTGGACCGATGATCCGCTTGAAGAACTTATATTTTTAATAAACGCAAGTTTTAGTTTAGCTTTCAACTTAGTAGATTCTACTGGCTTCTAAGAAGAAAATATCTATTATTACTCGAGAACAAACTGCTTGTCTATAAAGTCATTTTTAAACCCGTTTAAACTTAGGGATCCAGCTGTGGTGTAGTGGCAGCTTATCAACCATTGAGATTCAAAAGTTCCGAGGAATGATCGCAAATGCTCTCAAGTACCAACAAAGTAATTCATTGTGATCTAAAGATAAATTATATGCGTGATGCAATACATTAATTTTGCGTAAAATACTAAAATTAATTAGGAGTTCATCCAAACGCTAGTCTAGTAAACTTTATTGGCAACAGCAACGGAATGAAACGACTCAAATGGTTTAAGCCACCTTATATACAGCATAGATTCTGACTTTCTTGTAATATATTTATATGTGTAAACAACCTTAATTGTTAAAGTTTTTAGGGGCCACTCATATTTATAATTCTTAAAATTGGCTTATTGTTCAATTTAGAGACAGATCACAAATCATTGCTAGGAAAATAAAAAAAAATTATTGATCGTAACTTCCTAAATTGAAATCTAAACACTGATAAACTTCGTGGTTTATTTCATGTTTATTAGTGATATTAGAATAGTATTCAAGCTACTAACGACTCCCCTATACAGTGATCCGCTAAATTAAAAAAGATATTGTAATAACATTTTAAACACGGACGTCAAACATATAATCAAGTGACATCATAAATATGCAATGCGACCACACAAAAAATATTTTATAAAAATATATAATTATGACATAATAGTTAATAATTAAATTAAATTTCAATGGATAGTGCAACATTTGTTTTTTAATACAAACGGTCGTTATATCAAAGTTAAAAATGTAAAAAGAATAATTAATTAGTTAATTTATAATGTATAGAATCCACGGTTGGCTCTTGGTGAAACATAATGAATAATTTACTAAAGAAAACACTCGGTATATTGTTTCACAAAATATATTTATTAAATCTCTAACATATGTTTCGACTTTTCAGTCATTATCAAAGAGTTTGTAAACTTTTTATTTTAGTTTACAATTTAATTTACAAGTTAATTTTGTGAAACAATATACCTGTGTTTTCTTTAGTAAATTAATTAGTTAATTATTACATTTTCGATATCGCAGTACTTTTACATTGTTGTTATTGGCTATTCGGAAAGAAATTTGATGAACCGCGAGGACACTAGTTGTCATTGGTTCGGCCACTTTAGAATATTGACAGTTCGTAGAGTATTAAAATATAAAAATATTAGATATAAAACCTAACTTTCCTTCAGTCGAGATATATGTATTTAGTTTTTGTAGTCTGATCGAACATTTTTACATATTGTCAGATGCTTCTTACTAAATTCTGTAGTGCTAATCTGATATACCATAATAAGTAAAGTATATATAATAATTGAATTTATATAGGTTATATTAGTATGTTAGGTTAGGTTTGAACGCGTGATTTGAATTTATTCCGCAACGGTGTAATACCTGACGTCACAATTTCTTGATGACATATCGTACTATACTAAAGTTATACTTTTCTAAATTGAACGGCCCTGTATATTTTTTACATTTTAGAATTCTCCTGAATAACACGATTTAAACAAACTTTAACGCTTGGGTCTAAGGTATTTAACTAGAGATTTACATGCAAACGAAAACCAGAATTTTTAAAATATTAATTCCTCAGTATTTTCAAAGTATTGCTTCATACTTAGGTATGATTGTTTAAATAAAAACCTTTACAATTCGAAATAAGTACTACAGTTTCTTTAATTTCTTCTTTTGTTCTGGCGATTAAAAAAATTGTCGAACAAAAAGTCAAAATCTTTAAATTTTATCACAAGGTATAGTAGCTTGTGGTATTTAAAAGTGTCATTAAATAATTGTTGTTTGTAAGCAATGGTTGAAGTAAATGAAAGTGAAAAATACAAATATTAATGATGATTGGTTTTGGTGATCTAGACTGCAGAAACGGTTCTATCCCGTATCGGGTGTGATTCATCGGTGCCGAGAATGTACAATCGATCAACTTGACATGTATCTGTGAATGTTATAGCGCGATGGTATTGATAAATGTTGGCTGTCTGTGCGTCTTTTAATGCAAGCAGACGGAGTTGTGAAATATTTTCGCCAGAGTCGTAATAAAGGCAATGAAATGTATATACAGAAATTTATTTTTGCGAAAATAAATAAAACACTGAAGTTAAATTAACTTGAATTGAAATTAATTCCAGATATATATATATATATATATATATATATATATATATATATATATATAACAATTGATAAATTATTGGAGTTTTTCGAAAAACTCCAATAATTTATCAATTGTTATATTTAATAAACGGCTAAGAAATTATCTAAACACTTATATATATATATACAATATGCATTTGCTTTATGCAGTGAAAAAATTCTAAATATTGAAAAAGTATAAATTTGAAATTAATTATATCACCTATAATTAAAGTGAATGGTTAGTCACACCACAGTAAACATTTTTATTCACATTAATTATTACAATATATTCTAAACTCTGTTCTGTAAAGTTCGTTCTTTTATTAGACAGTATATCTTTAAATATAGAAAAACTTCGCTCAACATCAGAGCTAGTGAGTAGCGCATAGAAATAATAATCTTTAAATTTAATATATCTATCGATTTCCGTATTTTGTACATTACTACAAAAGCCTTTCAGGACATTAAAATCAGGGCTACAAGCGAATATTGTTATCAATCTTATTATTTAAGCGAAACCGACTCTGTCTCTGCGCCTGCATGACTTATTAGAGAATAGCGTCTGTTTCGCAGTCTAGGATAAACCATGTGCTTGACATCCTGACAAAATTACTAGGATCAATTCACATTTAACAATATATACAAAAGCACATGCACTTTGAGGTTTAAATAATTATAAAAATATATGTTTGCTAGTGGTTTAAGTCAATTCTCTTTTATGTATAGTAAGAGTAAATGTACCTAAATATGACATAAAATAATTCAAGTTAAATTCGCCAATAATATAATAATGATTATTACAAATAACAAGGGTTTAAACTAAACTTTCTCCATATACCTATGTAGGATGCTACGTCTTGTAAAGTGTATAATTATCACATCATTTTACATTGCGGTCTACGTACTTATACTTACGCATTCGGTCATTCATTTGCAGAAAAGAGAAAGTTATTGCTTCTTTCAGTGCTGACTAACATATGGACTTAAAAACTACATATGTACCTACTTACGTACACGTTGTAGATGCGTACCTTGTATTACAATTATTAAAACGCTGCAGTCACATACAATATAAATATAAATTTTACCATTTCGGACTTGCTCTGGTCAGCAAATTGGAAGCGAAGTAATAAAAAAAAAAACAAACAACCCCCAGGGGTCGAGGCGCTAATAAGTACCGTTTACAGTTGTCCTATTGTTCGAAAAACGTACAAAAAAGAAGAACCAGGTTACAATACAGTTACAGTAATAATAATATACATAAATGATGAAGGTGCAATTAGTTCCAAAATTCAATTGGGCCCCGAAAAGTGTGAGAGAAAGAACGATAGCAAGGATAGAGAGAAACGACCTGTGCTAATATAAGAGCAATTAGCCGGCAAACTGATGCCAGGTGGCAGTACTTTCACGTATAATTGATGGGCTAATTGCTAGGTGTCACTGCAAAGTAGCAAACAATGTTTCAATTGTTTTCCAGCCGAGTAATACATCCAGTTAATTATTTTCGCAATTATTCCTATGTGCAAGGCGTTTATTTTAATTTTATTTTGTTTTCTTTTCACATTATCTTTGTTTCCAGAATTTTGTCGAAAATAAAACAATGTACATATATGCATAAATTTTTAATAATTGTTAAAACCTCGGTTCAAAGATTATCATTAATAGAAAACTGCAATTACGTTATTATGTTGCTAATATTAGTAGTTAATCGGGCATCATTGCCTTTTATCAGAATAATTGAAACATACATGAGTAGGTAAACCCCACCAGTTCTGTATAATACAAAGGTATTTTTAATAATATAAAATATTATTAAAAACCTGGTGTGAAGAACACAAATACACTATTAATAAAAATTCGCTATTAATATTTTTGTTAACGTGTCCGAAAATATCTCTCCCCAGAGACGTAGATACGTATTTCACCTTTCTACAGGCTCATCGGTGCGCCCCTGCTGGAGAAAGAATATTTCCAGACACATTCACAAAAAATAACCATATCATACCTTTGTATTATCATTGCCTTTAATATCTCAAATGAGGTATATCCAATTATAGGATACAACAACATTGGTGAACATAAATCAACAATTTAATTGTTACAACAAATAATGTAAAAATATTTTTGTCTACTAATCAGTATGTTTTACTTATGCCTTCGTTATAGTTATGAATACACCGGGTGTTAAAAAAAGGTTGTGGAATATTTTATTCAATTATAGTACTAATGGAAACAAACAAAAAGTCTTAGTCAATTTGAGTCCGCAAGTCAACTCTGTTTCTGACATATGGTCCACTTTACATTTCAAAGCAAAAAATTTGTTTTTTGGATTTTGAGAGCGGTCGTCTTTTTGAAACAGCTGTTACGTGTTCGTAACGGCTTAATTATTTGTCGCAAATTAGAGTTTTTCCTTTACCATTTCGTTCTCTTAATTTTGAAACTACCTGTAGATACCACTTTGTATTAGCGCTGCCTTCGTATTTGTTCGTAATCCTTCGCATTCGCATTCATCTAGCGTACTTCTCGGCAGATGTAAGACACCGCCGATATCTATTAGTCGTGATACCGTCTATCGAATTCCCGCTCTCACTCGCCACGTAGTCTTGAATTAAAGGGCTTAATTATCGCTTTATTAAGAGTATCGATATCGTACCGAGCCTGCCTGCATTTAGGGTTTTATTAAAGTACCACGTATTTTTTGGAAGTACCAAATTCATCTAAAAAGGGATTTTTACGGTGACGAAAAGGGATCGCTTCCCATTAACGACTTATAGTTGTGTCTTCTAAACCACTAGAACATTTTGGTATGAAATTAATTTATTTAATTTAATTTTTATTCGTTTATTTGTACCCTTAAACAGGTGGTTTTTTCCTATGGGCTTCTGAAGTTTCACAGGCCTGCCGTTAATCCATACATTCGATTCACGGCTGTATCGACCAATTAGTCCGCGAAGAATTGGAATCGCCACTTCCGACGTTCGGAAGACCAAGCTAAGAATTACTATCTTTATTTTTGTTTATTTTTTTTGTTGTACAATTGGAAATAACAAGTTCTTTTATTAGTTAATTTAGATTTTTAACAAGTTCTCTTATTAGTCAATTAACTTAATAATTAGCAGTTGTTTAAAAAGTACACTTCTACCCTGGCTCCCGGTTCTAAGCCATATTTCACCTCCCACCATCCGGAGATAGGAAAGCCTGGTAAGAGAATATAATAAAATAAAATCGAATCCCCACCTTCCAGTACACAGTGACCTATCTGATGCCGGCCCATGAAGACTTACTTCACTACTGCTAGTAGAACAACTTATAGCTAAAGATTTCAACCTAAATGATAGATGGAGAGAGTATTGAGAAGCATTGAAACCCACTCAAGCGGCCCATATCATCGATTCTACCTTACCCCTACCAGAAATGACGCTGCCTTGCCATGAATGGAAGACACTCAATAGAATAAGAACGTCCCACGGACTCATTCTATATATGAGGACTGACTGAGACACCAACATGCTAATGTGGAGAACCTGGCCAGACTATTCACTTGGACTGGATCAATGGCCATTATTTTAGAATTTAACTTTTAGATGTGTATTTTCAATCCATGTTATTCATACGTTAAATAAATACCTGCTCAAAATCGTACAGGGATATTTACAGAATTAAGAGAAAAAATATTATTATATATTGTTAAGGAACTTTATTGATCAGATTTTTATATTCACAGCGTAATTCAGCAAAAAAAAGTATAAAATTAAAAGTAAATTCAAGAAGTTTTAATAAACTTGAGTTTGCAAATACGAATTTTGTTTACAACGATGTAATCTTAAATCTTAAAGATGTTTAAATTTAGAAAACAATCCTAAACATATCATCAAAAGCAACTTCTAGTAATTAGTATGACCTCCACGATTGTTTATTACTGCCCTAATACGGTTACGTATTGTTAAAATTAAATTGTCAATCTCTTCCTGTTGTATTGCTCTCCATTCACTTTGAAGAACTCTAAAAAAGTCTCGGGGACCATTAATGTGATCATTTGAATTTGTAACCCTCCTTTGTAACTTATCCCACAGATGAGCTAATGGATTCATATCCGGAGACTGAACTGGCCACTCTAACAACGAAATGTGTTGCTGTTCTAACACATTCATTACAACTTGATCCACATGTGGAGGCGCATTATCTTGCATGAAGTTGAAATTTTCTCCTACTGCTCCTACATATGGCACAACAACAGGTAAAATGACCTGTTCCACATAACTTGAGCTTTCATTTTACGTTCAATCAAAACGAGATCTGTTCTTCCACCAACACTTATGCCAGACCATGCCATGATTGTACCACCTCTGAAAGAATGGACTTCTTGAACTGCATTCAAACGATCGCGCCCTGGCTGCCTCCAAACTCGAATTCTTCTTGAATTATTGTACATACCAAATCCAGACTCGTCATATGACCATTGTTCGTTTGTCCAACTTCGGTGAGCCTGTGCCAATAAAAGACGTCCTCCGCGATTACCTCCTGATAGAGGTGGAACTCTTAAGGGTCGTCTAGATCTTAAATATACCTCATGTAACCTACTTGTCACTAATCAGTACACCATATGTTTGGTTAAACTGATTTTATATCGGCCGAGCAATGCAGGTTTGATTGCGTCGGGAAATAATTTGGACGTAACGGTCTTGCGCCGTTGTAATCCGAGCATTACCACGATGTTGATTACGTACTTCATCAGTATGCCTATAGTGGCGCCATAAATGACTTATGACGCTTTATGTAACTTGAAATTCGGCTGTAACTTCATTTTGACGCCGACCAGCTTGTAACATGTTAGTAGCACATAATATTTCTTCCCGCGGTAAATGACGCCTTTCCATAATAAAACTACTCAAATTACATACAAAATTTAATGTTTTTAAACTCTGCAGCAAGAAATGACATTACAATGTAGTTAAACGGAAAGTGACAAATAATGCCGTTATGACAACTAATAAATAGATATTGCAAACAAAACCCAATCGCTTCATTGTTAGCAAGATAATATGATAAAACTTTGCGCATATTATTTTTGTTTAAAATATTTATATACAATACGATATTTTGTTTTTACATCTTATTTTTAAAAATATCCCTGTACGATTTTGAGCAGTGTAAGTAACTGTATCACTACTACATTCAACGCGTGCAAGTATTTTTCTACAGGCTTAACTTGCTATATTTGGAGATTGTTTAAATGGTCTAGTATTCCTCCCCAATCGTTTAATAGAACAAGCATAGTCTCCTAGGAGAACCTAGGAAACCCTGAAGACATGGCTCTGCTGGCAGAGATTCGTATCGAACGAGGAGGTCATCGCTGAAACAGAGATCTATTTTACAGAGTTTTACAGATCCCACCTTTAGGAAGACATAAACAAATTGGAATATCCCTGGTTTAAATGTATAAAGTTGATACGCGATTTTGTAGAGAAATAAAACCTCCAATATTCTTCGTTATATGTGTACAGAATTAGTATAATATCATTGACAATATTTCTTACATTTTTTTAAATACCTTTAGATTAATTATTATTCAGGGTACAAATATTGTCCTTCAATTGCGTCCATGATATATTTAGTTTAAATTTAATTATTTTTGAAATTCTTTAAAAATGTTAATAACACAATTTTGATTTGGGAATAGGTTCAATAAACTTCTTTTCGTGACTCTACAGTCCTACTGGACCATGGCCTCCTCAAGTTTATGTCTTCACCACGAGCAGTCTCTGGCCTCCAACTCCCAGTGTATGGTCTTGAATAGTTCGCATGCATCTCTTTGCACATCATCTCGCCATCTTGCTCTTTTCCTACCTCTCGCTCTACTCCAATGATTTGTCCCTTTATTAGCCCTCTGGGGATTTGCTCCAACTTCAATCTTTGTACTCTAATACAATCTAGCTGTAGCTATAGATCCATATAGCTGGTATAATTCGTTCTTGTATCTAATGCTCCATCCTCCTTCCTCTTGTACCAGTCCATATATCTTTCTCAGGACCTTCCTTTCGAAGGTGGCAAGCATTTCGTTTATTGTCTTAGATAAGATCTACGTTCCATTACCATATGCGACGAATAATCTAATCAATGTTTTATATAATGTGACCTGTATCTATTTTTAAGAAGCTTCAACTTTAGTGTTTTGTGTAGTGCACATAAAGCTTTATTCTCGTTAGTTATTCTGTGTCTGACTTCGTGTTCGTTTTTATTTGTGTCATTTGTTTTATTACCAAGGTGCGTGAATTCATTCACTATTTCAATATTATCATAGCCAACGGTTCAGTTTCTTAAGTTTCCTTGATTACTGTTACAGACCTTCCTATTATATTGAAGTCGTCTGCATATGCAATTAGTTGTTTTTCCTATGTTCAGGCCGTCTCCTTGGTGGGATATTGTGTAATGCTAAATTCGTCTGTTATCGCTTATTGTACTTTGAACCTTCCCTTTGATTTGCTCATCGTTATTTTGTTGGACCAGCTTGGCTTGAATTTCTACATTGTTGCTTCAAGCAATGCTTCTTTGTTTAGGTTATCGCAAGCTTCTTTAATGTCAATAAAGGGCTACATTACTCCAACATGTTTCATAATTATAATATTAAATAATTTTTATATATATTTTTATATATATACAATATTATTTGCGTATACCGACAAAGAAAAAAAAGATAAAATATACATATGAGTAATGCCTTCATACAAAAAATCGCTGTCCAATGTTCGCGTAGTAACGAAAAATGTATTGATTATTCTTTATTCGAGTCCGGGCCTGTCGCAGTTAAATATACCTTCTTCCATCTCTAATTCATCGGTAATTCTCTTTAGCAACGAATTATATTGTTCTATCGGTATTTGTCAGTACCACCAAAAATTTAAAGAAAAAAAAATATATATATAAATAATTCCATGCAAATAATTAAAAACCAGGCATCTATCCCATTGGACATACCATGGACACGTTACGTAAAGCTTTTTGTTTTATGACGATATTTGTTTTATTTTTAGAGAACGGAGACGCTTACCACCCAGTGCAGTACTGGCGAAAGGCTGTATTTCTAAAATATTTAATTTTATTTATATAATTGGAAAACGAACCGGTGGTGATCTATAAAATTACGAAATACATATTTATTTGTTGAAAAGTTGTATTTTTAAAGTTTTTAATTTTATTTCTATAATTGGAACATTTTGAGTTGTTCATTTTGTCGTACAAGTTGAGTAAAGGAGTATTAATATTGACTAGCAATAGTTTCTCAAGGTTTTCTTCTGTCAATTTTGCTCTCCTTGAATTAAGTACATCCTTATAAATAGAAAACGTCCTTTCTACATCGCAACTGGTTATAGGTGCATACTGGAAATATTCTTTTATTTCTTCATATTTAGCCGTTAGATTTTGTGGAATTGTCTCCATACATAATTGCTGCAATGTAATTAAATCTGGATTTCTATTAAGAATTGCTTCAAACTTTTGTCGAAGGCCACATCCGAAGTCACTTGGAATACTTTTCAAATTATTAACAGCCACATCTAATGTGGTTAATCCGTCATTTAATTTGAGATTTCGGTTTTCAAAATAAGTGATTAGTTTTGGCAATTTTCCAAAGTGTTCGTGAAGAAAGTACAACTGACTTTTTAAATTTTGGATTTGTGTGAGCTCCTTGCACTCACCAATACTTCTAGCATCCTCCTTTAGCAGTGTTACGAAATGTTTTAGACTATCGAAATTCTCAGCATAATAACTAGTAGCTTCCAGCCATGTTCCCCATCTAGTTATTACTGGAGTGGGAGGCAGTGACAGACATGGAAATTTTTCCCTGAAAAGAGCTACTCTCAATGGTGCTTTTCTGAAAATTTTTTAAAAGCGGATACAAGTCTATCAACTTCTGGAAAGGTGCTCTGATATATTCACAGATTCTGCGGAGAACATGTGCTACACAAGTAATATGCAGCAAATTAGGATATGTTTCCTTTAATATATATGCAGCTCTGTCACTTACAAACAAAAGTACTTTTTCTTTGTACCTGTCGTCGGAATGAAGTATATTTTGAATATTCTCATTAATCGCTTTAGCAACTGTTTCTGCATCAACTGTATTTATAACTTTCGTTGCTATTACATATGCGTTATATGGAATAGTTGAATGTAGTACACCAGCTACAACATTTACCACACAGCGTCCTAACATATCCACCGTTTCGTCGGCGCTTATCCATATGTATTGATTTAAAAGATGGCTTCTAATGCGTTCTACTGTTCTCGTATAGCACCTAGAAACATCATATTTGCGTAAAGTTGATTCATCAGGAACATTTCGACCAGTATATTTTTTCAGAAATATTTTTAAAGTGGGATTGCTAAGTTTATTTAATGGAATATTAGCCGCCATAAAAGTTTTACAGAGTTCAGATGTGTTTGCGATCCTAAGTGACGAATTTTTGACGGTATTTTACAGATTTTGTAATAAATTTCGGAATCACTGACAATGGACATACAATCAGTATGACCGTCAATCCAACTCGCCATTGTTTTACGATGCCGTTCTCGACGTTCTTCCATATCATATCTGAAAAAGTAACTTAAACAATGCTCTAGGTCTAAATAAATGAAAACTAATGTACGCGTAAGTTATTGAAATTGAACGAAATTCAACACTTACGTCTAAATCATTGGGAGAAGTAGATTCAATCAAACGATATTAAACAGGATCTATCACAAAAATTACGATGTAATTAACAGTTAAAACTATGAAAACAAGAAACTTACTCACAGCACTTTATTTATCTTACGAAATATAAACTAATAAATAAAATACATTATAAAAACCCCGCTTCTATCTACGCTCATGAAAACACTTTAAAAAATACTATATTCTCCGAATACAATAGCTGGCTTGTCCATTGTTATCGCGGCGAGACCAGGTGTCCGAGTAAATCAAACAAATACTTCATTGAATTACGCCGGGATGTACTGAGCGACGTTATACACAATTCCAATTGCCGATTGCGTTTTATGGAAATTGCATCCGTTCTCTATTTATTATGAACATAATAGTTTTATTTTAAAAGAAGTTATTAATCACATAGGTTCATATATTCAACGTAAAGGCTATTATTGATATTCACAACAAAATGGCGCCATATGTGCCGCCGACTATGTTTTGGTAAGAAAACAACTTTCACTTATTCGCATCTTATGAATAGGAATTTATTGTTAGATGTATCGTCCGAAATTTTATCGATTTCTTTTGGCAGGTCAATGAACTTTAATTACAGCTGTATTTTGGTAAATATAGTATAAAAAAAGATATGTACCGATTTTAACTAAATTTTGGCCCTAAAAATTTGATAAATTACAAAGAAATTTCTTTTTTAATTTTCAGTTAGACATTTATACGTATTCTTCAGATTCGTGAGTCAATTACGACGCGAACCCAGAAATTAAAAACACCTGAAAATTGTATTACTGACGCCTATAAATTCAAAATATTCAAAATGTTTATAAATAATAAATATCTCATACTCACATACGCTACAGAGATTGTTTACATAGGTAATAGCTGGATAAGATGGACAATAACAAAACTATTCTTTTCGATATTTGTCATTTTTTTTTCGCTTATGACAGGCAATTTTGGGAAAATATTTTGGATGTATATTCTATATAATTACATCTTTCCATTTTTCATACGTTGTCTTTTTATTTCAAAGACACCTATATAGACAAATTTCTTATTATCCAAAAAAATAATTATTTATTTACTAATATTGCTATTATTAAAGATAAGAAGCTTTACACATCGATTATTCTTGTTTAGTAACGTAGCAAATTTACGAAGTTAGTACTTCTAATTGTTTCGAGTGTCACGATGTCGGCGAATGGCTAATTTTAAACTGAGCCATTAAGCCATCAATAATGCAGAAAATTTATCAATTCCAGACGTTTAGTAAATTGGATTTTCTAAGATAGAATATTTACATTAACTTATTAAGTGGTATCACTCTTAATACACTGATGGTCTACAGGAATCTAAAGTATTCTAATTAGTAAGCTAAAAGTTACTCTCATGATAATAGTTAATTATAAATTCTTGTTTTATTTTGAAAGTTTATGTGAATTATAGTTTATAGTCTACCTTAGATTTTAATAGCAACTAATATGTGTATTAGAAAATCTATTAATCCTAAATCAATAATTAAATTAATTTACATGGAAAACGAAGACCAACAACGCTACAGATACAGCCGCAGCTCGTGATGACGTACTGTAGCGGAACGTACAATGATGCGAGTGCCTCGTTTTCGGCGTTTCGGCGTTCGAACCCTTTATTATGAAATTCCATAGTAAATCCAAACGTTCATCAAGTAGTAACAAAAATAGATGATATGACAATATATGCAGGTGACTTTAACAGCTATCGCACTGAATATGAATATCATACCACTGATGAGAATGGTGATCGACTTGCGAATTGGGCAGACATTCACAACCTCCACCTAATCTTCGATGTTAAAAACGAAATACCTTCTGGTCAGCTGCATGGAACACTGAAACCCGGATATCTGCTTCGTGTCGGAGAATACCAGAAAAACGTCCAATTCCAATCTCAAGCAAAATTCTAGACGAGCTTCCACATAGACTACATCGCCCAGTAGTTCTCGAAATTAGAATATAGTATGAATTTCAATAGATCTAGTAGGAAAGCTTGGAACCTCCTGAATAAAATAGGTAGCTCTAACCCACCCACTCGTAGTCCACTGGAAGTATCAGCTGATCGGACTGTAGCACTGTCTAAGGCCCCAAGACAACAAAACGCAGACATTAAGAAACAACTGACACTCCGCCGCCAAAAACAACAGCCCATCCTGAATACTCTAGGCCATTCACGATGTAGATAAAGCACTGAATGGCACTAAATCTGGCAAACACCTGGATTTGACGGGATCCATCCCGAATTTCTTAAAAACTATGTGAAACACTCAAGGATGTGAATAAGTAAATTCTAACTCAGACATCCTATTAACAGGACATATTTCAGCAGAGCTCAAGAAATTCAAAATAATTGCAGTCTTGAAATCGAATAAACCCAAGAACCATCCTGAAAGCTTTCGTCCAATAGCATTATTAAGCTCATGTTATAAGCTTCTGGAAAGATTGCTATTAAACTAGCCTAGCACATTGATATTGAAGCATGTTCCCGTTGAACAGGCTTGTTGCAGACCGCAGTTGTGCTGACCAGGTGGTCAGCTCAACAAAGCACATTGAGGCAGGGTTTCAGAAACAGCTGAAGACAATTGTGGTGATGTTGACCTGACTGCGGCATATAATACGGTCTGGAAAGAAGGGCCTTCTCTACAAATTTCGTTGTACCATGTAGCCGGATAGCATCTTTATTAAACAACATGCTTTGCGACAGGCCCTTCCAAATAATAACAGGGGAGAGCAAGAGCAAAATGAGACATCTTAATAATGGATTGCCTCAAGGATCGGTACTTGCACATCTCCTGTTTAATCTGCTTATTTCTGACATGCCACATACAAAGTCAAAAAGTTTGGATATGCTGATGACCTGGCTATTGCATGCAGGAGTAAAACTATGAAGGAAATTAATAATATACTTTCAGAGGACCTATCCGTGCTGGGAAAATACTTCGCCGACTGGAGACTAATCCCAAATATGAATAAAACAGAAGTGTCGTGTTTTCACCTCAATAATAAACAAGCACGGCTAGAGCCGCAAGTGTATTTCAATAACAACTTGCTACGTTATAATCCTTACGCTAAATATCTTGAAGTAACAATGGAACGGTTGTTTAAAAACTTCACCTCTACCTGGCTTCCGGTTCTAGGCCATATTGCACCTCCCACCATTCGGAGACAGGAAAGCCTGGTAAGAGAATATAATAAAATAATGTCGAATCCCCATCTTGTAGTACACAGTGATTTTCCTGATGCTGGCGTGTCGAGACTGAAGTCGAGATCTCCTCAACTACTGCTAGCAGAACGACTTATAGCAGAAGATTTCAATCCAAATGATGGATGGAGAGAGTATTGGGCAGCCTTGAATCCCGCTCAAGCGGACCACATCATTGATCCTGTCGGACCCATACGAGGAATGGAAGACACTCAATAGAATAAGAACGTGCTACGGAATTTGTCGTGACTCATTTTATAAATGGGGATTGACTGATATACCAACTTGCGAATGCGGAGAACCTCGCCGGACTATTTACCATACTACAGCTGATTGCCCCCTTACAGCATATGGAGATAAAAGATGAGTGTCTTCTTTGAAGCAACTGACTCCGCGTTAGACTAGATCAATGGCCTCGATTTTCAAATTTAACTTTTAGATGTATAATCCATGTTAGCCATACGCCATTAATAATAATAATAATTAAAAAATAATTAAATAATTTAAATTTAAAGTTTCTGTTACATCTTCTTATATAATGAGATGCAGCAATTAAATAACAAGAATTTTTAATTTAAACACGTATATTGAACACCATAATTTAACACAGTGCTTCAAACCATCCTCGCAACTAGTAAAGCAGCCTTGAAATTCTCCCGAAGTTATTTTCTTAAGAACTCGCCTCGCAGTCGTCTCGCGTGCGATAGGTAAAGTACACTTTTGTTATGATTGACAAACGTGAATTTTTAATTTAAACAACCATAATTTAACACACCGCTTCAAACAATCCTTGCAACTTGTAAAGCAGCCTTGAGATTCTCCCGAAGTTATTTTCTTAAGAACCCGCCTCGCAGTCGTATCGCGTGCGATAGGTAAAGTACACTTTTGTTATGATTGACAAACGTGAAACCAATATAAGTGGAGTAATTTTTTCAGTGGGTTTAAGGTACAAATACACTCAAGAACATGGTGAAAAAGGCAAAGAAATGCCGGTTAACTTTGTCTGTGATCAAAGTTATGGCAACCGCATATTGAAATGGGTAAAATTGCGATAAGATAATTATTTCGAAAGACTATTGTGTGAAAAATTAAGAAGATGCTACGTGTAATAGCAAGAATAAATATCGCAATATCTAGCTTCGGTAGAGGTCCAAGGACTTACCCCTGAGAGTATGTCCTTGGAGGATTGATAATAAAATTCAACTAACCAGTACCCAGGCTAAGGTCTCAGTGAAGATGGTACGAGTTCCTTCCAAAACGTTGTTACGAGACTGACTAAATACTAGATAAAAGGGGCACCACCGTGTATTAAGGTTGAATTGCAAACCGTTGTCATACGTCACACGGGTAACGTAGAGGATATAACGATCCCCAAAGCATATTACCAGAGCAAAAAAAAAACAAAAAGGAAAGGAAAAAGAAGCTACAACTGCCAAGTCAATACTCGCACAGTTAAGCAATAATATTACAACGTTTATTGAAAAGGAGAAAACAAGAAAATAGAAAGGGTTTCCCTCGCAAACTGTTATTAACAGATAATAAATACATCAAATTACATACTAACGGTCCGATATATGGACTCAACAAAATTAACAGCTTATGTAGCAATAACAAAATAACATAAACAAAAGTCTGTATATAAACTTAAAAAATTAGTAATCAATTACTCAATGGTAACAGAGTTTTGAATGGGCCAGGCAAGGCCATAAAGGCGACCAGTTAAATAAGAAATTTAGTATCTCGTACAAGCCTGTCAGCCGGTTAAAGAATTCAGAGATCTCTACATTCGTAAAATGAAGTCATACAAAGTTAAATGCAATTTAGAAGATATTCGAATTTAACAGTAATCTGTTATTCACAATGATAAGTGCAAAGATGTTATAATGAATTATTACTCACTGACAAATTATTATTTAATTGTAATATTAAAACATGATTAAGACAAAGTAAACTAAAGGCTGCAAATATGAAATCAAAAAGAGGCAACCATAACTAGAGATGCCTCAATGACTTAGAATAACGTGGATTAATTAAAAGTATCGCACGGGATCGACAATTATTATCACTTATCTGGCGAACGTGTTAGGCTAGCTCCTCGTCACAGCACTCGATCAATTACTACGTGTAGAACCTAACAAAATGATGATCGGGCAGACTGAAACCACGTAGATGGTCATCTACTACATAGGCCGGTAGGACTTTCATCAATCAACATCCAAGACAACGTTGAATTCATTCGGGCCCCCGAGTAGGTAACGTAAGTTCACTACCTGTCTTTGATGGAAACAAGCTATATCGACGACTGCATGTTTTTAGATGAATTTGCTAGTTGTCTCCAAAAGAAAATCAGCATCGAATTTCGACCAAAATCCGCCTCAGAAGGTGATTCCCAAATTCTACATAGTACGATGTATGTAGTTCATCAATATACAAAAATGATCGAAATCTTTAGCAGGAAAACTCAGATCAATATCTCAATTGGAAAGTGTAAATCAAGTGAACACTTGTCCCTACTCTGCGAAGTCTCAATGCGTACGTCTACCATGCCAAGCGCATACGCGTCTCGCACTCGTGAAATATGTCCTTAATCTAAAGCATAATCATGTTTGACTGTCTAATTGAGGGTACTTGCAAAAGAACAATATTATTCTACATTATTAACCAAATTTTTGCTTTGAAAACGAATAATCCAGATATCAAGCTTCTTAATGATAGCATGAACTTTCTCTGTCATTAATAATTTGTTTTTATCACGCCCTTATATATTCACACTCAAGTCGTTTAAATGCGAAAATACATTAGCTAAGTAAGCCAACAACAACATACTCATTATTCTGTAAAAACAACGAGAATGGCGTTTATTTATCCTGGAAAAATAGTATAAATTCATCTCCCGGGTTAACACTTTCTCTGGAACTTCTGTATGGAAAAAAAGAGATTTTTTTATTTTCGCCCTTATTTTATGGCATAGTCTAGCAAACAGCCTGTTTGTAGCGGTCGCCCGTTAATAAAATTAACCATTTTTACAGCTTCACAAAAAATTTGATTAAAATTTTCCGGCATGTTTGCGGCTACAAGAGCATATCTGTGAAGGAAGCAGTGCGTCCATTCTGCTCTTGGTAAAAGAAGATCTTTTAATATTTTCGTTAAACCACTCTTCTTTCCTGTTATCACCTCTACGCCATCTACTGGAATACATTTTTCCAATCTATGTTAGTAGATATAGTTTCTAATAGCTTTATAAAAAAAACATCAAAAAGGCAGTGTCCTATTGCAAAACAACATATTTTCTTTGAATGATACATCCCTATAACATTCATACCTCACAAAACATAAGAACTGAGACATGTTTGCTATATCTGTTGATTCATCAAATTAATTACTAAAAAATGCACTTGAACTCACTTGCCGAATTATCTGATCGCAAACATCGGCAGCCATGTCATTGATTTGTCATGATATTGTGTCGTTAGAAAGCGGAATTTTTTTAATTTTTTTACTTCTTCCATGCTTATTAAAACACTGACCATATCAATTATAGCGGGCAATATGAAGTCTTCGGCGATTATATAGGATTTAGCCATCTTAGCTACTCTTAATGCTATGATATAAGATGCTTCAAGTACACTTTTATCAGTATGGCTTGACTTACAAATACGATTACATAATTACAACAAACATTTTTGAATGTTCTTTTATTTTTATCATTTGTAGTAATTCATACTATTTAAAAATAAAAATATTTGTGTTAATAAGTATTCTTTGTAGTGGCCCGTCCTTGGCTTATAATTTTCCCGAGTGGCCCCTGTTCCCTATAAGTCTGTGCATCCCTGTGTTTTAGTAATGGGGAATGCGTCTTACCATGCTACTAAAAGAGAAAAGCCACCTATATCATCATGGAAAAAGGAAGCACTTATTGAATACTTTTTAACAAAAGGGATTTAAGCTGATAACACTATGCTAAAGGATAAATTGCTTGAGTTGGTAAAAACTACGCATCCTGTCATCTGGTCTCGAACGTGATTGATGAAATAGCTAAATAAAATGGTAGTACAGTTTTACGTTACCCCATCGAACTTGTATGGGCTCAAGTTAAGCATAATGTTGCGGCCAATAATAAGTCATCTAAATTGGACGAAGGTAGAAATATATTGTTAGAAAGATTAGAAATGGTTGATGCTGATGCATGGAAAAATAACATCATTACAGAAGAAAACAAAATTTATAATTTAGATAATATTTTTGACAATATCCCAGAAATTTTGACTTATATTGGATCGTGCTTAGAATTTCTATTAGATTCATGTTTTAATCTTGAAAATGCGTAATTTTTAATATATACAACATATTGCTGTAATAATGATTCAAAATATAATTTAAATTTTGTTGATGCTTTTTAATATGTATTTACTCTATTCTTTGTAAAATAAAAATATTTTTAAATAAATACATTTTATAGGTTTAAAAAAATTTTTATGCTAAAAATGTGCAAATGAATATTCTTATCGCCCTCTCATTATAATTATTATTAAAATAGCTATGTTTTATAAAATGCTATAGTCATTAAGCAAGCACTAATGTTAAGAGATACATAAATATTATGATAATTATAATATAAATCATATTTAACTTTGCGTGGTGCATTAATTTTAAACATACATATCACTGCCACTGTTAATCTTTTAAATTTATTATATTTACATCTTCGGTGTCCACAATTACCACCTGAATACCAACATATCTGCTATAGTGATTATTAAGAACAGCTCATAATTTGCTCTCAGATAAAAAATATTGAGATGCTTATTGCAAAAAACAGAATACATCTCTTACTATTAATTTACATATGGTAATTTTTACAATAGTTTCGTTTGCTGGTAAAATCAAAGTAAGGTAGGTAATATTTTGTTCGCAGTATTTTAACACTCTTCACATTGCCATTGTATTTACGAATGAATTTGTTGTAGATGCAACACCTTCAAACAATACATAACAAGTTACAAGATATTGATTGAAAGACCTGTTAAAAGAATGTAAAATTACATTGTTATATATTTGCGGCTTATTGCTTGAGTAGAATTATTAATAATTGTCTAAGCTTTCTTAATAATAAATATATTCATATACAAAAATAAAAGTCAAAAAATAATCTTATAAAGATTCAAGATGTGACAGCAAACATAAGTTTTACTTATTTGAAATTATAAAATCATGGGTAAATAGACAACAGAGATTTTTCCAGCAATTTACCTACATTAAAAGGTTATTGTCTTGAATAATAACATATAAGTTATTGAATGTTGTAGACTTTTATTCAAAAAATACTAGAAAAGTGGCAACCTTATTAGTTTAATGAAATCATTTTATAGATTCGATCAATATTTCAGAACCACGAATTACATATCGAAATTTTATCTTCTGTTTTACCATATAATTTGATTTTATTTTTTTTTATATTTGACTCCTACTACCACTATATTGATGATTTTATTCATAAACATACTTAAATGAAGTATAATTCTTATATTGTTACTGTGATTAAAGTTAATTGTTACCGTTATCTAGTGCAATGAATTTCTTTCAATTATTACTAGAGCTTGAAAAATATGCACAATACATGTTAAGTGCGTAACGGCATATTGTGAGTATATTTTTAAAATGCATATGCGGAATTTAATAATGCATATATGAAGGTTTCTATCCAAATGTCTAAAAATTTAATTTTATACTGGACTGTAGCATTACCTGCAACGGTGACCCGCTGTGTTAACGATTGTGTAATGAGATTGTTTAATAATTTTTTAATAGTTCTGTAAAAGTATACTGTACCACTATTTGTAAATATTACATTGTGTTGTAAATCTCCGCTGTATATTTAAATTTCTATTCAAAATTTGAATGTCAGTTGTGCAGTCGCACAGAAGGAGTGTGTTTGTTACCCGTTCTCTTTGCTTCAGCTTAATATAAGTAAATAGAAGTTAAAAATAAAGTTATTGAATCACTGACATTGTCAACAATATGTACTTTTCCCAACTGGTCATATCGCAGTAAAGTAAAAATACCAAAAGCAGCGTCTGAAAAATCGATTTTATTGCGAAAGCGGATTCAAAATAAAAAGGATTTGCAGATAATTTACAATAACTGCAAATTTTGCGGACTGCGCGACAAACGAGTAAGTACCTGCGTATATATAATCACGTATGTATTTTAAGAAATATTTCTTACACTAAAAAACAGCCTGCTTATTCTTGTATTTTTATGCTTATTTACTTATTTAGTTATTTTAATTAAATTGTTTTCAAGCTATTAAATTATTGTATTGTTATCTTTATCTGCTTTTTAAACTAACGTATTACATATTTTTACAAATAAAATGTGGCAAGAAATTCCAAGTAAATCAACATTTAGAAACCGAAAGTCATCAGTTCAAGAAACGTGGACCAAGTCAAATGATACAAAAACAATTAATGATACTCAGGGAAGGTGTATTTCCAACTTTATCATTGGAGCTTTGAATGAGGATAGTCCAGGAAACGGATATTTTATTGGTGTAAAAGTGTTAGAAAAAACCAATAATTTAAACATCGCTAAATTCGTTAATGATATATTAACTAGTTTCTTTTTGCCGCAAAAACTACCAGTAGAAAACGTCTTACTAAAGGTAACTACTTCGCTACTTCGTATATGGTGAAAGCAGCAGAAAATTTAAAAAAAAATTTCCCTAATTTAATACATTGCACGTGTTTGGTCCACGGATTGAATAAAGTGGCCGAAACAGTTAAATCAAAGTTTCCTTTAGTTAATAGTATAGTAAGTAACGTAAAGAAACATTTTGTTAAAGCTCCACTTCGAATTCAAGTATATAAAGAAAAATATCTAGAATTGCCACTACCGCCAGAACTAATCGTTACTCGGTGGGGGGCGTGGTTAAGCGCCGTAAATGATGAAGAATATTATTTGCGATTTTGATCCAGATTGCTCGGCAACAATTAGAAAATGCATTAGTTTATTTTAAACCACTTTAATTATTAGTCAATTGTGTTTTATTAAAAGTAATTGTTTGTGTATTGCTACCGCAATCACAAAACTAGAAGGCTGAGAATTTTTGTTGGACGAAAGTATTTCTCGAAGTAAATTCTGTAAGAAGTTCTAAAAAAACCTAGAATTTAAAAAGCTCATGAAAATTAATGATATCTTGCAAGGAAATTTTGAAGAAAGTATCAAATTCAGTCTAAATGTAATGTGCAAATTGAAGTATGCTTCCTGGGAAGGTGGTCATTTTCCAGTTACAAGTTAATTTTAAGTGAACGACGACAAAGTTTTACCATGGATAATCTCGAAAAGCATTTGATTACTTACTGTTATTATCCAAGTAATAATTAATTAATTATGATTAGAAAAATTGAAATGTTGTTTAAAATTTAAATATACGCATTGTTAATAGAAAAATACCATATTTTCTGTATATAATTTGTATTGTTCTTACACTGCCTAAAATAAATAATTTCATAAACAAAACAGTTGTTATATAACGTTTTATAACCTTAACCACTCTATGTAACTTGAACGTTAATACATACTTTTTCTTATTATATTAGCGGTTGTTATTATTCATATAATAATTATTTTATTACCTATAAAGTTTAGTACAATAATTGCATTTTTTAAAGCATAAACATATCTTTAAGGGCATAATTTAATATCTAATCTTGCATATTTGCATGCATTTTCTTTAACTTTTTAGTGCATATTTTCCAAGCTCTACTTATTACTTATTAAGGAATTAGCGTCGGGCTTTAACCTAAGCTTACGGAAGAAATAACAAAAGAATACGTTTTTACCTCCCGTCAAAATACAATAAAATATTAACCTTTCTAATAATAACCCTCTCTTCCTTAATCGATTTTCTTCTTCCAACATAATGATACCCTCCTGTAAAACTCTTTTTTCTTTACCAACGTATCGCCCTCATCGTATCACAATAACTATCACGTATAAAACGGCGATGTTAAGAAATAACAAGGCAGAGACACAAATCCCCAAGATAAACGTTCCTAATGACATTTTAAAGGTTAAAACAGACGATTTTGCGGCTTCGGTCAATGTGTTTTTTTCGTCATTTCATCCTGTTCTAACCCGCTGAATGTATAAGTTCTCATACGTTCATACGTTCCACAAAATGAGTAAGAAATGTATTTATTGCTTGTTGTTATTATTTGTCTTCTTTTATTTCATGTGGAGTTTGAATCGTATAATATCACTAGTTGAGTTCTATTATTAAGTTCGATTATAAGCGGTCATTAGACAAACCTTATATAAATGACACAATAATGGCCTAGCTTTAAGTTTCCACATGTATTGTTGTTTGAACGTTTATAAAAATTGATTCTCGTAGTCCAGATGTGTGTTTTTTTCACTGTAGACATTTATTCAACATTATTTTCTTTTTGCTTTGGCCATCTTTTATTATATTTCCAATCGTATTCAAATAAAAGAATTCACATGGTATGGACAATTAAAAAATAAAAATTCAAACTTACGGTATTTCTACTACCTTATTTATTAAATTCAATTCGTTTTCCCTAGAGTACGCACACAACCTGTGTTTTTAAATAAAAAATTATAATTTTTGTTTAAATTATTTATTATTGTAATGGCATTGGGTTATGTTGCAAAATAATCTCAACACAAAAGCAATGTTTAGTTTTAGTTAAGAAGAATATAATACCTAAAAAGAAATACGTAAAATGCGTACTCTTAGGATGTATGGTTTACAAGAGTACGCAAGGTATATACCTAAGAGTACGCATTAACAATAAAAATGTAACTGGGATAAATAGTGCTACTCATAACTAAAATATAAACTCTTTTAATAGAAGAAGCAAAGGTTTTTTGACAAATTTAAAAACCGCATAAGTCGCAACGAAATTGAGCGCATCCCTGATAACTGGAGCAGTCTTCATGCCACCATTTCTGACAAATTTGACATTTTATCCACTCTATCCAAGTTCTGAAATGTTCGTTGCATCCAGGGCAAATGCTTTGATCCTCCTTATCATTTCTTTTTTGTTTCTTTGTTGGGCGTTCCTTAGCTGTAGATTTGAAAACGTTTTTTACACCAGCTGCAGATTTCTTTTTTTTTCTGTTCTTCCAAAAACTGGTTTTCATACGGCGTAGAAGAAAGGATTTCTGATTTCTTGGACTTTCTTATTTTTGTGTGTTCATGCTTGGAACTTGGAAATGGCAAAATCATTTGAGTTAGGAGTTAGTGAAGACGGGCCAGGAATATTTAAATGTTTAATTTCAACCGAAGAAGTTTGGTGTTTTCGACTTTGATCGGGAGTTTTTGCCTTGTGTCTTCAGCAACATTTTGTTAATTTTTAGATATAAACAAAGAAAGCAGAAAACTATTTTCTTCGTCACAATCAGTTGTCGTTGCATCCTGATTATTTGTGCCTTTGTTAGGTCTTGTTGCGGAGGCTGCTTCAATGTTAGGCCTGAAATCATGTTCTGTAAAGACATCTGGGTTGTATGGGTACCGCCCAGTGCATGCAAAAGATATGTCACAGATTTGAATGGTTGCTACATTTGAATAAGCTGCATGGATGAGAGCTGCCATCTCTTTCATCATGATAACTTTTCCAGCATTATTGACCATCCATTTGTCACATTCATTTGAGAAAGCTGATTTTAGAGGAAAGAAAAATCGTCGATCCAAAGGTTGGATCTTATGGCTTCCGTGGGGAAGCAATGTCAAAAGAGTGTTATCTAGCAAATAGGATAGCCTCGAGAGAACAATGGGATATAATAATATAACTTTATTTTAGCGACTGCTATGTACATGCACAATAAATTTTGAAAAATATAAATCATGAAAGTTAGAACAATAACAGAAGACTTAAACTAAAAGTTTTCCCTAACAAATTCTATTACAAGGATCTTAAATCTGTTCAAAGTACGACTGGATTTCATGTGCGTAGATAAACTATTAAACAGCTTCAGTCCGTTCACAAACACATTCTTGGTTGTTTGCACCCTATCATAGTTTGCAATATAATAATCGTGGGTATTTCTGGTTCCGTAGTTGTGAATTTGATCGACCTTTGTCAATTTGTCACTTAAGTAAGGAGGTATTATTCCAATTTTAATTTTATAGTTGAAAACTATTGTCTTATATACTATGTATTGTTTTACACTTAATAAACTTAAAGTTTCTAGCATTAGATTAATTGAAGTATATCTGTTACATTTTAATACTATTCGCAAAGCCTTATTCTGTAGTTTTTGGAGTTGCTGCATCTCATTCCCATTTATACTAAATAAAATGGCAGAGCAAAAATCTAAATGTGGTGCTATTAAAGGTTTAAACAACAACAGTCGGGCATACAGTGACAAATTATGACTAAAACTATTTAAGAAAAATATCTTTTTGGAAATTTTATTTAATAGGTATTGAACGTGAGTTTTGGAATCTAAATTAGTATTCAATATTACCCCCAAATATTTCATATTCTCAACTCTGTCTATTTTCTTGGAGTCCATATACAAATCTATATCATTAAAATTCAATTTAGAAATCTTATATTTCGTACCAATTATCATGAACTTAGTTTTACTGAAATTCAGTGCCATAATATTATTCTCACATACCCATTTATACAATTCATTTAATTGGACAGTCATGTTATCCACCATCTCCCTAATATCATCACCTACTATATAGATCATGGTGTCGTCCGCAAACATACATATTTCGCAATTATCAACCGCTTTGACTATATCATTAATGTACAGAATAAACAATAGTGAACCTAACACTGTTCCCTGGGGTACTCCGTATTTTGTAATAATCTTATCAGACATCTCATTTTTATATTTGACTACTTGATATCTATTACTTAGGTACGATTCAAACCATCCTAATGCTAACCCAGATATTTCCATTTATTTAATTTACACAACAACAAGGCTCTGTCAACAGTCTCAAAAGCCCTCTTAAAGTCTAAGAATACAGTCAAAACAAACTTGCCTTTATCAGTTACTTTCGCCCACTCATCGCAAACACTCATCACAACCGTTTCACACGAATGATATTTTTTGAACCCCGACTGATTCGACGCAATTAGAGAATTTTTTTCACAATATTCCATTAACTGGACTTTTACACACGTTTCCAAAACTTTTTCATATGGAGCTTGTTACGCCCAGAAAATTGTTTCTGAGACCTTTTGGTAATTTTTGAACGTGTTATTACTTTATTTGTTTACTTTAAACCTTCGTAGCCTTTTCATACTTTGTCCTTCCACTTATTTACATTTTATTTGTCATATTCCCTAATTATCGAACCATTTAGGCTTCTTCAAACTTCGTTATTATTATAAAAGTTTCTTATGTTTAAATGTTTTGGATGACCGTATATCCTTAATGTTCCGGAGTAATTTTCTGCCTTCTCTGCGCAGTCGCCTCTTTGTGTGATTTATGCGTACTCATGTTTTTTTATTATGCTTTATGCGAGTTTCGTTTCTTTTAAACGATTATTACTTCCTGAACAAGTCATTATTTTAATTATGGAATTCTTTCAGGGCCATTTATTTGATTGTTTAACCTTTATTTTAAGTTTTATTTTGGAATTTCCCTGTCATTGGCTTTGTACGACATCTACGCGACATATAGGATTACTTCCGTTTTAGTTTGCTTTGCATTTTTCTGTAATTCAAATTGGTCAATTACTTTTTTCTCTGTTGCGATTTTATTCCCGAATTTCAGTTTATTAGCTTCTGTATTCACACCCTGTTGTTGTCTGGGTTTTTGGTTTATTATTTCCTTATTTTTAACAGTTTCCGTTGGAATGAGGTTTTTGTGACTATGACGCAGTTTACCTTCTCCTATAAATGTCGTACAGCCGAAGGTAACGTTACGTTTGTTTATAGGATAAACAAACGTAACACACAAACACACAACTACACACAATAACACAAAACATACACAACCCCGGGTAATGAAATTGGAGTGGAAATGGAGGCAACTCCGACCACCGAACAAAATCAAGAGGACTCATATAAAAAGGTAAGAGGCTCTATCTTTATCGTGCAAGCTCTGAAGTACTCAGAAGTTGGAAACCTAAGTCAAGTTTAGTTTTTTTCCCAGTTTAAATTTTCTGCATAGGCAGGCTTTGTTCATACTTGACTTATTGGCATTAATTATTCATTAGTGTAAGTTTTATTCGACCTCGTGCTTCAGGTGAGTTTTAAACTTGGAGACGGCTGTAATTTTTTTTTCCACAGCAACGTACTCCGTTTTTCTTTTGTGTCGTATGAACTTCCGTTTATTCGATTTCTTTTTCCTTAATTTAGGGCTGTAGTTTACGGCTCAGGGGAAGATTGCCAATTAACTTCTGCGCGGGAAATCCAGACTCAGACAGCACTCCGGCAGTAAGAGTTCCGACATCCATGTTTTCCGGGACTACGGTAACCACGATCTGGAGGCCACTGCTTATGAATTCTCGCAAGGTAGTGTGGTAAATTTTAAATTGTCGCTTTATCCAGACTCACGACGAAAATCCCGTAATTTTTGGCTTTAATAGTTTTATTCTATTATATAAATCAAATTTGTGTGCAACCACGTGCTGCATGGTTCGAGACGCCATTTTGACGAAAACAGAAAAACTACTTTAAAGTAAATTTATTCCGAATACTTTTGTAATTTCATCTAATTTATTGACTTAATTTTGATTAGTTATATGCTTACGTTAAATTTAATTTATATTTTCTTTTAATTAATCCAAGTGGCTTAAACGCTCTAATTATATAATTTTGAACCTAGTTTTACTTTTACTCATACTTGGGTAACGTTTTATGTTTTCATTAAGTTACTCTTGATAAAATTAATTTTATTCCTGTCAGAGAACCAATGTCTCTATTGCCACTTATATAATCTAAAACACCTCCTAGTGTTTATTTTTTTTGAATGTTACTCAACTGATATTTATTTTTAAGTATATACGGGCTGTGCCCTGAATAGTTTGATTCACTTAATTTGTGATTTCCTTAGAATTAGTTTACGTCACTTTAGTTTTACTTTACCTTTTTAATTACTGCTGAAGATTTAATACTGGGTGATGCGTAAGCAATGTAAAGAACTTCAAAGCTTTGATGATCTACTGATGCTAGATCCAAATTCTTAACATACTTTGTTTTCTTTAATGTTTAAGTGATTATCTTGACAATTACAGTACAATCTTTGAAATTACTTTTCTTTACCATTTCTTTAATCTATTGTTTTGCGCTAGATTTGTTTGTAACCTTATTAGTTAATCATTTGACTGTTCAATAAATTTATTTGTTACTGTTATATCCGAGTTTGCGTTTGTTTGCCTTAATACCCTAACGAGCAAAAGTGTTTGAGTTGTTACTTGGAAGTCGAACACCCCTTTTAAGTGTTCTTAAGCCCTTAAGGCCGAGGGTGTTCTACGTTTGCCTAGATACTTGCCAGACCAAACGTAGTGGGGCCCAATTAAGATCTTGCGTTGTGTTGGCCCACGACGCTCCCGCTTTATTTATTAACTGAGCTGGCCGGCAAGTTATTCGAAGGGCCTTTGAGACCAGGGGCGGAATTGGGACTCGTCCTAATTTCAACTGGGGTTTTGCTGCCTACACGTTTTAGGCAAGCTACTAAGTTAACAGGTGTAAATTCCTCATGCCGACACGTTCCGTTAACCTTAGGTACTGGCGTCACATATGTCGTTTTTCAATCTTCAGGAAATTTACCAGTTCGAAGTGACGTATTTATAACATCGAGAAACCTATCAGCAACTACTTCACAGGAATCTCTTAAAACGTTTGTTATTATTCCGTCACCTATCTCTCCAGTACACTTCATAGTTTTTAATATAGATTTTATAGACCCCCATCGATACAGCAGTAAAGCAATCCATTTGACGGGGGCATTGATATTATCTAGCATCTTTGGATAATCCATCGACCTAGGAATATCTCTCACAATATTTTCAATACTATTAACGAAAAAGTCATTTATATTTATAAGCAATCTCCTTCGTGATAGCCGTAGCTCAGTTTTATTTCACTGTTAACAGTTTTACTTTTATTCGGTAGCAATGCTTTTAAGTTTTTCCACAATTTATGACTATTATATCTATTTTCATCTATAATCTTAATGTAATATTCATCCTTTTCCTTTTTTATAAGCTGTGTCACTTTGCTTCGCGCTATTTTGTAATTTTCCCAGTCGCAGTCTTGGTCAGTAAACACAGCCCGCCTATAATTCAAGTCTCTTAACTTCATCATTTCTATTATACCACTATTCATCCATTTCTTCTTCAAATAAATTTTCTTCAGTATAAGTTGCTCTATAGGACAAATTTTCTCCATTATGTAACCTATGCTGCTAATGTAAGCATCCGCTATGACATCAACATTTACCACCGAATAGCTCCAGTTGATACCAAGTAAGTTATCTTGTAAACTTTCCTTCCTATAATTTCTCATTTTTCTTTTCTTTATTACAGTCTTTTCTAAGTGGGCTTCTTTTTCCTCTTCTGCGGCAATGCTCAAAATGCAGTGGTCACCAATCCGAGGAGTTCTATGAACTTAGTGTGCCAAATCCTTTTTATTAATTATAGTATAGTCTATTGATGTTTTCTATGATTCGTAATTCTAGTAGGCACTTTGACAATTTGGTTCAGTCCGTGTTTATATAATATTATTTTAATTTTGTTACAGTAATAATCATTTAGGTTCAAGTAGTCAAGATTATAATCCCCCAATAAAATTATGTTTTCCTCTACAGTATTTCCCATATGTTACAAATGAAACAGACATGCAATATACATATCTGTAACTGTACACATGGACAATACACCTCGTATTTTCAGCACTTACTTCTGCTTAAGACAGGTGTTTCTGCCATCTATAGGCGTCATCAGTCAAGCTAGTGAAGCAATGTAATACAGATGATACAAATCTTTTTAAGAACAGATTTGTATCTGTATATACATTTACGCTAAAATCGCCTATAAGATATAGCGAATTTCGTCCTATAAGTGACATCTGACGGACGAAAGAGACTATGCCGAAAAAGGCGACCTTTCGCTTGACCAGCTATGCTTATGTACGCTTATGTACGAGCATAGCTGGTCAAGCGAAAGGTCGCCTTTTTCGGCATAGTCTCTTTCGTCCGTCAGATGTCACTTATTAAATAGTGCCACCTTATAGGACGAAATTTGCTATATCTTGTAGGCGATTTCAACGTAAATGTATATACAGATACAAATCTGTTCTTAAAAAGATTTGTATCATTTGTATTACATTGCTTCACTAGCTTGACTGATGACGCCTATAGATGGCAGAAACACGTGTCTTAAGCAGAAGTAAATGCTGAAAATACGAGGTGTATTGTCCATGTGTACAGTTACAGATATGTATATTGCATGTCTGTTTCATTTGTAACAAATGCGTAATACGTGCATAACGTATTGATATACTTAAACCTTTTTGAGTATTTCCCATGTATTCATCAATAAATTCAATAAATAAATTATCATGTTTTGCAGGAGGGTGATCTAGAACGTTAATGAGGTACTTCTCGTTTTGTATTTTTAGTTTGTTTAACTTCAATGACCGATACAAAGTCTAAACTCACTATATGTGAAGTTTCGAAAACCATATTATCTAATATATAGACAAGTAAACCGCCCGTTCTACGGTTATTTGCGCAACACTTAACGACGCTATATCCTTGGATTTCCAAGTCCTTATCTTCCAGTGTGACATCCACATGGGTCTCAACAAGGCATAATATTTTGGGACTTCATTCGCTAACCAATTGGATTATAAGATCCTTATTGTTCAAAAATTCCTCACAGTTTAAGTAAACAATATATTTACTATTTATATGTAATTTACTCAGTATATCTTTTCCATTAACCATATTTGTTAATTGCTATTCATACTGAATTTTAGATGTTATTTTATTTATAATTCTCTTGTAACATTCACAGTTTTTATCGTTGGCTGCATGATCAAAATTTATTTTAATATTTAACTTTTCAATCATATTTACGCAATTAACACATTTCACGAAATCATTCTGGCAATAGTTGGTTCGGTGTGTAGCCGCACATTTGCTACATGCTACTCCGCCAGTACACTCCTTAGCAAAGTACTCCAAGTGATTGTACCCCAAGCACTTGAAACATTTAACTACATTAACATAATCGTACGCATCACATTTACGCCACCCAATATTTACTTTACACATATTTATAAATTTTCGATACATATCCGGCTCAATATTTAATATTATATTACCATAATTTCTTTTCTTTTCTTTTGATATATGGTTATCTAATGTTAATACCACGGGATCAACGTCGGTTGGTTTCACGAAATCGCAGAAGTGTTTTAACCAAATTAGATAGCATTCCGAATTCGTATATTCCGTGTCCGAAATAATTTTTAATGTACCTGTAGGTGCTCCATAAAGCAGTTATTCTTTAATGCGCTTCCTGACGAAAACGAGTCCCGGTGACACCCAGATACCTGGAGCGCTCATACAACAAACAGCCGTTACCAGCTGGCCTCTTTCAGCAGAGACTACTTTTGAGACTGTTTGTTTTCCTTTGGGAGCATATACCTTGGAAAGCTTGTTTGGGACTGTCAAAAGCCCTGTCTCGTCCATGTTAAAGAGCAAAGGAGCATGTATTTCAAATTTTGAAAAATCTGCCACATTGTATCTTATTAAACCCACTAATACGAGCTAAGTACATTCTGGACTTCTTACCGACAATAAATTGCGTGCGGCGAAGGCTTGAACCTAATGTTTGTCTGCCATTTTTCTCTCTTTCTCAAATCGGTATGACATATGATTCATTTCAGCATATTGGTACGCTAAAGTTCTTACATCTTTAACATGCAATCGATAAAAACGTACGTCAAGTTCACAAATGTGGTCCGCCAATTCTTTCTCTTGCTCTGCCGTGAAACTGGTTTAAACTTTCCCAAACTTGATGGTACCGTGCCCTAAAATTATAAAAAAATTAAATATGGATCAACCAATATCCGAATATAAATTACACACCAAACGTCTTTTTCTGAGCGAACACTCGTTGACATTGAATGATTGAGCTACTAATCTTTCGCTTTCTGCTTACGCAATACGTTTTAGCTTCGTTTAACATTTCCAGGATAAATTTCAGCTGTCGGTTACTTTTTCTTGCATACTTTCCCATTTTGATGCACAATCTGTGAATACACAAAATTATACCTAAGGTTAATATCTTAATCTCCTAAGAGTACGCGCGTCCTCTTTGGATGCGTACTCTTGCCGGCGATGTATGAATACGACATTCATTGCATTATCTATGGAAAAATGTATTTAGGTAACCTTACGCGCAAACACCACTAAATGATGCAGCTTGTTGGTAGAAATTAATGACAAGCGGCCGCTAAATCAGCGTTGTCAAATTTGAAATATAGACATTGCGTACTCTTAAAGAACGCATACTCTTAGGCAAACCTTCCCAATGTATAAATAGAATCCTGTATCCGGTGTTTGCAATTAACGACCAACCTTAAACAATTATAACCTAAAAGTACCATAAAACTTGTAACACATTAAAAATGTCAGCCAGTCTTCGACTTCCACTTTTCTTACATTTTTACTACATCCACCCATCACTTTTTTTTCTAGTGATCTCTTAACCGATCGGCTCTTCTCAATTACTATCTATATAGCAAGGAAGTTTAATTATAATTAGTATTATGACTTCCTTGCCATATAGATCAATCATTCTTTTATTTGCCCTTTTTCTCCATTCTATTTCATTTTCTTTAACTCTCTCTCTCTCTTATATTACTCTTAGAATTTGCCGCTTCCACGTGTCTATATAATTCTCTTCTATTGAACTTGTCTATTTAACGAGACAATACTCACGTTTCTGATCATAAAACACTGCTGGTCGAATTATGGTTGAAGATAGGCCCGATAAGTTAATTTATTTCGAAATAATTTTCACAATATTAACACTTTTATAGGGCTTACTCTGCCCCCTCTTTGTAAGATATTCATCGATCTCTTGTAATTTAATTCCTTCGCCTTACTTTCGGTTACTAAAATTGGTGCATTATTCCAGAAAAAAAATATTTTACTTTGTTCTACTTTCGTCATTACACGTACTCCTTCTTTGCTTATTATTTATTATTATTATTTATTATTTTAACCTTATTCTAGCCTAAATCTTGATGCAGATTTAGAAAGTTATCGTGCGGCTACAGCACATATTTCAGCCGAGATATTAAATATTACAAAAATTCTACAACCAACGCCAAGCGGCTATACCGACTAAAAATCAAGATTACATCGCGAAAGTAACGAAATCGGTGAAAAATTATTGTCTGGTTCCAAAAGACGTCCCTGGAGACTGATAACAGGAGATTCCTATCGAAAATTTGGCCGTATTCAATTTTGGATGGAAAACTTATAACCGAAATACCGCCAACTTGAAGCTGTAAACAACGCTCATTTTAAAAGAACCAACCGGGTGACTCCCTCCCAAACCAATAGGATTGCAGCCTGAATAAGAAAAAAGCGCCGAAATTTAAATTATCATTGAAATTATTTAAATTTCATCTATTGAAATTTTTTATATTGGTTCTAAATTATTCATACCAAATTATTCATTTATTTATAAACACATTTGTAATACGAAGATTGCATACTTACAAGCGATAATATCGCGAGTTTCTTAACCCGAAGCATTCACATGTTGACAGTAATCTCATAACCCCATCTCCCACATTTGATAATACGAATATGTGCCCATGTTCATGCATTTATTCTTAAAATAAAATCTGTAAAGATATTGTTTATTAATCTATTCCATCTGTCTGTATTTAATTAAACATAATTTGATCATATTTTTGAATTTGTTTCAATCCATTTACTATTCTCTTTATGTATGAGACATTAATATATACACTGCCCGACATATAAAACCCGTACACTAACATATTATCAATATTGGCCAGGCTTATCAAATTTGACATGTTTTATTTGACAACTAAAAAACTCTGATTTTATGCGCATAAGAGTTGTACGGGTTTTATATGTCGCGCAGTGTATGTGCATTTATTTCATTGGTATTTATGTTGAAAGTGCTAATATAATATAATAATTTAAACCTTACTTGTATTTTTATTTCTACCTGAACTACAATTTGTTTGAAACAAACTTAGATATAAATAACGCATAGTACCTGAAGTATATTAATAATGCGGTATTATTCCCAAGTTTCTGATATTGTACTTGACCTTATTACGCAAGACCCCACCCCTGCAGACTGTGTAATCTCGTGATAAGTCCAGTGAATTAAAGAAAAAGTAGTTTATGCGCGAATCAATAATTTTTGTTTAAAGAACCCTAGAAGTGTATAATTTCTACAGATTATAAGTAGCGCCGTTTGGATAGAGATTTAACAGTACCTATACGCATAACGTATTTTATTCATCATATAATTTTTATTATCAATATACAAGTGTCCCGTATCGTTATGTTCAAATTTTAGGAGTGTAAAGTAGACTTCATTTCAAGTAACAAAAACGCAAAACTTGTATATCCATTTTTATTTGTTTCAAAGTTACAGATCTATGAATGTGATTGTCAGATCATGAAAGAAAATGTAATCCAAAAGTCAATACAAACTGATTTTATTTAAAAAATTAAATTTATTTATGATAAAGTACTTCGTAAGTACTGAACCATGAATATCATACAATAAACAAATGTTCAGATGTTAACGTTGCATTTTTTAATAAAGGATTACATTACGTTTAAGTTCAAACAACAGCTTATTGGTGAGTGGACACGTTTTCTTTATTCAAAATGCCTTACCGATTTCCTTCTGAAGAGTATGCAGACATGCATTTTGTGTATGCCTATTGTAACGGCAGTCAAGCAGTTGAATACCGACATCGGTTTCCCGATAGGCGCATTCCTCATTACAGAACGTTGCTGGAAGTACACAGATAATTTCGGGAATGCGGACTGCGTGATTATCTTCTGGACCGAGGAGAAAATTTGCCAGCAGACTTAGAGGAAGAAGCAATAGCTATTGTTACAAGTTATTCAACTCTCAGTGTACGTCGAATCGCTAGACAACTAGGAGTGCCACGAACGACAGTTTGACGAATTTTACAACCTGAGGGCTTATATCCATATCACTATCGCAGGGGACACGGTTTGCTTGAGGCAGACCACTATGCTCGTCTAGTTTATTCTACCTGGATATTAAGACAGTCACGGCTTCATTTTAATTTCTGCTCAACAGTCCTCAGGACAGATGAATCTACGTTCACGAGAAGTGGTGTTACAAATCTGAGAAACCTGCACAGGTGGTCATCAGAAAATCTCAAAGCTATACGTTCATCTAAATTTCAACATGAATTTTCTATTAACGTTTGGGCGGCCCTAATCGATGACTTGTTGATTGGTCCTGTCGTTCTCCCTTCTTATTGACGGACTGCCAGGTCTTTTAGAAGATGTCCCACTGAATGTTCGACGAGACATGTGGTTTCACATGGATGGGGCACCACCACATTTCGAAATTGCTGTCCGAAATTGGGTTAACGTCAATTATCCAAGATGGATTGGTCGAGGTGGTCCTGTTGCATGGCCACCCAGATCACCCGATCTTAATCCCCTTGACTTTTATTTATGGGGGTACATGAAGAATTTAGTCTACGCGCAAGTTTCGAACACAAGAGAAGAGTTATTGGATCATATTCACCTGGCTGCCGAGCAAATCCACAAAACAAGTATGAAATTCGGATAAGTACTTCTTCTGTTGGCTTACGGACACAAGCCTGCATTCAACAAGGAGGTGGACATTTCGAAAATATTATTAATTGAACTTTTTTAAATAAAATCAGTTTTTATTGACTTTAGGATTACATTTCTTTTATAGATCTGTAACTTTGAAACAAATAAAAATGGATATACAAGTTTTGCGTTTTTGTTACTTGAAATTTGAGCATCACGATAAGGGACACATGTATACCTACAATTGTTTATTTATAACAATATATTTATTGGTATTGGAGGTATTATTGTAATATCCCTTATTTTAGTTATTAACTATAGTGATTGTAGTATTATTTTTAAGTAAAAGGATTTTTTATTACAATTGATAGAGAATTAATTTATAATGTGATTATTTTTTGAGCGAGCATCTATCTCTTGGTTAAAGTAATAAATATAGTGATGTAATTCTACCTCAGGGTACCCTAAATACATACAAACTTCGTAAGTCTCTTTATTATTTGGGTTCGGCCTTAGTAGGATCAGAAAACATTAACAATACTGTTGTCGACTTGTTAAATATTCATAAATGACTAACTTTGTAAATAAAATAATATATAAATAGAAAAATGTAAATATTTATTATAGTTTGTTTTCAAGTAGGTAAAAGAAATATTGGAGCTTTTGTATGTGTGAGAACATTGGTGTTTATGTACGTCTTAATCATAATGTGTCATAAAAAATTATTTACATGAGTGAACTAACCTTACATACGAAAAGGTTTTGTTTAAGTATAACAATACGTTAAGCACGTATAAAGCGTTTGTACAATATGAAACAAACATGTAAATAATTTACATATCTGTAACTATGCACATGGACAATACACCTCGTATTTTCAGCAATTACTTCTGCTTAATACATATGTTTCTGCCAATATAGGCGTCCTCAGCTAAGCTAGTGAAGCAATTTATACAAATTAATACAAACCTGTTATAAACAACTGGTTTGTATCTGTATTTAAATTTACTTGCGGGCTATTTCAGTAAATTTAAATACAGATACAAACCAGTTGTTTATAACAGGTTTGTATTAATTTGTATAAATTGCTTCACTAGCTTAGCTGAGGACGCCTATATTGGCAGAAACATATGTATTAAGCAGAAGTAATTGCTGAAAATACGAGGTGTATTGTCCATGTGCATAGTTACAGATATGTAAATTATTTACATGTTTGTTTCATATTGTACAAACGCTTTATACGTGCTTAACGTATTGTTATACTTAAACAAAACCTTTTCGTATATACCGCCATCTGGCAGGTTGTTAATGGACTACATCTACATACGTATTTTATCGTTTCCCGTAGCAGCATAGCTGTTCGAACGATAGGTAGCCCTCCGGACAATGTATCTTTCGCCCGTAAGATGTCAATTATTAAATAGTTGTCTTCTTATAGGACGGAACTTGCTTGATCTTTGCGGGCTATTTCAGTAAATTTAAATACAGATACAAACCAGTTGTTTATAACAGGTTTGTATTAATTTGTATAAATTGCTTCACTAGCTTAGCTGAGGACGCCTATATTGGCAGAAACATATGTATTAAGCAGAAGTAATTGCTGAAAATACGAGGTGTATTGTCCATGTGCATAGTTACAGATATGTAAATTATTTACATGTTTGTTTCATATTGTAACCTTACATACATATTGCTATGAATAGTGGGTTGATGATTTAGCACGCCACCATCCACAACTTGTTTTCCCAACTTGGTTTTCTCAGCCGGTGATTTTTCAAATATGAGACCTCTAACTTCTCGGGTTCCACATAGGAAAGACGTGTCTAAAATATGAGTTGAGCGCCAGTACACTTGTACACAAAAATTTTATTTATCTATTTTATATAAGTTAAATTTGAACTAATCTCTCTTTAGGTTTCTTTTAAATATATTCTTTTATATGGGTATTAATTAATTAGCAATATTGGAATGAGTAAATAAAGCAAACACATTTTAAAAATTAAAATAAATATTTTATATATAAATACAAAAATAAAAAAAATAAAAAAATATATCTTTACAAAGTATAAAGATGCTGTATCATATAACAAAGATACTGAAGGTAAAAACATTCATTGACAATTGACCGCTAAATGAATGGAAAACATCCTCCTTAATGACTCCGAACAAAACTTATCTAAAATAATCAAGCTTTATAATTGATTCTTCAAAGAAAACCAACTGTATATCATCAGAAACTGATACGCGAACAAAAACTACGCATGTGCCTTGACACACAAAAAAACTTGAATCCAATCGAACAAATTTTTCATTTATAATATTAACGAAGAATTTTAATATATAAGCTGTATTATCTGTATGCCTAATAATTAAATCTCTTAACTACAAGCTGTAATACAATGGAAATATAATCATTATAATTATGACGTCATAAAATTTTAATTCTACTTACAAGATTAATATGGAGACTTTCACGAAAAAGGTGCTTAATCAAATTAAACAGCAACAAAACGAGAATTTAACTCTGTAAATGTCGGGAATTTATATCTAAATATCAACTATTAAACACTTTCAATTAATCAAAACCCGAACTAATTAAATATATTTAAAATATATTTCACGATGCAAACAACCTTTTCATTCAATAGCTAAAATTCGTCTCCGAGATTGACCTCGACTTTCACATAAAATCGACACCCACCGGATAACCAGTTTTTCTTTCTAGTTACCACTCGCAAAATGTATCATATACATTTATTATACAGTCATATCACAAAATATTTTATTTTAAATATTTAGTTTTTTTAAAAAAAATCCATAGCAATATGTATGTGTTTACGTGCAATAAATGATTAAAATATTTCTTTCAAGACTACAGTAAGTCGTTAATATGAATTTTTGAATATACTATTTAGTTATTTTTACTACAAAATATTGAAATAGTTTACTTATTTTGGTTATTTATATCGATCAAGATTGATAACCTAAACGCTATATAATACCTGTGCTTCTGTCGGTTTAACGGATGAAAGTGTTCTATCAAAGGTAAACGGAATAACGGAATAATAGCCTCTTCTGTGATCGGGATATTGTGTCGATCTCGGTGGACAGGAATTGTTTAAGCCGGAACAGGTGTGGTTGGATATTTGGGGTTTCTAACCTCAAATCAGGATATAGGCATTGGTAAAATACTTCAAGATGTGCTGGATATTTATATTATCTTGAAAAATAACGTTTGAGGTATTTATTTTTGCTTTTTACGATGTTGTTAGATAAAAAAAAGGTGTCACATTAACCTTTAAAAAACATCTATATGTAGACTATGACGATATATATATATATATATATATATATATATATATATATATATATATATAGTCATATTTTTAACGATTTAAATCCTAAACACCCTCCTATAAGTAAATCTGCAGTTTCGAGAATCATAAATAAATTTAATGAAACTGGTAGTGTACAGGATCGTCCAAGGTCTGGCAGATCAAAAACTGCATATATATATATATATATATATATATATATATATATATATATATATTTCAGCTTTTATATGAAATATTTCTAAATATTATCACATTAGTATGTAATTGTGAAGTAAATGTGAATATAAACATTGCTGCCTACAAATTACAACGCAAATCATATGAAATTTAATTGAAAAATTTTGTCTACATTGGGACTTGAAGCCAAGTCTACGGTTTGCCGGACCGTCGCTTTAACCAATTAAGCCACGATAGACCTTGGTTCAAGCTAATTAGAAACGCATTATAAGGTGACAATATTAATGATTCAGATGTCAGTTATTGAAAGTAGATGTCAGTTTTGAGAGTAGAAGTCAGTTTTGAAAGCAGATGTCAGTTTTGAAAGCAGATGTCAGTTATTGAAAGCAAATGTCAGTTATTGAAAGCAGATGTCAGTTTTGAAAGCAGATGTCAGCTATTGAAAGCAAATGTCACTTATTGGAAAGCTGATGTCAGTTTTGAAAGCAGATGTCAATTTTAAAAGCAGATATCAGTTTTTTGAAAGTAGATGTCAGTTTTGAAAGCAAATGTCAGTTACTGAAAGTAGATGTCAGTTGTTGAAAACAGTTGTTAGTTTTGAAAGCAGATGTCAGTTTTGAAGGTTTGAAATTGCTAACTATTACTCCATAGCTATATGTATATAATATAAATTCTTGAAGTTTTCGGCTTTTATATGAAATATTTATAAATATTATCAAATTAGTATGTAATTGTGAAGTAAATGTGAATGTAAACATTGCTGTCTATGTCGTTTACATTTGCAAATAAATTGTTTATTTCAAGTATTATTTGATGCTGGAGAAGAGCAAGGTACTTTTTACCGGTAAGAGTGGCTTCAATAAAAAGAGGACCTATCAAAATGTTTTTCGCCAAACTAGCCCACACATTAACTTCTTGTGGACTTTAAGTATGAGTATCCTCCATCCAGTGCGGATTAGAAGCTGACCAATACCGACAGTTATACCTGTTAACATTACCTTTCAAGCAGAATGTAGCGTCATCACTGAGTACAACAGAGTCTAAAAAATTGTTTTGTCCATCAAGTTTCTCTAATACGTTTTCGCAAAACCCTAATCTTCGATCAATGTTTTGTATAGACTTCCTACTAATATCATGATTTCTTGACAATTCATATGTAGGTGTTTTAGGATTTTCTTGAAAATATAGGAGGACATCTAAAGTCTTATCTTCATTAGATGCAGTTTTTGGTCTGCTAGACCTTGACGATCCTGTACATTACCAGTTTCATTAAATTTATTTATTATTCTCGAAACTGCAGATCTACTTATAGGAGGCTGTTGAGGATTTAAATCGTTAAAAATATGACTTACTTCTTCATAGGGACGTTTTCTATTACCATATTCAATTAACATTAGTATCTGAATTTGTTCTTTTTCCGATAAGTTTGCCATTATTCTTAATTTACTTTTAAAAACTGTAGCTGTCAAATACTATTAAAACTAGATCAACTCTGACACCTTGTACACTATGTTTTTGGCACTTTTCCAGTGTCTACTACTGAATCTACCGGGGGTGAAATAATAATAATAATGCAAAATAAGAATAGATTAATACAACTTCAATTTTATGTGGTATTTACTTAGTAATGTGGTAGATTATTAGTATTTTTTAAAAGAGGAAGAAATAAGTATTTTTTTGTGATATATCAATCACTCAACCTATGTTGCTATTTAAAAAAAATTAAAATGGCGGCAGTACACTAAACGCTGACATCACGGAAATTCGATATGTACTCTAAAAAATGCAGAATACAATCCCATTCATCACCCCACAATTTTATAATTTCAAGTTCATTTGTAAAAAAAAAATAGCTTGTTGCCAGACTTTTTCGCTACCCGGTATATATATATCGTGGGCGAATATATACAAGGACACCGTTCCAGCCCGAAATCCTATAAACTATCATGGACAACTGCGGAAGCCTACAAGCTAGACAAACAATATCTGACGTAATATCGTTAAATCCTGGACTATATTAGAATTCACTTGCTTTTCTTGTTCTCTTTTAAGTATTTGTAGACACATTTTCATCAGATATAAAAAATATGATTCATAAATATACACTAAAATATAATAATAAATAACAATAACAATAATGGTAACCATAATAATAAACTCTCCTTTTTGAAATACTTATACCCAATTGTATAATAAATTTGTATTTGTATCTATATAGCCTAGCTAAAGATTTACCGCATCAACGAGACCACATTCCAAATAGTTTAGATATTTCGCATGGCGTACCGTCGTAAAATGTGAAAATCACTTAATAAAACGACCGAGTATTATAATGAACCTATGTTACAAGGATGTAGTCGCGTTGTTAATGTTAAACGCTTTCTGATTAATTATCGGTAACATGTAAAACGCATTAGAGTTGATGTGCTCGTTTTTCAACCGTTAAACGACCGCTTGTTAAGACGAAGCATTTGGAATATCAACGGACCGAAATCGACTCTGTCTGTCTTTTTATTCTAAATTTTCGCTTTGCTTTGTTTTTATTCCGATGAATTTACTTGATCTGAATGCAATTTTAATATAGCGGCGAACACTTGTTTTCTTTTCTTCATTTTTCGTTAGTATTATTCCAAAACAATTTTTCCTTACATTCCTTAATATTTGTATTACTTTATTTTCTAATAATCCAAAGTTTATTCGAACGAAACGCCATTTTTCGTTTCGAAAACCAGAAAAATAAATATTAAAATTTTAATTAATCTTATAGATGGATGTTGCAAACTGCTCCTCGTAAAACATTGTATGTTTGTATATGTGTGTGGGTGTGCGTGTCCATGTGTGTGTGTGTATGTGTCAGTGTGTGTAATTGGTGTGACAATTAAATGACGAGACTGGTCTAAAAAATATTCTCTATTGAAAACGTATTACAAAAAGGTGCTAATCCTCTTCAACATACTCCCCTTGCCTATCTGTACAACACTACATATGTGTTTTCCATACAACAGGTCTTCAACCGTCACCCTATTCGTTTTTGGCTTAATCTCTTCAACAGACTGAAAATGTTAGTTCTTTAATGTACTTTTCACTTTTGGGAGCAGATAGATGTCGCATGGGGCGAGTTCTGTTGGATGCGGCGAATATTCAAGCACAGTAATTCACTTCTCCGCTAACTACTGCTTTACACAGAATGCATTGCGCGCCGGAGCATTGTTCTGGTGCAGCATCCACGAGTTGTTGTTCCACAGATCTGGCCTTTTCTTCCTCACACTTTCTCCCAACTTGGTCAGGACCTCAATGTAGTACTTCTAATTTACTGTTTAGCCCTGAGGTACTCTCTCAATCATGATGGCATCCTTAATATGGAAAAAACAATGGACATGACTTTCAATTTCGACTTGCTCTTTCGAGCCTTTTTGAATGAATTAACGCTTCGTTTCAAGGTCATATTGTAAAATTACGTTTCGTTACATGTAATGACTTTTCCTATCAGTCCGGACTCTGCTGTGAATCACTTCATGATGTCAAAGCAGATGTTTTTCCAGTTTTTCTTTTACTCACGTGTGAGGTTTTTTGGTACCATTTTGGTATAAACTTTCGTCATTTGCAAATCCTCATTCAATTTCTTTGTTATTGTCTCTCTGTCAATGTTGTGATGTCTGCCCTCATTCGAATACTTAAACGTCGGTCTTTCTGCACAATTTTATTAATTTTCTAAATGTCGATTTTTGATGTCACAGATCGATCAGAACGTTCACCATCTTCAACCTCCTTCCGACATTTATTTGTGTCATATACAATTGTCACCAAACAATTCCTTCAACAATGAAAACATTTAGTTGGAGGTTTTTAACTTTACAAGGAATTTCATATTAACATGCTGCTCGATTCTATTTTGAAGGTTATCATAATCACGACGCTCTGACAAAACAACGTCCTACTCAAGCAAGGAGTATCAAAGAGCTGAATAAGATAGAGAGGCGCAATATGATTCCACCTCACCGGATTGAGGTAACAAGAGGGCCATGCATGAAGAAAGACCCTTCGGAGGAGTCAGTGATAAGGTGCAGGACATGATGCACGTGATGATGGAAATGATATTGAAAAACCAAAAGGATATGGAAAGAAAAATGGAAGATATAATGGAAATGATGTTGAAAAACCAACAGGAAATGGAAATGATGTTGAAAAACCAACAGGATATGGAAAGAAAAATCGACAAAATCATGGCATCGAACAGTATTAGTCAAGCAAAGGAAGAAATAGGACAAATGGAAAATCAATATAAGGAAGAAATAGGACAAATAGAAAAACAATATAAGGAAGAAATAGGACAAATGGAAAAACAATTAAAGAAAGAAGTAGAAATTAGAAAAGAACTGGAGGAAGTAATTAAAGTGAGTTTAGAGGATGTGCCGGAAATAGAAAATGAATTGCCGAAGACAGAAATTTGTCTACAAGATGTAGCGATAACCAGGGAGGACATGGTACCTGACGAGGTGAACGCCACAGATGGAATCGAGGATAGGTTCTTTAGTCAACCCTGGGAAAGGAAAAAAGGGGTAAGAAAGGAAATTTTAATTAATAAATTAGATATTAGTAATAATAATAAGAAAAGAGAGTCAAATATAATTAGGAGACACTCTAATTTAAAATATTTGATTAAAAGAAATAATGAAGTATACAGGGTGTCCAAATTGGGAAGACATCGTAATTTAAAAAGTAGTCAGGCAGTTCCTAGTGATAAAAATAATAATAATCAAAGAAATAAAAATAGAATGGCCAAAGCTTATCATTATTATCATTATAATAATTCAAGTATTGATATTGCAAATAAAAATATTTTTAGAAATAGGAGATTTAAAGGTACTAGATACAAATGTACTAGACCCAATTTTAATTACAAAGGTACTAGATACAGAAGCACTCGACCTAATTTTAATATTCTGATTAAGGTAAAGAAAAAGAAATTAAAACTTGGTTACAGTCAGGAATTTTAGATAGGCCCAACAAAATGTTGTTGTATACTATTGAAAAAAATTTGATTGTGCGAGAAATATAATTTTTGCCTTGGGATAATTCATTAGGAATTTGAAATTGGTTTTGCTGGATGAAATAAAAATCATTAGTTAAAAGGAAATGGATTTGGTTTGATTGAGTTATTGAAAATGATAATGAATTTATGAAAAGTTAATTAAGTAATATATTGATAAGGAAAATGTTCCAAATAGAAAGAAAATTTATATAAAATTTGAAAGAAAGAAATTATTTGAAAATTGATGAATTGTCTTCGAAAGTTTATATACAGTGTGTTTCACTTTTCATGGGGATACCTAAATAACTTATTTATTTTAAAAGCAATTGATATAAATCTTTTATCAGTTGTGTAGGCCATAACAATGCACCTTTTTGTGTGAATAGAGTTTTTATAAAGTCAATATCTAGCCAACTATAATTAAAATAAAAAGTACTGTTTCAAGTAAAGTCATGCTAGCGATTAAGATAGAGCAAAAAAGTATTAGGAAACGTTTTTACAAATCACTCAAGAACCCCTAATACCAAATTTCGCGGAAAAATTTTCATTTTTAAATTCTTCTACATTTTTATGCTATCAGTAGATAATAGTTTGTTATTGCAATAGTAAGAGTGCCATGAAGCAAGAAAATAGCAACTGAAGTAAACTGTTGTGAATTGATGTTTGAACTGACAAATTATTTTTTTGTTTCATGGCACTCTTATTATTGCAATAACAAACTATTATCTACTGATAGCATAAAAATGTAGAAGAATTTGAAAATGAAAATTTTTCCGCGAAATTTGGTATTAGGGGTTCTTGAGTGATTTGTAAAAACTTTTCCTAATACTTTTTTGCTCTATCTTAATCGCTAGCATGACTTTACTTGAAACAGTATTTTTTATTTTAATTATAGTTGGCTAGATATTGGCTTTATAAAAACTCTATTCACACAAGAAGGTGAATTGTTCTGGCCTACACAACTGATAAAAATTTTATATTGATCGCTTTCAAAATAAAAAAGTTCTTTAGGTGTCCCCATGAAAAGTGAAACACACTGTACATATATATATTTATAAAATTATATGCATTGGGAATTTGTTTATAAAAAGAAGAAGATTGTATTACTGCATAATTATATATAATTAATGAAGAAGTTTGTAACTCTAATTAACAGAGATTTATTTAAAGCAATAAAATTTGCTAATAAAAGAAGAAGTTGGTAACTCTGTGTAACAGAGAAGTTATTTAAAGCAAAATATGAGTTTGTTTCTAATGATAGAAAAGTTATTTATAGCAATTGATGCTGGATGTTTGATTAAATTTATTTATAAGCAGGTTAATAAAATTATGATTGAATGAAGAAGGTGGATGAAATTTTTTATGTTGATGAGAAGTATATAATAGCAGTGGCTATAATAATTATATGAATGATAATTAGAATAATTATAATGATTAATTAAGAAGAATTTATGGTAAGAAGAAGTATTTATGGGAAATGTTAATAATAAAATGTTAGATGATAATATGATAGTTGATTAATGAATATGATAATGGTAATGAATAAGAAGTTGTACAAATTATGTATTTTTTTGTTTATGAAATCCATGGAGAGACCAAGGCCCAGGAGATCGAGGAAGAGCTTGATGATTCTAAGGAGACTGTTCCTCTGAAGTGGTTCTTTCGGCTGTGATGCATGGTACCAGACCTATTGCAATATGTCAAAATAAAAATGACATAAGCTATTAAAATGTCAAAAGCCAATATGACATAAGTTATTTATGGACAATGTCAAGAAAATTAATATGACATTAATGAAAAGTTTTGAAAATGGAGAGGTGATAGTTTTGAGAAAAAGTAAAATATGGGAAAATTTGAAACCGTTCGCTTCACTGCTGTTCAACGAGGATGATCCTGCAGGACGTTGTGCAACATGTGAGTGCGGGGAAAAATAAGACAGGGTGCGATACTGTCGTCTGTGCTACGAGTGCAGAAGATTATCCGCTAAAAAAGATTTTGACATGTACTGGCTTTTCTTTCGGATAATCTTGGGGATATATTGTCGTTTTTTCCCCGAAGAATAATTTTAAAAATAATTATTATTTATGTATAATTTATTTTCAGGTTTATATTTAGTGATTTATAATATTTTATTTAAAAATTTATATGGGCGCGTATTTTATGCCTAGATTGTACATTGTTCGTAGATTGTTTAATTCACGTTGTAGTACTTTGCCGGATGTGGCATCGTTCGAGTTTCGTAGCTTGATTTTTATTCTCGGAAGAATGTTATTTCCGGACCAGAGATTTATGTACCTTCAGATGATTCACATGTGTGAATTTTTGTATGAATAAGGACTTCTTCTTTATTTAAAATATTTTTATAAATTCGGTTTATGTTTTAGTTTTTGATTATTGATGTGTTCAAATTAATTATCGATTTGTTACGAGTGTTTCTAACTTGTAATTTTGATTTGAAATGTATGATTCATCTGAAAAATCTCTCGTTAAGTTTTTTTGTGTGTGCTAATGTTACATTAATTAACGTAAGTAGTCCTTTTGCAAATAAATTTATTTGATATTATTCTTGGTAATAATCTTTATAATTTTTGAGCTCATAGTTAATTGATTATAGTTAATTTTGATATAGATTAATTAGTAGAGGAATAGCAAGGAAAATTTTCATATTTTTTATGAGGGAGTTTTTGCTATCATGTTTTAATAGTGTGTTGAAATAAGGATTTTGGAGGGAATATTTTATCATGTTTATGTTGCGCATGATCTGATCATTGACATGCGCAGTTAACAAGTTGGCTCTGTTGACGTTTGAAGTTTGGGAATAAAGTAAATAGTTGAATTTGAAAATTTTCTGACCTATTTAATTAGTGTAATTTTGCTCGCGGTTGTAAGAGGTTTTTTCATTGTATGAGTTCATTACCATACAAGTTTTCCTCAGCTCATTGCATTATTGTTGCAGTAGCACGTCTTTATACTTTATAAAGACGATTTTTTTTTTGATTTTTTTTTAAATAAAAATTTTGTGGAAAAGTGCTTGTTTTAATGTTTATATTTTGTTTTTCTGTCCACGTTCTTAAATGAACCTGAGACTTTAGAGGACTCTATTAAAAGAAATAAACTCTCCGTAAGGCAGCCCGGACTCATTGTGGTGCACTGTGGACTATCTTCAATATATTTCCACAATACACAGCAATATGTAGTGATCGAAATATTTAACAGATCTCCTTTGTGACTTCACGAAAACCTCTTAAAACCGTAAGTATTTGAGCACGTCTCATAATTTCTTTCTTTCTATTTATTTTATGTTTCAACTTTTAGACGACTGCCCTGGCAGTTGGCGCAATTTCTCTGCTCTAAGAGCAAATCACCAATAATTGTTTGGGAATTTCTCTGCTCTAAGAGCAAATCACCAATAATTGTTCCACATTGCTCATGTGTTAATAATTGTCTCTGTCACTGTAAATCCATTTATACATTGAAAATAGCCTTTCAATTGTAAAGTGCATAAAGTTTTTTAGTGACGGCACATTTATCCCCGGTTCGTATTTATTCGTATAATATGTACATTACAATATTACATATACCGGGTTCTTTTTTTATTATTACACATTTTAATTGTTATCCTTTAAAAAGAAAATTGTCAATGCATTAACAGCATAGTAGGCAACCAGCCATATATTTATGTTTCGACGAGCGAGAACCATTAGCTTCTAGCAAAATCAGTGTTGCCAGTGCAACTCCTGGTCTATTCTAATGCAAATACAATAACTATTCTGTAAATCCACTACCCCTAGTTCAAGGAATCTACTATTTGTTTTTTTGTATTAAAAAATTAAATTTTCCAGCATGCATGAAACTTTTTAAATCTATTACGAAACTGTTAAAATTGATCGCGAAAATATAGTAGAATCTGGTTCGGCAATAATACTTGTATTGGCAACAATGGGTAATACAGAGCAAAATAAAGTCATTAAGAATTAGGTTATTTTTTAGAAAAGAAAATGCAAAATCTCAGACTCGAATGAAAAAATTATTTTAGTCCAACAATTAATTAAGACAAACAAAACAACATAACAAAGGTAAAGCCTAATTTCATAACAAGTTTTCGAAGTGCCCTCCTTGTCTTTTAAGGCATAATCAAGGCGATCTTGAAAGCAACGCAGGGGTATTCGAATAAATTCTGGGTTTATTCCGTAATATGCAGTAGGTATACGGTTTTTTAGTTCGTCCAAGTTACGTATTATAAATTTATTATAAATTTTGCTTTTAAGGTAACCGCAAAGGAAATAATCATTTGGAAATAAATCTGCTGATCTTGGAGGCCATGTTATAGGGTCAAATCTCTCAATCCACCGTCTTTGAAATGCGTCATTAAAAAAATTCCTGACGGCGTTAGTAGAATGTGCCGCAGCCCAATCCATTTGGAACCAACGTTCATCAACATTTAGCATCTCAATTGATGGAATGCTGTGGTCTCGCAAAAGTTTCATATATTTTGCTGCAGTGAGGTTACCGTCAATAAAAATGGGCCAATAAGTCTATCACTTATTATTCCAATCCAGCCATTGACTTTTTGAGGGTCTGTGTTCAGGGTTAGGTTTTGAGCACGAGGATTTGTACGGGACCAATACCTAATGGATTAATGGAAAGAAAATTTAATATTTTTCAATAGATAAATGTAGGATGTAAACCGATAGTTCTAAATGTTGATTTTACATTTACGGTAAATGTAGCTACCTCAGTAAAAATTAGTTTATTTAAAATGTCTTCGTTTTAATTTAATATATTAAACATTATTTCACAAAAATCAATTCGTTTTACTTTATCTTCCTCGAGAAACTGCTACGACCAATACGTTGCGCTTAAAAAAAAAATAAGGAAAAAGAAAAATTCTAAACGCTCCCCGGAGCAGACCCGGTCTCGGACAATTAAAACCGCCCCTGCCCGTTCTTGCCAACGTCCAACGGCCCACCTTCTGAGGCTGCCTCAGCCCAGGGGTGGGGAGACCCAGAGGTAAGTAAGTCAAGCTAAAAAACGATGATGGTCAAGGGCGCCACCGAATTTATGCCGCTGGACGTCGCAAACTCGGAAACTTTGACGAAAATAATATATATATATATATATATATATATATATATATATATATATTAAAAGAAAGGCAAGTAGCGGGGGCAGAAGGCCGGTTCCGTGACCAAGACTCGTTCCACTCTCGAGAATCGAGAGACGAAAAAAAACTACGCAGTTTCCAACCAAACAAATCCTATTTATTGTTTCACTCCGTAAATGAGATGAAAAAAAAACTTGTTACGAATAGTGAAATGGTGAACTTATGATTAAGTTGTAAATTCACTTATAAACCAAGTGTAATATATATTAAAGAATACTTAAATGGATACATTGAATTTAAATTATGCGGCTGAAGGCCAGTCCAAAAGGAAAAAAAGATTAATTAGGACCAATGTGATGTAATTCAAATAAAACGATATAACGAATAATTTACAGTGCGGCTGATGGCCTTAGTTCGCCCTAAAAAAAAACAATACGTATTCCTTTCTTTCTTGTTGGTTCACAATGTATATTACACGTTCAACAAATCATTGAAATAAATCGATCTTAAGCTAGGATGTTTTAAATTCAAATAAGTTTTTACAAAATATGTAATACCTATAATTAAAGTATTCAAATCAATTAGCAAAAATATGTAATGCATACAATTAAAGTATTCAAATAAGCTAGGAAAAATATGTAATGCATATAATTAAAGTATTCAAATAATATACATACATGAATAAAAGCAAGTTAATATTGAAAAGTTTACAACAGTTCGTGAAGCGAACGAAGAAAAGTATAAGGAATAACCCAAAAAAAAGCAGGTCAGGCAACACAGGTTATTTCGTTTGGAAAACACCTGGGAATTTATGACAACGATCTATTAGTTAATGGTAAAAATAATATATATATATATATATGAAATAAAATAAGAAAACGGCGAATGACAAGAGAAAAATAAATTAACAAAACGAGAGCTTATCTGTCGGGTAGAACGGCTATTGTGTCCCTTCTCCCTTCCAAAAAAAAGCGTCACTTGCGAGAACAATCAGGTGTTTTTTTTTGTTATTCCTCGCCCGTCGGATACACCATCTAAGTAAAGAAATAAACAACGAAATAAGCGAAGGGAAAAAAAAAAACAAAGAAAGCCCATATACATACCGAAGAATGCGTTCGATGGCGGTGAAATTAATGAGATGCTGTTTAACGTGCTATATATTTCTTATCCCATCACTTCAAATCCTCTAAGTGAGATATCGCATTAGCGAATAATTTCGATATAAAGATCGATTGAATCCCTCACGGGGCCGTAATTATAACATTTACAATAAGGCTACATTGATCAATATCGGTGATGGGAGAGAACGTAACCACGTTTTTAAAGATCGGCCACTAACTACGGAGTGTCTAGAGCGAGTCTCGTACTTTTCTTTTGAAAAAAAGCGAGCACCGAGGTTCGAGAAAAAAAAAACTGGAAACAAATTAAATATATATTAAAATAACGAATAACGATACCTATACAGGTAGGTTCGTTGGAAATAGAGTAAAATATATTGAAGATATCATTAATTATATTACAAAATAACGTGATGAAGCGTTGAGCGTTACGGACACGTAACAAAGCTCTTGATGGTTGATATCTTGTATGGCTTATCTTTGAATTCTTTTAGGGTTTTGTACACCGATCTGTACGATACTCCAAAATGCCTGGCTACATCTAAAAGCGATCCTACAGACCGTTTCTCTACATAAGACGGGATATTCAGATTCATGTGTTCTGTTACCAGGTGATTGGTTTTATTTATTTATTTTTGTGGGAATTTAGAAAAGAATTATCTTCTTTTAATTTTACAAATGAAACAGACATGCAATATACACGTCTGTAACTGTACACACAATACACCTCGTATTTTCCAGCATTTACTTCTGCTTAAGACACGTGTTTCTGCCATCTACTATTAGGCATCATCAGTTAAGCTAGTGAAGTAAGTAAAGCTTATATCGCCTCATAAGGTATAGCAAATTTTGTCCTATCAGGTGGCACCATATAATCTAGTGACATCTGACGGACGAAAGAGACTATGCCGAAAGTGGCAACCCTTCCCTTGACCGGCATAGCCGGTTGCCGATTTAAGTTTTACTGACTTCACTAGCTTAACTGATGACGCCTAATAGTAGATGTCAGAAACACGTGTCTTAAACAGAAGCAAATGCTGGAAAATACGAGGTGTATTGTCCATGTGTACAGTTACAAACGTGTATATTGCATGTCTGTTTCATTTGTAACAAATGCGTAATACGTTCTTAAAGTATTGATATACTTAATAGTATATTATACTATAAGGGAGAGAAATGCGTTATTTTGGCAGAGGTGCAATACAATGCACCGAGGACAAAATAGCATCTCTCCAGAATGGTATATACTATTTTTTCCACGGTCATTAACTTAAAAACACATATTTTGTCATTATGAAGTAAGTAGCACCAGAATTATTGTATTCGGATTTGAGCATTTATTTAGTAGACGTTGAGTTATTGTCATAACTACAAAATAAACAAACAAAAAGAATTGTCAAATTAAGGTGCTAGTTTGGTTTAGTTTAAAGTTTGTTTAGTGCACAATGAATAATTGTGAGTCGGAAGAGATTGTGGAGGCTGCATATATTGCAATAAGCAATTTGCTGCCTACGAAGTCAAGATCTTTATACGATATAGCCTACAATCGGTTCAAAAAGTGGTGCGCCGAGAAAAATGTTCAAGTATACAGCGAGAATGTTTTGTTGGCATACTTCAGTAAAAATGCAAAGAATTACAAGTCTTCCACATTATGGGCGCAATATTCTATGGTTAAGTCCTGCTTGATAATTTACGACAACATAGATATAAGCAAATTCCCCAAGCTGATCGCATTTTTGAAAAGAACCGGTGACAGATACCAAGCGAAAAAATCGAAAATATTGAGAAAGGGTGAAATCGACCGTTTTCTATCAAGTGCAGATGACAAAGAATTCTTAATGATTAAGGTAAGATTACTTTTGTTGTTAGGTATTTCAATTATTAAGTATTTTGATTTTTTATAGGTTGGATTAATTCTGGGGATTGCCGGAGCTTGTCGAACTGATGAACTAGTCAATTTAACTGTAGATGATATTGAGGATGTAGGCTCTTCCTTGATTGTAAAAATTCCAAACACTAAGACAAAGATTCCACGAGCCTTTGTGGTTACAGTTGTGGAAAATATGCTTGAGTTATTTCGAAAATACCTGTCCCTTCGTCCTCCCCACGTCAAGCATAAGCGCCTTTTTTTGCACTACAAAGCAGGAAAATGTAGTTCGCAGCCAGTTGGCAAGAATACCATGGGAAAAATTCCGAGTGTAGTAGCTTCGTATTTAAAATTACCTGATGCTGCATGTTATACTGGTCACTGCTTACGAAGATCTTCAGCGACATTACTGGCAGATGCTGGTGTGGATATCACGACAATAAAGCGTCATGCTGGTTGGAAATCAACGACAGTCGCTGAGGGTTATGTCGAGAACTCCATTGAAAATAAGACCAAAATTGCTAATCAGGTTTTAGTAGGTACCACTACTAGGGCAATCACAAAAACTGTAAATGTAAGCGAAAGTAATATTCCTTCTAATATTAATTTTGAAAATTGTACAAATGTAACATTTAATTTAAATGTCAATAAATAATTTCAATTTTATCTTTTTTTTGCATGAATCACAAACGTTCTCCATAATGTAAACTCCCTTGGGAGCATTATACTCCCTTGGAAATAATCGACTACTTCTGTTTTAATTTTGATGTCATAGAAACTGATTTCTACTCCCGACCGTGGAAAAACTTTTTTTGTATATTCTTTTAATTTGATAAAAATATTTAAAATCGTTTTCGCACAAGGTATAGGCCTGTCAGGATAATTAACGGAAAACATGTGTCTGACTGTCCTTAAACTATTATTCTTCTGGTACCACATTATCATTGGTACCTTTTCATCTTTGCTGTACTTATTTATGATCTAAATAAATTATCTACTTTTCAATAAAATGTATTTAATTTGAGACTCATGTATGAACAAGAATTCAGAAATATTTGACATAAAAAAATGTTTTTTTTTAAATTAAGCTATAGGTAAATCCTTCACTGGTGTATAACTGGTTATCTACTATGTCGCTAATATATTGACAATTTTCTTTTTAGAATTACACATAAGGTAATAATAAAAAAAGAACCCGATACAATGTACAGCTTGTTACATATTATTGTATTAATGTTATTACTAAAGAAGGCAGACTATGTGCCCACACTGTCAAATTTAATAATATTTAATAATATAATTTAACAGTGTATTAGATAAAAATGTAGATTTTACAAAATTAGGGCAACTTTTTACCAATACTGAAGATCCATTGTACAGATACAAAGAGCACTTTAACTATGCAAATATAACATCTCTCAACGTCGAACAATCCTTCTCAGTATATAAACATATATATACGTACGAACATTTTCGAGACTAATACAGAAACATATATTATGGTGCAGTTTTTTCATCGCGCACAACCGCATTTTTTTGCAACAATGTAAACATGTTGGGTAAGTTATTTATGTTTTTTCTTAACGTTTTGTATAGGGATTCGATATATTTATTTTTTAAAAATTTAACCGTGTGTTATTAAATTTGACAGTGTGGGCACATAGTCTGCTGTCTTTAGTTATTACTGTATCTAAGTTCGAATTACGCTCCTGGAATGCACTGTCGATCCCTGATGATCATATATTGTTGTCTGAATATACAACTTATAAAATGATATGTGAATATGTATTCATTTTTGCCTTTTGTTATTTGTACGACATAATTTTATTTTGATTTCTTTTTTCTTGCTAAGTAATATACTTTAAATGGAATTATAATGCCATATTTGGGAAATATGTGAAACAAGAAAGACAAATCAATAGTTGTCTTTTGTAATATATTATAATCTAAAGTTGATGGAGGAAAATGTAAACGTATATACCTGACTATGAAAAGGAGTCGAGAGTATCATGTACTACATTGAAAAATTAAACAACCTTAAATAATACTGGATATACAATATGACACAGAATAAAGCATACCGAAATTAAATGATCTCCAGTCTAGGCATAATTTAAATGTTACTTTTATGTCAAAGTGACAATAGCTAGTACTGTGCAAAACGAATATAAAATTCAATGACCATGCCCTTTAGTGAAATAGAAAAATCGTTTATTGTAGAATGGTATTCCAAGTCATACGGAATAGGGCGAAATGGTAGACCCAGCTCTCATCGGAGAACATTTCAAACAAACAAGATTTTACAGTGTCCTGAAAAAAACCAACGGCGAATAGCGAAAGAACTTAATTTGGGTAGATCATCTGTACAACGTGCTGCAAAGGAATTAGGGGCCTATTGTTACTGTGTACAAGTCGATAACAAGTTGCGTCAAGCTGACAAAAGAGAGAGAGAGAGTAGAATTTGAGCTAGAACGTTAGCTATGGAATACGAAAATGAAAACTTTATTTCAAACATTTGGTTCAGCGATGAATCACATATATTGTTATCAGGATTTATCAACAAGCAAACAACCCGATAACTAGGTTTTGAGATGCCGCAAGAATTTGTTGAAACGTTTCATTATTCCCAAAAACTAACCGTGTGATGTGCTGTTTCTGGGCATGGTATAATTGGCCCCTACTTTGAGGTGGATGAACATGGTAGACGTATATCAGTTAACCAGAAGAGGTACAAGGAAGCAATCGTTGTCTGAATAAATCCTTTTTACGAGGACCTAAGGCGGTTTTGCGTTACGAGAAATTTACGTATTGCATCTCAGTTGTTTAGCAAGATGGTGCTACTGCGCATACTGCTAGGGAAATTTTATTCCTTCTGCACCGGTATTTTCCTGAACGTATCATCTCCACGGGAACTGATTATCTGTTTCCCTGAAACTCGCCAGATCTTACACCTCCTTATGCTTTTTTTTTTTGGAAATCCTCAAACAGAAGATCTACCAGGATCCAGGGCCATAGAATATTGAGGAATTGAAAAACAAAATTTGACAAAAGTTGGTTGAAGTACCACTTTCTGTCAGAGGAATGTTCAGAAACTTACGGAACAGATATGAAAATTGCCTTGAAGTACAAGGAGAACATCTCAAACATAGCAATAATTAAAATTTCCTTATAATACCAAATTATGTAACACTGGAAATATATTTTTAAGTTTCGGTATACTTTATTCTGTGTCATAAAGTATTTGTTAAATTTTAAATGTTTTTTTTTTAATTTAATCTGAAAGGTGCAAATGATCATGGATATTTTCAACATAAATTTAAACAAGGAGAGTACTATGAAAGTTGAAGTAAGAGAAAGTTGAAGTAATCATATACAATCCCAGAAATTTAATACAAAGCTGGGTATTCTAAATTTTCATATTTTTCTTGACAATCTTAATTAATAAAATTGAGACATTTATTATAATTTCCACAAATACATTTTATAATACGGAACATAAGTATATTACCGGTAGCTAGCCGCTGTGAAAGTACATAGTCGCTTCTATCTTTTTGTCGTTAAGATTTAAGAGCCTTAACTTAAGAGTGTCTCATTTATGGTATATTATTTTTATTAACCAGACAAATGCCATATAATTTAGAACTAATTCGACTATTCCTGAATGGAGAAATTCCCACTTTCTTTTTTCTAAAAAGTGCCCGATGTAGGTACCTACTTAATATCAAATGTATTTGTGTAACAGATTAAATGATAAAGTAGTAAATAAAATAAGTCATTGATCGACATACCTATGTAGTATGTATATAATAATATGTATATATATATTTATATATATATATATATATATATATATATATATATATATATATATATATATATATATATATCGATCAATTCTGTTGTTGAGTAATCTTGACAAAATTCGAATATATACGAATGTTTACGATTCTATTGAATCTTATCGTGTTGCTGCTAAGACTGTCTCACAATGTATTTAAATACTATTAATAGGCAATTGCTTTTAGTGTAATCACTAAGACTTATGGCATGTTGAGAAACGTTTTAAGTTAATCTTTTACATTAAACACTCTGTAGCTGATAGAAAGCGGGTTTCTTTTAAAGGCGTCACGAACTCATTTGGTCCACTAGTTTATACTTTAGCCGCGATGAAAATTCTCGGAATGTCAACCAATCCATGTAACCTATAGTTTAATGTAAAATAATTTTAGTCATTTGAAAATCTTATTTAATAAAATCGTATTAAAATTATTTTTAATGTGACATATAAGTTAAAAAATGCATAATACACTCACATATATCTATTAATCTTTATTGTTATAGAATAACTTTAAGGGTAATTTAATTAAAAGATATTTTAAATATAGAAATTGTTTTTCAATCATGTATCATGTTTATTTAACTATTGGATTAGGCCTGACATCTTTGAATAAGTGGCTCTATTAACAATAAAAATTATTTGAAAGAAATTGGTAATTCAAAGCGAATAGAGTTCTGTATTATCATAACCGCGCCATCTATTAAAAATCAATATCTATGTGTAGCTTTTAAGAACTCTAAATATTTTTTATTATTGTAATCTTTAATTATTAACGATAATATATCATTTTTTATACTAATTCAATTTTTTTATTTTATAGTACAAGTTTTTGGATTTCCTGAAAGATTTTAAAATAATATTACATACGTCATTAGTCACATGACTTGGTTTGTCAAATGGGGGAAACGTCAAAACCATCGTGATTCATTTATAATTCCATACCTCGTATTGATAACAAACGTTCTTTTTTTGAGCGTCAGAATGAATAAACCGCATTAATGTTTTGTTTAGAGGAAGGACGGTGAACCAGAGAACGGTCTCACGGTGTGATGTATCTGAAAATACCCGTAAAGTGTGCGGAAATGATTACATTTTAAGTGTGTTAACCAACATGGTTGCGTACGACAGACGGTGTGTTTTATAATTTTTTCGAAACATTTTGCCAAATTCTTACGTAAATTAAAGCCATTTTCGTTTAAATGTGATATTTTATAAACAAACATAATGGATTCTATTAGGAAATGGTTTTACAGACCAAAGGTAAGGATATTACTTTGAAAGAGGTATGTGTGTAACATGATGGGGTTATTAAATATTATTTAAAAACAAGATTTTAACATTATTCATATATAAAAAATAAATACGCTTAAGAAAAATCAATTGGGTGTATTAGTCCTATCATTTCAATATTATCACCGTTAAATATAGTCAAGGTCTGCGGAGAATAAAAACAAAAGACTCAAAAGAGACAATCCTAACCTCAATATAACTGCTTTCTCCTCGACTTCTTATTACAATTTTTTTGCTATCTGTAAATACTTGTATGTAATTCCAATCGAGATGAAAAAATTACGATTTACCTACTTTATTGAAATAGTATTTACTTTTTTAATCATTGTTTATATATTTTTAAATATATGTATGTCAATGTAGTTTTTTAAAAGTTGTATATCTACTTTCTGGCAATGCCAATGAAATTAAAAATAATTATCTAGGCTAGTTGTGCGTATGTTGGTTTTCCCTTTTTATTATTCTTCTTTTTGTACTTATATTGCTTTGTTTAACAATGTGAATCTTTGGTATACTTATCATTAAATTGGTTTAATTAGTGTTTTAAGTAAACGTTTAACACCCATTGTAAAATAATAAAATTCTTACAACTTGGATCATTATTACCTTTATAAAATTGTAAAAATACGCGCGTACTTACATATCCGATGAGTAATTTTGTGTATCTCTTGCAGAAAGATGACAAGTCACTGTTGGCACAATTTTTCTTCGCTGATGAAGCTTTAAACATGATAGCTAGTGAATTAGACAGTTTTGATGGCAGAAAGGATCCCGAAAGATGTTCTACTTTAGTTAATCAATTACGTCAATCTCAAGACAAAGTTTTAACAATTACTAATTCTATAATGGAAGACCTAATTGGTAACGAAAGAGCCAATCGTGATTTTAGGGTGAAATTTCCGGAAGACGTTTTACAAGAAAATCTTGCAGGACAATTATGGTTTGGAGCAGAGGTAAACTTCTTAAGTTTTATTTTCTTTAATATTTAATGAACGCCTTTGTATTATTTATTATATTAAGTAAACTACCCTAATAACACGTTGGATTAAGACTATGCCTTTGGCAGGTGTACATGGAACAACGAAATAAAAATTCATCTACTTTATTAGTAATTAGTACTATATCACATTCCCGTGTGAAGGTTAAAAGAAGATAAAAATGCTTTGATTAGATATATGTTAGTGAAATCAGTCGAATTCGTTGCCAATTTTTTAAAATCTTGTTTTCAATAGGTAGGCAATATTTGATTTATTTTTGATGGCAGTATATTATTTGTAAAATCATATATGTCTGACTCATAGGCTAAGGAAGTTTTGACATATCGTTACTCCATACAACTTGCGTATTTATAAATAAGGTAAAACTTGCCTCACATACGTAACATAAGGAAATGATTGTTTCAAGGCTATTGCAAAATAAACAATTCGTTAACGCATTGGTATGGAAGAAGATATTTGTTTTTTTTAATTATTCTGATATTATTGCAATAATAAATTATCAATATATCATATGATGTATTACCAGCAGTTTTTTTTTAATTGTTTTTAAATATATACATACATACTTCGATGCGATACACGCAATTTTTTATTATTTAGGATACTTGAACGCAAAACAAAAACATCTATGTTTTCATAGCACATAATGCCTCTTTAACAACTATCTTCAAACAGTAATATAACAGAACTAAATTTCATAAAATTAACATCTAAAATCATTGAGTAATTTTAAATTTATACAATGACTTAACGAAAATCACTCCAGCATAAAAGTAGGTCATGAATAACATTGAGAAATCCTCATTTCCTAAAAAATAAATACATAACATACGCATGAGATATTAAACATTTTTAATTTAGGTTTTTTCAGCAATTGGTTATATGTTTGTTTGTAAACAAGAACAAAGAAAGCAGTTCACTAATAATTGCCGGCAAATTTAAAATATCAGCAAAATTGTGTTGTTTCAAGGATTTTTGCGATTTGTTTGAGTTTATAAATCACCGAACAATTGTTCTTCTGTGTTTAACGAGACGTACTTCAATATGTTTAGACAGTTTTACTGTTGGTGAAACGAAAGAGAAATTTTTGTCGTTAAATGACGTGTTAAACTTGAGAATTGTAATTAATGTAGGCCATTCAAACTGAAAGTGAGTCGATCATGTTTTCCTTTTAATTAAATTCTCCAATCAACATAAAATATGTATATGTATATGCATAAGCAACTACTTACGAAGGTTTACACACATGCATACATTCATAAAATAAATATTAAGTAAAAGTAAATAAAGAAATGATATATTATACAGGGTCCCCGGATCGACAAGTGAGTAGGTAAAAAAGTCTGATAATTTTTGAGTTGAAATTTTATCTGCATGGATAGAAAATAATTTGTCATCATTTTAGTTTTTAAAAATCAAACATGCCTTGACAATGTACAAAAAGGTAGAGCCAACCCGAGACAGGCAACTTCGTATTAAACTTTACTCCTGAATATTGAATTGGTCGACTGGAATGAAAGGCGAACGTAGATGGCGCAATAGTATTTAACGCGGGAAATTGCAATCTCCTCTGTAGTATTTTTAAAATTTGTTAATAATTAAATTTCTAATAAAAATAAGCTTTAACAATGTGATTGGTAGATTTTTGTCACATTATAAAATAGAATCGTATTGCTAATGCCTATTTTTATCAGAAATTTCATATTTAATATTATAGGAAATACATGTCCTATTGTATTTAGTTTACACAGCAATTACCTTTTCCCTTTGAATACAGTTGCTATATATATAACGGAAGAATTGCTGTTAAAAAACATGTATTTTTAAAAGGTTCTCGATAACAAATAAATAAAATAGAAATAAAGGTACTTGAAGTACCTGATGAAGCCACTGTGCTGACGAAACAATTGTCGTCGTTTTACGATTACGTTTTAAAAAAGTGCAGATTGTAACCATTACTTTTATTTCCATTTTAAATTATCGCTCTTCACAAAGTAAAAGCCGAATCAATTCAATTATTCAAATAAATAAAACAAAAAATAATTCCTACTACTTTTTGTTTAATACTGTGTATATACCGACCAGCCCGCTACTGGCCATAGGCAACAATATACGTATGGAACGTAATGCGATGTGGCAACGTGTGTACGAAGCCACTCCGCGCGCGCAACATAAGTCCGATGGCCGAATGCATATAAAAATGTATATTCAATTAAATACATTTGAATGTGTTTTCATCTTTTTGTAGCAAGTTTTTGCGAGATACATTCGACTGCCTTATTTGTTTTGGTTCTAATCTTCTGTTAACTTTAAATTTTTAATATACACAACAAATTCATATAATTTGGTGAAGACAATAAATAAAATAACGATTGTTTGTATATATTATATGTTTCTTATAATAAATCTATAACTTAGTGCAAGTACAATACTTTGTTTGCTCTAATTTAATTTTTGAAAGTTCAAGTGCTAAACTTTATTTTTCTTGCTCCATGTCATGTACCTTTTTCAAAATTTCTCTCTGTAATCGTACAAGTTCTAATTTACTAGCAGTCAGCAAATAATTTCGAACCAAAAAAGACATTTCACAACAAATAAGTTTGTACTATGTTGTACTGCGATTTCAAATATTTATACCAATCTTTGTGCAAAACTCAACTTATCTATTATGGCAGTGTTAAGTTATACTGCAATATATTCCAAATTTTATTTAAAATTAGGCACTGTAGAAGTTTTAACTAGAGATTAACTAAACTTTATCCTTATTCGGGTTATTCGACGATATAATTGATGGGTTAAAGTGCATTGTAGAACTGTCCCTTAAAAGTTTAAAATTGTCTGGAAATGTATTTGATGTAAATAAATTGTTTATTTTTTTAAAGCAAATATACATTTTTTATACGATGTTTATAAAACTGTCATAACAGTGAATATGTAATTACAGTTATACAAAGTAGATACTCTGGTCTATTGTATGGTTTCAATTCCAGTAATAATGCTTTTTATCTTTTAGAAAACGTTATTGTTTTTTTATTACTTAAAATTACTTTTCCGTAGCAGCTAAGAATACAATAATAATAAACTGGACCTTATTATGTCTGAAACAAATGGGCAAATTACGTGTACAGAACGAATATGCAAACGACTATATCCTTGCGCGGTTTAAGTCTTACTAAATTCTTAACTGCAATTGAAGCTGCGGCGCGTAGAGGGGATACGCTGTTGGCACTCATTGTTGACCATGGCCCGTTCCGAGCTGGTCCTATCGGTATATTCTAAGACAATCATGAGCATAATATCGTGCTAGAAAATAAAATATATTTGTTGTTGAAAGAGAATAATTTAAAATCCTAACTAAATATATGTATTTTTAAGAATAATACTCTGTTCTTCAAAAACACCAAACAATAAATTTGGATACTTTATAGCAAATTAAAATTTAGGGCACATTTTTTATCCTCTTCATTTATTTACAGAGTGTAAAGCACTATAATAAATGTTACACATGTCCAACTTCTCTTAATTACCTAATATGATCAATTTTTTGTGAATTAATTTTCACTAAATTTGAATCGCAAGGATTTCTATTTTTTTTTTTTTGCTATCTTCTACCCCTTGAAATATTGAAGAGGATGGCAATAAGTACGAAGTACTTGGAATGTATTCTGTTGTATGAACAGCAACTGAAGCAGTTAAAACAATATAGATAATATTTCATAAATATGTAATCTAAATATTGTTAAATAAGATTGTCGTGTTATAATGAGCATATTACGTAGAATACTCAGAAATAAAGTATAAATTAATCAAACAAATAATACGATGAGGACTTTATATTTTTACAATCGACCACTAGATGGTGCTTTTGACATATGTAATCACTATATTCTTAAAGCTTGGCATTTGTCAATGAGAAATCCGCGATAGCTTAAAAATTGAGTCGGGAGTATATTGACAGTGACAGTTTTAAAACAGTGAGTTTGTAAAATAGTGGAGGTCACTTGTGAAGGTTTTCGTTGGATAATTTTTTACGATTATAAAAAAGGCCTAGCTCCACAAGAATGCATTATACCACTTCGGTCAACTTTTGGTAATGAAGCACCAGAAGACAGTTTACAATTGGTTTGTAGAATTTCGTCATGATCGTGCCTCAGTGAGTGATGAATCACGTAAAGGTCGACCAAAAACTGTTGTGATTCCAAAAAACATCGATGCTGTGCGGAAAATGATAGAACACGATCGACATGTGACTTACAGTGAGGTAGAGGCATCGTTGTCGCCATCTGTGTAATTTTATTTCTATTGTATATTCGCCCCTCTCGACCGCTAGCGATATTTAGATGCAGGTAGGAGAGATTCATTCGTTGACGTGCCGTAAGTGAGCACTGTCGGTTAATAGTTGCTTTCGATTGCAGTCTTGAGGGTAATAGAGTGACGTAATTCTGCATAGTTTGAAAAGTCGCATTTTTAGCGGATAAGAACGCAGAGCGTTAACAGTTGGGATTGCCGAATACCGTTTGCGAATAAATGGCGAAAAAAAGGAGAAAACCCCTTTGTCAGAGTTTCCGACGAAGCATTACCGAATAATTACCGTCATCCACTGGCCTCTGCGATCCCGAGGACAACTTGACAATTTTGACTCTTAAATTTCAGTTTTGAAGTTTCAAAATTTTCATATGTTCACTAACTTTCGAGATTATTTTTTTTATCTGTTCATATTAGAATCTTTGCAGCGTTTCATAAATTTATATTATGCTTGGAATTCTGTTTTGTAATAATTACTGTAATCTAAATTATATTTGATTGCAATTTAATTTGCTTTGGTAATGTATAATATCGAATTTTTAACGTAATGTTTTTCTGTTCATTTACCGCATATATAAAATTAATTTTCTTAAGAAATTCTAAATTTATTTTGTAACGTGGGATTTTCTTCTCTGTAATTTTGTTTGTGTCAACATCTGTGCTTGGCCGCCGCTTGTATAAACAAGGAAAAAAAATCGTTTGCAATTCGTGCAGGTGTATTTATTGCGATTTAAAATTTATTTGATTTTAAACTTTGTTAAAAAACGTTGCTCTCGTTCCACCTATATGTAAATTAGTTAGTTTATTTGCATTTGCCGAAACAAAATCAAACTGTTTCGGCAAATGCAAATAAACTAACTAATTTACATTACGTGGAACGATAGCAACGTTGGCGCATGTGCAGTGTAAATCATTTTAATACAGTCCTGGTTGGGTATCGAAATATTCTAATATTTCTACTCGCTCGTTTGTATAAATATACCTGCCGGTGTGTTCAATCGGGTCGTTATATCTTGGAAAGAACTGTAAATATCGCATTCCTAATATATGTAGGTAGCATTAGTTTATGAAGTTTCTTATACCACTACTATAATTTTAACCGCAACTGTGTATATTGTAACACTTGTTCATTTATAATTTCTTTTCATAAAACTTGGATTATACATCTATAAACAATGGACATTCTAAACTTCATTATGGCTGATTCAATGGAATTATTAGACCTTTTACAAATAATAATAGCTACAAACTCATCCTATTATATTTTTGTAATTCAACATACGGAGATTAAGGAGATTTATATATTTTTAATTACATTGTAAATTAGTTTTATTGCGGTCTTTATCTAGATTATTGTTGAGGTATTACTTGCAAATACATTTTACCTTTAATGCTTACATTTATTATCCAAATGTTCAAGTTACATATATCTTTCTTGAATTATTCAAAGTCATCACTAAATAGAATATAGAAACATTACAAACCCAGGCATAATATTTTAATTAGTTTAATTGTTCCCTTACATTTCTATTTAATGTAAATGCAATGACCTTATGTTTACTCACTCCTAACGATATTTTGTATAATACGTAACTTTTGCAAGCAATTTGCAAATTATCATCAAATGTTCTAATTAAAGAGTGTAGCTGGTACTTTAGAGTGTGGAAGAGTTTCTTAGATGATATGTTCTAGTTATAGTTACCGTATAGCGTATAGTAAAGATAAACTAAGGCTACTCAGGAAACTATTGCATTAACAAATTTTAAATTAACTGTTTCATGTGATTTCTTACGTTTTCATTGAATAAAGTTTCAGAAATAAAATACGTATTCTGTTCTTCGCCAGTTAGATCAAGAACTGACAGTTTCACAGATGCTTCTTGTTCAGAAATATTTTTCTATTTAACATTTACATATTTAGATAGTGATAACTAGAGTGGAACAATTCGGAGCGAAAGCAGAGATAACTAGAGTCCGGCATTTTAGGTCCCCTTATCTCTTTCTACGTATTTTGTTCTTGTTTACTTATAGACGTAACAACTTCTTGTTTTTTCTTACGAAAAAGATTTTATTTTATCTTCGTTTTCAAAAACGTATTCAAAACTAATACGTAAATAAAAGTCATAAAAATCCTAGTAGAAATTCAGAAAGCACTAAATAAAAGAAAGGCTTGTCTGCATATCTAAAAACATTTCTTTATTCAATTTCCTATTTTTCGTTTGAAATACGCCTGCACATATTTATGTATGTACATCTACAGATATTTAAGGTTGGTTCAATGGCAAGTCAATTTGGTGTCTGTTCATGTGATTTTAAACGTTAAAAAACTAACATTAACAATCATTTATACTCTAACAAACATATATTAAACGTTCAACTTATGCGTTCAACTATGCTAAAATACAAACGAAAGTAATAATTTTTTTGAGGAACTGTATTTGTATCCCCAAATATTCCTTTCAAACAACTTAATCATCCAGGCTTGAATTTTTTTTTGGAAAAGTATTGTCGTAGATCAATTCACGACCAAAACACTGTAACAAGAAAAAAAGTTGATTCCATCTATTTGACACAGATGCAGGAAATAAAAAAAAGAAATAGAGGGCAAAAATATCTTTGTGTCAGTCGATGTAACTCCAAACACAGTGGGGCGTTCAATCAGCAATATTATTGTAGGTGCGCTAGAATCAACCAAACCTCCTAAATCTCAGTTGCTAGTGAAGTTTTGTCTACCATAAATTTTCAAATTATCACGGAATTTGTGAATAGCAGTCTAGATTACATAATTCCTGACAAGAAAGAGAAAGCTCTTCCATTAGTAACTAGTGTTGTAGCTTATACCGTGTGCACAACGTCGTGCGATCGATGGATATATAAGTAATGACTGGCCAACTGCAAGTATATTCGCCTTGCTTGAACACAATGAGCGACTGATAGGAATATTCAATGTGTTAGAGAGAGATTATTTGATTCGTACTTAGATCGTATGTAGAATGTGTTGGATAAAGAAATGGAACGCCCGTACAGTTAGACAGTAGAACAGATTGAATATACTCTCTCAACCCTAACCACATAAACTCGCTATTCGTCTTCGTCTTACTACATTGTGGTAGATCAATCATTCCCCGGCGTTCATACGGTATGCTCAACGCAGGGATGAATTTACAAACTTTTTTAATAGATATGGTTCATGTTAGTTGTTTGGCACATTCTTTACATCACGTGTGTGAATTTATGCGAGAAGAGTTCGCAGATGTAAATACATTTATTAGTAATACGAAAACAATTTTCTTAAAAGCTTCCCGCAAAACACAATTTTACAAAGAACTTTGTCCTGGATTAAGTTTGCTTCCTCAACCTGTTATTACCAGATAGTGTACCTTAATAAGCTTGTGTTTTGAATAGTGACAATTTTAAAACAATTAAAAATGTGATAATGTATCTAGAACATACGGTGAAAAGTGTATCAATTAGTAAAACGCTAGTACAAAAATCCTTTTTGCTTAAACAATTGCGATTTATTGATAAATGTTTTAGTTTTATTCCTCGCCTAATAAAGAATATAGAAAGTCAAAAACTACTTTTACGATAATCATTAGAAATATATAATAACGCTATTCAAAAGTTAAATAACGTACCTGGTGAATTCGGTTAAAAATTAAAAAAAACTATATTGACAAGGTGTTAAATCGGAACCCTGGTTATATACATAAATAAACTCTAATTTAATAAATAATAACATTAATGCTAAACTCTATTTTAAGTAACTACAGTAATGCTCCAGTGACCTGTTGCGATGTAGAAAGATCATTTTCACAATTTAAAATTAAAGTGCGAAAAGTTTTATACCTGAACATTTAGAAAAATATGTCATCGTATATTGTAACAATTGTGAATAATAATTATAATAAGAATAATAATGATTATAATAATAATAATAAAATCTGTTATAAAACAATCATAACTATCCTGTTATGTTACGCTCGTGGCTATGGATAAAAGCATGCCTATCGACACAAAATTCAGTAAGACACACTTACACATGCAAATATGTTACAGCATTTATTTATATATATATATATATATATATATATATATATATATATATATATATATATATATATGAGAACGCTGCCTATTAGTTTTTTTTCTGTATATATTGGGCTATCAAATCGTTCGTACGCTATCTTCAGTAAGCGGTACAATGGCTTGGCTTCAAAGAAATCGTACTAGATAAATCGTATGGTTAACCATAACGCTTCCTATTGATGAGTTTTAAATTAGAGACCGATATTGCGTTATTCGCCGCGCTATAGTTATAACAATCTTTTACTTCTATGCATTATTGTATGACTTTGTAGTTCCATACCTGTATGAAAGTAGTTAGGATTCTGGTTTGTTTGAATGCCTAGGACAATACGGTACTCAATAGAGTGTGACTTACAGATTAACACCAATCCTGAAATTTTTACCGAACTATAATTTAGTGCAACGACATAATCTTATTAAACACGTACATTACATTCAGAATTTATGGCACTTACTACGTACAATATTATTACTGTAAATATGTTAAACAAATAAACATTAAATTGCAAAGATAAAACGTTGTAACCTCAATCCTTAAATATACATGGCTTGAAAATCTGGAAAGAGCAGCATCTTTGAAATGATAGAACAATTTACTGAAGTATGTAATGTTTTTGTGAAATAAAAACTTTTAAATTTGCAAATAAAATTTTCGTTTATATGTATATGTTTTTATTTATGGATTACAAAAGCGATTAGTTGAAAAATACAAAAAAATTACTGTGCTAGGCAAGTGTAGATGCCTTAATATGATAGGATGTAATATACACAAATTTTCTAAATACTGCCTGTGTCGCTCGAATGATGGCGAGTGGAACATCTGTAAAAAGCGATACAATAAATAGCTTGCTATGAGAAATTGAGGTTTCCCTTTACTTTTTTAGCAATTTTTTCAGTAGGAGTAGTAATGTGTCTATAATTTCCAAAAAAACTCCTTTTTATTTTATTTATTTAAATACCGTTTCGTACTTTGAGGAATTTGCATTAATAATTATTAATTTTTTTATTTGGAAGTTGGTAAATCTTTGAAACGTAAAATTACATTGTCTACGAAGATTCTATAATTAGCATATACTTCATCTGCGTTTCTACAATTTGGAATGTTTGCGAATAAATTTATCGAAGTGTATCAATATCTTGTGTTGGGGATGTTCGGCTAGTGGAACCAAATGTGGTTGCGGCTCGAAGACCAAAATGTTTTCCATGAATCCGGTTTATGGCGCTGATGCTTCAACCCCAGTTACTAGAATCACGACCCTGATGTTGCTTCACCGTGCACCGGTTGTAAGGCTGTATATACTTTACTTTTTAAATCTTCGGTGACTATTTGTTAAATAAATAAATGTACGTTCATCTAAATATATTTATTTTGCACTATATACATTTATTTTTGGATCTACAACGACTAGCATAAAACTGCTGTTGAGACTGGTGTCTCTTGTTAAAGTATGATTGTTATATTGATGTTTAACGTAAGGCTGTGTGTTTTGTCTTAACTGTTCTGTTATGTTATTAAGTTGGTACTGTTTGATATTGTTGTGTTGTTGCTTGTTATAATGTTACGAATGAAACTGTTGTGTTAAGACTTTTGCAACTAGGTAAGAATATACCATTATCCTTACAAACTATTACATACGTTATTAAAAACGTGTATTCGTTGTACATTGTAGTGTTGACGTCATAACGGGGAATTTTTTCTGTATTAAATACGTAGAAATTGTATATACCGGCAACAATACCAGATATAGAATAGGGTTTTCAAAATCTAATCCTAACTAATAAATACATAATAAAATATCATTACTAATTAAGTATTAGTTGGTATTGTAAATCGAAGTATGTCGTTCCGTACAAACTTCCATTGTTCAGTAACAAAATTTACTATACATATCCAGGAAACGCGTTCTTAACAATGAATATCCAGATTAAACCCTGTCTAGAAATCGTTCACTAATAACCCTAGGTAATAAAACAGCGGTCTAATGTATAAAGTAATAGATTTGCAAATGTAAAATATGCCGTGCTTCTTATAACTTAAATAAAGCTTTATAATTTGAATGGGATAATAAAATTATGTTATACAGCTGTTTAAATTCGAAAATGAACATTACATATTTATAAAATTGGAAATGTTATGCTTGAATTCTATATCCTAGATTTACTTATATTTAACAATAAAAATATTTTAAATTAAAATATTACAAAAGGATATTAAATGTATCCTCAACATTTTGATTTCTAATAAATATTAACTGATTTTTTTCTGAATATTTTATATCTTCTGGCAAATATTGAAATGTGTTTCAAATACACATATTTCAATTGATTTAATAATTTCGCTATTCCCAATAACTACTCGCACTCGATAATTTTGTGTTATTAATAGCTGAGAAACCAACATCCTCGGCAATCCAATCTGAAAATTCGGATGGAGACTTTGTAAAAATGTAATCGCAATAACTATCCCATATAAAAAAAAATGAACGAAGATACAAAATACGGTGGACGCACACTACCGCTTATAAATTTAATCGCACTTGCATAAACTGCGAAAAATAATATACTATATATATAATAATACAAAGCAGGCCTTAAGAGACGAGTAACAGTGAAAAGACCAAGGTTAAGTCGGGTGCACAGACAAAAATAATACGATGGGTAAAATACCATCAAAATTAGACAACGGAACAGCGAAAGCGGGTATTGTGGTCAGACTTCTTGGGAATAACCATCGAGTATTCGTACGGGGCTGACCTGGAGAGCGAATGCTGGCTCAGTACGTATCGCAAACGATTAAACATGTAGGTGATAATATAATGGTTTGGTTGTGTGGGAAAATTGGTGAATTAGTGAAAATCGAATGAAAAATTTATATAGAAATATTAGAACATTATGCAATAGAAAGTAGAATAGAGCTAATCGCTTGGGATTCGTTTATCAACAGGCTCACGACCCGAAACATACTAAAAAAATTGTTAAATTGTACCTGGAACAGACGATTTGGACGGGAAAAGCGTTTTGAAGAGCTTTAGATGATAAATGGAAAAGTATTACATTTAATTATTTAGAAAAATTAATTGAAAGACTGCCTGGCATTTATGGGGCAATAATAGCCGCCAATAGAAGCTATTTTAATGAAACAAATTTGAATAAAGCATTGTTATTGAATAAGTTATTGTTCCATATAACTTCTAAAATAATTAATAGTTTTAGAAAGTATTAATTTTGTATATCTATATATGTATATAAAAATCAAAAACATTTTGTTTGTTATTTATAGTCTCACAAACTATATAATCGATTTTGTTAAAATTTTGTTTGTGTTCCTTACGGTGTGTTGAAGGTTGTTATCATATTTTTTTGACATTACGGTGAGCAATTTATTTTTGTCTGCGAGCACAGTTATCTAATTGCTATGTGTGATTACAACAGCGGGAAATTCCCAATCCTCATGTACATACCTATGCAACATATTCGCGAATTGCAAAACCATCGGCTCTGTTTGTTTCAGATGGAATAACGAAGATTATTGTGTATCCAAAGGCATGGCAGTGATAGATTGATTATAATAAAATATCATTGATTCGTTGTTTAGCTAGAGAATAAACAAAAATTTTATATCCGTTAATGGCAGTTAACACAAAGCAAGTTTCAACCAGTGTGCGATTAAACTTATGTATATACAACGATGAAAGAGCGCGAACAGGATAATTTGAATTCATTTAGCGTACAGAATCAAATCTAAAGATGAAAAATTCATAAAAGAAACGCAATATATACTTCAATAAAAACTATGTACAATAGAAATGTAAAATTACGCTTCTACAAAATTGTCTAATTATGTATATTAACACCATGTTATGGAAAGAATGAATCTGGCTAATGTCTCCTAAGATATCCGTTCTAACATACTATATTGCTGACATAAAGAACACAAAATATGTTGTCACATTGCTGGTTATCATTCAATAATAATTATTTAAAAAAATCATTTATCGTCGCAGCTCAACTTTTTGTTTTTCCCGTTCTTCACAATCAATAAGCAAAATTCCAATCTGTTGATTCATCTCCTATTTCCAACTTGTCTTGGAAACTTTACTTTGTAACCTAACCGTTGGTTACAACACAATTATATTTTGATCGTTATGTTCTTTATTTTTGTGAGCACTAATTTTTATTTTTATCCTACTAAAACAAAATACATATTTGCTTCGTAATTTTAGTATAAAAATCCAGTTCAAATGAAATTTGCCTTTGTCATAGGTACACTAACAAATAATGCATCAGTAAACTATTATAATTGTTAAAATTTTTAATAATAACTTAGAATTGCATAATACAATACATTATTTAAAATGCTTAGACATAAATAAACAAAATTATCATAACCTAAACAAAAACTACAAAATTAAAAAGGTTATCAAGAACAAATTCATCCGAATTATACATATGAAAAAACAGATTTTTATTTACAACTATTTAGTTAATCTTTGAAGTAACTCAATTGTAAATATTCCGGGAAAACACTATATAAACTTCTAAGATTTTTTAAGGTTTTTCCTTCTCTTAATAATAAGACTAAACTGTGAATCCCTATTGTCCTTCTTTGTAACAACGAATTGCATCAGAGTTGATTACAGTATAAATTCTATTAAGAGCTGCGGTGTTATAAATGTTTTACTTCTGAGAAAGTGGACTACGGGTTTCCCTATATTTTCATTTTTAGAACATACTTTTTCTACGCAAACCAGAATGCTAATCTTTTATAACAGACGTTCGTATTAAGATTGATGTTTTAAAAACGAAGCTGTTTAGTACAGTAATTAAGATAATATTTTTACAAGTTGTTCTACACAAATATGCCCGCAAATAAAAATCCCATGATTAGAATATTAGAAAAAACTGAAAATAACGTCTAAGAGCCGAAAAATGGAAATAACTAAAGTGTTTTGAATAGAGAATCTTAATGCTTCCATGTACCCACATTAAGTTAAAACTGCCTGGGAATTAAAGGAGTTAATTATAGTCTTTTTGGGATATAATATTTTTAAAAAAGGAAGGCCAGAAGTTCTTAAAGAATAAATTGAGGCAAGTACCTTCTTGTCTAGAGAGTCTAGAGTATACAGTAAGTTACACCCGAAATCATACACCATCAGAAGAAATTAATTTTACTCAATAAAAATAACTATATATATATATATAATGATGGTGTATGATTTCTATTTTCACAACTAAAATCTAAAATAGAAAAAATCGTGAAGCACATGTCATAAAATACCATGTCGCGATCGCGATAGTTAGTACATAGGTAAAATTAAACAATATTTATACAAAAGAATACAAGCACACAAATACTCCAAAACAGAAAAAACTGCTTTATTTACACACAAACTGCAACGCGATCACTATTTCGACTTTGAAAACACACAAATAATTGATAGAGAACAGCATACAATGAAAAGGGAATTAAAGAAATGATTAATATTAAACAAGAAAAAATTCAATTAACAACAGAAGTGACATTAAAAATCTTTTCAAAAAATTCAGAATGCCGTTATTGAATATATGTACACGCAAACACACGCTGCAATGTTTATGTTTATTAAAAGTCTGGGAGATAACATTGTTTAGACAGCTTTGTATGCTAAGGGTTCGATACCTGGTAGGAAAACTCAGCTGTTAAAAATTTTTACTTGCATGAGAATTTTTAAAAAAAGATGTAAGATGGGGCATTTCACGTCCAATTTAGTAACAATCTACCTTTAATCGAAGACGTAACTATGAATCATATTGAACGTAAACATGTACACATGTAACGATTGATAACTGACTGACTCGGAGACGATCTTAAAACTTACCGACAATAACAAAACTACGCTTTTTGTTATTGTCGATTACCTTTAAGTATTATCTTCGATACTCTTTATGATATAGTCGATCCCACAGTGACATGACAAATATTTTTTAAATATCTTTGTATTTTTTTTGTCGCTTATGGTAGGGAATTTTAGGAAATTATTTTGGATTTATATTCTATTTAATTAAGGTAAGTCGGGGAAAGATGCCTATAGTTTTATAATTTCAGAATAATTGAAAAAGTCTGTATATTTTAGAAATTTCAAATACATACATATATTCAAAGGATATAATGTTTAGAATGTTATAATACAAACAAATTTTATTTAAATGGTAAAATGATTAATACAAAAACATTAAACTGAAACTTTACGATTGGCATCTTACCCTGATGTATAAGGGTAAGATGCCAAAGTGAACAAGCTAACTTCCATAAGGGATTGAGGCTTCTGCACCGAATATTTCAGTACTGTATTACTTGCTATTGGGTAAAGATGCCAAGTAGTACATAAAAATATTGATTGCTGCACAATCATTGTACGTATTTAGTATCGTTAGTATTTAGCATCGCACGTATTTTCACTAATTGTGAAAATTTCATGCAACCAGTTCTTACAAATAATTCAGCAGATCCAGTCTACTTTTGGTCCATTTTTGTCACCATAATAGCCTTTACATATGGCACAAAATTCGTCACTGTCACTATTTGCGTTGTCGGAAGGATGGTCGGACAAATTCGGATTATCACTTTCTTCACCGCTGCTGCTTTCACATAACATCTTTGCCAGTTTTGCTTTTCTATTTTTGTAGTCTCGATTCTTCTCTTTATTGTTTTTTTTTCTTTTGTTTTGCCTTCTGATTTTGTTGTCTCTCATTTTGTTTCTTTTGTTTTTGGTCTTGTTTCTTTTCCTTTTGATTCTTTTGTCTGTCTTCTTGTTTCTTTTGCTTTGCAGCCTGTTGAGTTAGCCGTTTCTCTAATTTTTGGCGCTTCTGTGCTCTAACTTCAAGAGAGGTCATTACTTCCGCATGCTGTTTCCTAGGATGTGTCTTGCTTGGTCCAGGCAATACAGGAATGCGAGAAATTTCTGAAAATGTCACTACGGCAGAAACATCGTAAATTTATTCACCATCTTCTTGTGGCTCTATTTCGTGACCACCTTCTCCTGCTTCAATTCCTGTATTATCACCTTCTCCTAGCTTCTTCTCCATCTCTTGTTCCAAGGTCTTGTTGTGTTGAAGTTGGTCTTAATTCAGGATCTTGAACCTGATTGTGATTTGTACTTCCTGCAGCCCTATCCCAAACGGAGAATGCGTAATCGCGAATGCGATCTGGGTTATAATTATGAATTCCGCAAGCGACAAAGCCCGAGCGTCCATTTTCATGAGAGGCAGCTAGTCCCCACGCCTCGGACAGTAGTGACCCAAACTGCAGTCTTGTAGGTTTTCTTCCTGGATGATTTCGCATCCAAGATGCACAAGCCTTGTTCCAGTAGCATTTCTAAAGACCGAAAAAACGACCTATCTAGCGGTTGGAGCTAGTGGGTCGTATGACTCGGTAAACATAGGAGTATAATTTCGTTTTGAGCCAAAATGTCTAGAACGTTGAACATCACTACAATGGGAAGAATGCCCATCGACGATAAGGAGCACTGATGTGGGTTCTTTTCGTGGCAAAAAATGAGTTTGTACTCAATCTAAAAATATATTGGTCTTAACATATGCTGAATAGGGTAACATAAAAAGTTTAAATCCTGGTGACATGTTATCCTCGAATTCTGCTTTCTTATTTTTTCCTCGAAAAATACAATATGGAGGTAAAAAATTACCTTCCGCATTGCAGCAGGCGATAATTCTTATGGTTTCCCCTTTTTCACTGCTAGTAAGCCTCTGAATATCTCTAGCTCCTTTTGTGGCTACCACTTTCCCAGGTTTGTGATTTAACTGTAACCCATTATAGATTTTACGCAGCTCGGTATGGAAGTTGTATTTTTCGGGTACATTCCAAAGTAATTGGAAATATGCATCGACTTCTTTGCGACACATTCCTAATGATCTAGCAATTGAGCGACCCTGAGCGGTCCTCAGGCGTAATTGGGGATGTCTTTTCATAAAAATAGAGAGAACTAATCATATCCAGCTATACCTTTCTCTCTATTAAATTTGTGTTTAATCTTGTTTACTTCTGCAAAAGTGAATGCTAGACGTCTAATTTCTGTAGGTGTAGCTGCATAGCCGGATTGTTCTAACTGTTTGATGTACTGTACCAAATTCTCTTCGTTTTCTTTCCCTAGCCAGCCTGGTGGACCTAAATTGCATTTTGTAAGATTTCCACTTGAACGCCTCAAAAGTGTACGCAGTGGAATTTTTAATTCTTTCGAAATGGAATTGCACAACGACCACTCTCCTTTAATAACGCAACTGCCCTGGAAAGATCTTCAGACCACTCGGCCCTATTGGATATTCTTGTGTACTTCCGTGGCATATCGATAGAAAAATGGAAAAAAAATTGTTTATGGCGTTTATGGTTGGGGGAAGACGCCAAACAAAATTATAAAATCAAATTTCGCGGCAACTCCCAGGTGGTAATAACCAACACTAACCTTTACTTTTTGCTATTATTTCTTTAAACCGATTATAAAGTACTAAGATAACTAGTTGGTTACGTCAATTGCAGAGCATTAAAATATTTATTTACCTGCACAAATTCACCTTTAAAATCACTTCACTTCCTCGAAAACTTCCGGACTTCACGGCTCACCTACACTCGTCGTAATACAGCATTTATAGCGTCCATTACACCATCTGAGGGTTGGCGGCCGAACTATTGCACTTTGGCATCTTACCCGGTTTGGCATCTTCAACCGACTTACCTTACATATTTCCATTTTTCATACGTTGTCTCTTTCTTTCGAGGACAGCCCCTGTATATGTATAATATGTTCAGTTAGTTAGCTACATACATAAACCATGAAACTTAATTTCTATGTAAAATAAATAAAAATATTTATATACACCGTTGTTTGTTACGTTTCTTTTGTGGAAAACGTATTAAACAAAATTAATATTTAGTTAAATGTGCATTACTCTTGCTAAAAATCTCTTGTTGCAAGGACATTGCAAGCATTTAAAGGACTAATTTTTCCGTCGGGGTAGATTACTCTTATTCTTTTTATTTGAATTGCTGTATCTAGAAATTTTTATTTCTAAATCATGTCATAAATGTTTAATAACGTTTAGATCTAGAGACTGAAGGCGTTTGCAATTCCTCAAGGCAATTATTTAAGAGCCCTCCCCTTGCAACGCATAAAATTTTAGCCTCTGAAACATCTAGTTGTTGGGCACTAAAGTTCAAATTTGAATATATTTAGATATACCCATTTAGCTATACGTTGTAGATTTCTCACACCTTGTGCCAACATGAACAGCGTACGGCAGCCGAGGATGACAGAGGTATTTGTATGTAATATGCAAGTTAATATGTATTTTTTTTGTAGCTGCATATTGTATCGAGCAGTAGCAACGCAGCCATCAAGGATTGGGAGAATACTGTGCCGGTGATGTTTATAGTCAGAACTAATTCCTTCTGTCCCTGTTGATCGCAGCTATTTTGTTTTTCAATGGAATTGTTGATTGAATCGATACTTCAATACAATTTTGTAAGATTCAGGCAACAATAACACAAAATATTTCTATTTCTATTTACTTGCGTATATTATCTACAAATATCTTTGTCACGCAAGGCTGTCTTACGCTGTACTGCGCAGTGAGCCTAGGGCCTATTTAGTTTCACTTCTAATCAATCTACAACATATACATAAAGCCTGGTAGTCCTTTTAAAACAACACCTCTAACAAATGTTAGCAAGTTCTGTGCAATCATGTTGAAACAGATTAATACATGTATAATGGATTAGAAAGCTCTGAATGTTTTAATTAATATTAAAATTTTTTATTTCACTGATCATTGTTACTAAGTATATTCGACAATTATATTATATAGCACAACATTGTAGCTATTTATCAAAACAATTAAAGTTTTAATTTGTATCATTTATTGGCAGATAAGCTAGAAATTAATATTTATATTAACATAATAAAATGTTAGGCAATTGAAGGTCCCAATGCAAATTAATGCAAGGAACGGAAAACAGCTTTACTGAAACAAGGCCTGATAAGAAAACCAATGTCAGCAACTAAGATGTCAATATTTATTATATTCACATAATAAAATTCTAAATTAATAAATATAGGGCATTTGAATGACATTTAATACTAAATATTTCAGGTAAAGAATTACATAAATATCAACTTCATATATAAATATTTTTATAAACCATATATGTAAACAAGCTACTTGCTGGTTATACTTTATTCTTTTGAATCTTATTTCATTACTTTTAGTCTTTTTTTCCCACCCAACTGTTATCAGTACACAACAACAAGAATTGATTAATCGAGCGGCGTAGATATATGTGTACATGTATATACCGTGTGTTAAGGAAAGGTTATCGGATATTTTACCCAATTATAATGATGATGGAAACAAACAAAAAAGTCTCGGCCAATATGGGTCCGCAGCTCGACTATTTTTGACGTATAATCGATTTGATATTGTTTTATTAGGATAAAAATTACAAAGAATTTCTGATGACAATGTACATCAAACAAAGTAAAACTAAAGAAATTCCTGGAGTCCTCCTAATTGTCCCACAACAATTTGCGATTCGTTACCCGAGTTCTTCCAAATTGTTTACAGGTTGTGCGTACTCTTAGATGTCCTGTCCATCTCCCATTGTAATAACAAATAACATTGTAAGTCACAATAAGTTGTTTTACAAAGACGACTACTCTCAAAACACAAATCAATTACATATTTTATTTGTTGAAACTCCATATCATTAAATAAATACATAAATATGTACCCTGTACAGATTTTAGTTTGAAAGTATTTACTGTACACCACTACAATATTGTTTCACCGTACTATGGCTTCATCACATGAATGATTCATCCATCTGTTGAAGCCGTAGTACGGTGGAACAATATTGTAGTGATATACAATAAATACTTTGAAGCTAAAATCTGTATAATGTATTTATTTATTTAATAATATATTCTCTTTATGCTCGTCTATCAGTCTGCCTTGCAGGTTCCATTCCAATTCTTTTCTACTAATTTCATTCATGCTTTTTCTAATTGTGTATCCAATCCATATATCACATTAATGGCAATTAATTTTAGTTTTGTCCGGCTGTAGAATATTATTCCAAAACTCCGAATTTTTGCGTAAATACTCTTCTGCTAATTTCAGGAGCTTCCACGCCTTAATTGGAGATACAGGTTTTCGTTGTGCTATTTATGGATGAAAGCCTGCATTATTAATCCCACGTCGTATGATTTTCGAACAAATAGTTGTTGAATTTCCAAGTGATAGCTGTTAGATAATCTCTACAGAAGTAATTTTGTTTCACCAGTTGTTTGATTTTATCTTTGTCCCATGCGGTAAGTTTTCCCAACCTTCCGCTTCGAGGACGACTGTATACAAAATAATTGTTTTTTTGAATATTGAATATTATTTTGAATAACGTCGATAAATTGTTTCAATAGTCTGCCTACTCCTATTAACAATTTTAGCTATTTCCTTGTAAGGTTAGTGTTATTCACATTGACGTAGAATAATTTTTCTTCTATTCACTAAAAGTTCGTTTCCACGGGCCATCACTTGGAACAAATGTTGCTTTACGCAGTTGTAGGAGGGTTGTCCTTTATATTTTGCATATAGAGCTGGAATCAAACAGTAGGTAGCTTTTAAAGACTTTTATTGTTTTTCGAAGTATTCTCCACGAAGATTAATGCACTTTTGTATGCGCTCGAAGCAACTCTGGAGGCAGTTATTCCACACGTTTGTTGGTAAAGTCAAAATTGGATTTTTAAAGGCATCGACAGCTCTTTCTGACGACTGGAACCTCTGACCACGCAGTCCGTCCTTGATTTTCGGAAAGGTTCAGAAATCGTTGAGACTTAGGTCGAAACTGTACGGAAGATGGTCTAACAAGTCGACGTTTTGTTGCGTTAAAAAATCATTTGTCTTGCGAGCTGTGTGCGAACTCTCATTGTCTTGGTGGAAGACGATTCGTCGTTGTGGGTTGATTTCTCAGAGCTCGGCGATAACTGCGGCAAACAAATGGTTGTTACCAATCGGCAGTAACAGTTTTCTGATGTTGTAGAGAAATTGTTGCTACATGACCTGGTTTCGAGATAAATGTCACGACCATCTTTTTTGGGACAGTTCGAGAGCGGATGACTTTTGTCGGCTTTTCTCTTCGCCTTGGAACACCGAAACAGACGACTGGCGTTTATTTTCTGGCTCGTATAAGTAAATCCAAGATTCATCACCACTCACGATGTTGTGCACGTTTTTAAAGTTTCCTGCGTTGAAGCGGTATAGTTTTTTGGCAACAATTCACCCTTTCTGTTCTTCGGTCAACGGATGCGGTATCCAAAGGGAAACTAATTTTTTTACACACAATTCCTCATGCAAAATTTCTTAATTGAGTTCTTTAAAATCCCCAATGATGCCTCAATTTTGCAATATGTCACATGTCGATCTTCGTTTTCTTGAGCGACTGCCGTTTTTGGTGCATCTGCTCTTGGATCGTCACTAAAACTAATTCATCCACGTTTGAATTCTCCATATCAACGCGAAATTGTTGACTGATGTGCTTCATTACCGAAAACAGAAACCAACGGCGAGTCATTCTTGTTGAAATCATTGTCTTCGAAAATTTTTGTGCGAAACTAACTTGTCAGCTTTGACAATTTGTTGTACCTATAACACTATACGTATTGCACTGAAACTTTGGATTTAGGCTAATTAAAGATTGAGGTTATTTTTTAGTACTGACATTTGATTAGTGTCGCCTTCTATGCCCCAGTAGGCAAAACATAAAAGACCCTCTTGTATGTGCACTGAGAAAAATATATGGGATAGGTTACTGTCATTGTAATATCCCATACTACAAACAATAGTTCCTATAGTGACAGCTATTGAGGTGTAATAGAAAATAGAACGTTATTGTGGTTTGTTAAAGTGGTTGCTTGCACAATGCAATTGTGGTAAAATAATCTAATAAATTGTGGGAACTCTTGGAGTTGTAAAAAATAGTATTAAAAGATATTAATCAATCTCTCTTTTTTTATTCTGTTATTCCTTTGTTATCAGCATCTTATTAGTTATAAATAATATTACTTGGCTCGATTTTAATAATCTTCTTTAACAAAGATCGAATGCATATTGTTCTACATACAAGAAATGAAGGTTTATATTACTTTTAGGATGATAAAATTTGATATTCTCGTTTTTTTATTTGACTACTAAATGGCCTGTTTATTACCACAACATGTTAACTTCCAAAGCATCGTTTTATTTACGTATCAAACGTTTGTAAAATCTACCACAAGACCATACTAAAAAAAAAAATAATTTCTAGTATTTCTTTTCTTGTTGGATTTAATACTTGTTTTTGTTTACTGAACTACAGTTGTAGTGTATATTTGTACAATAGATTCACTACAAATATCTTGTTCTCTCTATAACTACATTTTTCTCATTATGTGTATGTATCGTATATGTTTTGAAGATTCAATAATTGTAGATTCTGTATATCCAATTTACAACTAGTGAATGAATACATATTTTTGGCCACCCGATTTTATAACGTGGTTCATAAGCACTTAACATTGCACGGAAGTAAATTATAAAAGCAATTTTTTATTTAGATTTTGCAGCTAGTTCTACATGTCGTTCGTGTCGCCACCTGTATTAATAATAATAATAATAATTCATGCCATAGCGTTCCCTAACATCTTAACGCCAATTACAGAGGGCATTGGTCGGCCATGAGTTATTACGTTCGCTTACGTAGAGCGACTTAAGATGTTTAACATTCTCCTTAAAAAAGAAGAAAAACCATGAAAAGCTCGGACAGCGGAGCCCCGGATGCGATCCCGGGGCCTTCGGTACGATAAGTCAGTGCGTTATCACTTATCACTAAGCTACCGGCCGTATTTATGTGATATACATACTGAAATACATTTACAAAATAGGTTGCTGCATTAACATTTTTGTCCATCACTGTATATGGTTTATAAATTCGTTAAAACAAATTTATTAAAAGATCAGTAACGTAAACGTTCTTGGATTACTGCTGATAATGTATTATATAAGTTCATTGATTACATTTTATAGTGTTATCTTATCACTAAGCTACCGGCCGTATTTATGTGATATAATACATACTGAAATACATTTACAAAATAGCAAAACATTTTTGTCCATCACTGTATATGGTTTATAAATTCGTTAAAACAAATTTATTAAAAGATCAGTAACGTAAACGTTCTTGGATTACTGCTGGAATTCTGATAATGTATTATATAAGTTCATTGATTACATTTTATAGTGTTATTACTTAACGCTACTTACAATAAATATTCAAAATTGTGTAACTATTTATAATTGATTAGTATTCAACAACTCTTACACTAGTCCTTCGGGACTACCGCTCCTAAGTTTAATTGTCAACAACACTCACACTATCGCTCGTTAATCCAATTTCCCATTAAAATATTAAAAAATAATATACATATATCTACAAGAATAAAAGCCGATCACAGAAGCCTACATACTCAATTACAATGTATACTAGCAAACAGGAATTAATATGTTCATAATTTATGATAATTATTATAAATGGTATATATCATAGTTTTTTAATATCTGGAAATTGTAGAATAATCTGTGCAAATTTCTAAACACGAGCAAATTTATGCTAAATACAAAATGGAATTACCAAATCGTAAAATCTCTTGTGGATCTAAAAAAAAAAATCATAATATTGCGTTCTGCAAACAATAAAACGTAAAAATGCAAGTACAGTGTAGTTTACTAAACTGTATGCGTAGTGGCACCATAAGTCGGTGCTAAATAAATAAATCGGTAAATGAAACAGAGCTGAAAAGACGTGTATAGTTGTCAAACAATCACATCTAAAAGTAGTGTTTATTATTCAAGAACAGCGAAAGTGGAAATTCGAATTTTTTACTAACAAATATTGTGAGGATGGTGGTATATTTGTAATTGCTCTAAAATGTCTAGGAGACGAACGAATTTTTACACTTGTTAAAATATGTAGATGGAAAATGACAATAGAAGATATTAGAACAGTATGTAATGGACACCGAACGTGAACTTATTGGAAGAGAATTCATATATCAGTAAAAGTAATGATCACAAACATATTGCAAAATTTGTTAAAAAGTACTTAGTACTTACGATATTGATATTCCATTTGTAGGAACCGCGTTGTTATTAGACTTTAGCGTTGGTATGCTACGGTTTCTTCTGTGAAACTTATATTATCATATGTTTATTGAGCTTACAATGACCCGTTAATAAGTTCACAGTCATCTTAACAGCTCTCTGTCTCTACTCATAGGTCCATTGTGAACTCGGGCGACTGTCCTCCGGGAAACTGTTTTACATGTATCTGACCTGAGGAATTCTTCCACCTTTCCCGTTTTCTATTTTCTGGCCAAGTTTTCATGGCTATTTTGATATTTGTTTTTGCTAAAACGTCACTTAGCATCGCAAACACATACACAGGAATTAGACCCGTTGAATCTGACAATTTTAACGAAGAACCCTGTGAAACTTTAATGGCAGCAAATATCCCATTAAACAAGCTTAATGAATCCACCTTACGCAAATATTATGTTTCTAAGTGCTGCACGAAAACAGTAGAACGCATTAGAAACCATACCTATTTCAAATCAGTTCCTACGGATAAGTGCCGACGATTCCGGCGATATATTAGGACGCTGTGTGGTAAATGTTGTAGCTGGTGTACTACATTCAACTATTCCATATAACGCATATGTAATAGCCACAAAAGTTATAAATACAGTTGATGCGGAAACAGTAGCTAAAACCATTTACCAGAATTTGCACTAAATGCTTCATTCGGACGACAGGTACAAAGAAAAAATACTTTTATTTGTCAGTGACAGTGCTGCCTATATGACTATTAAAGGAAATATATTCTAATATGCTGCATATTACTTGTGTACCACATGCTCTCCACAGAATCTGTGAATATATCAGAGACACCTTTCCAGAAGTTGATAGACTGTATACGCTTTTAAAAAAGTTTTCAGAAAGGCACCATTGAGAGTAGCTCTTTACAGGGAAAAACGTCCATCCTTGTCACTGCTTTCCTCTCCAGTAACAACTAGATGGGGAACATGGTTAGAAGCTACTGGTTTTTATGCAGAGAATTTCGATAGTTTACAAAATTACATGTTTAAATGACGATGCTCGGAAGTATTTCTGAATGCAAAGAACTAATACAAATTCCAAATTTAAAAAATCAGTTGAACTTTCTTCAGAAACACTTTGGAAATTTGCCAACACTAATCACTTATTTTGAAAATCAAAATCTCAAATTAAATGATGGATTAACCACATTAGATGTGGCTGTTCATAATTTGAAAAATATTTTAAGTGACTTCGGATGTTGCCTTCGGCAAAAGTTAGATGCAGTTTTTAATTGAACTCCAGATTTAATAACATCGCGTGTGTATTGTATTGTGTATGGAAAAATGCCTCAAAATCTAACTCTAAATACGCTGAAATAACAGAATATTTCCAGTATGCACCTATAACTAGTTGCGATGTAGAAAAGACGTTTCCTATATACAAGGATGTATTTCATTCAAAGAGAACAAGTTTAACAGAAGAGAACCTTAAGAAACTATTGCTAGTTAATACTAATACTCCTTTACTCAACTTGAACTACGAAATGAACAAATAAAAATGTATTTCGTATTTTATAGACCACCACCCGTTTGTTTTCCAATTATATAAATAAAATTAAAAACTGTTTAAAAATACAAATTTTCAATAGTACGCCAATTGGTGATGAGTCATCGGCCTCTTGTGTCCGGTCCCTACTTATGAGTGTTAATGTATGGAATTAATAACAATTGCTCACTACTCGTTAGAAATATTTAAACAAATACAAGTATTTTGAACAGGTACTAAATTAATGACAAATTGTGAATCTTTAAATTATAATAAGTTCGAATTATAATTTCTTTATAGACATCTACTTAAGTTGATTGACACGAGATAAGTACACATGTCTCTTTCATACAAAGTATACATATAAATATTAAATATATTTAGTTTCGTTTTGATAATATGTACAAAATTAATTTGATCGAAAGTTTAGTTTGTTCGGACAATAGAAATTTATCGCTTTTTGTTTTCAGAGTGAAGTTGTTCTAATCGATCTGTTCTTTCACGTGTTTTTACGTTGTATTATTTTTATCTTTTTATATTACAATATGTATAACGATGAATAGATTAGATAAATGAATTATCTACATGAAAAGGAGGGTTCGCTTTTACACGGACTGTTAAGATAATAGCAAAGCGTTTAATTAAATTCAATTATAAATAAACTTATAAGATATTTATCGCTTTTATACCCAGAAACTATTTCTCTTAGAAAATATAATGGGTTTTAAAAATACATTTCTGGGTTAGTTTCTATTTTATGAATAATAAACAAAAACTGTACAGTATATCTGTCTGTATGTATATATAAATTATAAATTAATATCACAAACAAAATGAAGAAATATTTGTTTATTGATAATCGTTTTTTTAAAGCTGTGCGAATGGTAATCCGGAAAGTATTAGGACTTTCTGAAAAGAAGATTCAATTATCTAACGGAATATACAACGTGTCCACTTAAGTATGAGACAAATGGGAAATATTTTTATTTTTGATTTCACAGTAAACTTTATAGAAAAGAAAAGTTCGTGCATCCTAAGAAACTCGATATTTTGTATTCAGGGTTGCGTTGTATTACTTGGTTGGAGGAAAAATTAAAAAAACATTGAAGTTGCCGTAAGAGTACGCTACACTTATTTTTAAAGATATCGAAAATATTCATTTAAAAATGTTGTTTCAAATTTCAAAATATGCTGAAATACGAATTGTTATTTAAAATTTCGAAAAAATAAAAATTAAATTATCGAGCAATAATAATAGCAAATACGCAATAGTTTTTAACATCCATCTATGTGACAGTAGTTCTATGGTTGTCATTTGTATCGTCACTTTAGTAATAAATTTTATGTGATTGTCAGATCCGCTGTCACTTTAATAATTAAGTAATTTTAAGACAATTCATTAAGTTGTTACCTACCAACTATGGCTGAACGGTTAACTATGCAAGAGCGAGCTGAATTAATTCTTATTTGCGGAGATAACTACAAAACATGTAGAGACGCAGCTGATATTTTTAATGAAAGACATCCCAACAAATTTATTAGTTTCCAAAGCGTCTCAAGAACTTTAAATCAGTTTAAAGCAACTGGTAGTTTAGAAATGCGTTACAAAAAAAGTAGGGAAAAGCAAGTGAGACATTTCGAAAATTCTTTACGTGTTATGCAAAGTGTAATTGAAAATCCCAAAATTTCTGTCAGAAAAATTGCAAGCAATTTGAATATTAAAAAATCATCAGTAAGCAACATTTTGGTTAACAATAGATATCACCCCTATAAGCCAAGATATATTCAAACTTTGCAGGAACGGGACTTCAACAATAGATTTGAATTTTCTTTGGATATTCAAGGTACATTAGAAACGCAGAAAACGTTTTTCAAAAGCATTTTGTTTACTGATGAAGCAACCTTTACTACTAATGGTGTTGTGAGTGCACAAAATTGTCGTTGGTGGTCGTCTGACAGCCCACATTTTAGAATTCCCTGCAAGAATCAATATTCGCAAAAGGTAAACGTTTGGTGTGGAATTTTAAACAGAAAAATTTTTGGTCCGTATTTTTTTTTATCGTCATTAAATTCACAACGATATTTGGAATTTCTACAAACATACCTCGATAACGAATTAGACGAATTGCCACTAAATATTATAAGAACCCTTTGGTTTATGCATGATGGAGCACCTGCATATAGTGCACGAATAGTTGTAGACTATTTAAATGAAAAATTTGGAGAAAGATGGATGGGACGAAATGGACCTTTTCCATGGCCTGCGCGCTCGCCCGACTTAAACCCCATGGATTACTTTATCTGGGGATGGCTAAAGAATAAAGTATATTTAGAAAGGCTGTTTCAGAATTTAGAAGAATTGAAAAACAAAATAGGAGATGCGGTACTGTTCTTAAGAAATAATCCTATTGTGTTACAACATGCATGCGAGGATTTCAACAGGCGTACAAACATATGCATTCAACGAGAGGGGCATCATTTTGAATAGCTTTTTTTTTGTTTGTATTTCTGAATTTGTTGTTTTTGTTAATTTCATATTTATTTTGTAATATAAAAATGTATTTTCATAAAGTTATATGCAAATGATTTTTGTTTCATTCTATTGCATTTCAGCGATAAAAAATTGATATCAAATGTAAATGATTTCACGTGCAATTACATAAAATTTATTATTAAAGTAACAATACAAATGACAACCATAGAACTACTGTCTCATAGATGGATGTTAAAAACTATTGCGTATTTGCTATTATTATTGCTCGATAATTTAATTTTTATTTTTTCGAAATTTTAAATAACAATTCGTATTTGAGCATATTTTGAAATTTGAAACAACATTTTTAAATGAATATTTTTGATATCTTTAAAAATAAGTGTAGCGTACTCTTGCGGCAACTTCAATGTTTTTTAATTTTTCCTCTAACCAAGTAATACAACGCAACCCTGAATACAAAATATCAAGTTTCTTAGGATGCACGAACTTTTCTTTTCTATAAAGTTTTCTGTGAAATCAAAAATAAAAATATTTCCCATTTGTCTCATACTTAAGTGGACACGTTGTATACGAATCCCACTGCTCGGTTTTGTTTATATTTGTACCTGTTACCTTAACAAGACCTTTCTAGAGATAGCTTACCGCCGAGATTAGGTCACGCCTACAATGCATCGCTGTATCATACCTACATTTAGCTTTGAAAATCACCATATCCACCGGTTACGAAGGTAGCTATTTATTTATCCGGAACTGGCAACTAGTGTTACTAGGCGCTATTTTACATGTGCACCCATCGTAAGGTTTGACATATTTGGCGGTATACATACGTATTAAGAACGTTTTGTCATACGGACTATTTGTGTTGTTTATAGTAACTTGAAAATTTCATCTCATTCAAAAAAAATAATGAACTCGTGTAAACTTTTGTACGATGATTTGCTACGCCTTTCGATGTGTATTATCTCAATAAAGTGCATCGATCAACCTACTTCGACTTTTGGCGATGAAGGACCATCTAAAACCACTGTATATCATCGGTTTAGTGAATTCAATCGTGGTCGTCGTTCGCTTACTGACGAATTTAAAAGTTATCCAAAATCGGTTGTTGCCAGATAACATCGATGCTGTACTCGAACTAATAGCGCAAGATCGCCATCTGACATAGCGTAAGATTAAGGCATCCCTGAGCAAACATAAGATATTACGTAAACATTTACCGTGAAAAAAAATTGTTCTTGTTGGATCCCGCATAATTTGGCAATCGCTGGAAAAAAGGGCTCGTGTCGACTGGTACAAAGAAATACTCAAAAAATACAATCGTATTGCGTCAAAAGTCGTATATAACATCTACAGATGTGACGAATTTTGGATCTATGCGTATGAGCCCAAAAGCAAACAGCTGTCAACGGTTTGTGTGTGCCAAGATTAATCAAACGCCACAAAAATTATTCGCGCAAGAATCACTTCGAAATAAATGATCATCTTTTTTTTTTGGGGGGGGGGGGGGGGGGGGGCTTTGGATACGGTGCCACTAGAGAATCGTGGAACGATCAGTTTGAAATAGTGCGAAACCATTTGTTTGCCAAAAGTCTTTGGAGAAATAAGAAAAAAACAACAAGCGACGAATGATCATTCTTCACCATGACAATGCGAGCTCTCACACATCGGCACAAATAAATCAATATTTTTCCGGTTAAAACATCGACCATCCACCGTACAGTCCTGATTTAACACCCACTGACTTTCGTTTTGTTCCCGCACGGGAAGAGTAAACTAGGTGGTCAACGATTTTCGACGCCAGGAGAAGCTGTTGATGCGTTCAAAAGTAATGTTTTTGGGAAACCTCAATCTAAATTATAAAAGTGCAACGAAACTTGGTTTTAACGTATGCAAAATCATCGATCATGACGCAGGATATTTTTAAACACAATAAAACAATTTTCAATCATTAGTATTTGTTTGTTGTTGCGGATACATAAATAGCAATCATCGTCTGCAACTTGTAATAAAACAATTTAAAAATATTTAACAGGAGAAGTATGCTAAACCAAAAGCTAATTTAATTAAAAAGAAATTCTTAAAATGAAATAAATATTTCAAAAAAAAAACTAAAAGGAATGCGTGGTGCTTTAAAACGTTATAAAAAGAAACATCGAAAAATTGTAAAATTAAATACGAAATACAATAGAAGGCTCGAGTGACAAATATGAAGCACTACGACACACAATAATACGACGCCCTGTTAACTTGCAAGATGACGAAATACAAAGCTTGGCATTACTTTGCAGACGATAACCGTGTAGAAGATATGTGATGCGACTTTATTATGTTATCTTGAAAGAAGGGAAGTACATAAGATGAAACCCATTACTAGAGTGGACCAATCCGGAGCGATATTGGTAAATATTTCATATAAAAGCCGAAAAACTCCAATAATTTATCAATTAATATATAGATATATATATATATATATATATATATATATATATATATATATATATATATACATACATACATACATACATATGTATATATATATATATATATCAATTTATATAATGGGCCATTACTGATCCAGCACCCACAAATTTCTGGCTGTTCTACAAAATAAAATTTAATATTTTCCAATAATTTTGGATTTTTTTCACTTTTTGATTCAGTGTCAGGTATTTTGGAAAATAAAGAACTATACATTGAGATTGTATAGTCTGACATTTTACTAGATCTTGTATACATACAGTAACGAAAAAAAGTATTTACATACCATCATCTTACCATTGCAATAAACATTAAAGGCACTTACATTGTAATAAATATGAAATGAGGGTACTTTTAATGTATTAAAAGTATACAGTGTATTTCACTTTTTATGAGGACACCTAAATAACTTTTATTTTGAAAACAATCAATATAAAATTTTTATCAGTTATGTAGGCCACGACATTGCACCTTTTCGTATGAATAGAGTTTTTAAGTTAATATCTAGCCAACTATAATTAAAATAAAAAGTAGTGTTTCAAGTAATGTCATACTAGCGATTAAGATAGAGCAAAAAAGTATTAGGAAAAGTTTTTACAAATCACTTAAAAACCCCTAATACCAAATTTCACTGAACATTTTTAATTTTTAAATTCTTCTGCATTTTTATGCTATTATCAGTAGATAATAGTTTGTTATTGAAATATTCCGCGTCTTTTCACTTTAATGGAGTGTCTGAGGTGATGCATCAAGCTTGCATAATACTCTCCATTTACCGTACTACCCTTATTCAGATAATAAATCAGCAAAATTCCTTGACAGTCCCAAAAACAGTCGCCATTATTTTTCCTGCAGAAGGGGTGATTTAAACTTCTTGGGGTAGGTCGAGCCCTCAACATCCAACTGAATCAACTCTTGTTTTGATTGTTAAAACTGGTTCGTTGTCACAAAGCGCTAAGAATTGTTCACACGGACCTGAACTCACATTTGAGAATAGCGAAAGCATTTGTGCAACCCACCTTACACTAACTTTTGTCATTCCAAGATGCTCGTGTAGAATTCTAAAGACCGCGGTTTCTGAAACACCTAATAAATCTGCTAATTGTCGTTTCTTTAATCTTACATTTTCCAGTACCAAATACTTGGTTTTTCCAAGACCTGAAGTTATCACATCATTAAGACGACCTGGACGGGGGTCACCATTCTCGACAGTGCTCAAAGAATATCAATCACATAGTTGACTTGGAAGGATTATTATTCCCATATTCAGCCAACATTTCTTCAAGAATAATTTTTGGGTCACTTCCTTGTTTTGTAAGGAACTTTATAACGGCTCTGTATTTGATTTTGTTAATTTTGATATAAAATCAATGCACGACAACACATACTGGCAGATAATAAAATTTAAAATGTTACAAATGGTTTGTAAAATAACACACAAGTTACTAAGGTATATGTGATTTTAAAAAAGCATAATGGGAAATTGTATTATAATTTAAAGCTGTCTGCTCCGGAAAAAATAAAAAAGGTCCCTCGTAGAAGAAAGTTTAACCCTTAAGTGGTACAGTGAAATAAATTTACAGAAATGGTTTAGTGGGATCTCAAGGGACCCCAGACTAAAACATCCAAAAAAAAAGGCACATAAAAACTCGTTATAATTTTTTTTTATTTACAACTCCGAAGCATATACACAACTACATAGTATAGAATAGTTTGAAAATATTGTGAACAAACAATATTTCTATGTGATTTCGACATTTTTCACACACTTGCTTTGTTTTTTTTGTTAACTTGTCTTGGGCAAAGTTTGCATCTTGATTTTCTTACCAGTTCAAGTTCACTAGAGGGTCCAGGAAGTGGAGCACCACCAAGTTTTACCATTATATCCTTTAATTCACGAAAAAGTGGTCCGACATTACAGCGCTCAATATGGGACTTCACTAAAGCCATCCCAAAATTTTTTAAAATGTTTTCGTGCTATATCGTCTAGGTAATCGACTTTTTTTTATTGCAGTTAAGTATTATCATAGCATTGATGCGATGCCTGCAATATTTAGAACTGTATATAAAAATGCCATTGGCCAACCTCCGTGAAACTGTATAATTAGCACAGAGTCGATCTACTGCATCTACACCTGCTTTATGACTTTTATAGTCCCTGATGATATCAGGTTTATTTGTTGTCTTGTCTAGTCTCTGATCCTGATGCATTGTGAAGAGCATTACTACAGTCCGGCTTTTCTTGGGTACATAAGAACAAATAGTTATATTTTCATTATGTCCGAATACAGAAGATGATACTGCTCGTGTTCTATTTTTCTTAAACTCTGAAGGAATTTTGGGGTTTATTTTGCTTGAAGGTACCTACAACTGTCAAATGTTTAGCTTTCAGTATTTTATACAGGACATAAGCCAATTATCGCTGATCTTTCTATTTGTATTTTCAATTGGTGGTGTAAGTTTTAGATCAATATGAGTTGGGATTGATACTGTTCTGTCAGTTGTATCTCTTCCTATGTTCACAAATGCATTATACAAATAGAAAGTTCTGTAATCGCATTGACAAAATATTTTTAAACCATATTTTACCGGCTTTTTAGACATGTACATCCTAAACTTGCATCTACCGCGAAAAGGAACTAACATTTCGTCTATGGTAAGATTGAGACCGGGTGTGTAATACTTTTGCACATTAGATTAAAGAGAGCCCATATTTCCCGCTCTGCAGCTAAATTGTCGGTTGCTATTTAGCTTCTCTTGTAGTAAAACAATCAAACCTCAAACAAGATAAAATAAACATAAATCGACGAGCGCTCATAATGGCACGGAAAATGTCACGATCTGTTCAATGCTCAGTAAAACGCCCCATAATTCTTTCATGGTTGGACTTCATCACGTCAGATAAATAAACTAGACCAATAAAAGCTCTCAATTCGATCATATCCAGAGGTTTGGTAATCGTTGGCTAGGGAGAATTATACTGAAGTGTCAATATTATTTGCAAAAATTCGTTTGTGATAAATAATTGCCATAAAGAGAGTATATCAGATAGATCAATATTTTTTACCTCATTTTTTGTACCAGATAATTTAATAACTAAATTATAGAGACGTGTACGAGTTAATTTAGGTGATTGTTTTGACCACATATAGCAGTTTTTTTTTTGCCAAAAAATATTTGTCGGTTGAATACATGCGCTTCTGTTCATCATAATTTTCTGCCGGTATATCTTCAGATTCATCCGAGTCACCACTTTCAAGGGAAGTTGCCGACAAAATATAACACTGGCCTACAACCATTTTGGTGCTGGAGATTTTAGACCCGATTTTAAGTATGTCTTACATGGCGATATCAAAAATATTACCCGTTTTCTTCTGTCAGCTCTAGTTCCCGAGAAAAAAAAAACACAATTCACGAAAAAATATATATTTTATTGACATTAAACATCAAGAAATTGTCTTTTGAATGATTTTCTAGAATGAAACTGACTCGGGCAATCTCGCATGATTCGCCAGCAATAGTCAGCCATCATATGACTGTCCCACCTTCCTTGGTATCTATACTCCATTGTTTTTAGGTCTTGGTGGAAATGTTCCCCTTGTTCTTCGCTTAGATCCCCTAAATTGTGTTGGAAATGATGTAGATGACTATTGAGATAGTGTAATTTTATACTCATATTACAGCCTAAATCTTTGAATAGCACCAGCATTTCCTCTACTAGTTCTACATAGTTGTCAGCCTTATGATTTCCGAAGAAATTTTGTGCAACTGCTACAAAAGATTGCCAGGCAAGCCTCTCCACATCATTCATACAAGTCTCAAAATTAGTTGTGTCTTTCATCAATTTACGTATTTGAGCTCCATCAAAGATACCTGCTTTTAGTTTTTCAGTACTTAAACCAGGAAATTTGTGAGAAATAAACTGGAAACATTGACCATTTCTATCGAGAGCCTTAACAAATTGAGAGACGCCATTCATTGGGCTGATAGATCGTTAAACCCATGAAAGCCAGCAAACCACTCACATTACAGCAATACACAAAATTTTCATCAGATGAAAAAAACTTCAATAACTTTCCCTCTCTCGTGCGATATGTAGACACTCGAACATCTGAGGAAAGACAATTTTTTTCTTTTAATCTTGACGCTAGTAACTCAGCACGTTCCTTCGAAAGATCTAAGTCTCTGATGAGGTCACTAAGCTCATTCTGCGAAAATGGCTTAGGATCTGATGTTATTCCCCAGTATTGAAAGTCATCATCTATTTGGGAAGAAATAGGTATTTCAGCTTCAGTCTCCTGAGATTGCTGCTCTACCTGGTGAAAAGTTGGTATTGGAACATTTTCTGAATGAGGAACAGGTCTTTGTACTGAACAAATATTGGGGTATTTCCATTTATGGCGATTGTTTTTGTTGATGCCCACTATATTAATCATACAAAAGTAACAGTCGTCATAATGATTTTTTTGTTCTCGCCATATCATAGGCACTCCAAACTTAAAAGACTTACGTTTCCCTCTCTCCCATTGTCGCAAATGTTCAACGCATATTTTACAAACACTATGAGGCACCCACACTTTATCTTGGTGTAGAATTTTAATACCGAAGTAAGCAAAATACAAACGACGCACTGTGTTTGTAATCGATTTACGCTGATTTTTCAGTATGTATTCACCACAAACATAACAAAATATATCAGGATCGTTAACACAACGTCTGGACGTACTAGCCATAATGAAATAGTAACACAAACTTTATCGATGATATTGTAATAATGACTAGTTACGAACAAGACCGACAACAATTCACAATGAGGGTAGTAGGTAAACTAGAGCTGATGAGTTAAAATGACGTATGTCAATATACTGTACATTACCTACTTTATCGACTATTCAAACAAACAGAGATGCACCAAAAAAAAAATTTTTTTTTGTAGGCCTGTGTAATGGTCACTAGGTGTGAATTCGTCCGCATTACTTTCTACGTTTCAGTCAAAAAATGCTGGGTCTTCAACTATAGCCCGCAATTCATCATCAGTTAACGATTTAGATGAAGCCATCCTAAAACAAATATCGTAACCTCAAACTCACGATAACATCCTTATTTTCTTGTTCAAAGGAATTTATCGTAAAATTATATCAAGAAAAGAAAATCGAAGCGGATAAAAAAACTTACATAAACGGTACCGTTTATATAAGTTTTCCTTATTTTTCTTTTGACGGAAACATTTCAACGCGTGTTGTATATCAAACCCTAAAAATACTATTGATAGAAGATTAGCTGAACTCACAATACCATCTATTAATTGATAACAAAACTACATCAATTTTATGTGCTGGGGTCCATTAGGAGCATCAAAATACCACTTTAGGGTTGACAAAATATCTCCGAATTTTTTACGCGTTATTCTACTCGACTTATAATTATGTCCTTGAAGATCTACATGCAAAGTAACTAATTTAATTAATTTTATTGCTGCCCAAAATATTGCCGGAATTGTTTATTTTATTTAATCCCAAAAAAATGCTCTTTCTAGCAAAAGTAATTTAACAGTAGTACGTATAATTTGTTCTAATTAATTTATTTTCTCTGCCTGAATAATGTTTGTGTGAATCTAATCTAATCTAATCTTCAGGTTTAGCTGGAAATTATATATTTTACGCTAAAATTTAAACAGAAAAAGTATACGAAGCATAAATATTTAAATATTACATTAAACCGAAAAGCGTTTATTATAATTAATTTTTCAAGAAGCAATTTAATGAAATTTTAAATTTATTTGATTAAATGAGCAAACTTTGGCACGATAACCTTCATATCTATAATATAAATACAGGAATAAACGTTGTGTACATATTTATCATAATACGTATGCAACATGAATACATTATGATGATGAAGCTTTGCAGGAAAATCAAGAAAACGTCATCGTTTCGCGGAAGTATGAATGTATTAGCCGTTAAGTCTGCGTTGAAGTATGTAAATGCTCTTAAAAAGTGTTTTGCTGACGTGACTTTAGTATGTACATCAAAATAATCAGTAATCAGCCTATATTATATATTCGTTACGTCAAAATGGAAATTTCGGTTAATTTTTATTCTTTAATATTGATATACAAACAATGACAAATTTGTTGACGCAAATATTTATTAAATAGTAAGTATATGTAATTTTGCAAATACGTAGTAAATATAACTATGTAAATATTTGTAAGTCGTATTCCAATCTCAAAATATTGTGTTATCTTTTTATTACGTGTTATTATTTAAAGTAGATTGTACTTACAAAATTATAAATACCACGTACGTTACGTATTTTAATTTTATTTTTACTTAAACAAATTCAGTTGTATTTATGTAAAACTAGGTACCACATACAGTCAATTATTATAAAAATTATGGTATTTCTTTGTAAACAGTCATGTGAAGGATTAAACAAAACCATATTTTCGTTACTTTTCTTTTGCATGTATTGAAGCGTATTTTTAACGCATATACAGTCTGTATAATAAGTAGAGACCGGACGCACCAGGCCGAAATTACGATGGACCATATAAATAGTCTATAACATCGCTAAGTAGAACACGCAGTTATTGAATAGCACTATTCACTCGGCTAACCGCACATCTGTTTTTTGTCATTGAATTGTGACGCAATTATTTCAATATTGCAGTTAAATTCCTTTCTTAATGGGCGTAGATAGAAGCGTGAGGAGTTTTTATAATTTATTTTATTTATTAGTTTATATTTCATAAGATGAATAAAGTACGGTGAGCTAGTTTCTTTTTTTCATTGTTTTAACTGTTAATTACATACTTACATACCGTTAATTACATTCAATGAAACTATCGCTTATCGAATCTACTTCTCTCAATTATTTTGACGTAAGTGTCCAGTGAATTGTTAAGTTTCAATAACTTACGCATACATTTTTAATTTTCATTTATTTAGATCTAGAACATTGTTTAAGTTACTTTTTCATATGGAACAACGTCGAAAATGGCGAGGTGGATTAAGGGTCATATTGATTGTATGTCCATTGCCAGAGATTCCGAAATTTATTGCAAAGTCCGTAAAATATCTTTAAAAAATTTCAAGAAATCGCACGTAAAAGGTCACTTAGCATCGCAAACACATACACAGAAATTAGTCCCGTTGTAATCTGACAATTTTAACGAAGATCTCTGTAAAACTTTAATGGCGGCAAATATTCCATTAAATAAACTTAACAATCCCACCTAAAAAACATTTCTCCAAAAATATACTGGTCGAAATGTTCCTGATGAACCCACCTTACGCAAATATTATGTTTCGAAGTGCTACACGAAAGCAGCAGAACACATTAGAAGCCATCTTTCAAATCAGTACCTAAAATCATTTACCAGAATATGCACCAAATGCTTCATTCGGACGACAGGTACAAAGAAAAAATACTTTTATTTGTCAATGACAGTGCTGCATATATGTTAAAAACAGGCTACATATTACTTGTGTAGCACATGCTCTCCACAGAATCTGTGAATATATCAGAGACACCTTTCGGGAAGTCGATAGACTTGTATCCGCTTTTAAAAAAATTTTCAGAAAAGCACCATTGAGAGTAGCTCTTTACAGGGAAAAACTTCCATCTTTGTTACTGCCTTCCTCTCCAGTAATAATTAGATGGGGAACATGGTTGGAAGCTACTGGTTTTTATGCAGAGAATTTCGATAGTTTACAAAATTTCGTTACATGTTTAAATGACGATGCTCGAAGTATTTCTGAGTACAAGGAATTAATACAAATTCCAAATTTTAAAAATCAATTGTACTTTCTTCAGGAGCACGTTGGAAAATTGCCAAAACTAATTAAGCACTTATTTTGAAAATTAAAATCTCAAATTAAATAATGGATTATCCAATTAGATGTGGCTATTAATAATTTGAAAAATATTCCAAGTGACTTCGGATGTGACCTTCGGCAAAAGTTTGACGCAGTTTTTAATAAAAATCCAGATTTAATAACATTGCGGCGATTGTGTATGGGGACAATGCCTCATAATCTAACTGCTAAATACGCTGAAATAAAATATTTCCAGTATGCACCTATAACCAATTACGATGTAGAAAAGACGTTTTCTATCTACTTATCTATCTGTATTTCATTCTAAGAGAACTAATTTTACACAAGAGAACCTTGAGAAGGTATTGTTAGTTAATATTAATACTCCTTTACTTAACTTGAACTACAAAATGAACAAATAAAAGTGTATTTCGTATTTTATAGATCACAGCCCGTTATAGCCTATATATTTTTTCAAGTTTGGGAATAAAAAATGTCATTGGGGCCAAATCTGGCGAATACGGTGGATATATTAATTTGAGCTTTAATTCAATGATTTTCACCATCGAAACTGCGCAAGTGTGCACCCTTGCATTGTCTTGGTGCAGGAGAATTTTTTTTTGCCAAATGAGGACGGTTCTTCTTGATTTCTTCCCTCAGCCAGTGCAATAACGTTGCAGAATACTCTCGTTTGTCCATTTTCCAAGTAATCAATGTAGATGATTCCGTATACATCCCAAAACCCACTTGGCCGATTTCACCGCCTTTCCCAATGTTTCGACTGTTGCTTTGTTTCTGGAGTATAGTAGTATATCCATGTTTCGTTCACAGTTATGTCGCGAGGTAGAAACTCATCAGGATTGCGATCGAAAAGTGCTGTTTATTCTCCACTGAGTGCAAACGCGGCACCCATCTTGCTGAGATTTTTTGAAACCCGATTTTTCGTATAAAATTGAAAACTCTGTACCTTGTGATATGCCTGGTGGCCTTAACTATTTCATGCACTTTGATTCGTCGATCACTCAAAAGCATATCGTGGATTTCGTCAATCATTTTGGAGGATGAACGTCCCGAACGATGTCCGTCTTTTGTGTATGTCCGGTCACGTTTAAACTCATTTACGCAATTGTAAACAGTCGCAAATACAGGAGCAGATGTGCCATGAACTTCATCCAACTCGGCTTTGATCTCTTTCGGTGCTAAACCTAAATAAAAGTATTTAATCACCGCGCGAAATTCATGTTTTTCCATTTTTCTAAATGAACCAAAGTTTGTTGCTTCAATCGAGTATAAAAATGAGCCCGCGCTTTAGATTTAGCTGAAACTTTGACAGCAGTCTAATGACAAATGACGCTTACTAAAAGCAAAGATTACTAGCAGCATCTCTTGGAGTTTCTAAGAAGTTATTGAACCACCCTCGTATATATGTATATACATAATATATATATATATATATATATATATATATATATATATATATATATGTATATACAACGTGTCCACTTAAGTATGAGACAAATGGGAAATATTTTTATTTTTGATTTCACAGAAAACTTTATAGAAAAGAAAAGTTCGTGCATCCTAAGAAACTTGATATTTTGTATTCAGGGTTGCGTTGTATTACTTGGTTAGAGGAAAAATTAAAAAAACATTGAAGTTGCCGTAAGAGTACGCTACACTTATTTTTAAAGATATCAAAAATATTCATTTAAAAATGTTGTTTCAAATTTCAAAATATGCTCAAATACGAATTGTTATTTGTTATGGCACGTATATTCCCTTGCAAATAAGTAAATACTCAAGCAAGTTCAATTTTTTTATTCATTAAATTAAATACTTATAAAAAGTGTTTAGTTGAAATTGTCACTGCAGACATAGTAGATCAAAATTAATCCGACGAGAATTTCATTGACGGAAAATCCATTTTTTTTCAGTATCGATAATGATAAAATTATCTAACATTTTGCGGCTGATGAACAGAACGACGAATATTCTAAGAAAACATTTTAAATAAAATAAATGTATGTATATTGTGAAATTTATTTTACGTATATAACAAACAATTTCATGTATTAAATCATAAGCTAATTTAAGAAGTAAAAATGATGTAATATTTTTATTCCATTTTAATTGATATTAAATATTGTTTATTTTAAAATCTAAATTTTAACCATTTCACTGATAATTTTCTTTGAAAACATGATTGATTGCGTATATCTGGTGGGTCATGAACTAATTAATCAAGCCCGACCAGCTGATAATTAGAAAAATTAAATCTTTTTGGACACCATTCGTTCTGTAAATTGTTTTCTACGTTCTCGGAAATCAATGCTTATAAAGAAGGCTGGACATGTAAAACGATTTCTGTTATCTAAAATATCTATCACATTCGATTCATTAATCTTTGGTTTCATCATATTTAAAGATAACTATTTTCTTCATATATTAATCATGTTTATAATGTTAGTTAGACAGTTCCTTGCAAACGCTGCAGTAATTTATAAGAAACTAAAGGTATTATTTTATTTGTAGAAACAACATTTATCAAAGGAATTATATTATTATGTACAATTATACAGCATGTTTCTATTGCTTTTCCCTATGTATCAGTTATGTTTCTCAATTTGCTATTTGCAATTCCCAATTATCAAAAATATTTCATTATTTGTCAAAAGGTTTCTGTTTTTTTGGCAAATATGATTTGTCAATTGTTTCATTTTAACGTTAAGGTTGATATAAAACCCAACACTCTTAAAAAGAAATTATTCAGTGTATGTGAAAACAGGAGAATTAACCAAACGAACGGTAGAACAGAAAACAATATTTAACTGGTCAACTAAATTTATGATTGAGTTGACCAACATTATTCGTATACATTACGTTTCTTAAAGGAATGTCTAAAAAACCTCGCGATGCAACTTTTACTTTCTGCAATATTGAAAGAGTTCCATTATTAAATTACGAGGTGCATTCAAGTTCTAAGGCCTCCGATTTTTTTTCTCCAGACTGGAAAGAGATAGAAGCATGTGCATTGTTTTAAAATGAGCGTGCGTTCGTTGTCAATACGTCACAGAGATGACAGCACTGTACGGCAGATGGAATTGTAGCGGCAGCGTCGAGAATGAGAACTGTTTTAGATACTTAAAATGGCTACGTTTTCCTTACTTGAACAGCGTGCAATCATTCGTTTTCTAAATTTGCGCGGTGTGACACCAATTGAAATTCATCGACAGTTGAAGGAGACATGTGGTGATGGAGTTATGGATGTGTCGAAAGTGCGTTCGTGGGTGCGACAGTTTAATGAAGGCAGAACATCGTGTGACAACAAACCGAAACAACCTCGGGCTCGCACAAGCCTGTCTAACGACATGATCGAGAAAGTGGAGAGACTTGTTTTGGGGGATCGCCGAATGACAGTTGAACAGTGTTAGCATTTCCGTGGGTTCTGTGCACACAATCTTGCATGACTCCCTGAAAATGCGAAAAGTGTCCTTCAGGTGGGTGCCACGAATGCAGACGGACGACCACAAGGCTGCTCGTGTGGCATGTTGCCGAGCAGTGTTGACGCGCAACCAAGGCATGAATGGGTCTTTCTTTTCGTCGATTGTGACAATGGATGAGACGTGTATGCCATTTTTCAATCCAGAAACAAAGCGCCAGTCAGCTCAATGGAAGCACAGATTCACCGCCACCAAAAAAATTTCGGGTAACCGCCAGTGCTGAAAAAATGATGGTGTCCATGTTCTGGGACAGTGAGGGCGTAATCCTTACCCATTGTGTTTCAAAGGGCACTACGGAGACAGGTGCATCCTACGAAAATATTTTGAAGAACAAGTTCCTTCCTGCACTGCAACAAAAACGTCCGGGAAAGGCTGCGCGTGTGCTGTTTCACCAAGACAACGCACCCGCACATCGGGCTAACGTTACGCAACAGTTTCTTCGTGAAAACAACTTTGAAGTGATTTCTCATGCTCCCTACTCACCTGACCTGGCTCCTAATGACTTTTGGCTGTTTCCAACAATGAAAGACACTGTCCGTGGCCGCACATTCACCAGCCGTGCTGCTATTGCTTCAGCGATTTTCCAGTGGTCGAAACAGACTCCTAAAAAAGCCTTCGCCGCGGCCATGGGATCATGGCGTCGACGTTGTGAAAAATGTGTGCGTCTGCAGGGAGATTACGTCGAGAAGTAACACCAGTTTCATAGTTTTCGGGTGAGTAGTTAGAAAAAAAATCGGAGGCCTTAGAACTTGAATGCACTTCGTAAGGATAAAAAGTGTACCAGAGCGAAGACATACGCCCGAAGTAATACTAAAATGTTTTGATTATGCCATAGGGCATAATAAAATTGTGCATGAAAGAAAAAATATTCTTTATTGGCGAATTTGGCAGCCAATTTGTATTCATGGAGGATGTACTAAAAATACACCATACGTACCTACATGAAGCACACTGTAGCTGCAATGAATTATAATTCACTCTATTTATTTCAAATACTAAAATAGACACTAGAACACAGAACACTGCAGAATGAATGAATATCTAATTATGCTTATTAATCATTTACACAGGGATGATATTACAGAAGCATTTTTTGTAATAAACTACTTGCGATTGATAGGAGTGCTGAAGTATTGGTTGGGTCTTATGCCACCACTCAATATTTTTTTCTCCATTTAGTCCATTTATAAATCTGGCAGAAGAGCTATTTAATTAATGGAAAAATGGTACTAGGAGAATGCAACCAACAAATGAAGAGCATTACGTACAACAGTCTTACTTGAGAGATTGTTTGGAAAAAAGGAATTTTTTTTTAAATATGTAGTATGTATTAAGGATATCACATGTATGTATCGACATAATTCTGTCTTTATTATTTAAATGAATTCATCTAAATTTGTTATTTTATATTTACATTTATGAAAGTCAATTGATAAATAGGGAATGTTTGATGCAATATTTGACAGATTTTGACAATTGGAAATTACAAATGGAAGAACAACTGATACATATGGAAAAGCAATAGAAAAACACTGCGTCGAATAAATCTTCGTTTTAAGTTGCATAATATATAATTATAAAAGAAATTCTATATTGCAAATTTTCTCCCAGCAAATGCATTCGTAGCATGCTTTTAGTATTGGCTATCTTAAAAAGCAAGAAAATCTCCAAATACTAAAACTGAATAATACATTTCGTTTTTGTTTATCTGAGCTAATGGGCGCCATATTCGGCATTCGATAATTGCAATAGCCCCCACAAGAATCAGAAACAACAAAGTCTAAAAGAGAAATGGCAATAAAGTAATATATCGAAAGCAGATCATATAACGATATCGGTAATTTGTTAGGTAAAAGCAAAAGCGCAAAACAATATAAGAAAATATGAAGTACGAGGACTGTCTGATATATTTCCGACCTTAACGTGAAGATGGCAGCACTCGTCAATAAAAGCTGGGGAATATGGTTGCGCGTCTATTGACGGGTACTCACCAAAATTTCAGCCATTTTGGACGCGCAGTTGTTGTTTGACAATCGTTTGAGTGAGTCAATGTAAGTGTTTTTATGAAAATGGAAAAATCGAGTATCGAGCCGTCATTAAATATTTGTTTTCAAAAGCCTACGCAAATTAAAGATGAATTGGGCGCTGTGTACGGCAACTCTGCACCATCATTTACCACGGTGAAATTTTGGGCAGCTGTGTTTAACCGTGGCCGTAGCAGCTTGAGAGACGATGAGCGCTCGGGCCGTACAAAAACTATAACCACTGACGATAATATCCCTAAACTTCACCAAATGGTGCTAGACGACCGCCGAATTAAAGTGCGACAGATAGCAGAGGTTATGAATATGTCCAAAGAACGTGTTTGTCACATATTGAATCAAGATTTAGACATGAGAAATCTGTCCGCGCGCTAGGTACCGCGCTTGCTAACGTTAGACCAAAAAGTGTTCGAATGAACATTTCCAATGCTCCGTTGGCGCAGTTTCGGCGCAATAAATGAGTTTTGACGCCAATTAATTACTGTAAATGAATCTTGAATACAACTTTATACGCTCGAAACAAAAATACAGTCAAAACAGTGGACTGCGAAGGGGAAATCGGCTCCAAAAAAAACAAAAACTGTTTCTTCGGCTGGGAAAGTGATGGCGACTGTTTTTTGGAGTAGTAATGGAGTTATCTTTATCGATTATCCTCAAGCAAGAAAACCCATTACGGAAGCATACTACGCATCATTACTTGACAAGCTGAAGGCAGAAATTGCAGAAAAGTGGCCACATTTGCAGAAAAAAAATTTGTTTCACTAAGACAATGCGCCGTCTCACACCTCAGCGGTTGCCATGGCGAAAATCCAGGAATTACGGTTTGAACTGCTTAACCACCCTCCTTACTCGCCAGATCTAGCCCCAAGCGACTTCTTTTTGTTCCCTAATCTCAAAATTGCCCTCGGAGGACGGAGATTTTCGTCAAATGAGGAGGCCATCACCTTCGTAAAAAATTATTTTGCAGAGAAAGACGACGAGTACTATTTGTACAGGTTGAAGAGATGGGAGCATCGTTGGAAGAAGTGTGTAGATTTACTTTATTTAGGAGACTAGAGAAAAATAAAAATAAATTTTAGGAAAAAATGTCTTGTATCTTTGTTAGGTTGAAAACATTTCAGACCACCCTCGTAGACCAAGTTGTTATTCCTCGAACAGGTGTCCAAAATTATTAACTCCTCGAGAACAAAAGGTAATAACACGCGTTAAAAAATTTTCGGCTACAAGCGCAATAAAATGAATTGAGTTTGTTAAAACTCGTGTCAATATAAAAGTAAGTATAGATACGTGTCGATGTTTCTACAAAGATCTAATCCGTACGATAGCAAGGTAGAAGGCCTTATAAGTAAGGCAAATCGGCTAAAATTTGCGAAATGTTCTAAGGACCATGCTTTTTGGGAGGTGTTTCTGTGTTGCTCGCATAATTGTGAATATCTTGTTACCTTACAACTTATATCACATTTTTTTCCATTTTTCATTATTTTATGTGTACTATTTTCAGTTAAAAATAAAGCTTCAATGTTTTATCACCCTGTACAATTAAATGTTAAAAAATAAGATTTAAAGAATATACATATATATTTGTATATAATTTTCGTTAAGAATTTTATAATACTTTAATATAGTAGATCTTGTTAAATAGAGTTTTGTAAATAAACCTACGCTATAAAAAAAAACATTCCTTATACACGTGTAAAAGAATACAAAATGACCTTAAAATTTCACATTTATATTCAATCATTTTGATTTATTACTTACCTCACAGTATACAAGAATAATACGTCACTTTAATGCCTGCACCAGTGTATGCAATATGCGGTACAGTTGTGCACTTATAGTAATCTACTTTTTATGTAGAAAGTAATATTCCGGTTTTAAAAAACAATTTGAGTACTGACATTTTTAATTCAAATACATATATTTATTTTACTGAATAATTATGTAATAAAACTTAATTCTTTGTTAACAACTATACATTGCGTAAAAAAGCTCGTTATACGTGAAATTTGTAATTTATTTTCTGGAATCCAATTCTCTAAAGTTCGGAATTTTTGTATTAAAAGAAGCTGAAAGTGAATTTTAAAGTCATCGTAGTTATAAAGACCGATAGGTATAAAGAGAAAATTATTAAACTTATTCCTACAAATAGATACCATAAATAGGCTCTTCTCATATACATTGGAAATTTAATTACTAATACTAGCAAATAGATTTAAACTATATTCCAAAATGCCCTGTTGGTGAGTTAGTAAGAAATGATTGATCCAATTCTACATTCTAAAATACCTTGCCAACATTCTCAAATCTTCACTGTGAACAATGAATTCGTTGAGAATTGCTAAATGTTTTGTCCGAAAAACGCTAGGCACTGTACAAATAGTCTCATCAAATGTATATTCTAATGACAGCTGATGTGGCTGCATACTTAATTTACACCTATTTACCTTTCGATATCGAGAAACTGAACTCTTGTCTATTGTCTTCTTATTTCTAATTTTGTTTCACCGATTTTCGTTCCTAATGTCTGCCTGGCTTTCTCATCCAATTCTTAGGCTGCATGTTGTTTTATTTATTAGGGGTTTAGTTTTGCTTATTCATCTAATAATAACTGCATCTCTTCCGCGAATATAACCCAGCCTTCATGAAGTTTACAGCGCCTTCTTTTAGTATACTTCCTATATCGTAATTGATTAGGTGCCGCCTATATTCTCTATTCAAAGTACTTAGGTTTTAATATTTTTCTGGTGACTTTTCGTTCAATGATACGAAATTTCTCGTCTTTTTCTTTTACGCACATAATTTAACTTGCTTCCACTTTATTAACCACAAAGTTAATCACCGCTTTATCTCCAACCTTTTTGTTTTTCTCATATAGTTTGTCTTTTTTGTTGCGGTATATTGTTTTATATAGTTTTTATTCCAAACTTGGAAGCGTTTGATATTTAGGTGTTGTTGCTTGCAACCAACACACCCTTGTACTTAAGTCGTCCCTTTCCCCATTAGAATTTATTTTATATATAGTAAGATAAGAATATAAGGTTGATACAAAGTTGGCCAAACGCTAGACTATAAGCAGCGATTGTGGTTTGATCAATCAGTATCCGTATGATACCCGAGAAAAGAAAATGTCGACTCATCTGTAAATAGAATATTTTTAATAAGACTCATTCAGATTGCATTTTTCTGACATTATGTGACAAAATTCCATGCATACGTATAGCAAGCGCCAAATAAGATGGCGAGAGGAGGGAGTGCGCAGAAGCCGTTTTTATAAACGTCCACGTTATATATTTTACTCTAATAAATAATTAATTTATTAAGTGATAGATGTGTAGTTTACGCCACTTAAGGAATCTTGCAAATTGATGTAAAACTAAATACAAATCTCCCCAATACTTCTAATCCTGCGCGAACTTACCCCTCCGCTCGCCAACTTATCTGGCGCTTGCTATACACTTTTTTCAGAAATAAAGTGATTTATTTTATTTGCTGGTTTAGTTCGGATTTTCTGCATAAATGAGCAAATTAAGTTTTCGTTTAATTATTGTTTGTGGGCTTTTTATGCCGTTGAGATGAAACGTAACCAAATTTCTCAAAATTTTAATAACGCTGTGTAAAATGTAGAAGGTCATTTTGCGAACACATTGCAAATACCATTTAGAGAACGTCTGTAATAGTATAATTTTGTTATTGTTTCTTTTTCTTTAAACGTAAACGTTGCCATTATAAGTAGAGAACGGACACGCTTACCACTCAGTGCGGTACTGGCGAAAGGGTGTATTTCTAAAATATTTAATTTTATTTATATAATTGGAAAACGAACGGGTGGTGATCTATAAAATTACGAAATACATATTTATTTGATGAAAAGTTGTATTTATAAAGTTTTTAATTTTATTTACATAATTGGAAAACGAACGGGTGGTGATCTATAAAATTATGAAATACATATGTATTTGTTGAAAAGTTGTATTATTAAAGTTTTTTATTTTTATTTCTATAATTGGAACATTTTTATTTGTTCATTTTGTCGTTCAAGTTGAGTAAAGGAGTATTAATATTGACTAGCAATAGTTTCTCAAGGTTTTCTTCTGTCAATTTTGTTCTCTTTGAATTAAGTATAGCAAACGCCAATTAAGTTGGCGCGAGGAGGGGTAAGTTCGCGCAGGATTAGAAGTAGTGGGGAGATTTATATTTGGTTTTACATCAAATGTCAGATAATTCTAACCTCTGAGCGTGTATCACTTTATGATCCCATAGCAAAGACATTATGTTCCGTCAAACGTCAATGACAAATGTATTCTGACAATTAGTTGAGTAGTAGGGGAGGACGTTTTTAAAAACGGCTTCTGCGCACCTCAATCGCCAACTTAATTGGCGATTGCTATACATCCTTATAAATAGAAAACGTCCTTTCTACATCACAACTGGTTATAGGTGCATACTGGAAATATTCTTGTATTTCTTCATATTTAGCCGCTAATTGCTGCAATGTAATTAAATCTAGATTTCTATTAAGAATTGCTTCAAACTTTGCCGAAGACCACATCCGAACTCACTTGGAATAGTTTTCAAATTATTAACAGCCACATCTAATGTGGTTAATCCGTCATCTAATTTGAGATTTCGATTTTCAAAATAAGTGATTAGTTTTGGAAATTTTCCAAAGTGTTCGTGAACAAAGTACAACTGATTTTTTAAATTTAGGATTTGTGTGAGCTCCTTGCACTCACCAATACTTCTAGCATCCTCCTTTAGCAGTGTTACGAAATGTTTTAGACTATCGAAATTCTCAGCATAATAACTAGTAGCTTCCAGCCATGTTCCCCATCTAGTTATTACTGGAGTGAGAGGCAGTGACAGAGATGGAAATTGTTCCCTGAAAAGAGCTACTCTCAATGGTGCTTTTCTGAAAACTTTTTTAAAAGCTGATACAAGTCTATCAACTTCCGGAAAAGTGTCTCTGATATATTCCCAGATTCTGTGGAGAGCATGTGCTACACAAGTAATATGCAGCATATTAGGATATGTTTTCTTCAATAGTCTGCCTGTTTTTAACATATACGCAGCACTATCACTGACAAATAAAAGTATTTTTTCTTTGTACGTGGCGTCCGAATGAAGCATTTTTTGCATATTCTCCTTAATGGTTTCAGCAACTGTTTCCGCATCAACTCTATTTATAACACTTGTTGCTATTACATATGAGTTATAGGGAATAGTTGGATGTAGTACACCAGCTACAACATTTACCACACAGCGTCCTAACATATCCACCGTTTTGTCGGCGCTTATCCATATGTATTGATTTAAAAGATGGCTTCTAATGCGTTCTACTGTTCTCGTATAGCACGTAGAAACATAATATTTGCGTAAAGTTGATTCATCAGGAACATTTCGACCAGTATATTTTTGAAGAAATATTTTTAAAGTGGGATTGCTCAGTTTATTTAATGGAATATTAGCCGCCATAAAAGTTTTACAGAGTTCAGATGTGTTTGCGATCCTAAGTGACGAATTTTTGACGATATTTTACGGATTTTGTAATAAATTTCGGAATCACTGACAATGGACATACAATCAGTATGACCGTCAATCCAACTCGCCATTGTTTTACAATGCCGTTCTCGACATTCTTCCATATCATGTCTGAAAAAGTAACTTAAACAATGCTCTAGATCTAAATAAATGAAAACTAAAAATGTGTGCGTAAGTTATTGAAACTGAACGAAATTCAATGCACACTTACGTCGAAATAATTGGTAGAAATAGATTCAATCAAACGATATTAAACAGGATCTATCACAAAAATTACGATGTAAATAACAGTTAGAACTACGAAAACAAGAAACTAACTCACAGCACTTTATTTAACTTACGAAATATAAATTAATAAATAAAATCCATTATAAAAACCCCGCTTCTATCTACGCTCATGAAAACACTTTAAAAAGCACTATATTCTCCTAGTACAATAGCTGACTTGTCCATTGTTATCGCCGAAAGCCCAGGTGTCCGAGTAAGTCAAACAAATACTTCATTGAATTACGCCGGGATGTACTGTGCGACGTTATACACAATTCCAATTGCCTATTGCGTTTTATGGAAATTGCGTCCGTTCTCTAATTATAAGTAATACAATGTAACAACAATCTCCTACACCTGCAGTTTAACTGCCAAGCGAATACCAAATGCATCTTCTGTTTGCCATATATCCCCGCCAGAATGTCGAATCGTGTTTGATCGTACCTATGTTCTTATGTTAGGCCCCGCTTAATGCATGCTCTCCATTAAATTGCTTTTCTTCTGTAACAAATCTCATTCTTTAAAGCAAATTATTATCACAATAACTAAATTATGAACTAATAATGGTTGTTTCAAACAAGGCATCCAATTGTATTTTTATTAGTACGATCGTAGCAATTGAATGCTAATTTTATTGCCACGATACAAAATATAATTGCAAAATAAACCCTGAATCTGTCTTACATTTTGATGGCGAATCGACCTCTAGAAATACGGTTTATATTAAGAATTTTTTACATACCTTTATATTTTTTTCGTTCTGTTTGTCTTCTATTTTTAATAGAAATGTGTTTTTTTTAATAATGACGACGTGTATGTTTACGAGAATTGATTAAAACGATTTTATTGTTTATGAGATGTCCTTAGAATTTTCCATATACATATATAAAATATTTAGAAAAATAACAAAACGTAATACTGTTTACCTTTTGTTATATTTCTAAATAACTTGCAGTACATAACATACATAATGATCGAAATGTGAAATGTAATTACTGTTGAAAGTAATTTAAAGTAACTTAATACGGTACAAATATAGGTTTATTGCAATATTATTTCAAAGCAATATCAATGTTTATTTGGATTTGAGAATTGAAGTAAAATGTATGTTGCAAAACCATTAAAGATAACTCATCAGTGTTGAAATATAAAGTAATAAAAATCAAATTATTTCTAAATATAAACCAACATACAATGCGTTAAATTTTCCTTATTTTGGTGGAGGTTAAACCAGTATATTTTATTTTGCATTAAACCGCATTTGTAGAAGTCGGCAATCGTAATACCAGGTGATCTGATACGCGCTAATGCATTTTTGCAATCGTATGACATTGTCATTGGAATATAGAAACTGTTGCACATCTTGCATTGCGTCAAGGCATCTTATAAAAATTATAACTGATTTAATTATACTGATGTACCCATCGAGCAATAAATTTAAATAAGATATTTTATTTAAATTATTTTTAAATATATAAATATCAATTGAATGACAAATAATTAAATATTAATAACGATTAATCATCAATTACATATCAAATTCTAATCTCGCTACAAACTTTTATTTTATTTCGCGTGGATAAAGTAAAATGAAAAATAAATACGTAAAATAGAAATAAAACTAATAGTTAAAATCTTCACTTTTTAATATGTAATCGTAAAACGACAATTGTGTCGCCAGCACAGTGGCTTTATCACGTACTTACAGTTAAGGAGCACGTTATAAACTAAATGAAAAATATAAAATAGGCAAGGATAGGATTATTTAAAAAATCTAAGAATTTACACAAATATTGTAGGTGGTGAGAAAATGTGGCTCATCTCACTACCTACAATATTTCTGTAAATTCTTAGATTTTTTAAATAATACTAACCTTGTCCATATTATATATTGAATTTAGTTTGTAACGTGGTCCTCGGCTTTTTTATTTGTTTTTCCTCATAAAAAATAATGTTCAATTGACACTCGAAATTCTTTTTTCTCCATGTTTACACGACAATGAAAACAGTTTTCTTTAAATGAGTATAAAGCACAACCTATCTGTCGGATTTGTTGTAATGGGTCATATTCTTTAGAAAAAAAAAACGTTAATGTATATGCCAGTTGTCTACTGTATATATTAAAAGCAATTTCATTTCTTTTACTTAATTTCTCTCTGACTGTTTAAAAATTTATCTAACAAGGCATTCTGCATTAAAGCGGGTTCTTCCCCGGACGCACATGCAATAACGAAAACAGTACCTCAGTATGAGATCACTTCTCTTTGTCCGCTGTATTAATATGTAAAGCATACTTCTCCATATATATATATATATAAATGAGAGTCAACATGTATTTAATATAAGGATATGCTTTGTCAGCAATAACAAATTTTGTAATCTTAACTGTACTATGTATGGGGCCCAATGAAGGAGAATATGTAAGGTTTGTTGTTGCAGGCGTTTTGAAACGGTTTGAAAATCATTTTATAATCACTTTTATACGCATGCGTCAATTACAATTGTTTCCAAACTATCCCCAGTTTTATCGTTGCTAAAACGAATTTCAAATTCGTGGAAGCTAGTGACATCTACCATACAAATAGTAGAATTTTAGAATTTTCAAATGTACCACATACTTCTTGAGCAACATGTCTGCTTATGCGAAAATGTTCTATGAATTAATTATCTGTGTATTGAGGAATAATTATTTCAAAATAATTTTCATTCCTTATTTTAATATTATCTTGAAATTGTATTTCTTCTTCACTGGTAAACTCGCACTCAGTACTACTATTGTTACAGTTGTGTGCAGAAAAAACTCGGACAACTGTACTAGTGTATAAACTAAATAAATCTGACATTCTTTTCATAAAACCACTACGATCTACACAAAACAGTCAAACAACGAGCGCGATGGAGATTTAAAAAACATTCAGTGAGAATCACAACAATGCCTACACATTTCTCCACTTTTCGTGCATAAAAATGAAACGCGCATGCGTCTGATATTCGGTTTTACGAAAATACTCAAACCATTCCAACCGATTGAAAATCATTTCACAACAGAGTTAAAAACTGCAAAAACGACAAATGTTTTATCAGTCTTTGATTTTATTTCTCTGTCCGAACGCTTTTTCTTCAATGCGCACACTCCTGATACTTCAAATGATTTCAAACGCCTGCAAAAACAAACCTATAGAAGATATTCTGGAAACATTCTTTCGCATGAAAGGGGAAGGAGGAAGAAATAGAACAGCAGAAAGTATCATTCGATCAAGCCCTGCGAAAATTAGCGGACGGCTGATCTACTTAGGTCTAGTACGACGTAAATAAAAAACGTCGGACCTAACAAGAGTAAAAAAGTCCCACGCAAGTAAAGCCTTAGCAGTAGCCAGTGAAGAAATGACTGCAAAATGCGCTAGTTTTTATAGCACTCGCAAAGGGTGAATCAACCCTGTAATAAGGTCACCTGTGCGCGCTTTAAATCATTTGGATTACAACAAAAAGCCTTGTAGTGCAAAGTTAATTTGCGTGTGTTTTGTGAAACTCCTCTGAGCCCCGGTATCAAGACAAGGTAGGAAGTTTTATTCTCTTAAGTCTATCGATAGCGAGAGATAAACATAAATGCTGATATCAGAAATAAAGGCCTAGACATTTTAGTAAAGAATCAAACGAACTTTATAATAAACATTCGCAAGGTATAACATTATCATTTTCATATCTATTTATTTGTACCCTATTCAAGTGATGTAAAAATTGATGTAAAAGATCCTAGGTATTAAAATCAATATATATGCTTTATATGTAATCTGATATTTTATTACACATATATATATATATATATATATATATATATATATATATATATATATATATATATATATATACATTTACAAAGTCGATATTTGCCTATGTAAATATCCTTATAATAAATTAAGACATAGAGCTCTATTTATTGCTACAATACAGGGGATACACTCATACACCTTTCGTATATCAAAAGACCTGAGATCAATTAGCATATAATAAATATCAATTTTATTAGTGTAATTCAAGAGTCCCATTGCTAGAGTTAATCACCGGGAATCTACTTAATTAACTTTATACCGTCAGGAACTGTTATTTTCCTGTGGCGTCCAAACAATTAGCAAAGTAATCATTTTAAATAAACGATAAACTGCACATCTATCTCTCATATTACTTCTTTAACTCTTAAAGTAGCTTGCAAATTAGTATCCCCAGTCACAATTATTATTTGCAAAGGGTTAAAGAATAGCCAAACGTTACATTGTTTAAAATTTTGGTGATAGACTTCAGAAACATGGCGGAAGTCAGCAACATAATCACCGTAGCGAAAGTGTTGCCAACCTTTGAAAAGTAACTCTTGCATCAAATCGCCCTTTAATAAGCAGCATAAAGAATATGGTAATAATGAAGTTAAGAGTTTGAGATAAAATGATGTGTTAGCTGGTAGTAAAGTTTTATGGTATACTAAAAGTTTAAAAATATTTTCCTTCATTTTCAATATATTTTCTCATACGAAAAAACTGATCAGTGCAAACATGCTTCCACTTTCCTCAGTATATCGTAGTGCAAGTTATCAATCGATTCTTTACATACAATAAAAGGCCAGAATCAGAGAGTGCAAAGCCCGGGCTATACAAAAGATAAGAAAGTTTGATAATGGGAAAGCTGATGCCTTAAAAAAATGTAAGCTCTATGTGTAAGATAGAGCAATCAGGTATCTATTCTTGAATAAGGACACAATTCCTTTAAAGATCACTAAAATTAGCTAGGCATTCTTCAATGTATTTTTTTTCTGTTTAAGCACTATTTACGTAATAATTTCTCACGACTTCTGAAAAATACGGTGATATATACATCAGACTTATTTTACCATTGCTAGTGGTTCTTCCTCTTCGAATATCTAAAACTTCATTTCTGAATTTTGAGAGCATATAATAAGACCACACCACCCTATAAATCTAAAAAAGGTATTTTTCTGAAATAGAACAAGAAGAATTAGTTTATAAATAACAATATATTTACGTACATCTGCTTTTTAAGTAATTGCCACAAATGCTCAATAGAATTTAGGTCTGCCCTTTTCGGCAAACGATTTGGAGTGTATTTCACGCGTTATCCTGTTGGAATTTTGTGTCTGCAGGTGAATCGTTGAAAATTTTATTAAACAATTGCTGTATAACATCTTCTAACATAGCTGTATATATGTTCCCTCGCCGACCATCAACTGACCAACCCCGGAAGCGGACGTGCTCTCCCAAGTAATGATGCTTCTCCTTCCGAACTTGGCAATAGGGATTGTGCATTCAAAGCAATATACTTCCCCGACTTGGCAAGCGTAGGTAGCTTCAAGATTCGAAAATAACTTACAGAAATAAATTTTAGTATGTTTTGCAATAATTTTTTTTTCTTACTGCCAATCATGTAAATCAGTGATGCAACCCTAGTAACATAGCGTGTAAGTCGACTATAACATTCGCTTGTAGTTTAGTCTTGACAATGGAACTTAATATTATTACAAAAACTCCTAGGATAATAATGAACAACTCATGATTCGGGTTCATAAGTTTATTTGGAGTAAAAATAAGGAATATCAAAACTGAACGTTTTTATTACGAAATATATAAAAAATTACGATTTTTTACGGCTTTCTCTATTTCATCAATCTCCATTTCGAATTTATTTCCAACGTTTCACGCAATTTTCAATAATCTTGTCGGTTTGTTTATAATGTCAACTATTTGTATGACATGATAACACAGGTAACACGATTCACGAAAGGAGTTCCAAATCAAAATTAATTCTGACAGGTAACAAACCAAAACGATTTTTTAAAAAATATAGATTAATTTCTGACGGCAGCAGGGAAACTATAATAAGTCATAGGGAAAGTATCGACTATAAACATTCTCGACAGGCAACAAGCTTCGGCTGCGCCTCAGCTTGTATTTGCCTACCTCAAATGTTAATACGTCCTTACATTCCTTGTGACTTAAATAGCTATCATTAAATTAAAATATTTTAATAAAACTCAAACATTGGAGAAATCATACGACGACCATTTTTTCTCCCACTCAAATCTAGCTGCCTCCTTTTTCGCCGACAAAAGTTGTTTCTTAACAGACTTGCAATATTTTAACCCTGCTACCAAAAGGTAACGCCGCTCAGAATTTAGTAATGGGGAAGCTTTTAAACTGATGTGTTTTTTTTCGGTTACGGAGACTTTCATTAACTAAAATTCTTCGAATCTTTCATTCACAAGTGGTTTTAGTCAAACGTTCTAGTTTTAGAGTTCCAAAGGTGTGGTACCTTTCAATTGTGATGCAAACATCGCACCTAGAAGATCTAATTTTTCCAATATCTGATTTATTAATTCTCTATTCATGGAGTGTAATAGTCACGCGCTTTTAGTATTCTTCACACCAGATATAATACTTTTGTATTTTCTCTCTAACAAATTCCCGTCTCTTCAACATACTTATAACTGTATTTCAAAAAGAGAGACAAATATCTCAACAGACCCCAAGCTCAAATTAGAACCTATCAACTTCGTGAAATCCATTTTACGCAGCAAAATTAAATTTGAATACATGTTTAAAATGTGAAACCGGTGCCTACTACTTACAACAGAATTTTAAATGTACTAGTACAATACGTAAAGGTAAAGTAGAATAGAAAAGTAAATAAATCAATAGCATTGTTACATAATCCTCACATTAAAATTCTTGTTTTTAGTGTGTAGATAAGATATTTGTTTAGAAAAACATATAATTTTATTTATTTGTTTAAAAAAGTTGAAATAGTACGTCATTATACATTACGTATACATAATAATACTTAATGTTAATTAATAATAATAATAATTAAAAGCAATTATTTCACGGACTGCTTCTATATTTCATCGGATATTTATAAGTTTTATATAGGACCTACAACACATCTTGACGCACTTTGAACAACTACTTATTTAATCGTGAACCCTTTTACCGTTAAGTTAAACAACTACAATTTTTTTACTTAACCACTAGGGAACTGAAGTCGCTCAAACAAATTTCTTTATGTATTATTTTATTTTATCTAATATTTGAAATACAAAAAAAATTAATTAATGAAGTGGAAAATAGCTTATATTAATAAAAGTGTAACAATTTATGATAATTAATTAAAGTTAATGACAAAAATATCTGATCTTATAAACTATTTAATGATTTTCGAATTCATTCTGATGCTGGTGAGGAAATCGGATCATCACTATCACTATCTTCCCCAATAGAAACTATGAATGGTTCTATAAGTTCATCAATAATACAATTAAGACTCTTCATACGTGTTTCTTCTTTGATAACATGATTTATTAACTTTTGCCAAGTGGTTGCGGATTTAATTTAAAAGTTTTATATTTTGTAGCAACCTCATTTTTTATTTGTGCCCATACAAGTTTACCGGGTTCAACTTGCAGTGGTACGGAGGTAAACTAAGAACAGTCCTGTTTTCTGATTTTGCCAATTCATCAATTACATATGAATTGTATTTACTTTTGACCATTTTTACCAAATTCAATAATTCTGCTCTCTCTGACCATGTCATCTTCATACTTTATCCCCTTATTTCGTAACCAATTTTTTATGTCCACTTTTTTCCCCGATGTCGACGATGCATTTTTAACCCTACGGATATGATAACCACGACAGCATTATCCATAACCACGACAGCATTATCTAATATCTTAGTAAAGCAGTCCTCAAACACTGGGGTTCATTTCCTCATAATAGTAAGATGTTCTCTTCCATTCATTTATGATACTCAATTAAAGTTAATGGCAAAAATATCTGATCTTATAAACTATTTAATGATTTTCGAATTCATTCTGATGCCGGTGAGGAAATCGAATCATCACTATCACTATCTTCTCCAATAGAAACTATGAATGGTTCTATAAGTTCATCAATAATTCAATTAAGACCCTTCATACGTGTTTCTTCTTTGATAACATGATTTATTCACTTTTGCCAAGTGGTTGCGGTTTTAATTTAAAAGTTTTATTTTTTGTAGCAACCTCATTTTTTATTTGTGCCCATACAAGTTTACCGGGTTCAACTTGCAGTGGTACGGAGGTAAACTAAGAACAGTCCTGTTTTCTAATTTTGCCAATTCATCAATTACATATGAATTGTATTTACTTTTGACCATTTCTACCAAATTCAATAATTCACGACAGCATTATCTGGTAAATAAGCTAATATCTTAGTAAAGCAGTCCTCAAACACTGTGGGGTTCATTTCCTCATAATAGTCACATGTTCTTTTCCATTCAAACAGTAACAAACCATTTTCTATGAAGCCATCTGAACCAATATGTAATATTATAAGCCGACGTCTCACTGTGGTAAATCCTACCGCAAAGGCATATCTATGACTTAAAACATTTGTATCAGTCCATACTTTCTAACCTATAAGTTATAGGTTAGTCATATCCACGGCCTATTCTATCAAATACAAGATGTGCTCTACCCAGTGTTGCCAGACGTACGGTAATTACCGTACATGTGCGGTTTTTTGATAAATGTACGGTGTACGGTCCCGTTGCCATTACCGTACGTGAAAATATGTACGGTAATTTCAATAATAAACTATTTTCCAAAAAAATATGTGTTTTTTTAAATATAATTTTATTTAAATATTTTTCGTAAGGGAAGATGTCTGAAAAAATTTGTTAGAATATATAACAGATGTCGCTTACATTGGTAGTATAAAATTGGTGAATTTTCGTGATTCGAATTTATGTGAATCACCTCAGTACAATTTTCTGTTGTAAATCCCCGCAACACACGTATGTGAATCTCCTAACAACAAATTGCTCTGGTTTGTAAAGATTCAACATCATTTCATTAGTTTCATTATTCAGTCTGGTGCAGTAACTTCCAGTGCTTAAAATTATCTATAGTAGAGAAATGTCTAGGGTGAAAAAAAAGTGAAAACGATGATGCTTCAATTCCAAAGAAGCTAATGAAAGCAACTCATCGATTGCAGGTATTTATTTTTAAACTCAAAGAGAGGCAGCTCTTTGGGAGTTTTAGATTAGTATTCTTTCTGGAGGAAAACTTTATCAAATGTTGTCGGAAATAAACATACTTATTATTTCTATTTTACGACTTTAACACCTTTCTTAAGGCTAACTGAAGGTAATAGTCACAGTAGCTGATTATAAGATTTTCTAAAAGCAGAACAGTTTCGTTAAAAATTGTATAGCCAGATAATTAGGACTAAATATAGGGAAATTTCATTGATGTATTTGGACTTATAAGTGGAAAAAATATTGTTATTGTAATTTTCATAATATTACGTAACGCACTAGCGTTACTTACACAAACAAATAAAAACAGCACAATTCTTTGAAGTAATTTATTTAATAATATTTAATTTACATACACTAAAAAATGAAAAAAATAAATATAGAAAAACAAAATGCACATGATGCACTACATACGGTCCTGCCGTACCGCAAACATCCTCAGCTCTACTAATGACGAAGACGGCAGACTATGTGCCCGGTGCATGGTGACAAGAATCATTTCACCATCTGTACTAAATATTATTTTTCATTCCTCTCGCTTTGTTTACATATCGGAGCAGAAAAACATATATTTAGTAGTTATAGTTCTAGTTTACATTTAGTTTCCTAAATATTTCCATACATGCATTTATCAAAGAGGTAACAGAATTTGAACATATATTTTACAGTTCTAAATCAAAATTAAAAAAAAACATTATTTTGTATTTCTAACAATGAACGAAACATTTATTCTAAAGAAAAAGTGGTATTATTGGCAATAACAGATGCGCCTTCAAAACATATTTATATTATAGTATCCAAAACAATATTTAGTACACATGGTGAAATGATTCTTGTCTGTCCGGCACATAGTCTGCCGTCTTTAGAATGACAATACTTATATTTGAATATAATGAAAATAGAAACACAATAAAATATTTCGAAACGATCTAGTCGACGTATCGATAGGGATATTTGTACACAATCTGTATTACAATGAATTGGAAATCCCCGTTAATATTACTCTTACAGCCAACCTTACTATTCGGAATTGATAACCCTGTGCAAATACAATCTTGGTTGCATAACCTTTTATATACACAAAAACTACAGGTTGCTAATACTTATGCCCAAAAATGTATAGTATCAACGATTGATAAATGAATCAACAATTAAATAAATATCATGATAAATGAATTAACAACCAAATAAATATTATTTTTCTACAAAAACCGTTAAAAGTTGACATTTTGACACGGCTAACTTTAATTAAAAATGCGATTTTATGGCGTAGCGTGTTAAAAGTAGTACTTTTAACACTAGTGTTAAAAGTAAATTGACATGACAGTTTGTCAAAAATGACAACATATATTAAAGTGATTTTTATTACTAAATGAAAATTACATATTTCTTGGATAATTAATATTAAATGTACAGTTTGTGTAATTCGAGATATTTATTTCCTGTGTTACAGTACTTTCAGAATTAATATTCTTGCTATTACTTCATTTTCTTTATTAAAACACGAACTCGTCTCTTGTATGAATTGTGACAACTTAATTTGACGTAATTTAACGGTTGCGTCCAGTTGTGTCAAAACGTATTCATGAGCTGTCAAATTTGATCAGTGGAGTTTCATTATATTTTATAATAAAAATTGTGTTTGTAGAAAACATATTGTACGATACACATGTTAAAAATGCTATTTTATTTCACTCGTAAATTGCGACACTCGCTAACGCTCGTGTCGCAAACTTTTACTCGTGAAATAAAATCGCACTTTTAACACTTGTATCGTAAATAACTATTATCTAAAGCATTTAAACAGTCCATTTTTATTAATTTCGCATATAAAGCATTATATTTCTATATTAATTTTTCTTTATGGTTTATTGTCTACATTTGTAATTTTTCTGACAATTACCTATATACAAACATGATAATCACTTAACTAACATTAACTTTACAGAATCAAGTGTGAAAATATTTTTTCTTTAATCGTAGAAAGATTAAATTTTTAGTTTGCTTTTGACTCTGTTTCTTATTGCGAAAATATTTAAAAATATAACAAATCAAGCTTCAAAGTTAATTAACGAATCCGCTAAAGATATTTTGACTAAATTTATTTTTTCCAAGCATATGTTTTCAATTACTTATACAAGGTGGTCCAACCAAAACGCACGATGTTAATTGTAAATAAAACAAAAAGTTTTCAGAGAATTATCTTAATATTTTTTATTACGATAGAAGGATAGATAGGATAGAAGGAAATATTGGCCAAATGCTCGCCACGGCTTCGGTGGCATACCTCTATCGGATGGTCGATATTTTCAATGACTCTTGAGACATAATTGACGTTCAATGTCGTTAATGTGCCGGATTATCTCATCCTTTAGCTATTGAATTGTTCTTAGCTTATTGACGTACACTTTTTCTTTTAAATATCCCCAAAGAAAGAAGTCCAACGGTGTCAAATCACATGATCGTGACGGCCAATTAACATCGCCACGACGTGAGATAACACGGCCATTGAATTTCTCGCGCAAAAGAGCCATTGTTTCGTTGGCTGTGTGGCAAGTGGCACCATCCTGTTGGAACCACATATCGTCCAGGTCCATATCCTCAATTTCTGATTCTCATTTGTCCAAATGCGGCAATTCTGCTTGTTAACGAATCCACTGAGGTGAAAGTGTGCCTCGTCGCTGGAGATGATTTTCTTTGTAAAGTCACCATTCACTTCTGTCTGTTCAACCAATTCGGCGTATTGACGACGCTTGAAATGATCAGTAGGCTTCAGCTCTTGAGTCAATTGAACCTGGTAAGCGTGTAAATTAACATTTTTATTCAAAATTCGCATCAGTGATGTTCGTGAGATGCTCAATTGTTGGGCACGACGACGGGTCGAGGTTGACGGCTCTTCTGTCACACTATCGCGAACAACAGCAATGTTTTCCGCAGAACGAACTGGGCGAGCATGCACAAGTGTTTTCACATTTCCTACAGACCCGGTTTGCTGAAATTTGCGCACAATTCTCCCGATTGTGAACACATTTGGTCGATTATGCTGACCAAAAAAATCACGAAGTGCACGAAATTCATTTTGAATCGAACGCCCATTTTCGCAAAAGGCTTCAACAATCTTAACGCGCTGCTCAATTGTGTACCTCTCCATGGTTGAATTTGTCAAACACTGAAACAAAGAAATGTCAAATTAAGTTGGGCAAAAAACTTGACGTTAAGGTGTGATTCACAATTAACATCGTGCATTATGGTTGGACCACCCATTATTATTATTACGCCATATTTTGTTTCAATAATAGTTACTTTTGTGATTTTCGTCTCTAAGAGCCATGAATCAAGAAAACTAGCTATACAGAGTGGAAACAAGTGGGTGGTGATCTATAAAATACGAAATACATACATTTTTATTTGTTCATTTTGTAGTTCAAGTTGAGTAAAGGAGTATTAATATTAACTAACAATACTTTCTCAAGGTTCTCTTCTGTAAAATTTGTTCTCTTTGAATGAAATACATCCTCGTAGATAGAAAACGTCCTTTCTACCTAGATGGATACTGGAAATATTCTTTTATTTCAACGTATTTAGCAGTTACATTTTGAGGCATTATCCCCATACACAATTGCCGCAATGTTGTTAAATCTGGATTTCTATTAAAAACTGCGTCTAACTCTTGCCGAAGGCCACATCCGAAGTCACTTGGAATATTTTTCAAATTATTAATAGCCACATCTAATGTGGTTAATCCATTATTTAATTTGAGATTTTGATTTTGATAAGTGATTAGTTTTGGCAAATTTACGAAGTATTCCTGAAGAAAGTTCAACTGATTTTTTAAATTTGGAATTTGTATTAGTTCATTGCACTCAGAAATACTTCAAGCATAGTCATTTAAACATGTAACGAAATATTGTAAACTATCGAAATTCTCTGCATAAAAACTAATAGTTTCCAACCATGTTCCCCATCTAGTTATTAATTACTAGAGAGGGAGGCAGTGACAAAGATGAAAGTTTTTCCCAGTAAAGTGGTACTCTCAATGGTGCTTTTCTGAAAACTTTTTTAAATGCGGATACAAGTCCATCAACTTCCGACAAGGTGTCTGTGATATATTCACAGATTCTGTGGAGAGCATGTGCTACACAAGTAATATGCAGCCTGTTTTTAACATATATGCAGCACTGTCACTGTCAAAAATATTTTTTCTTTGTACCTGTCGTCCGAATGAAGGATTTGGTGCATATTCTCGTAAATGGTTTTAGCTACTGTTTCCGCATCAATTTCTAACTTTTGTTGCTATTACATATGTGTTATATGGAATAGTTCGATGTTGTACACCAGCTACAACATTTAACACACAGCCTCCTAATATATCGACAGTTTCGTCGGCACTTATCCATAGGTACTGATTTGAAAGATGACTTCTAATGCGTTCTGCTGGTTTCGTGTAGCACTTAAAAACATAACATTTGCGTAGGGTGGATTCACCAGGAACATTTCGACCAGTATATTTTTGGAGAAATGTTTTGAAGGTGGGGTTATTAAGTTTATTTAATGGAATATTTGCCGCTATTAAAGTTTCACAGAGTTCTTCGTTAAAATTGTCAGATTCCAACGGGTCTAATTTCTGTGTATATGTTTGCCGAGTGACGTTTTACGTGCGATTTCTTGGAATTTTTTAACGATATTTTACAGACTTTGCAATAAATTTCGAACTCACTGGCAATGGACATACAATCAGTTTGACCCTAAATCCAACTCACCGTTGTTTCACGATGCTATTCTCGACGTTGTTCCATATCATATCTGAAAACGTAACCTAAACAATGTTCTAGATCTAAATAAATTAAAATTAAAAAGGTATGCGTAAGTTATTTAAACTTAACGAAATTCAATGGACACTTACGTCAAAATAATTGGGAGAAGTAGATTTGATGAAACGATATTAAACAGGATCAATTACAAAAATTACGAAGTATATAATTAACGGTTAAATCAATGAAAAAAAGAAACTAACTCACCGTACTTTATTTATCTTACGAAATATAAACTAATAAATAATAAATTATGAAAACTCACGTTTCTATCTACGCCCATGAAGAAAGGAATTTAACTGTAATATTGAAGTAATTGCGTCAGAATTCAACGACAAAAAACAGATGTACGGTTAACCGAATGAATAGTGCTATTCAATAACTGCGTGTTGTACTTAGCGATGTTATAGACTACTTATATGATCATCGTAATTTCGTCCTGATGTGTCTCCAGTCTCTCTCTAGTAATGATTCACAGTACCAGAGTAGGGAGCCATTCGTGAATTCATAGTTGCCATGAGTCAGTGGACATGTGCGCACCATGCTTTTGCGACCAAGTTTACTTTGCGGATAACAATTTTTTCGTTGCCGCAAGACATGCGTTTTGATCACATTTCGGAATTCGGAGAATATATGAAGGGCCATCTACTCAACTCAAATGAACCTGAGTACAAAAATTAGCTTTTATCGACTGTTTTCACATTCTATGTGCATTAGGTAACATTATTTTTAGCGATGGGGCACATTTTCATTTTGAAGAATCCGTGAACAAACGCAGGAGTCCAAACAACTTAAAACAACTGCCTCAGAAGCCATTACATAGTTCTAAAACCACCGTTTGGTGCAATCCCTGCTAAAAGGCATGATTGGTCCTATTTTTACGAAGATGGTCAGACTGTTAATTCTGAGCATTATTCTAACATAATAGAGATTTTTTTGCACATAAACTTCAGCGACTGGCCGGATACAACATGACCTACTTTCAATAAGATGGGATAATTGTTCACATCAGACTGTTAATCCTGAGCATTATTGGTACAAAGCCATGTCCAGAGACAACAAGTGCCCAAAAGAAAATATCCGCAGCACTTCGTAAGCAGGTTTTCGCGAATATGCTCTTCAAATTGGAGGAATACAATACGTCTAAATAGGCGACACTTACTAGGTGTTGTTTTCACAACATAATTTCCATGTCTTAGTTTTAGATTTACTAATACATATATATTTTTGCTAAAATTCTTACTTGCGTTTTTATTTTTCTTCAAAATCACAATTTGACACGACACATTAATAATTCTAATGATTACTAAAACAAGTTCCTCATGATTACGCTCTTATTTGCACAGGTGCCATCTAATGCGAAAATAAAATACTGTAGTAATAATTAGTTTACTCAATGACTCTTTAAATCTTAACTCAACGCCAACTTGCATGGTTACTAGATTTTCCAATACAAATTTATACAATGTATATTTTTATTTGTATTCTGAAACGATGTTTCTATTTCATATTATCTTTTCTCAATTTCAGTGTTTGGCAGCAGGTTCGTCAATAATGAACCGAGAAACGGAAAGTGCGGCGATGCGGCCACTGGCAAAGGCCCTAACGAAGAGCCTAGAACATGTACGCAATCTTCTACGTGATACATGTTTGCGCAGCAATCAACCTAACGGACCCTTGAAATTAAACGGCAACGAATTAGTGACCGACACTTTGCTAGAAAGTCTGAAAATCTTCGACGGCCTCTTTGCGGATTTCGAGTTACGTTATGTAAGTGCAATGGTGCCCGTTAAAACTACTCAAGAATACGAACTACAAGAAATGATAGGTGTTCTATTTTCCGAAACGTTACAGCGCGCTCTTAAAATGAAGCTTCTCACGCAGGATATGGTGGATTACTGTGACCCCGCCCTAATGTTCACCATACCTAGATTAGCAATCATAAGTGGTCTTCTAATTTTTCCCAACGGACCTTTATCTATCGATAAACCCGCAAAAGACATGAGTGAAATGTTTAAACCCTTTAGAACGTTATTACGTAAAATTCGTGAGTTACTTTGGACATTGGATAAAAAAGAATTATATATGTTAGAAAAAGTGTTGTGTGACAATGAACAATCGGATAGTTTTGAACTTAGTGAGTGTAACGTTACCGAAGAATGCCTACAAGACTTCTATAGCCCATTATGCGGAGAATATTTTGGTGATACTTGTTTAGATGCAAAAAAGAAATTAGTAAAAAAAGAAGCCGAAAAGAATTCCACTTATATTTATCAAGTGGACTTGAAAGATACAGAAGGAAAACCTTCAACGTCTGGTTATTTAATATCAAACACAGTAGAACACGATAGTATAGTTGCGTCAATTTCTTCGCATAATCACGAACCTTTAAAAGAATCTCTACCGGATAGTGATTCTTTAGAAGTTATAACTGAAGCAGCAGCTACATTAAATTCCATCCTAACTACGGAAATTAAAGACTCAAAAAAGAAAAGACCCAGTAAAAGTAAAAAAAGAGAAAAACTTCAACCTGAATCGCCGGATGATTCAGGAATTTGTACCGAAAATACTAGTTTGGATCGATCGCCAACTTTAGACTCTAATGATACAAAGTGCTGTGTTTGCATAACTGATACCTCAAAAATTTATTTGTGTGGTTACTCAGACGATAATAATACCAATGGAACAAATGAAAAGGTTGTGAAAGCGTATAGGGGCCAAGTATCGCCGGGTACAAGCAGAAATAAGAAAACCAGTGATAGACATAAAAACGGTTATGGAAATTTAGATGTCTGCAGGCTATCTGAAGATGATTCATCTAGCGTCGGCAGTTCAGACACAACTTCATCTTTCAATAGTAACTCCGCGGACGACGAAGAAATTGCTATGGCAATGCAAGCTGCTGAAATTGCTAATAGAAACAAAATACGATCGCAGTTCAAGTAAGTATAAAACTAGATTAGAAACTAGTAATCCTTGACATTTAAATACCGTAAGGAAAAATTTTAACGTAAAACCCAAATAATGAATAAACTTTTGGAGATAATTTTACTAAATAACGGAAAATGTAAGAGTACATATACAGTCATTTCTACAAGAAAGTGTACAGCATAAAAATATAACAAAAGTTTATAAATAAAAAAATGCTTTTAATTAAAATTTATACAAAGGACTTTTACGCAGATCTATTAAAATACAGTCCAATCGCCATCGTTATTCATTATTAGGTGATATCGTTTAAAACTATCCACCAATTTTGTTGCATAGTCTGGAAAAAGATCGAAATTTTTTAAAGGATCTTTTAAAATTATTAGTGGCGCTTAGCTTAGCCCCACATATTTTCTATTGGATCTCCCTGCGAACTCTGCAAGGGCCAATCCGCGCGAAAGCGGGGATTCGCTGTGTACACACGCGACTCCGACGTTTCGAATCGTTGTCGTCATGTAGTATCCAGTTGTTTCTTGTACCATAAAGAATTTCGGCTATCATCCAATTTTTCGGAACCTTGAGCAGAAAAGCGTCCGTAGACATTTTTAGCAGATATTTGACTGTCTTTCGAACCACAGTTTACACTTTTTTCCACACTCGCTTTCTATAAATATCGATGGTAAAGGTACACTCGACCACATAGAAAATGTCCCTATCGTAAACCGACCCCTCGGTCGGTGATTATTGCCTTTTACCTGGACCGGGAACTCGAGAATTGGTCACTATAATTTAGCACGTAAAAAGCGGATAACTACCAAGTAATATTAATGAACCTGTATGATGCAAAGATCCAAAAACAAGAAGAAAAATTTTACATTAATTAGTTAATTATAAAAAATATAAATATTGAAGGAATTGTTGTTATTGTATTATGTTTTTGTGGGTATTTGTATTACTCGAAAGGCTGATTGTAAATTTCCCCATCAATGAGATTGTTCGTCAAGAATAATAATAATTAATTAATACAATTAAATACTTCATAAATTTATTTTGGAACACGTTTTTTCGAGCTAATAAAATGAAACCAATCTAGTATTATTATAAAATAAAAATACTTTTATTCAATAAAAATAAAATAAAAATAATAATAAAAATAAAAAAAATAAAAACAAAAAAAATAAAAATAAATGACAACTTAATAAAAACAAAATAGAATACAAATAGAACAAAAATTTGAACAAAAAAGAATTTGAATAAAAAGAAAATAAAAATTAAATTAAATAAATCAACAGTAATTAACATTTGGTGTAATACCCATTGTTTTCTATGCAGTCTGCCAAACGACGTGGCATACTATTTACCAAATTTTGGCAGATTTCAGAAAATCGAAAAGATTCCCAAACTTGGTGGACATGTCCTGCCAATGCCTCTACAGTCCTTTCTTGGACGTCATCATTAATGACTCGCCTCCAATGGGTAACTATATTTCCCCACAAATTTTCTATTGGATTAAGGTCCGGGGACCTAGCAGGCCATCTTCAAATTTCGAACTCCGGATGCTCATTAAACCAGTCGTCCACGATTCTTGCCCGGTGTATCGGACAGTTGCCCTGGACGAACACTATAGGTTGGTCCATTTCGTTTGGAGGATAAATCGCCCTGACTGATGGTAACGTCACATTCTCTAAAACTCCTAAATATTGCCTCGCGTTAAAATTAGGTGGCGTGATTTGGACCACTTCCCCTGGCCCGGCGTTGCTCATCCAACCCCAGAAACCAGCGCTTATTCGGCCACTTCTTCGGTTAGCAACCACATGCCGCGGTTCGAAGCGGGTGCCATCCACTCGCCATAAACTTTGACCGACGTCTTGGCTTGAAGAAAACGTTTTCTCGTCGGTAAAAATGACGTTCTGCCAATTTCTATTTAAATGTTCTTGGCAAAATTGTAGGCGGCGTTCTGCCAATTCTGGCGTGATAATAATTTTTTTAGCCGGTGTCCGACATTTTAAATTCGCCTCCCTCAGTCTTCTGCGAACGGTTTCGGTAGAAACGTTAACACCTGTAGCTTCTTTAATTAAGACAGCGTTGGTCAACGGATTTTCTGCGACCAAATCCAACATAGCACGATCTTGCTCACGAGTTGTTTTCCGTGTCGGGCCAGGATGAACTCTTCGTAAGGGGCGATCCCCGACCTCGTTCCCGCGCGCAATGCATCGGCCAACTTGCTTCACCTATTTAATGAAAAAGAAACATAAGTCAATAGCATTCTTAATTTAGTACTTACCAATAGAAAATCGTTCCGAATTCATTCACGCTCTCGTATTTCGTCGCTTGTTTGTTTAGTCGAAATCAGACATAATAAAAAATATTAATTACTGTTAATAATTTATGAAGTATTTAATAGTATTAATTAACTATTATTGTTCTTGATGAACAATCTCATTGATGGTAAAATATACAATCGGCCTTTCGAGTATTACAAATACCCACAAAAACAAAATACAATAACTGCAATTCCTTCATTATTTATATTTATTTATAATTAACTAATTAATGTAAAATTTTTCTTCTTGTTTTTGGATCTTTGCATCATACAGTTTCATTAATATTACTTGGTAGTTATCCGCTTTTTACGTGCAAAATTATGGTGACCAATTCTCGAGTCCCAGGTCCAGGTAAAAGGCAATAATCACCGACCGAGGGGTCGGTTTACGATAGGGACATTTTCTATGAGGTCGTTAGTACTTTTATCCATAAATATTATGTTGCCTTAATTTTTGGCCTACATTTGCTTTTGCCCAGTCTAAACGCTTCATATTCGGGTTTAGGTTGTAGCTAGATATAAATATACATATAAATATGTAGCTCGATATAAATATCGAGAGGAAGATGTTATTATTAAAATGTCATGCTCTTAATTTTGAACTACATTTGTCTTTGTCCAGTCTAAACGCTTCTTCTTCGGCTTTTATAAGAGTAAAGGTTGTAGCTCGATATAAATATGTAGCTGGATATAAATAACGGGAAGAACATGACATTAAAATGACAGGTTCTTCTAATCTTCGAATTGTGTTTATAGGCACGTTTATATTCCTCTTGATGAAACTTTTCTTTACATTGTTCTGTTGCTGATCGCTTTTGACCTCTCCCAGGTAAGTGGTCCACGCTGCCACTTTATGCTTCTGTACCCAATTAAACTACAAACGCGTTTGATACTTTAATGTAGTTTGCCCCTACTACAACCGACATTTTAGGCACCTTTAGATGGGTAGCTAAAAAGAGTTTCATATCTTATGCGCCGCACTCGTGTCGATATTATGTTCTTATTCTCACAGTTAGACTGACAGAATTTTTATTCCGTCAAGAAGAGAAAAAACACTAGTGAAGGCATTACCCTAATCTCACCCATAAACATTAACTGCTAACGACTTAGAGCATACATATTCTTGTGAAAATTGTGAAACTACATATACAGTGTGATTTTAAATTATTGAGGGTAGTTGAAATTTGCCGCCATACTAAGTTGAAATGTTGATCACGCTGCACATATATTTCTGTTATTTTGTGGCAACTGTTTAATTATTAGATATGAAGCAATATTTTATGTTCGTAATTGTAATACTAGAACTAATTTCATTTAAAAAAAATTAATAAAATATAATAATAATAAGATTATAACAGGAACAAAAATTTTAATTTAAAGTTAATTAAAGCAGTTTCATAATTAATTCAATCAGTTGAATATATTTATTATAAATTAAACATAGCAATAACAGAATTATACCACTACTTCTTAAAATATACTTTACACAGTGGCGGCTCTTTTTTAATGAGAGCAAGTGAGCAATTGCACCCCCTGGAATTATGAAACAAAACAAACCAAGCGGCGACTAACTGTGAAAGTATTTATTTATTCTATATTCATAGTTATTGACGAGGAACGTGGCAGGCTAACAACATGCACCGATTGTCGTCACAGATATAATGAGCAAAGCCCAACTGTTGCTCCGTTAAGCCATTAACATTACATTGAAGGGGAGAACTGTATTTTGCCATACTTCAATGTCGTATAATACATAGCGTCTGAGCAAGTGGTCCAGTCTGCTCACGGCCGTTGTAAAATGAATTCCGTCTCTGCTTTAGAGAACAACGCGTTTTCGCGGTTAACGTATGATGAAAAAATCGCAGTAAAAAATCTTAAACGGCCGATGCCTCAATTATGTTTAGAAAATAAACAATCTGTTAAAGGTAAAGACATTATAAGAAAATTCAAAATGGATATTTATCAGAAAAATTACTGGATTTGTGGTTGTGAAATTAAAAATACTTTGTTTTGTTTTCCGTGTCTTTTGTTTGGTGGTGAACCGTCTTGGTCAAAGAACGGAATAAGAGACTTAATTCATCTTAGTGCTAAAATTATTAAACATGAAAATTCCGAAGGGCATTTGAAAAACATATTTAGTCTAAGAATGTTAGGAAAAAATAACATTCAGAATGTTTTAGATTCATCATATAGAAAAGCAATTCAACAACACAATGAAAAGGTAACAAAAAATAGGCATGTGTTAAATTTAATAATAAATTGCATTAGATTTTGTGGCGCGTTTGAACTGGCACTTCGGGGTCATGATGAACAGCAAACGTTGAATAACAAGAGCATTTTTCGGTAATTGATAAATTTTACGGCAGAATTGGATAAATCGCTCAGAGATCACATCGAAGCAGCACCGGTTTTTAAGGGATTATCAAAAACGATACAGAATGACCTGCTTGATGCAATGTTGAACGTGTATCATGAACAAGTTGCCAGTGAAATTAAAGCAACCGACTTGATATCTGTGATAGCTCATGAAACCACAGATTTGTCCAATCAGTTTCAGTTGGTGGTTGTTCTAAGATATATTGTGAACGCGAGACCGGTCGAAAGATTTTGGAAATTTCTTCTGCCTAGTGGCCATGATGCTAATTCTTTATCTGCCTCCATCCTTAACGAAATTAGTTTGCTTGTTGATGACCCAGAAAAACTGATTGCACAGAGCTATGATGGGGCAGCAGTCACGAGTGGTGCCATTAACGGCGTGCAAAGACATGTCCAAGACCAGTATCCAAGGGCTAATTTTGTACATTGTTATGCACATCAGACAAATCTAATTATGTCACATGCTACATCGAGCAGTAGTAATTGCAGAATTGTTTTGCCAATCTGACGGGATTATGTACATTTTTCTCCACTTCACCACAACGAGCTGCAAGATTTGAAGAATTCCTTCAGAGAAAAAGCTTACCTCGTTCTTTAAAAATAAGATGGAACTTCAATTCTAGGACAGTGAATACAATATATGAGCACCGAGAAGAAATAATTGAAGCTCTAGAACAAATCGAGGGAGAAGCTAGTTTACAAACTACCATTCATCAAGCTGGTGCCAATTTGCGAATTTTAGAGGAGGAAAATTTTATCTATTGGTTAACTTTCTTTCATAAAATTATGCCACATGTGGACATATTGTTTAATCAATTACAAAATGTCAATACAGACGCATTAAAAATCAAGAATAATTTAGATAATTTTGAACACGCTATTGGAAAAATTCGAACCGAAATCGCTGAGACAGATAATCAGTTGGTTAAACAAAATGTCACAAAACTGACTCCTCGGCCATCAAAGCGGCGAAGAGTAACTGATGGTAGCCAAAGAAGGAGGGAAACTATTGAAGTGTGCGATATTATTTTGCTAGAAATAAGAACTAGATTTCGGTATACAGGGCACTTAATATTAGCAAACTTAATTTCTTTTAAACAGTTCTCCTCTTTTCAAAAAAAGAATTCCGGAAGATTGCCTTAAAGAAGCAGTAAAATTTTATCCATGCCTCAATGAAAGCAGACTACGAACTGAATTAAGCGTTCTATATTCTAGAGAAGAATTTAGGCAAAATATAGAAGTCGGTGCTGTAGGTCTGCTAGGTCTTCTGCTGGATGGATTAAGCGACACCTTTAATGAAGTTGTTAAGCTTTTAAAAATTGTCATTACAATCCCAATGACAACGTCCGAAGCGGAACGCCAGTTTTCACGGCTGAAGAGAATAAAAACTTTTCTGAGAAATACAATGAAAGAAGAGAGATTAAATGCCCTTACTATGTTATCTTGTGAAAAATAATGTATAAATGATTTCCCAAACTTTAATGAAAAAGTGATAGAACAGAACTGTTCTGCAAGTCAAAGACACGTAAAATGGACTTCGTTTATCGTCAGATGTAATTAAACTGTGTAGTGTAATATTTACTATTCCCTCAAAACAAACTCTACAATGAACAGTACCTGTCAGGAACAGTACGTCGGTGAAATTTATAAGGATTGGGTAAGCGTTTTTGTATTACACTTTTTAATTTTGAAATTATGCACTCTCTATGTGAACCACCCCGAGCCGCCACTGACGTTACAGTAAATGTTCGAAATGTCCACCATCGGCAACATAAATAAACTCTTTCTTTACATTTTCAAATATTCGTTCTAGTGTTGGTCAATCAATCCATGATAGCTGCTTGTAGTTCTTCTAAAGTATGAGGTCGATTTTGACAAACTTTAGGATTTAGATAACCAAATGAACAGAAATCTAATAGGATCAGTCAGGTGCGTGCACGTGACGGCCAACGATCCTTACTAATTAGTCTATTATCAAAATATCCTCGAAGATATTCTACAGTATTAGCATGTGGTGCTCCGTCAATCGTCAATCTTAGAATCTTTGACAAGCTAACTCGTTCATTACTGCCTGCCTGTAGCCAAATTTTGAAGCTTCAAGAGGGTGGTAATGTTGCGTTCACAGCCGAGAATTAACCTGACTTAGCTAAGTAATAATAGAGAATTTTTATTTTAAGGTTAATTATTTATCTTAACTATCACCCCGAGACAGAAGTAGCATTACAATTTGTTTGTTCCGTCGTAACAGAGGAAAAGAACAAAAGCCACTGAAAATTATGAATATAAACATACCTGAGGGGATGCTTCTCATAAAGAAAAAATCATGCGTTTTAAATTGAAACAAACGCAACCAACTTTAATCAAGAATCATAAGTGCATTGTGATGTTAAATGATTGAGGGTAATTCAAATTTGCCGGCATACTAAATTGTTGAAATGTTGGCCACACTGTACAAATGTGTCTGTTATTTTGTATTCAGTGGCGGCCCATATTGAATGACAGCAGTTTTATTATATAAAAAAATATTTGATATTCCTAATTTTTGTACTAGAACTAATTTTACTTAATAAAATCATTAATATAATATAATAATAATACATAATTCCAACAGTTGGATGTATTTATAATAAATTAGACTTAAGAATAACAGAATAATAGTACTACTTCTAAAAAATACTTCACAGTTCGAAATGTCTACCATCGGCATCTAAACATAAATTGACTCTTTTTTTACAGTTTCAAATATTCGTTCGAGTGTTGGTCGATCAATCCTTTTTATTTAATTTGAGATACCTGCTTATAGTTCTTCTAAAGTATGAAGTCGATTTTGAAAAACTTTAGTTAGTAAATAACCAAATAGACTGAAATCTAATGGCGTCTAGTCAGGTGATCGTGACGGGCAACGATCCTTATTAATTAGTCTATTACCAAAATATCCTCGAAGATTTTCTTAAATATTATTAGCAACATGAGATGGTGCTCCGTCTTGTTGGAAATATGCCTTTTGTAATTCGTCGTCACGTAATTGATTTAGAAAAATCTACAATATATCAGTGTGATATCGTTTCCAGTGATGGTGTCATTAAATAGTTATTTACGAACCAAGTGCGTGAAATCATATTTCGCGAATGAGTGACCAGTTTAAAGCGCGAGCCGTAGGCGAGCGCTTTATGGACACGAATTCGCGAAATGTTTCACGCACGAAGTTTGTACAATATTTTTTGTACGAGAACTATAATAATAATACATATTGTTAAATACGTTATCGTTTATGACACACTACTGATCTCTTGATATTAATTAAAAAAATTTGAGTTGGCAGTATTGATTATTTGAAGTGACATTTAATTTAAAATTATCAAATTCAAAAAATTCCATACAAAATAAAAACCTCACCAACAACATGAATTCTGATAATGAAATGCAATGTACACCGCCTGAAATTCGCGAAGCTGCCAATATTGCAGTGGATAATTTATTACCCATAAAATCAAAAAACATATACAAAAGCACTTATACTAAATTCGTAACTTGGGCTAGATCTAAAAATATACAAAAATACTCCGAAAATTGTGTATTAGTTTGTTTTCAAAATTTACAATCAAATAAATCATTACGGTCCACTTATTCTATGTTAAAATCATGCTTAATAATATATGATAATACGAATATATCTAAATATGCAAAACTCATAGCGTATTTAAAACAGATAACGAAGCAACATCAGCCTAAAAAATCAGCAGTATTAACCGAAGAACAAATTACTAAATTTATTGTTGAAGCACCAAATTCTTTGTTCCTACTAATAAAGGTAAAGTCATTTCCATATATTTAAATTCCATACAACACTACATGTATTTATAGGCTGTATTAATATTGGGTATTTCTGGAGCGTGTCGACGTGAAGAACTTTTGGGAGAGAGAACATTGGGAGACAGAATTTAAATCGAATTTAATTATCGTAACAATTCCAGAAACTAAAACAGGTAACACATTTGCAATCATTAAGCCTGAATGGATTGCATTAATTCGTCAATATTCAAATTTAAGACCGGACAGCCAGCAGCGATTCTTTTTAACATATCGCAAAGGCAAGTATGTTTGTTCACCTGTTGGTCTTAATACAATTGGCAAAATTCCAATGCGAATAGCTAAGTACCTTCAGCTTGATAGCGCAAGTAACTTCACAGGTCACTGTTTTCGAAGGAGTTCAGCGACATTGTTGGCAAACCAAGGAGGTGACTTGCTTTCAATTAAAAGGCATGGTGGATGGAAATCATCTACGGTTGCAGAAGGATATATCGAAAATTCTCTGCATAGTAGAATTCAATTAGCTAAAACAATGACCCCGTTAGAGATATCGACTCCGCCTGCAACTTGTTCGACATCTGAAATACAAGATATATGTAATAATACAATAAACGTTACTCTACCTTCGCAATCAAGATCAATTCAAACAAACCAGTTAATCCCTGGGGTATCAATCTCTGGTTGTCAAAATTGCCAAATGAAAATTTTTAATAATTGTTCCGTTTCAATTTCTGAAAAAAATGAATAATGGTAATTTATATAATATTTGTTGCTGTTCTGACATTGAATTACATACCTTCCAAATATAACAATTTCTATTTCATTTCTTTTTATTTTCATAGAAAAACAACGAACTGGGTAGCATATTATTAAGGTTAGGGATTTATGATTTTAAAATGTCACTAAATTAATCAAGTTCCAGGAAGTACCAACTTTACTTTTACGCACTCGTGTTTAAAGTGACTTTTTACGCACGCAAATCGAATCGTGAAATGACAGGTTTTGATAAGCGAGTACAAAAAAATATTAACGTCTTTTGTAATTCGTCGTCACGTTATTGATTTAGAAAAATCTACAATATATCAGTGTGATATCGTTTCCAGTGATGGTGTCATTAAAAATTTTTAACGTCTTGCTATTACTACTCAAACACCAACTTTCAGTTCATGCAAACTGGATTCTACAAAATTATGTGAATTTTCAGTTGCCCACATTCTGTAATTTTGGCTATGGATGTACCCTAATAGATGAAACTATTCTCCATCTAACATAAATGTAATATTTAGAATATCATCATTATATAAGTTTTCGTTGAACCACTGACTACTGTCAGTGGTATAAATATCCAATAATTCCTGTGTAACAGTTATTTTATACGGATGCATATTTTAATGAAATTAGTAATGTTAATTAATTAAATGTACATACCTGTTTGGGTAGCAAATTTTCGAATTGATTTGTTAGGACTCGTTTCGGTACGTTGTCTAACATCATCAACATCTTCCATTAAAACTGTCGGACTGCCATTGGTTTTGCTCTTGCAAAAACAATTTTCATCTTCAAATCAATGCACAATCCGATCTCGATGTTATTTTATGTTATTATGTTATTTTTATTGAATTTACAAGGCAAGCGCCAGAAGTTTCCGATCTAACCATGTTCCGCTAATAATAGAAAACAAATATTGGCAGCATTATGTAGAGCTACGTTTTGTGAATTTTGTGAAGTAGTGGTAAAAATTTTAGACCCGTATTTGTCTCAATCGCATAGCAACAGCTGTTTGTGTTGGTCGTGTCTTGTTATTTTTCATAATCTTGAAAATTGAATACCACGTGCCGGTTGGCCAATTGAGGCGCTTACGAAGGAAAACATCGAGCTCGCTAGACAAACGACGTTGCAAGACAGGCGTTTGAAAGTCAAAGAATTATCAACAATGTGTGGGCTTTCTGATAGAATCATACGACGAATCGTTCATGAACACCTTAATATGAATAAGCTCAGTGCGAGATGGGTGCCACGATTATTGACAGCAATTCAGAAACAGCAACGCGTGACACGTGGGCAGTTTTTAAACCTCTGTCGCGACAATCAAGAAGAATTCAATACATTGTTACGAGGGATGAAACTATGGTTCTATACTATTTCCCTTATCGAAAAGGAAATCATTGGAATGGCGAAGACCACATGAAAAACTGTCAAGGAGGGCAAAGGTGACACATTCAAGAAGAAGATTATGGCAACAATCTTCTTAGGGTTTCTAAAGGAATCCTGCTTATTGATTTAAAAGAAAGGAATACAGTTGTTAACGCAGAATACTACGCTATTTATTTCATAAATTGCGAGACGTAATCAAAGAAAAGAGGCATGCTATGTTGCGCTGAACTATTTGAATAATAATTTTTTAATCAATTGATAGGACTAAAATTGGTAGTGTCATAAGATCAACAACCAAAGATTGTGACAGAACGCTTCTGCTATGATACGGCTCCCACTGAATAATTAAAAGGAGAAAATACAGAATGTAAAAAGAATAATATAATCGTCAAAAACTACCTTTTCAAAAGTCACAAACATAAACTTTTTCGCTGAATTATGTATAAATAAAATCAAAATAATTATAAAAATATTTAAAATGAAGGGGCCAATCAAAACATTATTCCTAAATTATTTATTTTATCGTACTTTTGCCTTTTGCCATCTTATTTGATACACATGTCCCATTAATTTGTTTATTCATCATAAGAATCAGATTAATAAAAAGTTTTAATTCTTAATTTGTTTGAATTTGTGCCAATATGTATAGTATATATCAAGTAACTATAAACAATTGAAGGAAATATTTTATTTGGCAGCTCTGTGAGATTGACTTGCCTGATCATTAAAGATCACCGTCCTCGGCCTGCTTACAGGGGCGTAGACAAGCGAGAGGTTCGGGAGACTCACTTTACAAGGGCTTCGCGTGCTGTATGTATATAGTACATGAATACATGAACAGCTATCATAATGTGAAATTGTTTATATACGTATTTACGAATTCGCGTAGGTGTAATTGGAACGGAAAGTATTTCTTAGCTTCGATGCATTTTGCAATCTATCCACTAAGATATAGCAATGAGTGGGTATCATGAAAGGATTTTGGCCATTGACTCATCCTTGTAGTTCTTAGCTTATGCTTGGCTTCTGACAATAATACATTAATTCACGCTTATTGCAGATCTAAAGTATTTTAAATACAGTATCCTTTAAATGTCTGATGAATTATCCAGACACAAACCATAAAATTGTTCCAAAAAATGAATTGCAGTTTGTGGTGGAGCTGTGTCTTGTTGAAAAAAAAAACATTTCTTTCATCATCATGCAATTGATTTATAAACGGCTCTAAAAACGTCTTTCTATAACAATGAGCATTTGTTGTATCAGCAAAAAAAAAAAATAGGTCCTATAATCCGTCTTCTGCTCATTGCAATCCAAACAGATACGAAATGTTTTTATTTGTTTATAATAACTTAAGTCTGAAAGTGGGTTGCTAATAAGAGTAGTTTAAAAAGGTATATAACCCCCTTACCACAATTATTAGTCGTATCCTAAATACGTATTTCGACAACTAAGTTGTCATCGTCAGTAGGTAAAAACTACTAATTAAAAGTCACACATGGGGCACAGTAAAGTAAAATAAACGCTTCCGCACAACTACTATACACTGCAACCCTGTAAAGACTGTAAAGAAGTCTTTACTAATTAAAAGTCACACATGGGGCACAGTAAAGTAAAATAAACGCTTCCGCACAACTACTATACACTGCAACCCTGTAAAGACTGTAAAGAAGTCTTTACAGGGTTGCAGTGTATAGTAGTTGTGCGGAAGCGTTTATTTGACTTTACTGTGCCCCATGTGTGTCTTTTAATTAGTAGTTTTTACCTACTGATGATGACAACTTAGTTGTCGAAATACGTATTTAGGATACGACTAATAATTGTGGTAAGGGGTTATATACCTTTTTAAATTATTATTTAACCATAGTCTCCATTGAAAGAATTTTTTAATAAGAGTAGCATGAAATTTGTTAGCAAAACTATACAATTTCTAAATTTTCATTCTAAAATTTTAACCGTCTAAGAAAATTTAACAAATTTAAAAGTACAGAAAAAAGACTAATTTTTTATCTAAAGTCTCAAATTTTCACACTTTTCCGTTTAATTTGCTTTAAAATTAAGTGAAGTTTTCTTTTTTCATGTTTATAAATAGTACAATTGACTTGTGTCAGTCATAGTTGTCAATCTTTAACCCTAGAATGCATAAAGTGAGTCTTTCGGACTCGGTGCGCGTTTTGACTGGCTGTATTTTGCAAACGGCTCTGTGTACTATGTTTTCCGTTCAGGAATGCCTCTATCAAAGTACTTTAACAATATTTTCAAACAGGGGGTCACAAGTGGTTACACATACACCTTTTTTTGTGTAACTACTGCATATAAACATCAAGTGAGTCAGTAAAAGATCAGTGAGGTATGGCGACGCTGATTTTGAAAGCACGGTCCTGCAATGGGCAAATGAATCTGATTCAGATGTGTCTAGCTCCGACTGCGATTCAGAAGAGGAAGCCGAGGAATGTGTTCATCCAAACAGGAACGAGGAAATTGAAAATATGGAGGAAGACATTTTATCAGCCAGTGAAGATGATGCTCTAGAATCAGATGATCAAGATTTAGAAGAAATCATTGAAAATCAGAATTCTCATGGTATGAAAGGAAAGAATGGGTACGAGTGGAAAATCGATGCTCCAGCTCAGACAAAAATTTCATGTCACTACATTATTCGTTTTACTCCTGGTCCAAAGCAACGCAACAGGATAATATCATTTATTGATGCTTGGAATGTTTTTCTAGAAGAAGTTGTTGCTTGTACTAACAAGGAAGCAAAGCGGCAATATTCTGACAAAGGTAAAGAGTGGAAAAATGTTGAAGTTGATGAGATGAACGCATTTCTGGGATTGTTGCTGTTAGCAGGAGTCGAAAAACAATGGGATAGTCCGATAAGGGAATTGTTTTTGAATAAATGTTCAAATCCGATGTACAGAGCTACAATGACAGTAAATCGCTTTGAGAACATAAGACGCTTTATTAGATTTGATGATAAAAGACCGCGTGCCGCTCGTTTGGGAACAGATAAACTTGCATCAATAAGATATATTTGGGACTTATTTATCAAACAATGTAAAACTGTTATGATACCAAAGGCGAACGTGACTATTGATGAACAATTACTGGGATTTCGTGGACGTTGTAGTTTTATACAATATATGCCCAGTAAGCCATGTAAATACGGCATAAAGTTTTTCTGGCTTTGTGAAAGTGAAACTGGGTACGCTATTGATGGTATTATATATATTGGAAAGCAACCTGGAGCAGAAGTCCATCGACGTATTGGAGAAGCTGTAGTGACTAACTACTCTTATAACTAGTATAAAGAATAGTTCTCGAAATTTAACCTGCGATAACTACTTTACCAATATAGATTTGTTTCAAAATCTGCTAAAAGTCGGTATCACCGCAGTAGGAACACTTCGTAAAGATAAAAAGGAGATTCCCATAGAGTTCAAAGCATCGAAAGATCGTCAGGTATCCTCTTCGTTGTTTGGATTCAGTGAAAACTTAACCCTTGTTTGTTATGTGTCCAAAAAAAATAAATCAGTTATATTGCTTAGTACAATGCACCATGACAGCGCTGTGAATGAAGATAGTATAAAGAAAAAAACCGAAATCATTGAATTTTACAATAAAACCAAAGGGGGTGTAGATCATATGGATCAAATGGTTACCAATTATATGTGCAAAAGGCAAACAGGGCGGTGGCCATTTGCCGTATTTTCAAACATGTTAGATATCGGTGCAGTAAACGCATTTTTTCTTTATATAACTGAGCATCTAGATTTTGAAGCACGAAAAAAACATCGCCGTAGGATTTTTATAAAAAATCTTTCCGAAGCTCTGATATTACCCTATGTGACTAGAAGATCTCAAAATCCGTTTTTACATAAAAGAACAGTCGAAGCAATAAAGATCTTCATTGAAATTCCAGTAAAGCAACAAGAGGAGCCACCTACGAAGAAAAGGCGTTGTCATATCTGTCCATCAAAATTAGGAGGAATGAGCAAACAGATTTGTAATAAATGAACAATGTGTGTAAGGAGCATAGTGTTATGATATGTAGTAGCTGCCATTAAAAATTCTTATTATTTGGAACAATTATAATAATGTAAACTAAGGGTATTTCATTATTTTAGAATATCAATATGGATATCAAATGGTATTTTGTATTTTCATTTTTTCAGTTATTAAATTGTATTTAATGCTACAGAACTGTTTTTCTAAACCAAAACTACTAACTACTTATGACTTATGAATAATAAAGAAACGCACCAAGAAAAGGCAGCTAAATCCTATTTTCTCGTACTTAATGTATGTGAGTCTCAAAGATTCACTATATGTAAAAGAGTAAAAAATTTAGGTCATGCATTCTAGGGTTAACGGAGAATCTTAAGATGAATTGACCAAGAAGGAGATTTTCAACATTTATTTGTAATTTTGTATCAATAAAATAAATTAAAGTTACATATTACATATTTATTATATGTATTATAGTATGGAAATGCAAACTAAGTTAAGTGAAGAGATATTTTTAAATATTCAGAATATATCAAAGACAACTGGATTAGCTTTTCAATTGAACTTATAATAGTTAACGGATTGGTATTAGGTAATTATTGCCTAGTAAGTATTTTATCTAATTGCATAATTAGGTCCGTATTCTCATCTATGTAGGTAGCGTAATCATATATAATACCTTTCCAGCATGGATTTACGATTAGTCGATCCAATAGTATTAATTTGGTGAGCATAGTATTGTATAAATTGTAGCAAATGTTACTTCTACCAGTTGTGTCATAACGTTTTGTTTCTAAAATGTAATCAACTGTTAAATATGACATATTTCTGTCATGCAATTCTAAATTTATTTACAATTTGTATTCATACGTTTTTGTTTTTGTAATATACGGACTCTTTTGTTATCCAAGTAAATCTCTATTGTATCTACCTATACTTAATTTAATCATTCATGTGGGGGTCGATATACTTTCTCATACGCCACACTTCTTGAATTAATTGTCTATTTTATTATAAACGCATTATTATTGATTATGGACAGACATTATGATAATTTCGCGCGTAATAGCATGGTAATTAATTATGTTTTCTCATGCAAGCATGGTAATTTGTCGGTTTATTTGGGAATGTGAGAAATAATATTCATATATAATTAAATAGTCTTTGTCTAGAACTTAGTAACATCAATGGCGTTTAGTTTAGACAAAATCAAGCGCTCTTCCATACATATCGTGAAATATAGAGAACATGTGCTGAGAAGTTTGTTCCAACTTCCAATACCTGTATACAAACAATTAAGAGATCTCCAAATAGACCATCTTGGCTATAAGTAATATTTTCTTGACTTTGTTTCTATCCATTTATTAACTGTAATTTTCAATATTAACAATATTTCGAAGGCATTGTACCAACAGGTTAATACATTTGTGGCTACTGATTTCTGGTTATTTCGTTTATCTAAAGGCTACACGATCATAGGAATACATGTAAAAATTGAAGCGCTTGGCACATTACACGATAATATTTAGAATCATGGATGACAAAGGATAATGACATTTTGTTGTTGATAGATAGTAAAAAATATTGTCACTCCCTGGAGTAACTTGACATAATTTCTCTTGTGTTCTCATTTTTAATTTATTGTGAGTTTCCGGAAGACTTGTACACTCAACATCAAAAGTGTTGGACCCCCAAGGATTTTGATAATAGTGTCTTATTAAGAATAATAAAAATATTATATTGAAAACATGTTTTTTTTTAAATGAAAATTTGATAATGATAATTGTTGACCAACGTAGGCACTAACAGAAGAAGCAAAAAGAAAAAAAAATAATAAACAAGAAAAAAGGAACAAAGGAATGAGTCAAACAAACAATATTCAATACTCAGTATGCCGTCCTCTGCTTCTTACTAACGCATTTGCAAGCATATCCATTGAAATTATCAATTAATTTATGATTTCTTGCGGAATATTGTTCCATTCATCTATAGCCACTATAGATAGTTAATTCTTCCGTGGTGTGGGTTAATCCGATTGCGAATGGCTGTAACAACAAAATCCCACATATATTCTGTTCATATCGGAGGATTGTGCTGGCCAATCCAATCTTATTGCACGATGTGGTCTGGCATTATCATCTGTTCATTGCGTAATTGATAGATAATGGGACTAATAACGTTTTCAATGTAAACTGCATTTGTTATGTTCTGTTGTATGGGAATTAGCACTGTACTGCGGTTGAACATTATACCACCCCAAAACATGACTGCACCCCCTTCGTAAGGAGCAATTTCACGGGGCAAACTTAATCGCTCTTGACCTGGTGCCCTCCAGACCTGTTGCCTACGATCATCACTCACCAATCCAATTCTGGTCTCATCGGTAAATAAGACATATCGCCACTGCCGTAAAAGTCAACGCCTATGCTCCCGCACCCAACGGAACCGGATATTTCGGTGTCGTGCAAATAAAGTGGGTACTCTTAAAGGTCTGTGAAGTCTTCTTCAAATAGTAGAGTTCAACCTCTACCATAACACAACGAAACTTAGCTTGGAAGTGAGCTCTTAGGGCTGGAGCTGAAGCATTTCGATACCTCCGGGTATATTGAAGTAACGATCCTCCCTTTCATTCGACACTCGAAGACGCCCAGAACGTGGTCTTCTTTCCATAGAACCACTTCCTACATATCTATGCACTATGCGTACAACATATGCTCTAGGGATATTTAGCATCGCGGGTATCTGATGATTTAAATGTCCAGCATCATGCAAGGCAAACATTCTTGTTTTATTGAAGGTGGAAATTTCACGGCCCGGCATTATAACACGATATAATTACGAAAATCGTTTGACTACAAATGCAACAAAACTGACCATTTTCTTCAACAATTGACAATAAATCACACGTGTGTTATCATCAAACGTGATTGCTGTTTTTTTTTTCATACGATGTGCCTACTTTGATAAGTACCCAGAAATAACAATACACCATTAATTTCTTTTATGTAGAGGGATCCAAGACTTTTGATGTTTGTATTTAAAGAGAAATGAATGAACCTAATGCAATAGCTGCTATTAATTACTATGATAAATAAAAACAAAAACCAAAACAATGTGATATATGCTAATGTCATAATGCCAACATCCGTCTTCAACCAATTTCAAACACTATAATCCCTAGAATTTAGTAAAAATACACATGAACGACCTTGAAAAATAGGACAGAATTTATTCTGTCGAAATTTTACGTGTACAAATTTGACATAAAATTTGCTGTAATATACGTTCAAGGGGCATTATTCAATAAATACCTGTAATTTATGATCGTGTACAACAGCTTTAAGAGATTTTCTGTCATTTATTAAATCGCATCAAAATGACATAATATCTCGTTGTAAAGTATATTTATTTTCCATATTCTCATCATTAATGAATGAATTTTTATTAATTATATTTGCTCAAATAAGACTCGTGACTTTTTACTTGTTAGGCAAATTGTAAATGCAAATTTGCAATAATCTCAGAGATACGCAATATTTTATAATTGACAGTAAGAAAAAAAGATAATTTATCTATAAATATCACGAACTATCAATCTTTATCAATATTTTCCAATGCTCTAATCAAACGCACGTAAAGATGTATTTCGAATAGCAATAACTTGCATACAGTGTCGAGTTATTGATGAGCAATATTTAAAACCAGTCAGTTTCTAGAAAACAACATTTTATTAACTAAAATAATTCCCATTTGCTCAAACAAGCGACCAACAAGGGCATAGATCCAATTAAACAACACATTTAATCTTTTCTTCATTAAAAAACTATTTTTCTTTTAGCAATGCGTTAAAGAAAATGATAATCTATTAGAAGTAAATTTGATATACGAGGGCTATTTTTTTTTCAAGGTCCGATCGGTCGTGAAATTAAAACCACAGTGACAATCAGATGAAGCTTTGCGCAGATGTATTGCGCAGTGTCTCTAGTATAACAGCAGATCGCGTCACGTTGTGCATGTCAGTTACAAGCGCGCAGTGTACACGTAAACATGCCGAGAACAATAGCGTCACCCGCCAAATGTGAATTGCGTGCAGTAATTCGATTTCTTCATGCGGAGGGGTGCAACGCAGCTACAATTTACCGACGAATGTGTAATGTGTATGGTGAAACATTCATGAGTGATAGTAAAGTGCGGCAATGGTGCAGGAACTTTTGAAGCAGGGCGTACAGACGTTCATGATGCAGGCGGTCAGGGATGGAAGCGAATGTCAACCAATGAAGATCTCGTTCAGCGAGTGGATCAGGCGATTAGAGAAAATCGTTGGTTCACAATTTCTGTGTTGCATGAGTCGTTTCCCGAAATGTCAAGGTCAGCTCTGTACACCATCGTGGGTGGGACACTTCAGTACCGCAAATTGTGTGCGAGATGGGTTCCCAAGATGCTGTCCGACCATCACAAAACACAGCGAATGGGTGCCGCCTTAACGTTTCTCCAGCGCTACCATGATGAAGGAGAAGATTTTTTGAGCAAAATTGTCACAGGCGACGAGACATGGGTTCTTTACGAAACGGAAGAAACAAAAGAGCAATCCAAACAGTGGATGCATTCTTCTTCTCCATCAAAACCAACAGAAAGTGTATGGCTACTGTGTTCTGGGACCGAAAAGGAGTTCTCTTGGTGGAATTCATGGAACGTGGTACGACCATCACAGCAGCTTCATACGGCGTGACTCTTCAAAATCTACGAAGGGCAATTCAGAACAAGCGAAGAGGAATGTTGTCATCAGGCTTTGTTCTTCTTCATGACAAGGCTCGGCCCCACACTGCAAATGCAACAAAGAACCTCCTGCAGCGTTTTAGATGGGAAGTATTCGATCACCCTCCATACAGCCCGGACTTAGCTCTTTCCGATTTCCATCTCTTTCCTCGTATGAAAAAGAGCTTAGGAGGACACCATTTTGCTGCAGACCAGCGTACAAACTTGGCTGAAAGCACAGGCGGCTACCTTCTATGAAGAGGGGATTGAAAAGTTGATACCGCGCTACGAAAAATGCCTAAATCGGAACGGCGACTATGTAGAGAAGTAGATGGGAGGTGTACCTAAATGTTACAAATAAAACCTATTTGAATTTCACTGTGGTTTTAATTTCACGACCGATCGGACCTTGAAAAAAAAATAGCCTTCGTATATATGATACATAACTGTTGTTTGCCATGTATGGGGTCTTGCATTATGTAACAAAACCTTCTTTGTTTACGAGACCTGGACGCTATATTTTCAGTTTATCGTATATACAGGCTATTCTTGAAATAAAAAGTAAAGTTGTGTAAAATGTAAAGATCTAATTATATAGAATGTGAATACAAAATATTGTGAGTCAATTTCGACACGAATCCCAAAATTAAAAACGCCCTTCATATTATATCATGTTGCGCCCATGAATTCAAATATTCAGAATGTGTATAAATAATAAATACCTCTATTGAAATTTCACACACACATACGCTACAGCGTATGTTTACATATCGATGTTATAAAAACATTTTTGTTTGCTAAGGTCAATAATCCCGTACAAAATTAGCTAATCAGTTGATTTTGTACGAGGTTATTGAACTACATTCTAAAAATTTCGTATGTATTGAATGTTTTTTTTTTGTTACGAGAAGTAATAAACATATGGATTCAGAATACTTCTATTGAATTTACACGCTGCATTATGTTTATAAAACCTTAAAAAATTTAATTGTTTAGACGGCTGTCGTTGTTATGATAATACATACATACTGCAAATTTTACGAGCATTTATTTACACCGGTTTCACCAAAAATGTAAATAATATCGAGCAGTCCATGCCGTTGTGTAAGTCGTAATCGAAATGTGCACATGCATCGATCGAAATTGATTGAATCACATGCAAAATTGTTTTGGTAAATATCGCCCAAACAAAACTGTGCCGAAAAAAGTTTTCTAAATACCTTTAGTCATTTTTCTATGGCGTTTGCGAAGAATTTGTGGAAAATATAAAATAATAATATGGATTCAGAATGTCTATAAAAAAACTGTAATGTTTATATTTATGTATAACACTGCTTAGACTGCTTTATATGCTAAGCGTTCGAAAGAAGTCAGCTGTTAAAAATTTAAAACGACCGACAATAAAAACACATTTTTTTTTGTTATTGTCCGTCACCTTTAACATCGTCCCCGATAGTATTTATGATGTAGTCAATGACGTGACAAAAATTTTCTAAGTACCTTATTTTGTTGTCGCTTATGAGAGGGGATTTTGGGGAAATATTTTGGGTATATATTCTACATAATTGAATCTTTACATTTTTAATACGTTGTTTTTTATTTCAAAGACACCCGGTATGTATTGATAATACCTTTTTACTATTACGCTTTCATCAATTATACCGTATGCACTCTACTAAACTATTATCAGAAATTTCTATAGATAAAGTGTAAACTTCAGAACATGTCTAGGAGATTTGCGCCAACCTAACTATTGAAGTATTCCACTAACATCTTCAAATAATGTATATTAATCAATCAAGAAAAAATTCGTGATTGTTTTTATTAAATACGAGAAATATACCGGGTGTCCTTGAAATAAAAAGACAACGCATGAAAAATGGAAAGACGTAATTATATAGAATATGAATCCAAAATATTTTCCCAAAATTCCCTCTCATAAACGAGAAAAAACATGGCAAAGATATTTAAAAAAATTTCGTCACGCCACTGTGCGATCGACTATATTTCAAAGAGTATCAGAAACAATATCTTAAAGCTAACCCACAATAACAAAAAGAATAATTTTGTTATTGCCGGTCTCGCTTTCAGTTTCGTATTGTTGTCGATCGTTACGTACATTCGATACGATTTACATTTACGTCTTCAATTAAAGATAGATTGTTACCAAATAGGACATGTTTTTGGAATTTATTGTCTTTAAAAATACACACGCAAGTATGAATTTTTAACAGCTGACTTTCCTACCAGGTTATCGAACCCTTATCATACAAAACTTCACAATGCTATCTTCTAGCGTTTTTATAAACATAAACATTGCAAGGTGTAAATTCAATAGCGGCGTTCTGAATCCATATTAATATTTTATAATGTCAGTTCTGAAAGTCCACAAATTATTTTTAGTATGATTTTTAAAAAGGATTTGTAAATTAATGCAGCACACATCTTAATTTTTAATATTTTACGAAGTTGTCGACCTTAGTATGCAACAATGTTATAGTTTTTATAACATCGACAGCTGCTACGTATGTAAACATACGCTGTAGCATATGCGTGTGTGTGTGTGTGTAACTTCAGTAGAGGTATTTATTATTTATACACATTCTGAATATTTTAAATTCATAGACGGAACATCATATAATCTTCGGGGGTTTTTAATTTTGGGGTTCGTGTCGTAATTGATTCACAATATTTTGGATTTATATTCAATAAAATTATGTCTTTTCATTTTCATACGTTCAAAGGCATCCTGTATATCTAATCTACAGAGCTTATTTCTCTAAGAAACTTTGTCGGGTAGCCACTCAACCAACTACTTTAATTTGCATAAATCACGAAGGTGCAATACCCTAACATGGGAAATATTTAATCAGTCTGCAAGTTAAATGAGATTTGATTTAAATCTACTTCTTTTAAAGATCGTAAAACTTCATTGTCAAGCAAGATTTCGAACCTATCCGAGGTTAATTTTAAAGTGACCCCCTATTACCAACGTTGTAAATTAATTCTTGTACTAACGTACAATATTGAATTTATAACAATTAATTCTTGTACTAATGTACAAAAATGAAAGTTATCAGTTGTCTACAATGTTGGTTAGGCTAATGCCTGACCATAAATTCTGTTATTTTATGGCCACCAACTTAAAATTCATATCGTAATCATCTTGTATTGTTAAATAAATAAATAAGTAAATACATGAACAAAATAGATGTTAATCTTAGACAGTAAGTACAAAGGCCAAATGATTCATTCACATTACACATTTCTTATCATAAATATCGCACAATATATACTTAGCTATCGTTAGAATATTCACTTTGGTGTCTTTTAATTATTATGGGGGAGTGTGTAATATGCCTTTCTCCAATGCCATTTTTCTCATCTGCACAATCAGCATTTGTCTTTTATGATGAAATTTTTCTGTATTCGTATTATTTGTTGTTTGCCATTTCATACTAATATTTATTTGTTAATAGATGCTGCAGACAGTTCTTGGTGAAACATTATATATACATACTTATTGAAAATTCTATGTTCTATTTTGTTTTTTCTCGCATATTGTTTCGGTATTTCTACCATTATTAAAGAACTTACTCAACTAGATAAAAGGGAACAACTTATTATGTAATGTATAAGTTTATATACACCGTGGAAGCAAGCAAACTAAACGATGTGGGGAGGAGTACCGATACCCCACCTATTTCAGTGTGTTCACCCCTCGTTGGTCAATGATGGTAATAATAATAAAATTAAAATGTCATTTTACTTTTACTACATATCTGCTAATCATTTCTTAGTCTTATTTCGGTCTGTTCCTTAATACATTTACGGTATGTAGTACGCCTACTATCCAATAAGAAGTGATAAGAGTATACCCGGTGATTGGGAGCTATATCTGCGTCATACGGTGTATGCATTTGCGTGGGTAGTGTATATTTTGGCCATTTTATGATGGTGTCGTTAATAAACATAAATTAACTATTAAACAAATTACAAATTTAGATGAATTTGATGTATATAATATAAATTCTAAAAGTTGTGATGCTTTCTATATCGGACGGTGGTGGAAATATAAAATATGTGATTAAAAGAACACAGAATAGACATCATTCAAGGAAAAAAGGAACTGGATTTGCAGAATATTGCATAAATAATATTCACTTTCCTCATTTAGAAGGCTACAAATTACTGTATAATGCAAATAAAAGTAAAAACTCCATTACTTTGAAATATTAAAAATGAAAAAATCTATTTCAGAAAGCAAAATCATTACTTTAACTAACTTACAACTTATGTTCGAAAAATCCCTAAGAGCGAAATTCTAATAAATTTACAAAAAGATTTTTAAACACCCCTATAATACACACTCATAAAATGATGAAAATAGCCACTACTCACTCATATAATTCACACATAATAAATTGCGCTCCTTCATTTAGTTGAATATGATCTTTCTTTGATAACACAGGTCTACAGTGATTTTGATGTTTGAAAGCTGTTTGCTAATTTGTATATGTTTGGGGGCCCTTATTCCAAAAAACGCCATATTTTTGCTCTATCACGTAATTTTTTTTTATAGCGCTCTATATCTTAAAAATGCTAATTTATTAATATACATACCTATGACAAGAATATGTTTGTTCCATGTTAGGCATGATTTTTAAATGAATTGATTTTTATGAAATTAAATGTGATTTGGCAACACTGGTTAATATTAGATTTCTCAGCAAAGCAACAGAGTCGGCGCAGAAGCGTCAATACAACGTTGAAACCTGCTTATGTGCAGTTTGGTTGTGTTAGTCGTCGTGCTACTGTGTCCGCGCGCTTGTTGTCTTCGTTGTCGCGTATTTTAAGTGTTCTAGAACGTATAAATATGGAAAGAAGACATTGTGTGAACAATCCGAATAACTTTTGTTATATCTGTGGTAGTTATGTCGTAGTAAAGCAGAGGCAAACTATAACTGTATTAAGAGATAGCTTGGTTGACCCCAAAAAAGTTTTACTGCCTCCTCTCCATATCAAACTTGGCTTGATGAAGCAGTTTGTTAAAGCCCTAGACAAAAATGGACAGTGTTTTAAATATTTGTGCGAGACATTTCCAGCCTTATCCGATGCCAAGTTAAAAGAAGGTATTTTTGTTGGGCCGCAGATAAGAACATTATGCAAAGACAAGGATTTTCAAAACACAATGACCAATGTCGAGAAGAACGCCTGGGTTTCATTTAAAGAAGTAATTGATAAGTTTCTTGGGAACTCTAAGGACGAAAACTACGAAAATATTGTTCAAAATATGTTACAACACTTTCATCGTCTAGGTTGTAACATGAGTTTGAAAGTGCATTTCCTGTTTTCACACTTGAACTATTTTCCTGAAAATCTTGGAGCAGTTAGCGAAGAACAGGGAGAGAGGTTTCACCAAGACATTAAGGAAATGGAACGGCGATACCAAGGCAGATGGAGCATAACGATGATGGCGGACTACTGCTGTTTCCACCTTTTTACTCAATAAACAAATACATTTTTTTAGAAATATAGTTTTTTTTCATTTAATATTTGCAAAAAAACCTTACGTGATACAAATAAATGCATAGAATTTTTGAAATCAGCCTACCAAAATTATATAAAATCAGTTTTCAAAATAAAAACATCTGTCAAAATGTTTAATTTTGTAGGCCTGTGTAATTATCGAAATACCAAAACAATATTGCTAGAAAAAACAAAATGAAACACACTGAAATTTATCAAGAGTTTTTATATTATTCACACATTTATAACAGAAAGTATAAGATACTATAAATGACATTTACCGTCCAATAAAAACCTTCTACCATGATGGCGTGTTTCCACAAAAGTCTTCCAGATTAAATGGAAAAGTATATTCTTTGCATTCAGGTTAACCTTTTGTTGTTAAACTCTTGATGAATAGATACAATTTAAGTCTTCACAATATCTACAATAAACATTATTATACACACGTGATCATAAAACAATACAAAAACTATTCATATGACGTAAAATGACGGCAGTTCATCAACTATTTCAAAATCTTGATTCATAAATACAAAGGTTAATACTTAAATTCCGTGATGTGGCAACATTGTAATTATTAGATGTTTCATATACAAAGATTCGTAGATTTTAAAATCTTGGCATCAAAAAAAAGGCAACGGATTGGAAAAATATTGAACAGTTCGGCTACTGTTTTAAACTAAACATTAGCCCCATAAAATTGGATTTAAGTCGTGAAGATTTTCTAGCGATGTCTTTGTTTTAATTTCGATTAAAAAAAAAGTGAAAATATGTGTATGGATGATCTAAAATCTGCTTTTAGTAATGAGGTGTCATCAAAAACGCACAATTTAGTTGAAGGTCAAAGCAAATGGTGTAAATAAACACATTATTCAATGTATACATCAAATACGGTATAGTTAGTGGTGATTAAAATTAGATTTAGGCATATTAACCTGAAACTAATCCAACTGTTTGGGTGTTTCTAAATTATACAAAACCAACAAAAGCTACTCGTAGTGTTTGAAAGAAAATTATTACTCGCTTTGTGGACAAGTAGCTATTATTCCTTTAAAAGATTGTAAAACTGAATGCTGGGTGATATTCGACCACTCGTTTATCAGAAATTTGATCCCAAATGCGAAAACCTAATGGAGGAGTTCGGTTCATTAAGTCAAGCTCACACTGTACAATAAAGAACGAATTATTTAACTATTCCAAATATTGAATTAATGTTTCATCCTCCCAATAATTCTGATTTACGTCCAAATAACTTCTTTACATTTCTAAGAACCAAAAATTATTTATTTTATGAATAATTTTCAACACCAGAGGATGCAGTTAGGAGCGATTAAAATTGGAATTTTGCGCGTACCATCTTTTGAATGGGAAAACTGATATGAAAATTGTTTACATCGCATGAAAAATATCTAAATTGTGGAGGATATTTTCAAAAATAATAAAGCATTTTTTTTAATTCGAATTATTCTTGTCTTCTATTTCGAAATTTTAGAAGTAGCCTTCTATGGTTATGTGCGGAGTGTGCTCGAGTGTGGTGCAGTTGTGTGGTATCCATACTATATCTACCAACAAATCACTCTGGAAAGAATTCGGAGACGTTTCCTTAAATACCTCATCTTCAGAGGCGATGGAATTTATCCAATGCGTGGGACGGATTATAGCGCTTTTCTCAATAGACATGGTTTTCGCTCTCTAACTGGTAGAATGCAAGAAGCAAGTACCACTTTTCTTTTGAAACTGGTCAACAACTCCATGGATGCATCTGGTCTGCTGCCTCAGGTTGATTTTCTTGTGCCGGTTTACCGTTCACGCTCGTGTGCCACGTTTCTATTGCCAACGGCCAGATCTAATGTTTTAAAGAAGGGCACCTCTAGAACACATGATGCGGAACTGCAACACCTTGGATCTGGACCCGTTCTGTAGTTAGCATTGTTCTCTTTTTACACTTACTTTTCTATGTTAAGGCTGTTTTCATAACATAACTTTTAATTTTTATATAAGCATATTTTGTATTTTGAATTTTCATTTTTTTGATGTTTCGCTAATTCTTCGTTTTTTATTTTTTTAAATTTTTTATTTATGTATATATATTATTGTAGATAGCAACCGTTTATAGTTATCTTAATTATTATTCTGTAAATGGCTTGCTGTTGGATAATAAAGGTTATTATTATTATTATTATTATCTCTTCCACTCACAAGAACCATTCGTTCTTGGTTGCCATTATCTTACACCATCGGTTCGTTCGAACAAGATGGATGGCATAGTTATCTATCATTCATTTATTTTATATGAATATTGATTATAGTAGATAATTTCAAGGTGTGAACATATGTGTTGCCCGCTGCTAGCAGCTTCTTGTGTCTCTTTCTGGGTATGAACTTGTGTGTTGGTTGCTGCTGGCAGCGGCGTCTCTCTCTGGGTGTGTGGTTTGTGTTTGTGCGAGCGCGCAAGTGTAGGGTGTTGTATGTTGGCGCGCTCGTGTGTGTGTTTAGTGACCGGTCGCGTTAATTTTGAGAGATCTGAGAACCAGCCGTTGCGTAGGGCCGCCAACCCTTTCCCTGCAACTTCTTTACTTTTCCGTGCAGTACTTCGACGGCCCGACCCCCGCCCCATCGAGGCAAGGCGCAAACCAGCGAAGCGCATCCTGCACGGGGTTGCTCATCGCCAACCGAGGGAACACTCTTAGCGGCTACTTCGGTCGACGACGGTCACACTTTGTGCCATCTTAACGTTTTCCGCCATTGCGGGGGCACTGCACACACGTCGAACGTGTGTGTGCTGTTAACGGCAGCCTAGCCAGGTTGCCGCCCAGGACCGGTCCTAGTGGTGTGTGCATTGCGCGGCGCCGTGTTTTGCGCCGCGTAGCTTGGTTCCTCTCTCCCCTGCTGGAAAGGCGGAATGGCACCTGTCCGCCCATCGGGCAGACCCCTCTAGAGTTTGGTAGCGCATATGTTAGGCTACAACCCAGTAGAGGACCACATCAGCACCCCACCCGTTCCGTCATTTCGCCTCCCGGCCACGTAGCCCGCATTCGCGCGCTGCAACATCAGTTTAGCACGCGACGTATTATTGCAGCCGTGTCTAACAAGACACTTTTTTGCATTTTTAAATAAAGTTTTTGGTAGAGATCCAAAGTATTTATGAATTTGTGCAATTTCTGTGTAATTTCTCCAGTTGCGCCAATCACAATTGGGACTATTAGGACATTGTCCATCTTCCACATACTCTTAATTTCGTCGCTGAGTGGTAAATATTTATTTACCTCCTCACTATAGTTCCTTGCAGTGTTTTTTGCCAACGGAACAGCAATGTCATTGATGTACGTTACCTTGTCCTTCTTCAGTGTCAGTATTATATCTGGAATATTGTTGGGAATTGTTTTATCTGTGATTATTTGGCGATTCCAATATAATCGAGAATTTTCGTCCTCGCAAACTGAAGGTGCTTCATATTCATAATACGGGACATTTTCAGAATACGACAAGTGCTTCAGTCTGAGCAGCTGGTGTAATATTTTTGCAACCCTGTTGTGCCTCTCGAGATATTGTTTGGGGGAAGTACAGAGCATCCTGCCATCAAATGATCAATTGTTTCTTCCTTATCTGCGCATACACGACATTTAATGTCAGATAAATTCTCCTTAAGAATTTTTTTCCTATAGGAAAAAAAAATTATTATTATTATTATTATTATCCTGCTATTGCACGATATTAGTCAAGAAACAATCAACAACCTTATAATGCATCACGAAGTATAGGAGCAAAATTTACATATGGCCCGGTTTAATACGAAATAATATCATTTATTATACATAATAATTTTAACGCTATCAATACATACTTATTTAATTGTACGGAAACGAAAATATGTATTCATAACACATTCTCTAATACAGCTCGTACTAATATAATTATATGCTTATATGTATAAGAACGGGCGTCGTGAGTTCGTCTTTACGTTTTATATTTTGTATTTTATAAATTTTTATAATATACCTGTTTGGATCTATCTCCGCTTTTTTCAATATATTTTGTATCAGCTAGGGGAGCAGTTAAATATTCGCTTTTCGATAACTTAATAATTTACAACATTATTACGTTCTAATTTAAATATTGAGATGAAATTATGTGTATTTAAAAAATTCTATCCCAATGGTTCAAATTTACAAAAAAGCGTTCCTTTATATAGTGTTTTGGATATCAAATTTAATTTCACCATTTTTTTTCATATATTTCTCCGCATAGAATAACATTTGATAATTAACATTTACTAGAGATTGAATGACTACATTATGTTATTATCAGCATTTTATTAGAAATATAAAATTAAATTTAAATTATTTTTTTTCTGTTTTCAGATCAAGCGAAGACTTAATACACCGTCTGTACGTTTGTATAGCCGGAGTTGCCGATCAGCTTCAAACTAATTTCGCTAGCGATCTAAGGAACATCCTCAAATACGTGTTCCTAATGAACGTGTCGAATGAACCGGAGAAACCACTAGAAACGGAAGCCTCCATCGAATACCATCCTACGGAAACGGAAGTAATCGAAAACGAAGAATTTTCCGTAGATCCTAATATTCTTGCTCAAGAGGCACTATTTGATTCCAACGTGTATTTCCATATAAACGGCGACGAATATGAAAACAATACCGAAACGGAATATACGAATTATCCACGGCAACAAAGTCGAAACAACAGATCTACTAATGGGTCGGCGGTAAATCATCGGGATTCACCACAAGAAATTGAAAGACCACCTATTTGGATACCTGATATAGAAGCACCGAAATGTATGAGTTGTGGTTCGAATTTTACTGTGGTTAAAAGGAGACATCATTGCAGAAATTGCGGTAAAGTTTTCTGCTCGCGGTGTTCTTCGAATAACGTTCCTTTACCAAAATTTGGTCACACGAAACCAGTACGGGTGTGCAACAAATGCTTCTTGTACCATTTAACGCCTTTTACAATGTGAGATTACGAAATTTTTTACTTTTAAAAGAATTTTCGCTGTGTATAAATAGTTTATTATTGATGTTTCTATATTTACTATATTAACTTTATTTTACAACTTCGTCGTTGGTACTTAAAAAAAAAAGAGGAAATGAAAAATTCTTTGTCTTTATATGCTTAAAAACGTGTACTTCATATTAATAATAACGAGTTTAAATAAGAAGTTCTTCGTCTTCATCGTTATATCCTTCACACCTATACTATATGTATTTGTATTTCTCTTTCTATCGTCCATTTGGTAGTAATTTATCGTAGTGTCTACATTATTCCAATTTTTTTTCTTATTTATTTCTACCACATTGACATTACATTATTTTCTTCTTTTTTTTTGAAATTTGTAAATCATTAATTATTTGAAAAACAATGCATAGATTTCAAAGAATTGTATTAGTATATACGTAAACTTTTGACAATTAAATTTTATAATGACTTAACCTAGTCGATGGCGTTTAATAGCACTGTAAAATTATGAAATAAGAAATGTATATTGAAATTAGAAGGTGGCAAAAATAATATTTAAAATTAATATTTGTATATAAATTTTTTAACATTTGGAAATTGTTTATGTAGTTGGACATTATATCTAATTAAATAATTATATGAAGAAATATACTGTTTACGAGAAAAAAATTCGAAAAAACCTGAAAATTCGAAATATGTGAATAATACGTGAAATAAACTTTATGTGTAGCATTTATAAATTTAAAGAAAAAATGTCACAAAATTCTACAGAACTACATTATTAATAAGAATAAGAGAAAATTTTTGAATATATCGAACCCCCTAAATTTTTTCATTTGTGATTTTTCGCAATGATTACTCCCATCCTAGACCTATTTTATTATCAATACATTTTAAATTCTGACTATGCCACACCATATTCTCTCATTAAAGGTAAGAAAACAATGTGGTGGATTACGTGACTAAAAATTTTCTATTTTTGATTAAATAAATATTTATGTAATTATTTTAAAGAAATGTGTATCTAAAGTCGTGTTTTAAAAATTTAAGCATGATATGTTATGTTTTCGTTTCTACATAGTAAAAAGTTTATCCTTTTATTTAATTGTGACAGACATTTTATCGACATTTTCATCGGTGAATAAAACTGTAACACAGAAATTTACATCTTTTGTTACATGTTTATGAAACCAGGTGCAGAATGTAACATACAGCGGACGATGATTTTCAGTTAATTCTTGTACACGCTGAATATGATACGGTTGTAATAAGTTACTTCTCAAAATCATGTGTTCCGTATTGCGAAACATTCCTACCTGTCTTGCTCCATCTCGTGTACTTACACCTGAATTTCTCTCAATAAGATTCGATAGCCGTTATTCAGCGCGTAAGACCCCACGAGGCCTTTCACATCCGCAACCTTCGTAATTTGGTAACAATCTAACTGTTTCCCTTAATCGGAACACGACATCCATTATACACGCATAAGATGGGGGTCGATGATTTAGAAAATACTCCCAATGTAACGATCGAAACTGACTGAATCACTGGAAAAATTGTTTCCCTAGTTATCGCTACCCCCTCCTCATTATATTATTTATTATCGTAACATGCACTTCTTGAAATGCAGTGGCGGGACAAATATTTTATAAATATCTTCGTCATCTTTTATCTCGCGTCTGGGAGGGAATTTGTGGAAGACCTTTTGGATTCATATTTTATATAATTACATCTTTCCATGTTTCATGCGTTGCCTTTTTCTTTCGAGGACACCCTATATATTTAAAAGGTTAATGTTTCATTAAAATACACAAGAAAAATTACGTCAGAGGCAAGTTCGGCGATAATTAACACAGATCCAGAAGGATTTGTAACATCTTGATTCAAAATTAATTAAATTAAAAATAAAGTATTAAATGACATCTTTGAAGAGTATTTTTTTCTTAAGTATCTACCATAGATAGTCATAGCAATATTATGGGAATTTGATAGCGAAATTAATAAAATAAAAGGTGTGAAAATTTTGAGCGAAATCGCTCTAAGATAGCATCCCAGCTCCCCAGATATGCGTTTCATTGGCTTCCATTCTTCAGATAAGGCATGTAGAGATGATAAACCTATAACAAACGCATTTTCGGACAACGAAAATGGAATCGTGTTGCTGTAAATTAATGATGACGTCGATCATGACATCGATTTAGAAAATATATTGCAAATATTTTAATAAAGTACCTGGTTAGTTTGATACGCTGCATCTAAACATTCTAGTACATTGACTACTAGTGGCATTAATGTTTTAACAACATCTTCATTATACCTTGCTATCATACGTTCAAACTCTTGATAAATGCTACCAGCAAGAGATTGTACTTTTTCAGACATAACCATATGAGAGTCGTCGTGAGTTACATAGACCGTTTCATAGCCTAGACTGCCCTAGACCATTTCCTGAATCATCTAAATCCATGCTTTTGTGCTTCTTCAACCTACTTTACTATTAAAATATGACTACACATTACATTCATTGGTGTTTATTTTGTTAATATATAAAAGTGATTAATTTATAAAAACATATTTTATTATCGCTTAATTACTTTTCTTTTATAAAATGTTAAAACACCCACTATTTACGACAAATATGTCAAGATTTGACAACTGAATTCATCTCCACCATACCATTTTAGCTACGTTGCCACATCTCAACTTGACATTTTTACAAAAATAACAAAAGTAACTACGCAGTGCATTTATTTAAAAAATCGTTCTTTTAGTTTTTTTTTAATAATAATGCGTTTAAATTAAATTTATATTATAAACTTTGTGATGAAAGTGATTTTGATACATATTAGATTATGCACAATTATTTTCATAATTTATCGGATGTGAGATTATCAATACGTTTTTAAAATAAAGAATTAATGACGTTTGCGTCTCGATAATTGTAATATTTCATCTACTAAGTATTATACACATATATAGCAAGCGCCAATTAAGTTGGCGCGAGGAGGGGATGCGCAGAAGCCTTTTTTAACCCGGCATTAGTCACTAGGTTAAAAATCCCATCGTTAGTCGCGCGTGAGATTTACTCTCACGAGCAAAATTTTAAGAAATAAAACGCTGTTCTTTTTAATGATTAGTTTTGTTTGTAAATTGAACAGTATGAACAGTTGTAAAACATTATATTTTCAATTGCAAACGACTAATATGTTTATAAATCTTCATCAGGTTCCATCTCTGAGGTACAGATTCGACAAGAAAAAATTGTGTGTTCAAGGCAAATGGGTCGCTGGCAAGTTCTACATACTTTCTTGACTTTTCTATTTTTTCGACGAGGACAGAAGCTACAAAAACTTTCATTGACATTCTCAGGTTGTCTTACTTCTTCTGGTGGTAGTTTTGCTATTTTTCTAATAGAAGTTCGTAGGCTGTATGGTAAGTTTGTAATTTGTGATCGGCTTATTAGGTGAGGTTTTATTAGCAAAAGAGCCAGTTCCTTCAAATATGCACGTCTAGGCGGAATGGGGTCGTTGATGTGATTCGCCTTATATATTATAAAGCTGTTGATGCCCCCAATGTTTAGCATTGAAAAATATATCGTCAGTGGCCATCTACAACTTATTCTTGCAACCGAGTATAACGCTTTCATTTCGTCAACCACGTCGACTGCACCCTTAGTTAAATTATAAAAAGTTATAATTTCGGGCTTTACTTGGTCTCCTGTCTCTTCATCTATGACAGCGCCGTTGTGCATGGTAGACAAAAGAAGTACATTTTTCTTCGTTGTCTTCTGAGGGACGTATGAAGCCAATACAGACTCTTGAAAAAGCAAACATGCTACTCAGAAATGGTCGTTCTTTGATATTTGACAATTGAAGGGGAATTTCTTTCTTATTTTTTCGCAACGTACCAACAATGGTAATGTTGTGGTTAAGTTTTAGATCTTTAGCGAGTGGAATGGAAGTAAAATAATTGTCCATAGTGACATTCCTACCGGTATTGAGAATTGGCTCTATAATCCTCTTGACTACACTAAAAGCAGTATTTTCCATTTTATATTGACCTTCAGGCTGTTTTCCTGCATAAATTTCTAAATTAGAGGTATAAAATGATCTAGAGTCGACCAAAGCGTATATTTTAATGCCGTATTTTGCCGGCTTGTTAGCAATATATTGTCGAAATTTGCAGCGACCTCTAAATGCCTCAAGCATCTCATCCACAGTTCCATATTCACCAATTGTATAATGCGATTTACAAAACTGAACAAAATCATCAAACTGTTTTCTAATAGGGGCCAAATTATCCGAAGCTTTGCGAACATCCCTATCATGAATGTCGTCAAATCGTAGAGTACTTAGTAGTGTATAAAATCTTCTTTGACTCATTGTTGCCCGAAAACATTCAGGAGCTGTGCCGTCATCTGTCAAAAGTTCAGAAATATTGATATGGCTTTTTTTTTATACCAGCTAGATATAGAAGACCAATAAGAGCACTTAGTTCATAAAAATTAGTGTCAGCACAATCTCTTTCACGGCTTTAGTTATTGCGCTTTATTCGAAGGTATTCATTAGTGCAATCGACCACTTCTTGAACCGATGCGTCAGGAAAGAAAAGTTTCCAACATTCAAGCGGCGTTTTTGCATTACGTGCTAAGCCTTTTACACCAGGCATATGAGTTACCAAATTATGTCTGCGTGTACGACCTCTAATAGTGGGGTTGTGCTTCAACCATTTCGTTACTTTATCTTTACCAATGTAAATTGGAGCATTTTGGAAAAAAGTATCATCAGTGTTTCCATCCATTAATTCACCACTTTCATCAAAACTTTCTTGTTCTTGAACGCCTTCATTGCCTTCATTTTCTTCGCAATCGGTTTGGTCTGTATCTGTATTGTGTACGCTGTGTTCGCTTTCTGCGTCACTTTCTGGTCCGTCACATCTCCCTTTATCATCTTCAAGAGGTTGAATATCTTCATTTTGATCTGAAACAACTTTATTCTTTAGTCTTTAGATCAAAAATAAAAGGTCAAGCACGAATTGGAACTGAAATTGTTCCATGTCATTGATTTTTTATTTTTATTTTTAGTGTAAAACAAAGAAACAGACAGAAAAAGAGAGATAGTTGCACAAACCATTCTGATGACTGTATCAGTTTTACTGATTTTGGTACAGAAAGCAGAAAAAAATCTATGCTTACCTTTGTTCTTTTCCTGCTCAAACTTTAAAAGTGCAAGCTCTACAAGTCTTTTTGCACGACTCATTGCACTACACTAATCAAAAACAATAACCGAGAGTCTATAAAAACAGTTCCAAAATTATTACACGCTTTGTCGCGCAATGAGAGAAAATCTCACACGAAGTGCAACCGTCTCTACTATGCACAATACTAATGCGACACGATCGGCTTTAGTGATGGAATAATCCGAATGAAAATACTCGGTGATGCCGAATATCGAACTACTCGGATGATTCCGAGTATTTAAAATTAATCCGAATTCATACTCGGCAACGATATTGTGTTCCAACTTCGGTCAATATTTCAATGCAACGGAATCAACGGATTAATCTAGACGGCATCGAACGTTGTTTTGTATTCTGCATATCTATTAATAGCTTTTAATATATTTATCGTCCATATACCTTATATATATGTACCTTAATAAATAAAATTTGGAATAAATTAATAAATAATAGTTATAAAACTTAACTTAATCTTTATTTCTATAAAAAGACTAAGTACATAAAACAAAATTTATAAACTTACTAAAAGAATAACAAATATATAATAAAACATACGTAATAAATAAATATAATGAGTAATAATGACAATATTAAATATTCTTTAAATAAAAGAAAACAATACTTATCACCGATAATGGGTTTCATTAGGGAATAACGTACTGTTTACAATCAAAAATTAAAAAAAAAAGTAATTGCACCACAGAATTAACTATACTCATATAAGAAAAAATTACATTTAAAAACAAGTATTAAGAAATAAAATTTTTTCGAAATCGGTTGAATATGCCGAGTATATAAACCATCCGATTCCGTACACTCGAATATCAGATTAATCCGAATATTTACATCACTGTAATGGTATATATGTGGAAGTGGTAAGATTTCGAAATCGGATGAATATGCCGAATATATAAATCATCCGATTCCGAATACTCGAATATCAGATTAATCCGAATATTTACATCACTAATCGGCTTACACTTACACTCGTTATGCCCGTAAAGGGAGTGGGAGTAGCCAGTAAAGTACCTAGAAGGACTCGGGTCAGTATTGTGTTGAAAAAAATTTGTACCATTTAAAATAAAAGTGTGAGAGAAAAACTCATAAAGCGTCTTAATGCCGGGTTAAAAACGTCCACCCCACTACTCAAGTAATTGTCGAATACATTTGTCATTGACGTTTGACGGAACATAATGTCTTTGCTAGGAGATCATAAAGTAATACACGCTCAGAGGTTAGAATTATCTGACATTTGATGTAAAACGAAATACAAATCTCCCCACTACTTTTAATCCTGCGCGAACTTACCCCTCCTCGCGCCAACTTAATTGGCGTTTGCTATAGTTGTTTTGCAAAACAAGAGAGTAGGTAAACAATCTCAAATGAACCTGTGTTTAATATGAAGTAATCGTTTATATGCAACTATATAAAATAGTAATTTGCCTCATTTTTCAATTATTTTATATATTTTGAATTTATTGAGATTATAAGTTATAAGTGAGAAGAATCAACATTTATGATTATGATAACGCCTAACCAACGTATTGTTCGCGGGACTACGCGTACAGTTCATTTCAATGAAATCGAGTACACCTTAAAAATCAATATACCCATTTTTTAGATTAAGTCATGTAAATTTGAATTTGGTGAAGTCTAAATGTCTAATTCTTCAAAGAATCATTATTATTACTTACAAAATACTTATTCAAAATATTAGTTAGGTACTTATCAAATTAGTTTTTTATTTTAAATATACAATGAATAATAAAGAAATAAACACTTTATAATATGAAAAACAATATTTTGTTACGCCACCATTTTCTTCAAAAATTTTGTGTAACCTTCGGGGCATCGAAGAAATGACATTCTGCCACAGATTTCCATCTTGAGTTAACTCCTCCCAACCATCTTCTATTGCGGTTCATTTTGATTTTGGGGCTTTTTTTTCTCTTATATATTTTCTTGACAAGTAAGCCCCAAATGTTTTCTAGTGGGCTCAAAATCGGCACTGTTTTTTGACCAGGGCAACAATTCTACATTATTGTTCGCACACCACTGTCTCACAACATCTGCCGGATGCACGGGACTTGTTGCAATCTTGTTGCAAGATAAAATTATTCCCGTGTAACTGCGATACTCCGGGCAGTCTAACATTCTCCAGGATATTCAAATATTCATGGGCGTTAAAACGGCCTTCAATGCGCCATGCTGTACCTGCGCCCTGTGTACAAATCCAGGCCCATACGTTGACGGTAAATCGTCCTGAATTTTAACGGGATTAAAATATCTTTCCTGAAATCGTGAATTTATTGGACGATAGACTCTTATGAGGCAATTTAAAATTTTTGGGTAAGAAAAAGAACATTTTCTCAAAAATTTGGTAGACGATATAAACTGACCGGCAAAAAAAACCGCCCACCTTAAATTTTTAGCACAATGAAGCTCCAATCATTTTATCAGTTTCTATTGAAATTGAATCCAAGAACTAACATTGTATGTGCAACATATGCAAATTTTCTTTAAGTAATAAGGCAGGTAAGGCAGTAATAAGTAAATTTAATTTTAGAAAATAACAGTTTAAACGAAATTTTCTCTTAACTTCTAAAAATAAAATTGGTGTTGTTAATTCTAATCCAGAACCTCATCAATAGCGTGTATGTCCTCCACGACTATCAATTACATCGCGTAATCGTCGCGGCATTGAATTAATTAAATTTCTTATGTATTCTTGTGGAATTGCTTCAAATTCTTCTTGAAGCGCAAATCTCAGCTCTTGCAAAGTATGTGGTACGACTGCGCGTCGGCGAATACGCCTCTGTAGTTGATCCCAAAGATGCTCAATAGGATTGAGATCTGGGCTACATGCAGGCCAGTTGAATGTGCGAATGCCGACCTCGTTTAAATACTCGGTTACGATTCGTGCAATATGAGGCCTTGCGTTATCATATTAAAATGAAGCCTTCTCCAATAAAATGGGAAAATGGAACTACAGCCTCTTCAAGAACTTCTTCCACATATCTATGCGCATTTAAAGCACCATTTTCTATGAATATAAGGTCGGTACGTGATTCTGTAGAAATACCAGCCCATACCATAACAGAACCTCCCCGGAAAGGCACCCGTTCCGAAATGGTACAGTTTGCATAGCGTTCGTTCTGTCTTCTCCACACTCTTTCTCTGCCATCTGGAGATCGTAAACAGAAGCGCGACTCATCTGTGAACAGAACTTCACTCCATTGTTGAACATTCCAATTCGCATGCAAAAGCACGAACTGAAGGCGCGCTCTTCGATGCCTGAGTAACAACTGCGTTCCAGTTGCCGGTCTCCGTGAATTCAGGCCACTCTCTCTAAGTCTTCGTCTTACCGTTCTTTCACTTATATCAACTCCTCTTACAGCTAGCAAACGATGTTGAAGTTGAACCGCAGTTGACCTACGGTCCCTTAGCGTGTTGAGGACAATAAAGCGATCATCAACTCTAGTTGTTGCTCTTCTTCTTCCGGAACCTACTCGTCTAACAAATGTGCCAGTCTCTAAACATCTATTCCAGGCATCCCGAACGGTAGTGCGTAGTATTCCCAAATATTGGGACACACAACGTTGACTACGTCCATCTTCAATTAATGCAACAATTTGAGAAACGTCTACCACCGTAAACGGCATTGCTATTGTTACAAAACTTGTGTATTAACTGTCAAATTTGACATTGATTTTAGATAGTAACGAACTAAGCCTACCTGCAATTTTTCATTTTAAGGATATGTCCTAAAAATGTTGTGCATTATTAAAATCAGTTAATATTGTCTAGTTGGGAATTTCATTACCAAAAAATAAAATCCATCGCGTTTTATAATGAAATAAATAATATGAAGCATTTATTAATGAAATATAATCGGATAAACTAAGCAAGTGTAAACAGAAAACATATTAGACGGGTGGGCGGTTTTTTTTGCCGGTCAGTTTATATAATTTAAACAAAATAGGATACGAGCCTGCTTTTGCTCTTCTGTCAAAAATGGTTTTCTAGTACTAGCCGAGTTTTTTAATTCGTAATTTTTAATTGTTCGGTATATGGCCGATGATGAGCCAGGTAAATTTGTTAAAAAAGCGGCTTGCCTCGCTAATTCAAATGGTTGAAAAGCGCTTCGTCTTTTTCGGCAGTGAATATTTTCGAACGCCCCGATCCTTCCTTTCTAGTGATTGCTCCTTCTTGATCCCATTTTTTTCCCAGCACTCGGCACAGTGCTTTTGGCAATATTATAATGCCGAACTATTGTTCGAATCGACCAACCGTCTTCTAATTTAGAGAGAATTAAAACTTTATCATTTTCATGACTGGAAAATAAAAATATTTCTTTTTTCCAAAAACATCGAAGGTCTTTGTCATCGATACAATTAATGTGGATTAAATTGAGACTACTTGAGGTGGTCACAGACCTTATTCCACTGCGGCCTTTTAGGCTACATTGTGGTCCTAATCTCTTGTACATTTTCTTAACCTATTCCTTTAATTAGACTCAGTTTCGAAAGAAAAACCTCTTCATTTGTTTGCCTTGCGTTACCTGGCTCCTTGGTATATATCTGGTGAAGTTGGCCTTAACTACAGCTATTTTAGTTGTACGTAGTCTTAACCCTGTTTCAACAATTTTTGAATTACAGCTTTGTAGATTCAAGATAGTTAAGTCGGGTTTTTTAGTCGGACATCAGACCCATTTTATCTGTGGTGTAGACTCTAACAGTCTTACATAGTTACTTCGGCAGATGACCCTGGTTCATTCTTGCGCTCTTAGCCCGACTTACCCACCGAAGCTTCTACATTCTTTACTTTTATTCTTTTAGTTAGGTCTAACAGCTTCCCGAGAAAATCTTCCTTGACGCCTGGGTTTACTTTTGGGTTGTCTAGCTCCTTTGCGTATGCCTCGCCTTTCAGCCTGTATGTAGTCTTGGCTTTGTTTCACCAGCTTTCACACTTTAGCTATGAACATTTGATATAGCTTAGTTGATTGTATCTTCTCGTCGGATATCAGACCTACTTCCTCTACACTCTACGGTATAAAACGTGTAAATGTTTTGTAACATCTTGAATGCTATAGTCAATATCAGCAAAGTATGATAATTAAAGTGCCTATTTGACCACTTCAAATCCGTTGTTACAGATGAAGTATTAGGGGAATTGTGCCTGAGATAGCATTTTTTTTATACATAATATTTATTGTGTCAGTTTTAAATATTTGGACATAGATACATTACTAACATTACTATTACAATAAGTAGTTAGCAAAATTCTATTTAATTGAAAAAAATATATTTTTTATGAATAATTAAAAATTAGATAGTATGCCGTCACACCTGAACTATTCAGGGTGAGATTGCATACCATGTCTATGCACTTGTGTATTAGGTATCTAAAACCAGGGTGTTATTGAAGATTTATGTAATTTATTTGTCAAAAGAAAACATTTAGTAGAACTTAAGTTACGTTCTTACAATAATTAACATTTGAAAAGCACACTTCATAAATAAACGTTTTTGCATTTCTTGGAAGTCCGGCACATACACAGTGCGCCCATTTTTGATAAGACTGACATATCAACCACCATTCGTTACGCTTCGAGTGCGAAAAGAGCTCGTCGCAATAAATACATACGGCGTCATCTTCATCATCATCATCAGCTTCTGCAGCAAATTCCCTCTCCTCTTGGTTAATGTTTCGTCTTCATCTAGGTTTAAAACTTTCTTGATCTTGCGAGCAGACTTTCTTCGATGTTCCTCTTCTTTCTGTGTTTTTTTAAGGCCTCTATTTCGGGAGTGCTGTTATGTACCCAAATTTTTCCTGTATTTCAAGAACGCTTTTTACGGTTTAAGGATGTTGCTTTTGGAAGTGGAGATATACCTATCTGTTATGGCAACAAAACAGCTAGAAGATAAAGACTTTTGAAAAGATGTCGAAACATGTGTATTTTCCAAAAATATATCATTTTGTGTAGCTTCAGCTAGCAAAGACGGAGGTTCCTTATCACCAGAATTAGTTTCAAGGGGTCCTACATTTGCTTGTAGATCTGTTACTTCCGCTGGATTAAACATCCATTCCTATTGTGGAAAAGCCCTTGTCAGCATTCGAAAGTGTTACTGCCTTCTGGTACGCATTTTTGAAAAGTTCAGCCACTTGATAGTGCGTTACTGTTCTTCCTGGATGGGTTTGTAGCCATAAATTTAATTCTTGATTGTAATAGGTGGTTAGTGGTCCAAGCAAAGCCACGTCCAGAAACTAGGTACAGTGGGGCGGAAAACAAAAAAGAATAATTCCATTGGCTTTAACAAACTCTTGGGTCTCAAGACTTTTATTGCTTATATGTCCATCCAACATTAACAGGACCTTATCTTGTTTTGTTGGTTTAATGTACTTTACAAAGTGTTTTAACCATTTAACTAATATGTGCTTGTCCATCCAGCCATGTTCCTGAGTAAATGCAACTATACGAGCGAAAGCGTTGTCCATTATTTCTTCATATTTTTTCTAGGATAAATGAATGCTGCTGACACATAGACTCCTGCAGCACTGAAACTGCAAAATAATGTAAGCTGCTGCCTACTCTGCGCTTATCAGAACACCGACTTGTTTTTTTTACCTCTTAGATATAGTAGAGAGACCACTTTCATCCATATTAAATATTTTTGTACAGTCAAACTTTATATCTTCCGTAGCTCGAACTAGCAACTCAAAGTACTTTTTAATTTGGGACTTGTTAAAAGCACGGACCCTTGTGGCCGATAAGGCGCAATGGGGGATTCCGGGTTAGAAAACCCTTTAACCAATCTCACCCAGCTTCTTTTTTCTGTTGAATGTGTGGAGAATTTAATTTTTTTCAGTCCATTGGTAGGCTAGCTTACGAAGCTCAATTGTTATCATTCCAAAAAATCTATTTTCTAATTTTTTTACGTGCTCCGCCAACTTTTGTTCCTACTCGATTGAAAAAGTGGTTTTCTTGGTACCCATATAACCTTTCGTAAAACCAGCGGTAAATCGGTTACCACTCTTCTTAGTATTCCAAAAGGCACCTTAAAAGTTGTTGAAGGGCGCAGCCAAGTCATTTGTTTATCTTGAATAACCTTTATGCTGCCTTCGTAGCCTCCTCACTCCAGCCTAGTAGTGCGCTACCATCTTTATTAAACTACAACAATTAATAAATACATTAGAACAAATACCTACCTACGAGTATAAAATGTATATGTTACGTTTTATACACGTGGTACGTGGATGACAGATGTTCAGGGTGAGACGGCATTCTATGCCGTCTAGGGCTAGAGCAGTGTATGCCAAGTCGCTCGAATAGTGTACCATATAAAAATAATTTTATTGTTGAATCTTACGCGTCCTAAAAACTTATAGGTTAGGGATCCATAAAACGTAATAATTTGTTATAAGGGTCATATCTACAGCAATAAATTAACGAATACAACTAATATAAACTACTAATAAAAACTTGCTCACCTGTTTATTCGCGAAAAGTCTGTCGCTCGTAAGATACGCCACTAAAACACACCGACGCAACTGCTTATTCGCTGCCAACTGCTATAAACGTACACTGCGTTTTTAGCGCAAAATATAATTTTTTATAAGAGAAACATCTCGGGCGGTATGCCATCTCAGGCACAATTCCCCTACTCAAGAGTTATCCTATTAAAACAAAATCCTTCTTCTCAATAGGTATTGCCATTTCTGTGTTTCAACATCTTAAAATTTGACAATTACTTGCGCATAATATAAATTGGTTGCGGTCGTAACTGTCTTTTGAAAGTTGGAAAACATAAAAATTACTTTTTGGAAATTCTAAAAAAAGTCTCCGAACTAACACTCTTCTTTGCTTTGACCTTTTATGCAGAATAGTGACGAATACTCCATCCTAATAAATATGTAAGTATGTTGGTCTTAGGTCGGGACTATGCGCAGGATGATTTGATATTTTGCTGCTCTAAAAACTCAATGGTCTTTTGATGTGTACGCGAACACATTGTCATGATGCAGGATGATTCGCCGTTGTGGGTTGGTTTCTCGGGACACGGCGATTATTTCTGGCAGACACACGGTTGTATACCATTCCGCATTAACCGTTCTTCGATTTTGCAAAGGAATTATGGCTACATGACATTATTTTTAAGCAAACGTTGCGACCATCTTTTTGGACACACTTCGCGAACGGATAACTTTTGTCGGATTCTCTTCATTTTGGAAACACCCAAACAACGGGCAAAGTTTTTCGGCACCAATTACCGCTAGCCGACTTTGCTCTTCGGTTAAAAGCCGCGGAAAACTAATTTTCTCACATCTTTCTTCTGGATGACTGCTGTTCTTGGCGGACCTGCCCTTGAATCATAGCTGATACTGGTGCGTCCACGTTGGAATTCACAGTACCAACTCAGCAAGATATTGTTGAGTTAATTTTCTCCAAATCTTGTAAAAAAATATTGTGCGAAAATTTTCTCGATTCAATTCCATTTTTCGGCTAACTTCTAAAGTTTAAAAATTCACTATGACTAAATTACTTGCCGTATCTTGATGAAACTTTAGATTTAAGTTAAACAAAGATTGAGGTTCATTGTGACACCCAACTTTTATTACTAGGGCCCTCTATGAAGCTATGTGCAACACTAAAAAGACATCCCTCGTACATGTATAGAAATAAATTATATATTGTTAACGATACAGATATTGAATGCTGATGACATTTCCATTACTATTTTTTTTTTTTTCTCTACTCTGTTCTATTCTGTACTGCTTTCTTCCAGTCTTAAACTCACACACAGTTTCCTTGGCTCACTGTTTTTTTTTTCCGTGCTCTGTAATTATTCCTTACAGTCTTTACTGCACCATAATGCTGACGTGGAGTAGCTCTCTTAACCTACGTGTTTTTATTTTTTTATTATATTTCTACGTTTTTCTACGTCCATATTAACTCTCTTAGTCTCCATGCGTTTTAAAGCTCTTGATATCTTTTTTCTTGTCATTTTGTTTAAAACTATAATTTCCTTATTTTCTTTTGTAGTGAGCCTTATTAATTTTCTTGCTATTGCTTGTTACAACTCAACAAAGAGTATTTTGTTGGGTCTGCTTTAACTGTTTTCTATAATTTTTTTATATGCTTGTAACTATATACTTTGGTTTTGGTCACTTTCTGTAAGTAGCCTTAGTATTGGTACATACGTCTTATTTTCAATAACAGCTTTAGGACATGATTGCAACTGTTAATTTAAATAGATTTCTAAATCACTTGTAACGTTTCAGATAGTGATGTACTGTGATTTGGCTATCAAAGCTGGCTGTTTTTGTATTTATCCAGAAATTGTATGTTTATGAGAGTTTATGTGAGTTTAAATCTAACGAACAAGTATGCTCTTTAATCTACTTTTTGGTTGTGCTTAAAGTTTGTCCCATGTATGTCTCAAATAATTAACATAATTGTAAATAACCATATTTCATTGTTTCCAAAGTTTATTGACGATATTGGACATCAAAATATTTTAAAATTGGACCACAGAATTTTTACGTTATAATACCACTATTTTCGATCGGCTAAGTTGTGAATTCACTTTAATTTTTTTTCTATACACTGCTGTATTTGCGAAAAGTTAAAATTGTATTTTATTCGAGTGACAAATCTGTTCTTCAAAGTAAATTTTATAATCTCCTTACAATTTTCTTCGACTTTACATTTATTACTTGAACATAATATGTTATAATTTTAATCTTAATTACTTTCTGCAGAAAAAGCAATAATTAGTAGTTTCTCTTTCAAATGAAATCTTAGTGAACCATAACCGCTCGCCATGTAAACTGGAGCGTTGAATGCATGTTCTCTGAACATGCATTCTTAATTGACACAATATATTTTCATATATTCCGGACATTGCAATTTTAACTCGCAAATTAATGTATAATCTAATATACAAAATATACACTTGTATAGGAAATATATATTTTTTTTTATAATTAGAAGCATTAGGGCACTACCGCCCCTATTGTGATCTCTATCAAATGGTTACTATACCATATATATACTTTCTCAGGAAGTTCTGCATGTATACTGCTTTATATCAAATTGCAATTTTAACCATTTACTACATCTTACACTAATTTGAATCTAAGATTTGAATATTATTTACTGTTTGTTGTTTGTGTTATAATTTCTAAAAATGCTAGTGTCTTGGACTAGAGCGAAATCTGATATACATCTCACATAAAAATGTTTCATTTAATATTTTAATCAAAAATAGAAAATTGTTTGTCATAGTGGTTGTGACACTTGTGTTATATGTATACCTACATATATTCACTTATACTTATATATATAATATTATATGAAAAAATTCTGCATACATTATATTTTCACATAACACTTTTAGTACCAGGAAAGCTTGGATGGCAGATATTAGAAAACGAAAGACACCAATTATAGGATATAACACCAAAAAAATACAAAGAGAAAAGAAGTTTGCTTTTAGGAAAACCGTTTCAAATATTAAACGTTTTTGATATGAAATATATCCCTCTATCTGTCATCCATATTCATTTACATAAGTCGAAGGAAGTGATGGTTAAACATTCAATTATATGTAGAAGATAGCCTAATAAAAATGAGTATATTTTGAAGTGTTGCGAGCTTGTATTTTCGAAAATATAGGTTAAGAGTGTTTCCAATGTTGTTCATAAATGTAAACAAATATATATTTAAAAAAAATTATTTTCCAATAAAATAATACACTATAATGATACTATTGAAAATGTACTGTACCTAAATAAATAGAAAAGAAATACTTAAGCTACACATCTAAATAATTTATACGTTACTAAAATGAATTATTACTTCTTTAACTATTCAATATTATTAGTATTCAAAGAATATATATGAAATTATTATGAACATTTGTTTTATGTATGGAAATATTATTTTTTACCTGTCTAGCATGGATGACTAATCAAAAAATAATAGTAATAAATGTTTTTGATTATATCGTCACCCCGGAAGAAAAGTGACATAACTCAAAAATCAAGGTTTTGTAGAAATATCGATTTAAAATATTGTGTATTTTAAGAGTATCACTGAGCAAGTTGTATGAACATATAACTATTTTTGTTTTAACATGGGGAATTTAATAAGTAAGCTTACTAGTTTAAAAAGGTAGTGCTTGAAATATCTGTCCTTTTTGGCAATTTTTTTAACAAATGTATCACTTTTCTTGAAAATAAAAACTCAAATATTTTGATATAATACTGTTTAATAAGGTAAGAAAACAGAAACAAACTGCTATTTTATTGAACTAAAACAGAGCAAAACAGCGCTACAGGCTATTGTAAAGGGGAAAATAGGACATTGGTATGACCTTCTTTTTAAAAAGTGGGAGTAGAGAATTCTTCTTTTTTTCTGAAAGGCCTACTCTCTTTTTGTAAGCTTTTTTAAAACGATCGGATCTAATGTGTTTGCAGAATTTCTCGTTTCTTTTTTTTTTCATGACATAAGTTCTTGAAACTCATTTTGTTCATAGCTGGTTTTGTAGAAAACTTTTCCAACGTTTTCCTTATCTACTTTTAAAACCTTAACCTCTGTAATTTTAAACTGTTCACCCTTTTCATTTTTGAGTACACTATTCCATCCAATGTCGGCTGCCAAAGATTTTAAATCAAAAATGTCATCGTAGCTGAGTTCAGTGACTTTATAAGGGGTACCGGTTTTTTTAGCACATCTTATAAGCGAAATATACTGCTCCGCTGTATAAATCGGCCCAGATTTCTTGGCTCTTCTAATCTGTCGTTCAATTACAGAGTGGGCATTGTCACCTTCGTTTTGACTATGGCCCGTTTCTAAAAATGTGTGTGTTATACTTCGGATATCAATGTATTTTGATAGTCCATACATGTACATTGCCATCATAAATTTGTTTTTCTGCTGGCCAGCACAGTTGTCTGAAAAAAATATAACATCTGCCTTCGTGGAAATTTCGCTGTTGACACTTAATCCTAATTCTATATTATCAAGGTAGCGCATTATACACGATCCAATCTCATTTGATCCTCGTTGAGCTTCAGCTTCATTCCATACAAAACACTGAACTTCATTTGTTTTTAAGTCAAATACAGTGAGATTAAAAACACTCAACTTCGAAACATAATAAAACGATGAAGCTTGACCTGATGGACAGGGGAGCACAGCCTGTAGATCAAACACTGCCACAAATGTATTCTCTGTAGTCTTGTCATGTTCATTTTCCCTCCGGGCCAGTTTTGCCTCATTAAGGTGGCTTTGATACTTGGCTTCTAAATCGGGTTTTTCTTCATGATTTGAATTTGAGTATCCAATGCATACTTCACATTGATCCTTCTTCGGTATGAAGAAGGTAATGTTAAATTCTTGATTAAAAATTCTGGAATACATCATGTAATTTGCAGCTGGCTCATTAGCATCTTTACACTCTTGTTCATAATCTCTGTGAATATCGGCTAGAGATTTGCCACCTTCTATGTATTCTCTTGATGATCCAGCACGGCAATAATGGCTCGGTACTCGAGGGATTGAACTTATGTGTGCCCTTACACCATCTTTAATTTTTTCATCAATTTTGAAATGTTTTCCATGTTTGCCTCTAAAGTCAGAAGATTAATATTTCCGGCAAATTGTGATCGTTTCTGTAGAATCGTTCTTATTGGTCTATCATTAATAGATAAAGTGGCCTTAAAAAATGTTTTACAAACTTGAATTTTCTGAAGATTGATTATAAAGTAGAAGGCATTGTTATTAATACGATTGCGAGTTCTGTTCTCCCTAATATATCTGTACTTCGGCTGAATCTCCGATATGTTCGAGAGCAAGTAATCGCGTTGCCTTTGTAGATCGCCTAAAGCCCAATACTCTTTAAATATCACACTTCGCTGTTCTTCTGTAATTTTTTTAGGACATTTTAATCTGCATTTATTAGAGCAAGGCGGTAATAGTTCTCTTTTTTCAAACACTTTTTTGGACAAAGATGAAGATGTATAAGATTCACCACAATTTCTGGCACGTTTTGCTAAGTTTTTCCGACTTTCCTCTGGTTTTGGTGCACGTTTTTTTCCTTGTTTCCTATTAACGCATGGATCGCTTACTTTTCTTTTATTCGTTCGGCCGTCCGTGTTTTTAGCGAGACTTTTGGACTTTACGGTAGTTACTTCTTTACCAAAGCTCGAGAAACTATCTGAGATATAGTTGGGATCGGCCACGCTATCATCGGAATCATCAGTAAAAGATTTAGAGGTATGAGATGACCCAGATGACGAGAATGAACTGGACGAGCTTGATGAACTACTTAGCATCTCATTATTGGACTTGGTGTTTTGTTGGTTTTCGTTATTTTCACAAGCTGTAAACAAAGTAACAATAACTCGTTTGTTGTTAACAAAAAGTTTAAAATACATTACCTAGCGAAGCTTCGCTGCTACCTGTACCATGTTCATTTTCTATAGGCTTTTCAGTAGCTGGTTGTAGGTCTTTTGCTGGAATTAACGATTCCTGGTTTGCTATGTTTGACGATTCTTTCTTATTTTCCATAACAGCATTAGAAGTCATCCTGGGTTTGCTCACTGTTTTGGGTCTGATCCGATACACAGTTTTTTGCTAGTTTTAAAATCATCGCTGTTCTACCTGACATCCTGTCGACCTAACAAGCAAAATTAAAAATGGTATTAAAACATAAATTATAATTTTAGTGACTTATTTAACTAAAAAGCTAATACTAAATTCAAAAACATTTCACGATATTTTAAAATAAACTCTGGCATAACTAGAAAAAAAAATAAATAGTGAATAAATTATCCAATACTAAATCACGAAAAATGATATAACTACACAATACATATTAATATTATGCACCTGCTTTTCTACTCACCTTTACGGGAAAATTGTCACAACACCAAAAATGTCACTTCGCGTGAAAAATGACAACACGAAAAAAGTCACTTTTGCAGTTAAGTCGTTTTAGTTCTTAAAATTTCACATGGATCGGTTCAGTTGACACGAGAAAAGCGTCACAATACACAAAGTGTCACTTTTGTTGCAAAACCAGTAACAATAATGGAGACACTTTTAGAGTTACGTCGTTTATCTCGTAAAACTTGCGTTTGCCTCGGCCCAGAGTCACGTCTCAACTTAAGTTATGACAGTATTCATGTCTGACAACAGCGAATTAGCGGCGGGGGAAAAACGACACATCTGCCCACTGGTGGCAGAATTAAGGTATTTCAATTTTGACACTTTTCTAGAGAAATTTTTATTCTATTTTGAGGCGTTTTATGCATAAAAGTCAAAAACCCATTTTTTTGAGCTTGTCACTTTTCTTCCGGAGTGACGATATGCTATTTAATATGATTTTGCTTTTTTATATATCGCAATAAAGGTTGTAAGTGCTTGAGTTAACGGGTTAATTTGGTTCAGATAATATTACCCATTTTTATAAATATTTTTAATGTATTTTGTTGTGCAAATTTCAATCAAAATTTGAAATTAAACCATTATTAAATATAACAACTGTAGGTGTCAGTAATAGCCTGTAAAGCATAATTTATTTTGAGGACACTAAATATATAAAATAATTACAAAGAAAAATGCCGTTACCAACGGTGAAATGTACATGTCTCCAAATTTCCATATACCGTTCATAAAATATTTCTTTTCAGTCCAAGGCTAAATTTAAGGCATAAGAATACCTTAAAATGACTAACGTGTATAGTATTACAGCGAGTATTTATGTGTGTTAAAAAGAGATAAAGTACAATTTGCCGTTCGCACTTTGAGCAATACGAATTGCAAATAAATACTCTATCAACTGTCCATGATATCATATCTATGAAATATATTTTGTTTCGAAAAGTAGTTACAGCTCATCAGCAGAGTTGCGATATTTCGCTTGTACAACAAAATCGGACTAGGCGTCTCGTGTACGGCTTCGGATTGATCCAAACATGCGAACTAAAAAATATAATACACAACAGCTACTTATGCGCTTTATAAATAGAGATTATATGTATATAATAATTACGGGAGAATGAAAGCATATTTAAATAAATGCCGTAGATCAAATTATATGCACGTTCGCGTAGCGGTGGGCACGTTCGACTCTGTTGTACGGACAAGAGTCGCAACTCTAGTCATCAGTCAATAGATCATCACTATTCGTCCGTACAATAGAATCGGACTAGGCGTCTCGTTTACGGCTTCTGTCTAATTCAAAACTGCGAAATAAAAAATATAATGTTAAATAGCTACTTATGCGTTATACAGGCTGTCCTTGAAATAGAGAATAAAGACAACTTACGAAAAATGGAAAGATGTAATTATATAGAATATAAATCCAAAATATTTTCCCAAAATTCCCTCATAGGCGCGAAAAAAAATTACAAAGATATTTCAAAAAGATTTGTGACGCCACTGTGCGATTATAAAAAGTATATCGTCTCTGATACCTTTTGTAATCGCACAGTGGCGTAACAATTTTTTTTACATAATTAAACAGCATATTTAAACAAATGCCGTAGATTAAGTTATATGCACATTTTGATTTTGTACAGTCGTATTGTAAATCAGGAAATTCCCCAAAGAACTTGTTTACTTGATCACTTAGTGGTCGTTTTCTGTTTCTACGTACACCCGACATCAATATGCACTTTGCGTCGTACAAATATCCACAGTGCACCATTAACAGTTGTCTGGCAAACTTCGGCAATCGAGGTAAATATTTGCTTCGCACGGTCACGTAACGGTGAGCGCGTTCGACTCTGTTGTACGGACAAGATGAGCAACTCTACTATTAGCCATTTAAAATTTTTTGCCGGTTTGAGAACTTGAATAAATTCTTGGATCAATTCTGTTTTATTATGTAAAATACCTAACATTCTATCGATTTTTCCTCTCTAGAACATAGGTAGAGGTTAATAGAATGCCATAGAATATTCTATATACGTATTTATACTTGTTAGTTTCCAAATTTATATTTAAAAAATTAGTAGAAATTAAGTTCTAATGGAATATGAAATAGCAAGAACAAATAGAAATAAAATCCAAGTGGGAAATTAAATCACGTTCGGTGTTCTCAGAACTATTTTGTGGGTAACAAATAAAACTTAATTCACACATTTAATACTATGTCAAACTAGTAGCAGTACTGGGTCAATTTACACAAGACAAGACCCTACGACAACCTCAATGATCCCTTAGAATTCCACATATGGCACTTTCCGTATCTCTCGCCGTCATATCGTATTGATACTATCAGAGCATACATAATATATAAGATATTACAAACGTTTATTTCTAGACATTTTAGAGCGTTACAGTTGATACAAAAGCTTCTATGTAGTTATTGTTTTGTATTAGTCGTTTTTTCAATTTATATTTTTAATAGTTACTAATATTTATACAATTAAATTATTGCAAGTAATATACCGTATGTCCCCGGATTGAGTTTACAAGAGGAAAAAAATTTTTATTTTTGATTTTACAAAAAAGTGCTAAAGGAATAAAAATTTTTGCTTAATTTCAAATGACCAAATCTGTAATTAGAATTACGAAACTGTCAAACCCCTATTTAGAATTACAAATTTTTATTTTTTATTTTCAATCACAACAATAAAAAAATAATTAGGCTAGAAACAATAATGTTTAAAACTATTCTATTAATTCGCCACCCCTTTCAGCACACAATTCGACTCTAAGCCGCAGTTCCTTGTAACTGTTGCGAATTTCTTCAAGCGTCAAGGATGCAACAGCATCTCTAATGCGATTTTTTAATACTTCCACATTGTTAGGCAAGTTGTCCATGTAGACTAGTTGCTTTAACCGTCCCCACAAATAAAAATCTAAAATAGTTAAGTCAGGGCTTCTTGGAGGCCACAAAACAGGACCATTCCAGCCAATCCAATTATTTTCGATTTAGCCAGGCAGCTACGATGTGCGAACGGTGGGCCGGACAACCATCCTGTTGAAAATACATCCTCTGCCGATAAGCAAGTGGGAGTTCACTTAAACCATCCCAGAAAAAATTGCTCAACATTTCCAAATAATTATGCTGATTTACATTAGCATCAAAAAAATATGGCCCTATTATTCCATGATAAGAAACAGCACACTACACGTTTACCTTAACAAAGTATTGACGTTTTGATGCAATTCTAAAGTGAGGATTAGTATCACTCCAATAACGAACATGTTGTGACGAAACGGTACCATTGCTAGAAAAAGTTGCTTCATCGGAAAATACAATGCTTTTGTGAAAATTTTGGTTCTCCATTATTTCATCTCCCATCCACATGCAAAAATAAAGACGCTTCTCATCATCTCCCGGTTCTAACGTATGATTAAAAATCGGTTTATAGGGGTATAATTTACGTTCCTTCAAAACTCTTTGAATATGGGATTTGCTCATATTCAGTTGAAGCGCCCGTCTCCGCAATGAAAGTTTAGGATTATCTTGCACCGAATCCAAAATTAAAACTGTAGTAGCATCGTCTTCATCACGTACTATTTTCTTTTTCTTTAAATTCAGAACAGATCCAGTTTCCAAAAATTTTTTCACCTACTTCCTTATACCCATACGGGAAACAGTTACTTCGGGAAATTTTGTATTAAATTCTTCAGCAATACGACGATAGCTCTTTTCCCCAATACCGTAACATTGTATTAAATATATTTTTTGTGATAACGTTAACATTTTCACCAAAACTTACAGAATTACAGTTTGAAGTTATTTTTGACAAATAAATTAGTGTATGACATTTTCAAGTCAAAGGCTTCTACCATTAAAAAATAATAGATGTACTGCGATGAAAAAAATTAAAAAAAATTTTTTTTAGAACATAGATAAGTGGTACTGAAATTCTAATTACAGATTTGGTCATTTGAAATTAAGCAAAAAATTTTATTCCTTTAGGACTTGTAAAATCAAAAATAAAATTTTTTTTCCTCTTGTAAACTCAATCCGGGGACATACGGTATAGTTTGATATGATATAAATGTATTTCAAATTAAAAAAAAACAATACTAATTATTACTAAAATTCCCCATGACAACATATAATTGATTACTTCAAATTTTTTATTTTTATTTCGATAAAATTAATATCAGAATAGTATACCTACTGGAAATTATGAAATGATTTTCATTCATAAGAATACGATAGATGAGGACGCATTAAGTGCAGCTTCAAAGAGATGATTAACACACAGATTAACAAAATTTATGTTTCTAAATCTGTACTCGAGTACTTACTATATAGTTGATATTTTTAATATATTTCATAAGTTCATAGTTCATTCTTTAGATTATATTAAAATTACTATTATTTTTTAATGTAAAATATTTAATTTGTTCCTTTTTTTAAGGTTAATATATTTCATTTTCTCTTTGTCATTATAAAAATATAATCTTTTAGAATACATGATATATGATTTTGGAGCAAGCATGCTAGGCATCAATATAGATATATATATTTTCAATTATGTTGATCAATTTGCATTTGTTCAAAGGTTTTGTTCATATTGTATAAAATGTAACAATAAGATTAAGAAAGCATTTACACATTTTATTGCTACTGACAGAAATAAACAACGCATTCGTATGTAAAATGGTAGTAAATATAATCTCGATATACAAACAGCATTCGCGAAATGAACCATCTTGGATTATTAGTCTTAGTTTTATGTTTAGCGAGCAGAGGTTTCAAATATAAAAGAGGGATACGTTTTTCCTTTGGTAATCCATTTTCTTTTTTCGTTTTTTTTATTATATATACTTGTATTATATTTAGATCTTGTAGAATATTCTTCCTTCGGTTAATATAAGTACAATATATTTAGTCTCTGTAAATACTAAGACAGTTATTTAAGGTAAAAAAAAATGGGAAAACGTTTCTCTCCAATAATGTTATTTTTTAATGTACTGAAATATTTTGTGATAAATATGTATATTTTATTTAAGGGTTTGGGGATTATCGATATCTCTAATAAACTAATTTTTAATTAAAATTGGCTTTTATTTTCTTTCCTTTTTTTTTGTGAAAGGCACTGATTATTATTATTATTATATTGAGTGCCTTAAATAAAATATTGCTATTGCGCAGGTACTAAACTCTATATTAATATAAATTAAAAAATAGAATGAGAGAAAAATCAATTTCTCAAGTTGATTTTGTAACCATTTATTAAATATTTTAAATGTATTACATTTAAACTTGAGATCAATTCTTGGCTCTCTAGCATCAGAAAAATTATTTGTCACGCGTTCATTTTGCGTATTTTATCTTCTACATTGAAAGAAAGAGTCTAGTTAGCATTGCCATTGCAGACTATTTTTCTTGACCTATGATATTTCGAATGTTTTACATTTTTTAATTTATTTTATTTATTAGTTAATATTTCGTAAGATAAATAAAGGACAGTGAGTTAGTTTCTTTTTTCATTGTTTTAACTGTACCTATGGATAAGGGCCGACGAAACTGTCGATATAGTAGGCCATTGTATGGTAAATGTGGTAGCTGGTGTACTACGTACTAGTGAACTACCTTCAACTATTCCATATAACGCATATGTAATAGCAACAAAGGTTATAAAGACAGTTGATGCGAAAACAGTAGCTAAAACCATTTACGAGAATATGCACCAAATAACAGGTGTTCATTTGAAAAATCAATCTAGGTTACTTTGAAATTTTGATAGAATAAGACGCAAATATATTAGTATGTGTTTGTTGTTCCGTAAACGTAAATCCAAATGACATTTGATAATGTCAATCACAAATATCAGTGCATAAAATAATCGTGCGTCGATTCTGGTTTAAATAAATTGCTTCTCAGTTTTAAAATGGCTTTCACTTTTGAACATAATTTTTTTTAGTCCAGGCTTATTTTCGAAGTGGTAATAAAATTTATGGTTTATGTGTTTATTCAGTTCAAGATTGCATGGTAGAATTTCAAGTTGAGTTTCCACATTTTGTAATAGATTATAGACAATTTAAGAATACTTTGGATAGAACTTTAAAACTTGTTTCTGAAACTGGTAGTCTCTTAAGAAAATCAGGCAGCGGAGCAGTTAAGAAACGTAGACCTCAAGTTGTCAATCGTGTTGGAGAATTAATGGAAAATGAACCACAAACATCTGTTCGACATTTAAGTCAACAAATAAACCTTTCTGTTGGTACAACTCACAAGTTATTAAAAAAAGATATGCAACTTTATCCATACCGTGTCACAGCAGTACAAGAATTGTTAGAAATTGATAACCCACGTAGACTACAGTTTTGTAATTGGTTGGGAACTTCAACTGCAGAATCTTTGGATTATTTTTGATGAGCGTATAATTAGTCGAAATACTGAAATTGCTTGGCCTGCACGTTCATGCGATTTAACACCTTGCGACTTCTTTTTGTGGCCTTATCTAAAAAATAACATATTTCGAACACCTATATTGAATTTAAATGATATGCTACAGAGAATCGAACAGAAATGCATGGAAATTAATAGCAATCCAGTAATGTTGCAGAATATCATCAGAAATTTTGAGCGGAGGATTTTAAAGTGCATTGATCTTGAAGGACAACCTTTTCAACATTTGCTAGTTTTCCATAAATACCCATTTGTTAGTTTTCCATAAATACCTATTATTTGTTACTTATTTGTATGTATTAAACTGTCAAAATATACGACTTCGTAGTAGAGATGGTTGCTCTGAACCGAACCTGTTCTTTTGAACCTAGTTCGCGTGCCGGAGCAGGTGCACCTAGTTCGCATTTTCCAAAAGAGTAGATCCGATTGAAACGATTCCGAGTCGTACAATTCTGATTCCGATCGTTCAAGTCGGAGCGTCCGAGAGTTGATCTCGCAGTTGCACCTACATATTCGCATTGTATTATGTAAAAGATAGGTCCGCCTGGAACGAGTCCGACTAAGCGAAGCGAAATATGAGAAATAAACGACGCAACTACTGCTATATGTATAAATAAATACAACTGGCAATTGTAGTTGCTGCGATTCCGAATAATTGTATATAGCAATTATGCAACCAAATATATTTATTTTTTAATAATTAGTATGATTTCTAGTCATAAGAAAAACTAAATTTTTAGCTACACACAAAAATACAAATAAACCAAGTGATGTGTTTATTTTAATACATCATACATTTATAGTCTTCACTTTTTTTAACAGTAACATTATGTCTCTCGACTAGACATTATATTTTTTGTATAAGAAATAGGCGATAATACTATATTTATGGTATTATTTTTGTGATTATTTTTTTGTGTGTATCGTATGCACTTTAATTAAAAAAAAAATTATAAATTGCAATCTGACACCTCATTTAAAATCTAATAAGTTAACTGCTATTTGTATATCCAAGCTGTGTGCCTAAGTAAACATAAAGATTACCCTGACTGATCGGACGCAAAATATGACTCATAGTTTGCCGCACCTAGTTCGGAACTGGGATCCGGGTAGGTGCACCTACTCCGCTCAAGGAGTAGGTTATATCATCTCTACTTCGTAGGTTAAGTAGTAAATTTTAATTTACGACATACTTCAAAATGTTCTCAGTAAATCACATGCTACTAGATTGACTTTTCAAATGAACACTAGTTACTTCATTCGGACGACAGGTACAAAGAAAAAATACTATTTGTCAGTGATAGTGCTGCATATATGTTAAAAACAGGCAGACTATTAAAGGAAACATATCCTAATATGCTGCATATTACTTGTGTAGCACATGCTCTCAACAGAATCTGTGAATATATCAGACACACTTTGCCGGAAGTGGATAGACTTAAAAAAATTTCAGAAAAGCACCATTGAGAGTAGCTCTTTACAGAAAAACTTCCATCTTTGTCACTGCCTCTCTCTCCAATAATAACTAGATGGGGAACATGATTGGAAACTACTATAGTCTATTTTTAAACTAAGAGGAGTAAATGGAAAAGCCACATTTACACTGTAAAAGTTACCAAATCAATGACATTCTGAATGTTTTTTTAAATTTTCGTATTTTATTAGTTTTTCTTTATTCATTGAGCTCAAAGGCAACATTTAATTTAGCGTTATTTCCCGCTTAATTTTGAATATAAACTCTACATCAATAAAGTCACAACGTAATTAAACATTTATTAAAAATTATTTACATTAAACACAAAAATAACATAAATAAAGGATTTAAAGAAATCAAAGGCTCCGTTAACTACTTGTTACTTGCAAAAATTAAACAAAATAATCTATTCTAAATCTGAACTGTCTGAGAAAGTATCACTGTCACTATCAGCACCAATAGAAATAATAAACGGTTCGATTAGATCATCTACGATGCCATCTAGTGTGGCCATTTTTATTTCTTCCTTAATTATATGCTCAACACAACTTTTCCAATTAACATTTTGAACATTTTCGATAGCTTGCAATAACAGCCCCCTTACTTCTGTCAATTTAAATGTGATGTTCTTCGATGCTACTTCATTCTTTATTTTTGCCCATATCAACTTTATTGGATTGAGTTCACAATGGTACGGTGGCAACCTTAATAGAACTTTATTATTACGTTTTGCCATTTCATCAATCACATACAAATTATATTGTTCTTTATTTATTTTGATTACATTCAGAAGTTCAGCTCGTACCATCTCTTCTCTGAATTCAATCTGCTTATTTCGCAACCACTCTTGCATATCTTTTTTCTTTGATCCTGCTGTAGGAATTTTCTCCATTCTACGGCTGTGGTAAGACGCGTTGTCCATGACGATAACAGCGTTGTCAGGTAATTTTGATAACACATTATTAAACCATGTCTCAAAAACGGCTGCATTCATTTCTTCATGATAATCTCCTGTTTTCTTACCTTCGAAAAGCAATAACCCTCCATCAACAAAGCCATGTTCGGATCCAATATGTAACACAATAAGCCTCCTCTCTTTTCCTGACGGGTTTTTTAGTCCTGTAGATAGCCCTTCGATGAATGTTTGACGCCGATCTCTTATACTGTTATCTATCCATACTTTTTCTTTTGTATGACCTTCATTAACCCACGTCTCATCTAAATAATACATTGGTATACCTTCTCTCCTAAATTCCTTCATTTTAAGTAAGTATTTTCTTCTCCATGTAATGATATGATCCCGTTCGATAAGAATACTTTTACGGTTTCTTTTCATGTACTTGAAGTTAATTTGCTTCATAAATTTGTACAATGACGAACGGGACATTTGTGGTAAATCTGGACGTTTCTTTATTTCCATCAAAATTTTGTCCAACGTAGGTAATTCGTTTTTATAAAAGAAAGCATGCACTATTTGCCGCAGAGACTGTTTAACTACTTCATCGTAACATTACCAGGTCGTCCTCCATAGTGTTTAGATGCAGTAACTGTACCAGTCTCATTATACTCTTTTATGGTGCGAAATACTGTCGATTGTGCAACGCCTAAAAGCAGAACATTATCAAATTGGTTACATTATTCAATCCATGAAAACTTACCCACGGTGTTACTAATTTTAGAAACAATAACAGTTTTTTTAAGATTCGGTTCATCAGTTCGCAGCTGTTTATACATATTTAAAACACATTGCTTTTCAGCAACAGATAAATGACCTATATCTAAACGTTTGCGTTTTTTCGGAGGTGAAAATGATGCTGAACTTGTTGCAACAGTATCCATATTTATATGAATATTGAATAATTATCGATAACTACAGAAGGGTATCTTAAAGGTTTCGCAAATTCTAAAAAGAACGGATTTATTTACGTTAATACAACAATACAACTGAATAGAACAACGGGAACACAACAGAAAACGAAATTTGACAAGCGTTGACATCGATAGGTCAACACGCAATTTTTGCATAACGTAATCCTACCTCTGAAGCAACCAATCACGCATAGTAATTTTGGCGCGATTAATTTAAAACGCTCCTCTTAGTTTAAAAATAGACTATAGTTTCTATGCAGAGAATTTCGATAGTTTAGAAAATTTCGTTACATGTTTAAATGACGATGCTCGAAGTATTTCTGAGTGCAAGGAACTGATACAAACTCCAAATTTAAAAAATCAGTTGTACTTTCTTCAGGAACACTTTGGAAACTTGCTAAAACTAATCACTTATTTTGAAAATTAAAATCTCAAATTAAATGACGGATTAGCCACGTTAGATGTGGCTATTAATAATTTGAAAAATATTCAAAGCGACTTCGGATGTGGCCTGTGGCAAAAGTTACACGCAGTTTTTAATAAAAATCCAGATTTAATAACATTGCGGCAATTGTGTATGGGGACAATGCCTCAAAATCTAACTGCTAAATACGCTGAAATAACAATATTTCCAGTATACACCTATAACCAATTGCGATGTAGAAAGGACGTTTTCTATCTACAAGGATGTATTTCATTCAAAGAGAACAAATTTTAGAGAGAAGTGAATCTTGAGAAAGTATTGCTAGTTAATATTAATACTCCTTTACTCACATCGAACTACAAAATGAACAAATAAAAATGTATTTCGTATTCTATAGATCACGACCCGTTTGTTTTCCAATTATATAAATAAAATTAATCTTTAAAAATACAAATTTTCAATAGTAAGCCCATGAGCGATGAGTTACCGGCCTCTCGTGTCGGGTCCCTAAATCATCACATTCGTAAATAACTGCTGGTTTAGTTTTTAATTTTAGATCGTTTATACCTGGAAAGCGAGTTTTAACTAGTTTTAAAATATTCGAAAAATAATTTGTATATTTTTTAGACCGACTATACAAAATTTAGTGATAATTAAGTGGACAATGATGCTGAAGCGCTCATTAATTTCTGCCATTAGGGTATCACAAAAAATAATATCTAAGAAACAAAATCTGATAAACCTAAATAGAATACTTAAATACGCACATAATAAACAGCATCATAAAATGACTAAAGCAATCCTCACCGTCACACAATAGTATATTAAAAAACGAGTTTCATAAGGCACCATTTTGCCGCACGAGATCAGTTTAGAAAACGAGCCGCTTGCGGCGAGTTTTCTAAAGAGCGAGTTCGGCAAAAGGCCTTATGAAACGAGTTTTTTATACTATTTTGCGTTTTTTACATTAATAAATTGCTTAAATTGGAATTATTTAATTTGAAAGTTCAGAGTTTAATTTTTATATAAAGCATGCAGTTGGTCACATTGATACTTGACATTTTCAAATTTAAATCTTGCTATCCGCGCAGTATATTATATTACATATTATTTATTAATTTTCGTTATCATTACTTGATATTTCATTTAAAAATATAAACATGAGTGACATAGAAACATATATATGTTGTTGTCAATTGTATACAATATACGTTGTTTGTGTAAAATACGAACATATATCATATCTGTCAAATGTACATAAATTCTTAAAATCATATGACAGCAATGATATTTATTTCTGTATTCGAACAACACCAACATTGAAAAATGAAAAAAAGTGTATCGAAATAGAGCTCATTTCGATACTGTTTTTGGTTTCATAATGAGTTCATTTCGAACGCAAAATAGAAAAATACATATATGTATGTTACACTCTTACATTTGGTTGAGTAAACTCTTCGATAATGGTATAATCTACCAAAATAATTGTTAGAGAAATTTAATGTGATATAATGTTTCATCAAGAATCGTCTGTTAACTCCATCAAGAAAACAAAAACGATATTAACTGGGCTGTTATTCCAGATAAATTTTTAATTTGCATAGTTTATTAAATGATTGTATGCTTTTAAAGTAATGGAGTCACTCAAGAACACCAGCTCAATCTACTAACAGGCTATACCGCATAAGCTAGCTTCCTATAGTTGGTCGATATCACACGAAGCGCTTCCAGGCGTAACCCGATATATTGCACGTCATACAAGCATTAGACGCACTTGCAATGCTTATTGACAATTTTCTCTAGATGCAAAGAAAAACTATATACTATAATAATATAACGTAATATTAAATATTTATTGTCTCTTGAATCAATCTCTTTGTCAATAAAAAATAGCTCTTCTCAAGAGTCCAAAAAGAAATAACTAAAAAATTCTTAAAAAAAACTGAATAACAATTTCGAATAATTTTATTAGAACAAATGTTCGAAAAGATCAATTAACTACGCAAATCCTAATCTGTCAACAACATTCGACATTGTCTGAGGTAATATGTGTCCCATGCAGTGTGCAATGTTCGCAGGTAAATCAGCAGTAGTAAGACCCCTATTCTGAAATCCTTAAATGGACTTTACATAACCCCACAATAAAAAATCGTTTGGCGTTCAATCGGGCGACCTAGCAGGCCACGAATAGCGCTCCAACCAGTTATCAATTTGGTATCAAATATACTGTTTAAATATTGTCGCACAATTGCAGTATTCTGAGCAAAGTAACACACTTTCTGAAACCAAACGTTATTTATGAAAATATCTGGCATGTTTTAATAATAATGATCTTTAATGTCCAACAGTTTATAAACCAATTATAGGGCATTGTACAAAATTAAACTATTGTCTGTAGAAAAAATACACAGCATAACAATAAGATTACACCAAATAAATAAATTATCACACACCCATACACAGGTAACACACAAACACTAACCTAAAGAGCTACGCTTATTAAAATTAGTGGCCATATGGTATAAAGGAGATTTCACTAAAATACTGGTTCCCGCAGTGGGGATGTTAACAACGTCAAAATTTCGGAAGTACGAGTTGGTGCATTAAAATGTATTTACGCAAGTAGCGAAAGAGCATCGTCGATCTTTTGTGTTAGAAGATTACATAAAAACTTTGCACTATAATCTTCTCTACGACGAGACAGTGACACAAAATTATCCTGAGCCAATAAATGCAGATGTTCGATGCCACGGGCAGGGTAAATGCCATCTATTCTATATGACAAGTATTTTAAGAATCTCCTCTAAATACGTTCGACCGAGATTTGCTGGTGTAGATAACGCGGATACCAGATGATAGATGCATATTCCAACCTGCATCTAACAAGGACATAGAATAGTACCTTAATACTGTATATGTTAGAAAAATTGCGACACGATCTCACGAGAAAACCGAGAGACCTGCTACTAGAAGAGCAGATACTAGATATGTGCTCGGTAAACGTAAGACCATCATCGAAGAGTACTCCCAAGTCCTTAAACAACGTCTTTCTAGCAACTGATTCAGTAACTGTAATGTAACTGGTTTAGAACATCTAGTATATGAAACGACAGTGTATTTTTTTACATTTAAAACAATTTGATTTACGTGGCACCTGTTCCGAATCCTGTCGAAGTCAGCTTGTTGATAATACCGAAAATCTTCAAATCATCGGCATACTCCAGGCATTCACAACCAAGATCATCCATGAGATCATTTACGTATATATTCAAAAATAAGGGACCGAGATTGGACCCCTATGAGGCACCAGACGAATAACCATTGTAGAAAACGTAACCTTTTCTATCCGACAAGTAAGATGTCATTAGTGTAACAAGAGCTGGGCAAAAGCTAATTTGATCCAACTTGGCCAGAAGTACATTATGATCAATAGAATCGAATGTCCTTGAAAAGTATGTATAGGTGACATCGGCCTGTTTGCGTTGATCAATAGCATTAGAGAAGTATTGCGCGTTCTTTGTCAAGTTTGTAACTGTGGACCTTCCAGAAATGAAACCATGCTGATTAACAGATACGAAGGGCCGTACACTGTTGCAATCGAATACTTTGCCAAAATTGAATAAGATACTTATTGCCCTGTAGTTCGTAATATTTTACTTGTCAGCTTTTTTAAATACTGGCACAAGGTTACTAACTTTCCAAGCCCGTGAGAACGTCGATGTCTAGGACGCCAACTTAAACAGAACACATAGTGGATAAGACAGTACGGACGCAGAGGAACTCGGGACACCATTATCACCGAAAATCATGTCGGGTTTATACTTTGCGCACAAAGTGAATGTATCTTAAACCAGACCTTAAATCGCCGACTAATTTAATCTATTATAACATACAAAGGTCAAGAAATAATTATCTATATATACAGGGTTTTTCACATAAGTCGTTCATTAGAAGTCTTCTATGTTAAAGCCTTAGGATACTTTTGAAAATTTGTGGCATGTAATCTTTGTAATACTTGGTGTATTAAAATAAAATATTTCCACCCATGAACCACATTAGGTTATAACTATTATCAGGATAAAATAAAACAAATTTTAATGAATTTCACTTTTTAATTAAGTCTGTAACGATCGTTTCGCTCCAACCTGAGCTTCATCAGACATATAACTAACTCATTTACAAATTTTTTAACACAAGTATACGGTAACAAACACATGTTTTATTTTAAATAGTTGAGGGAATGGGTACTTTTTATATTCTGATTTCCGAAAGTAGTAATTAGATATTCGCAAGTGCTTATATACATGGACAAGGTGTTAGGATCGCTATCGTAAACAGGTATTAAGTCAATATGATTTTTGGTGACATCATTCACTGTGTAATTCGTCATTTCGTCTGATTCGTTATTTAACGTTATACAGCTTAATCTGTTCGATATTTCTGTTAAACTAATTTCGTCTAAATCGGGGTTCGCGTATTCTGAATCGGATTTTGTATTATCGTTTGACAAACAACTTGATGCAACAGATAATTCACTTTCTGAATCTGACATACAATTAATATATATATATATATATATATATATATATATATATATACAAGCTTATTTAAACTAAAATGAAATGTGTGTGCGAGAGGATTTATTCTCTGACAAGAAATGAAATTGTTTCAAAACTGACTTACATTAAAGCCGTTGCGAAGTACATTTGTGATCTTCGTTTCCTCTTGTTGTGGGAATGTGTGTGTGGTGGGTGTCGATTTCGAGATACCCGGAGGTCCAATTTTAGGTCCTGTGGTCCAATTGTAGGTCCTGGAGGTCGATTGTAGATCTCCCCTTCAGTAATCAACTGCCGTGGCTGCTGTCGCTTCGATGTGGTGCAAAAGATTTTATTTCACAGCACTCGATGTTTTCGTTCACTAGGTACAGATCGTAAATACGAACCGAAATATTTAAAGATTTTATTTAATTACCCCGTTACGGTATCCTACTGACTGCGCCAGTTAAACTTTGATGTTACTTAATTAACTAAATTTAACAAATTTGTTTTTATGAACAAAAACACGTTCTTACAGTTCTGCAGCTAATTACCTACTGACTTTATTTAATTCAAATATTCTTATACACGTTTCATTACATTATCTTAATTCTAAGTATTTTACTGATATGCTAATTCTCCTTGTGCTGACCTAGGCAGTCTGCTACCATAACTACTGTGTTGAAAAGAAAGTAATTTATCAACTCTTCTTGTACTATCGCGTTCATAGAAAACTAAGACAATCATATTTTAATTGCATTAAATTAGCCTGCATTGAATGTAGATACAAACATAGATGCCAAATATACATGTATGTCATTTTGTCAGTTTTCATTATTTAATAACTAAAATTATTTTTAAATTACATTACCGCAATTAAACAATATGCAAAAAGCAATGATTCAAACCCGATTATATGAAAAGTCTTTTTTTGGAGACTGTGGTTAAGTAAAAACTCAAAAAAGGTATAAAACTCCTTACGATTATTAATTGTGGTAAGGGGTTTTATACCTTTTTTGACCGATTATATGATTTGATAAGCATACGGAAAATTGCTAATGTAGTTGATATAAATAAAAGCACAGTATTGCGTGCAAAGAAGAGAATTCGAGAGAGTAAACTCATAAATAGGAATCGGGGAACAGGTCCAAGAAAATTTCAAACATGAATCAAGACAACGACCTAGTAGGTTTTCTGAGGATAAACCCCTTTGAAACAATTGTCAAGGCTATGCAAGAATCACGATTTCCTGGTTTACGTGTTGCAGCTCAGCGAAAAATCATTGCGCTATGGACAAAGTTTGGCTAACAGCCGAAAATAAAGAGCAAAGATTACAATTTGCTCTAGAGTGTGTAACACGCCAAGATAATTTCTGGGAAAATGTCCTGCTTTCTGACGAGAAAACCTTCCAGTCCACTAGAGCTGTGTCGTTCCAGCCGGACCCGGTCCGAAGGATTCGGTCCGCTGTTGGATATAATCGGACCCGGTCCGCAACTTTGTCTGAACTCGGTCCGAAGGAACGAATTCAATACTTTTATTGAATTCGTTCCTTACGCGTACGGTACCGATTCTCGCTAGCGTCAAGGCATATCATATTCCGATATTCGAAGTGTAAACCATCTAAACATTAGTGATTCAGATTCAGACAGTCAGACACATAACTTACTGAGATGTTTACGTTTTAAAGAGTTTGAATATTGTAGAGATACGCATATTACGCATATACATATACTGAAAAAGCAATAAATTTTATTTGACGAAGGTCGTAGGTAGGTATTTAATATTTATTATATGAGACACATATATAGATATGTATATGTGTGTTTATATTTTTTATCTGAATTATGGCTTATGTGACTATGCATTATACATATATGTATACATACAATGTATACAGAGTGCACTTTTCGTCTTATACCATAACACCATAATTAATAAAATGACAAATGAATACCGTCGATGTCGTTGTATATTTATAAAATAAGATAAGTTTTAAATAAATATTCTAGGGTGTTGGTCGAAATTTCTCAAGGGGGTATGCAAGAATTAGTAATCTTCCACCTTTTCTGTTGTTTAGTCGTGCATACGTGTGTATAAATATAAAGAAGTGGTCAAAAAGTATTTTATAATGGAAAGAAAACGGAGTGATATTTGTAATTTTTTTACTGTAACAAATGAAAATTCTGCGAAGTGTAATTTTTGTAATAGTCCATTTTCCTACAAAAGAGGAGCTACTGGAAATTTAACAAGACATTTAAAAAGAAAACATCCATTTTCATTAACGGACGAGAGAAGGGAAGATATTTCAGTGAAGGATTCAGAAACCAATGTATCCGAAGATATTTCAATTGCTACTTCTGATATAGAATTAGCAATTCCAAGTACCAGTACTAATACATCCGTTGTACCAAAAAAAAGGAAAATTATTCAAACAACATTAACAAATTTCCAAAGAAGGGCTTTATCTAAACAACAATCAGTGAAATTAGATGAACTGTTATTAACAATGATTGTTGCTGAATATCAGCCGTTTAGTTTGGTAGAAGATAGAGAATTTAGAAAATTCGTACAAATGTTGAATCCCAATTATACACCTCCTTCAAGAAAGACAATAGCAAACGTGATATTACCACAACTGTATACAAGAGTTCACACAATAGTTAAAGAGTTATTACTAGAGAACGGACACGCTTACCACATGACGCAAAGCCCAGTGCAGTACTGGCGAAAGGCTGTATTTCTAAAATATTTAATTTTATTTATATAATTGGAAAACGAACGGGTGGTGATCCATAAAATTACGAAATACATATATATTTGTTGAAAAGTTGTATTTATAAAGTTTTTAATTTTATTCCTATAATTGGAACATTTTTATTTGTTCATTTTGTCGTTCAAGTTGAGTAAAGGAGTATTAATATTGACTAGCAATAGTTTCTCAAGGTTTTCTTCTGTCAATTTTGTTCTCCTTGAATTAAGTACATCCTTATAAATAGAAAACGTCCTTTCTACATCGCAACTGGTTATAGGTGCATACTGGAAATATTCTTTTATTTCTTCATATTCAGCCGTTAGATTTTGTGGAATTGTCTCCATACATAATTGCTGCAATGTAATTAAATCTGGATTTCTATTAAGAATTGCTTCAAACTTTTGCCGAAGGCCACATCCGAAGTCACTTGGAATACTTTTCAAATTATTAACAGCCACATCTAATGTGGTTAATCCGTCATTTAATTTGAGATTTCGATTTTCAAAATAAGTGATTAGTTTTGGCAATTTTCCAAAGTGTTCGTAAAGAAAGTAGAACTGATTTTTTAAATTTGGGATTTGTGTGAGCTCCTTGCACTCACCAATACTTCTAGCATCCTCCTTTAGCAGTGTTACGAAATGTTTTAGACTATCGAAATTCTCAGCATAATAACTAGTAGCTTCCAGCCATGTTCCCCATCTAGTTATTACTGGAATGGGAGGCAGTGACAGAGATGGAAATATTTCCCTGAAAAGAGCTACTCTCAATGGTGCTTTTCTGAAAACTTTTTTAAAAGCTGATACAAGTCTATCAACTTCCGGAAAAGTGTCTCTGATATATTCACAGATTCTGTGGAGAGCATGTGCTACACAAGTAATATGCAGCATATTAGGATATGTTTTCTTCAATAGTCTGCCTGTTTTTAACATATATCTGACAAATAAAAGTATTTTTTCTTTGTACGTGGCGTCCGAATGAAGCATTTTTTGCATATTCTCCTTAATGGTTTCAGCAACTGTTTCCGCATCAACTCTATTTATAACACTTGTTGCTATTACATATGAGTTATAGGGAATAGTTGGATGTAGTACACCAGCTACAACATTTACCACACAGCGTCCTAACATATCCACCGTTTCGTCGGCGCTTATCCATATGTATTGATTTAAAAGATGGCTTCTAATGCGTTCTACTGTTCTCGTATAGCACCTAGAAACATAATATTTGATTCATCAAGAACATTTCGACCAGTATATTTTTTCAGAAATATTTTTAAAGTGGGATTGTTAAGTTTATTTAATGGAATATTAGCCACCATAAAAGTTTTACAGAGTTCAGATGTGTTTGCGATCCTAAGTGACGAATTTTTGACGATATTTTACGGATTTTGTAATAAATTTCGGAATCATTGACAATGGACATACAATCAGTATGACCGTCAATCCAACTCGCCATTGTTTTACAATGCCGTTCTCGACATTCTTCCATATCATGTCTGAAAAAGTAACTTAAACAATGCTCTAGATCTAAATACATGAAAACTAAAAATGTGTGCATAAGTTATTGAAACTGAACGAAATGCAATGCACACTTACGTCGAAATAAATGGTAGAAATAGATTCAATCAAGCGATATTAAACAGGATCTATCACAAAAATTACGATGTAATTAACAGTTAAAACTATGAAAGCAAGAAACTTACTCACAGCACTTTATTTATCTTACGAAATATAAACTAATAAATAAAATACATTATAAAAACCCCGCTTCTATCTACGCTCATGAAAACACTTTAAAAAGCACTATATTCTCCGAATACAATAGCTGGTTTGTCCATTGTTATCGTGGCGAGACCAGGTGTCCGAGTAAGTCGAACAAATACTTCATTGAATTACGCCGGGATGTACTGAGCGACGTTATACACAATTCCAATTGCCGATTGCGTTTTATGGAAATTGCGTCCGATCTCTAATTATTACTTAACGAACAAATAGGTTAATTCCAATTTGTTCGTAAATCTAAGGATTTAAACATATTTGTCTAGTATGGGTATTTCTCCTCTAAGCTTTTTTTAATAAATTGTTTTAACAAAGTAAATTCAATTTTTTTTCAATTTAAATAAAGTGCCTATTATGTAAAAAAAATTATAAAACATTTAGAATATTATTTTATTAAAATGAATGTTCTTCATAATAACCATAAAATTCGTTATAAAACTCGTCTGATAATATTTGAAGTACCGAGAATTATGACGTATTTCGAATAAATTTCGTGACCAATAGGGTTACATTGACGTAATATTACCAAGGATCGATAGTATCTATAACGTCATAGAACATGACCTTACCCTTCCTATAATAAACGACTCCGTTTTCTACGTCATATTCACAACAGTTCAGTTTAAATGAAGACGCTTCATGTGCTTAATTTAAAAAAAAATATTTATAACGGATTTTCAATTTTTGTCAGCATAAGAAAATTAATTAGAATAGTAGTATTTCTCTATAAATCAATAACCAATGGTTATAGGATGGAATGACGTTATTTACCTTTACGTAATAAGTATATTTTTGTAATGTATAAGTGAATTTTCAAAATTTGTTATTGTTTGTGTATTACCTTTGAAATAATTAGAGCAACGTAACATTTAATATCCTTTTATTAGTCTACACTCTACACAGAAATAATGTATTACAATAAATAGCTTTATACTAAATGATTCACTATTTGAAATTAAATTTAGTTAACAGTTTCCACTCATCATGAAAGTATATAATTAATTTTTTAATTTGAAATAATTAGAACAACGTAACATTTAATATCCTTTTATTAGTCTACACTCTACACAGAAATAATGTATTACAATAAATTGCTTTATACTAAATCATTCACTATTTGAAATGAAATTTAGTTAACAGTTTCCACTCATCATGAAAGTATTTAATAAATTTTTTAACTTAAAATTGATCAAATTTTAGGAATTAAGTTGTTCGTCGTATTAGCATTCTGCACTGGCGCATCATAGTGTCGAAAATGTGCATCGATTAAATTGTAATTAAAGAACTAGTGAAACATTGTAAACAGGTCCTCAATAGATGCCAGGACATGAGGAGATTAAAGGCAATGATATAGCCGATGAACTGGCCAAAGAAGGTTCTAAGAAGAACTTCATAGGACCAGAAACTGTATGTGGAATCGCCAAGGATTCCGCTAGAAGGGAGATCTAGTTATGCCTAGAAAGAGAACATGAAAGGAAATGGAAGATCAACTTCATACTAAGACACTACTAGAAGAGCGAAACGCTAGGTTTCCAGCCAACCTAATTCGTAGTAATAAAAAATAAATTAAAACTATTACCGACTTAATAATCGGACACTGTCCTTTAAGGAAGTATCTGTACAGTATGGGCTTGGTTAGCAAGCCCTGGTGTAGGAGATATGAAAAACAGGAGGAAACGAACTTGTCTGGAAGACAGAAACATTTCGAAAGATCTATTGGATCCTACGAGGGTTCTCAAATTTCCTTTGAGGAGGACAGTGGCTTTCATTGAGGACACAAGACTAACAGAGTAGAACTGAGAGATCTATTGGGGGCGGTACAAAGAGTACGGTTCTCAAGTGCCTGGACTTACTGGCGTCCAACCTAAAGAATTAGATAGATAGATTGTAATTAAAGATTATAGATCCATTTACTCTTCTGTCAAGGATTCTGTTCCATATATTAAAACGAAAATATTCTTGGTGGCGAGCTTTATGAAAGCATGCGGGTTCCTGTCACGCAGTCCTGGACATTGCTCCTGTTAAACCATTATTGGAAAACGGAATTCACCCGAGTACAGTATATTAAATAGAAACATACCATTGTTCTTATATTCCCGAATAAACCAAGGACACAAGTAATGGGCTCTCTACATTTTCTAACTGAAGTCAATTTTATAGGATCGATATTATGCACTTTTGAAGTTCTATGAGCTGATATTTTAGAAGCTTCAGTTTTCAATTTTCCTTGTGGAAACTGCAGCATTTTTATTTATTTGGTTTAGTATGACAATTTTTTGTAACAGGATTAACCTTCCTGGAATCCTTTCTTAGTTTACAGAATGCACATTTATCTCATGCACAAGCAAAATCCTTGTCAAACATAATATCAAAACCATCTTCAAACCCCACACCCCACTAAGGTCCCCTTTTCTGTCAAGGATCGCACTCATCATGTTTTTAGATTAATTTGCAATTTATGGAACAAAGGTTCCTGAGGTTATCCTCGTTCTAGGAATCTAAATACAGTCGCGAGCAATAAATTCTGGTCGTCAATGTCACTCTTAATGTAGTTGACAGCGCTCTAATATATATTTGGTTTTAATATTAACCTTTTCAAATCTTGTCATTATTTTCCATTTGTCAGATACTTGTCAAATATGATGAATATTGGTACATCAATGCATTAAAGACATTAAATAAGAAATGGAACACACTTTATTAGACAAAAAATAATTAGTACTTGATCGTCTCGCCATTTGCATAAAGCATAAGTTTCTGAAATAGCCTTGTGGAAGATTATTCCAAGCTGTATGTATAGCGGCCAAAAGTTCCTCACTGTTTTGAAAATGTATATTTTGGTTTTATATACGTTTGACCAACATTCGCCACATGTTTTCTATAGGGTTCAAATCAGGACTCAAACTCGGCCACTCAAGCACATTTATATTGTAGTTTTGGAACCATTTTGTTACCCTATGGACAATTGTCCAGTTGAAATACAACCCACTTGTCTTTCCAGAAATCCTTTCTCTCTCCACCGCCTTACAATTAAATTCTTTTGTTTCTACTAGGGAAATGGCTCTAACTTTGTTAAAGTAAGAAATTGGTGCCATGACTAGAAAATTTTCTTGAACACTCAAAATAAAATTTATATTTGACAGCTTGTTGGTAATTGTTGGCAATAAATAGATACAATCAATCAGCTAAAATTTCTAGTTTGTCAAAATATGATAGCATTTTGTATGACATTAACGACCAGAATTTATTGCCCGCGAATGTACTTCTTAGCGTCATTCATCGAATTTTATGACTCTGTATGGAGCACAATAGAACATATCATGAATTTACTCATTGCTGTACTTAATCATACTAAAAAAATAGAAACCGAAAACAGCAACAAGTTTATATTTGACAGATTATATAACTCATTTGAAATTTAGCCAATAGCAATTACAAATTTTACATAGTTACCATGTATTGATAAGTGAATATACTCTTGACGACGTGATATAACCGTTTTGGTGATTCGCTTCCTCCAACAATATGAATTTTGTCATGGTAACAAGTGTTTTGAAGTTTGTTGATAAACGTCAAAAATATATTCAGCAATTTTCATAAGGTTTTTTTAATTTTTTCGACATGGAACGCTTTGGTATAAGCTCGGGGACCGAAATAGATAAAGAAATTGAAGATTTGACACCGCAAAATACTGTTAAAACACATAAATATGTTTGGAAACAGTTCACCGAATTTTGTGAACAGCGAAATTATAAACTTTGTGCTCAAACTTCTGACAAACGATTAGCAAGTATTTTGAAAGATCTTTACCATCACCAGCACCTCAAATTCAACTTCTAAAGATAATACAACACATATTTATTATAATAATTGTACTTTGAATTTCAACCAATAAAAAAATTTCGTTAGTTAATTCTTTATATAATCGTAACGAATGCCACTCGAGCTAACGAAAATAATCTATTATATAACCTCTTCACTCGACGTATATCCTTAAAACACCACTCGAGCTATGCTCTCGTGGTGTTTCGCAGAATACGTCTCGTGACTCGGAAATATAATCGATTATTTTCTATGCTCTTGTGATATTATAACTGATAATACTTTCATCCTCTGTCAAAATAATGAAGCTACAAATCAATATCCATATCAACTATAATAACTAGAGTCGGCAAAGAGGAGCAAGTTTCAGTGCAGTGCGGAGAACATGGAGGGGTTTAGCGGCCGTATCAAGGCGAGCGTTCAGTAACGTTTACGTACTCGCATCATTTATGTTCGTGTTTTTCGTAGGCGAAAAATGACGCATAAATGTTAACACATAAAATAACGACAAAAGGTATATTATATGACGTGCTGAAACACATACTGTTTTAAAATGCTTCCATTAAATCACAAATTGGGTGGCATCTTTTAAATATTTGAATCATTAAATATCTTTCCACACTTTCAGTCAAATGAGTATGGCGTGTTTTCAATTATGAAAACGACCGTTTCACATCGAGTGATATTAAATTTGCAAATTTAAAGTAATCCTTATGACAACTTAATGGATCTTTCGACGCACCTTCACAAATTTGTCTTAGTATGAGAAAATCTGAATACTTGTCAATAACACTTTTAATTTTTCGTATTACACACTCATTTTTTTCGCCTTCCATCGCACATAGGTGTGAGTGAACATCATACACAATTTGAACAGAATCCATAAACGACATCGAATCATTTTGTAATTTTTCAATTCCCTCCGCTAGTCCACAGTAGTTCTTGCGAATTTCTGGCTTATCTCGATAGCCACGGCGTGTCTCGGATCGAATTGTAAAACTATCTTCTTTACATCATCAAAATGTTCGTAGTAGTAAAACGCAGCCTCTAACCATGTTCCCCAACGAGTAGTAATCGGCTGTGGTGGTTCAGGCACTTTGGAACACAGTTCGCGAAATTTTTTTATACGTTTTGGGGACTTTAGAAACACTGAGCTATTCGTATGAGCTATTAACGCATTTACTTGTGGATAACATTTAGGTATCAATTGCGCCACAAGGTTTAAGCATAGATTTTACATGTTACATGTAACATATTGCCACTCTCTTCTTTAAGAGATCGGCCTAAAGAAAGCATGTTAGCGGCACCGTGACTCACAAACATTAAAAGTTGGTTTGTTGAAACTTGAAATTTGTTCAATGCGCTCAACACCACTTTTAAAATTTCATCGCTAGTACATTGTGCAACTCTTTTGGAAGCAAGTAAGACAGAGGATGACGGTTCAAATTCTTCCATTCTACGTACCCCCACATTCACCACATATTTTTTTTTATTTCTTCGAAATACGCCGTTTTCGAAACGTACCTAAATGCGACATTTTCTATGGGTACTGACATGCACTCACAACGACTAGTAGAATAATACTGAACAAGTATGCGTTGATACGGACGATCGAGTTTCCGTGCCGCGCGCTTCTCCCCTCTACGTTGCTCTCGGCACTGCACTGGGGATGCCCCTCTTTGCCGAGTCTAATAATAACGATATTTTAATTTAAAATATTCTATTACACTAAGCTAATTAATAATATGTAAAGATACTTAGTTTAAGTTCTAGCGAAACAAAAATGAAAATAAAACACTTTTTCTCCCGACCGAGAATAAAGTATCATCTTATACATCTGACAATTGACATATATTAGACTACTTTATTCTCTAGGGAATAAAATATTCGATTTTCTCTAGGGAATAAAGTGAATACTGTAGTGAATGACTTTTGGTTCATTTATTTAAGTCAAAGTTAATTTAACTGTCAGATTGACGAAGCATTTCAATATATCAATCAATTTTATTTTGTAATCGTAATAGTAACATTAGATGAGTTTACAATATTTATACAAGGTGTGTATAAATTGTCGCAAAAGCTACACGTAGCGACATTCTTCGTTCGGTTCTGAATAAAAAATCTTAATGTTAAAATGTCGTATCATGCTTCGTAAATTCGTAAATGTCAAAATTTGACAGTAATGATTTTGATTGAACTCACTTTGAAATACAAACTTATTGTTCTACAACGTTGCCAAATGTGTTTTTCGTTGAAGTACGTTAATGAATAAATGTTTAAAACAAGCTTTTAAATCAAAAAGAAAACGTTTACGAAATAATACTAGTAAAATTTTTTTCATTAAACTAAATTGCATCTATCTCTATTAACAGATATCGAAGAGACGAAGAGCAAAGGTTAGTTACGCACTAAAAGTCTGAACTTCATGAACCCCGTGAAAACAAACGAAGCATGATACGACATTTTAACATTAAGATTTTTTATTCAGAACCAAACGAAGAACGTCGCCGCGTGTAGCTTTTGCGACAATTTATACACACGTTATATATAGACACAAACAAACTTGTTTTACCTTAGTAACCAGAAACTATGCATATTTTCATGACAAACCAACTTAATTGAATGACATCAGATCAATCTATCAATCAACTGTCAAACTAATAATGAAATAAATTATTACATTTAAGGTCGGGAGAAAAGTTTTGTATGTAATGCGGGAATAAACATCTATAATCCCTCAACAGAAAATGCCCTCGCTCCCTTCGGTCGCTCAGGCATTACTTACTGTCTCGGGATTAAAACTGTCGTTTATTCCCTTAATACATAAATATCTATTTTTTAAATATTTTTCGGATTATTCAAATATTAACTCTTCCCTAAAAAATATAACTGAATGTTACCTCTAATATAATTAAAAACAAAAAAAAGAGAAAAACTAAAGCTCTGGATAGAATTTGAGGAGAAAATTAAATATACTTATAAAGAAGACCAAAAACTTTTCTTCGAGGCTATTAGAAGTGCAAGACATAATAAAGTAAGGACATCTACATCTGTATTAGTGCAAAAATTAAGATGAAAAGATCATGGAGAGGTGAAAGGCATTTCTGAGGGAACCGATTCAGTATCGACAGGTGGAAATGGAATACAAAGTCAAGAAAATGATATGTTAAACCAGATCCAAGAGGACGACGTCACCAAGGAAATATATGGAACCACTTAAAAAATGAAAATAGGCAAAGCACCAGACACCAGCAGGCGATCAGATAACGACAGAATTGATAAAGAATACTTGTTGAATGGGGAATAAAGAATTTGTTGGAATAAAAACTATTGAACAACAACTGTTCAAGTACAATGTCCAACACCTTAACCCTAGACCATCCAGTTCTGTTTCTCAACATCCTTCTGCTATTTCTAAAGCCCATTTTTCTTATGCATAAACAAAATCCTTATCCAATATAATATCATTCGGTGAGCTTTTGTGTCACGGAACACAAGCGTTGTACTAGAGCGCTGCGCGCGACCGTGTCTGCGCTAGCTGAACATTAATTGAAAACTGGACACCAAATTCAATTTGCTCAGATTTGATCCCGAAACCCTTATTAATTTAATCGTAAAATACGTGAATCGATAAAAATCCTAAAGCATCCCAATAATACATATCAACCGTAATGCCACAAACCCAATACCCTCTGGCAAACCCTTTTAACCCTTTTATTTTAAGAATCTTGATTTCAAGATTCCACTTTTGCTAATCATCTATTACAAGAAAATAACACTTTCAATAAGAATTTTCAAATTCTACATTTAGAAAATAAAGGCAATAAATTAAATTTACTGGAAAGTTTAGAAATCAATAAATTAAAACAATCACAAAATTTACTTATCGATTAGATTTAAATAACTCACCTTTGCTAAATTTATTAATTTAAAAACTGTTTAGATGGTCATAGAAATGTACGCTTAGTTAATTTTTTATGCGTAAACATGTTTGGTACCCTATCGTTTAACAGTTAGGGACATTTACTCACTATCTACAATATTAGTGCAAATTCTTAGATTTTTTAAAAAAACGTAAAATAATATTAACCTTGTTAATTTTATATTTTTAATTTAGTTTGTAACGCGCTCTTTAGTTGTAAGTAGCTGATAAAGCCACTGTGCTGGCGAAACAATTGTTATACGATTAGATACGTATATTAAAAAGTGATGATTTTAACCATTAGTTTATTTCTATTTTAAACTATACTAATATACTAATTGGACAACATGTATTGCAGTATCACAAAGGCGATAACAGGAAAGGACAGTGGATTGATTAATGAAAACATTAGAAAATCTTCTTATACCAAGGGCGGAATGGATGCTCTTGTCGCAAAAAACATGCCGGAAAATTTCAATCAAATTTTTTGTGAAGCTGTAGCAATCGTTAATTGTATTAACAGCCGACCGTTACAGAACAGGCTGTTTGCTAAACTATACGATAAAACCGGTGAAAATAAAAAATCTATTCTTTTCCATACAGAAGATAGATAGTTATCGCCGGTGAAAGTGTTAACGCGGGTATTGGAATTGCGTGATGAATTAATAATATTTTTCCAGAATAAACAAATACTATTCTCACCAAAAAAAGTTTAAGTATATCAATACGTTAAGCACGTATTACGCATTTGTTACAAATGAAACAGACATGCAATATACACGTCTGTAACTGTACACATGGACATACACCTCGTATTTTCCAGCATTTACTTCTGCCTAAGACACGTGTTTCTGCCATCTACTATCAGGCTTCATCACTTAGGCTAGTGAAGTAAAGCTTAAAAAATGGCCTCATAAGATATAGCAAATTTTGTCTTATCAGGTGACACCATATAATCTAGTGACATCTGACGGACAAAAGAGACTATGCCGAAAGTGGCAACCTTCCCTTGACCGGCTATGCCGGTACAAAAGAGAAAAAAATACGTGTGTAAGTCCATTAACACGAATCTGGCATTGTGTTAATGGACTTACACCTACCTATATATGTATTTTTTCTCTTCTGTACCGGCATAGCCAGTCCACCACCTGATAAGACAAAATTTGCTATTCCTAATGAAGCGATTTTTTAGGCTTTACTTCACTAGCCTAACTGATGAAGCCTGATAGTGGATGGCAGAAACACGTGTCTTAGGCAGAAGTAAATGCTGGAAAATACGAGGTGTATATCCATGTGTACAGTTACAGACGTGTATATTGCATGTCAGTTCCATTCTCATTGTTTTTAAAGAATAATGAGTGTATTTTGTTGTTTGCTTACTTAGCTGATGTATTTTCGCATTTAAACGACTTGAGTGTGAATTTACAGGGACGTGATAAAAACATTTGATTAATGACAGACAAAGTTCATGCTTTCAATAAGGAGCGTGATATCTGGATTATTGTCATTCAAAGCCACAAAATTTGGATATGCTCCTAGTCACTTCGGATTATATTGAGAAAAATTTGAATGAACAAGACACTATTATTCACCACAGTTTGGATTGCATGAAGATGCATTTGCGTGAGCCTTAAAATTATCTCAGTTAACGGAGTATTTCCCGAAAGACAAAAATGATTTCTCGAAGAGCACTGAGTACTGGGTACTGAATCCGTTTAGTGAAAACGTTGTTGCCGCTGCTAAGTTACCAATTGAGATTCACTCATCGAAATGTCTGCCGTCCCTTTCGCCACGTCTTATCTCTGTTTGCCCTGAAAACTAAATACAGGAATCGTCTGTTATCTCTCGACAACTATTTGCTTTTGTGTGTTTCTAACGTAGAAAAAAATGAAGAAACTTTTAAATGAAAAACAAATGCAATCACATTAGTTTCTTTTTTTACATGTGTGCTTATTGTAAGTAAAATGTTTATAATAAATGATTTTTTTCTCATAAAATGATTTTTCATTATTGTTTAGGCTATTTCGCGACCCCTTTTAATATCACCGCGACCCCCAAGGTTGAGAAACGATTGTCTAATCTATAGATATTCCTCTACAGAATATAATAATTTTATTAAAATATTACTTAATCAATTGTAAGCTATATTTATTTATGGCATAGGTATAATTACAATATTTTAATATACACACATATACAAAACTGAAGACAGGATTGTGTGGCTATTGTTAACTAAAATGCAAAAAATCGCATTCAAATTTAACAAAACTCCACGTATTTGTACTTCGTTGTCATCAGTAATCTAACCATCATTCCTTTTTCGTTACAGATATGTAGCTACTGGTGCAGCAACATATGGCGAGGCAAAGTATGGGGAGGCAGCATACGATGCTACAGCAGGTGCGGCAACATACGATGCTACGGCAGGTGCAGGTGCTGCAACATACGATGCTACAGCAGGTGCAGGTGCTGCAACATACGATGCTACAGCAGGTGCGGCAACAATTGGAGCGGCTCTAACTACAGGAGCAGCAGCAACTAATGGAGCAGCTAAAGTGTTGTAATTTCTGGCAATAACTTGAGAACTTGTCGCAGCAACAACACCAGGAACCACTGGCGCAGCAACATAAGCAGCTGCAACACTGGGCTTTGGTTGAGGGTTCGGTGTGCCATTGACGGTTACGATGGCGATGACGAAAGTAAAAGTAATCTAATTAAACAAAAAAAAATGTTAACAAATAATATCTAATCTGATAGTATATATAAACAAATAAATACTGGTGTCATAAATTATGTTCAGTACCTAGATTGATTTGTAATATTTATAGTTACAATTTAATTTTGTAAAATATTAAAATTGGCCTAAAAGACCCTACAATTCTATTATAGTTTCTTTTGTAGATAATACTTACAAGTTTGTACATGTTGATAACTTGAGTCGATATCTTGCTATGATTTGTTTGGACACTTGGGCCGTCTATTTATACTGTCTGATTTCTCCTCGCAGTACTACGAGACAATTCGGTAATAAATTAATTTGAAATTCTCAATGTTCATTTGTATTCAACTGCTAGATGTATTGCATGAACGGGCTTTTTTAAAATGTATGCCAAGTGCATATTTAGACGTTCTTTATATAATAACGATTGAACTAATATGTCATTGTTTCAACAGATCGAAGCGAACTTTATATAAGTCTTCTTTTTAATCAAACAGCTACATATTTATGTTTTTCGATCAATCAAGCAATTATAAATAATTTTAGGGATTATTTGTTTTTATACAATTTGAAAGAACTACATCTACAGAAAGAAACACAATAAAGGACACATAAATAACAAAACAAACACGGAGGAAAATAAAATTAAAGTAAAATGTACATTCAAATATGAAACTATTATAGTAGAGTTTAACGTGAGACATTGAAATTAAAAAAATACAAATAAAAAACGTAAATATATATAGTCCGCTCGCACCTTGGAAAACAGTACAGTGCTTATAGTAGTGCCGTACCGAGTTGCCACGTTGTCGTGGAAAATATTTGAATAAAACGCTAACGCAAATGCCATATAATAAGCTTGCGAAACTTTAATTTATAATTTAATTATAAAGCGTGTGTATACATATATTTCGGTTCCTAATGTTCAACACTGATTATTAATTTTACCTACTGAGGATAACAACTTCGTTGCCGAAACGTAGGTTTTATACGATGTTGTTATTACATCTGCCATTTTTTTTAATATTAAACATTGAAAGCCAGTTAGAATTTAGGGAAATGTAATAAATGTAAATCTACATGTTTAGATTTGAAGATTCTTTGCTGAAAAAGCATTCTACAGAAAAAATTCTCTTCAACTTCCTTAAGGGTCTACTTTAGTGCCCGAAAAATTACGATTTCAGAAATATGCAACCCACATTACAGCATACTACAACAGACCAGACCAAGACGCCCTGCTGAGAGGGTCGAAGGATTATGTAAATTAGCAAACAAATTTGATTATTGACACATCAGCTACTTGGGATTTATTTATGCCTTGTTTTCAGCAGATAGATGATCTGTGTATTTCCGCCTAAAATTTTTTGAATCGTAGATAAAGAATAGATGTATTATTATAACAAATGTAACTTAATAGGTTCTAATATAAAATAAGTAGTGTAGTAAAGCTACACAATTTTACCCATACATACCTAATTGAAATACTTACATGCTTGTGTAAAGTAAAAGACAAACAAATGTATTAACTTGTTTTCCTCTAAAAGTGGTTACGGCATTACCTGGCTTTCTAATCCTTCTTAGTCATTTAAAGTTAATCACCTGGTTACTTGGAAAAATGTATATAATTCGATAAAGATATGACGATATGATATTAGTGTTGGTGACCGTTGTAATTTTGAAATATAAACAACAATGGGACTTCACTCCCAAAAAAGATTGACAACCGCTGCAAAACGGAAAAGTAGAAAAATCGAATAGTGTCTCAAAGTGATAATATTGTAGATAATGAAATTGTTTTCACTGAGACAAATTCGGCACGCGACGACAGTTTTGATTCGGATATATCAGATGAGGTTTTTATTGAAACAGAAAATTTAAACAATATTGCAAATTTTACTCTTGCTGGACGTAGGATTGTTGATATAAATCATCTGTTTACTGTTCTAAAAGGAATACGACATGATATGTTTGGCTGTGCTTTTCAAAATGTAGAAATAAAAGCGGAAAAACATTTTGGTTTTAAAAGTGTTTTTACGTATAAATGCAACATGTGTGGAATAACCGATACATTCAGTACTGAAAATGAAAATAAAAAATGTGGAGTAAATGAAGCAGCGGTGTGTGGAACTGTTGCAATAGGGGCGGGTCATTCACAATTAACAGAATTTTCCGCAGCTTTAGACATTCCTCAAATGTCTTCAGCAACGTATGCGCACATAGAAAGAAAAGTGCTAAAAAATACAGAGGAGTTAGCATTAAAAGAAATGCTAGCTGCAGGAAAGGAAGAACGTAAGTTGGCAATTGAAGCAGGAGAAATTGATAGCGACGGAATACCTTTTATAACTGTAACAGTGGATGGAGCTTGGTCAAAACGAAGTTACAAGTCTAATTATAACGCTCTCTCGGGCGTTGGGTGCGTAATTGGGACCAGAAGTAAAAAAGTTTTGTACGTAGGAGTAAAAAATAAAATGTGCAAATTTTGTAAAAATAAGGATAAAAAAAATGTTCCGTCTCATAAATGTTTTCAAAACTGGAACAGTTCTTCAACTTCTATGGAAGCAGCTATTATTCTAGATGGGTTTAGAATGTCAATAGAAATGCATAATTTGCGATATAAAACAATTATTGGTAATGGGGATAGTAGTGTATATAAAAAAATTCAAACAGCAAAACCTTACGGACCAACATATTTTATTGAAAAAATTGAGTGTCGAAATCATGTGCTTCTGTACGAAAATACGAGAAACTTCAAAAACTCCTCGATCAGATATGTGTATACGAAATTTTTTACGGCAGAATATTCTTAAATTTAGAACAGCTGTAGTTAGTGCCATAAAGTACCGCAAAAATGAAAATGTTTCTTTTCAACAAAAAATTGAAAACTTAAAAAATGATATTCTCAATGGACCTGCCCACATATTTGGAGAACATAGTAACTGTGCTAGCTATTTTTGTAGTAAAGATGGTAACAATGGTAACAATTCAAATACTATTGATTACAAACATTTCAAAAGCAGTGCTCTATGTGATATATTTTTTCAGTCTTTGAATAGAGTAGCCAATTTATCCTCCAGTTTACTTTATGACGTAGACAATAACGCCGTAGAATCCTTCAATTCTGTTGTGAATAAATTCGTGGGAGGAAAAAGAATAAATTTTTCGCTGGGAGGCTCGTACCAAGGGAGATGTTTTGCGGCAGCCATAAATTATAATAATAAAGAGACATTTGTATATACATTTGTTAAGAAAACTAATGGGGATAATTTTAACGGTGTATATTTGGAAAAATTCAAAAATCTTAAACTAAATCAAGCAATAAAAAAGAAAAGCAAACAAAATAAAATTCGAATTCAAAGTGCTGATTCGGATTACGGAGGGTGCAAAATCGTGGTACCTGACATGCCTATTCCGGAATACGAAAGCAAGAGAAAACAATTTCTTGATGAATTGTTATCTGATTGTCATAATATTCAAATTAGGACGGTGAATCAGAGACATAACAACGAATGGGAAAAAGAGAGACAGATAAGATTAACGGCAAGTAACTTTGGCAAGATTTGTAAAATGAGAGAAAAAACAGACACGGCTAGTACAATAAAACATATGCTGTATACTAATAGATTCAATAATAAAAAACTACCACATTCTCTACAGTATGGCATAGATAATGAAGAAAGGGCCAAGCAAAAATTTATGGAAGGAAATTACAAATTTGAAAGTTGAGGCATGCGGTTTGTTAATTGACGAGAAGAAAAAATTTTTAGGTGCCACTCCAGACGGATTAATTGGATTCGATTCTATTGTCGAAATAAAATGTCCTTATTCAGCGCGTGATAAATTAATACATGAAGCCATTAACGAAAAATTAATTAATTATTGCACCTTAGATGCAAATGACAGTAACAAAATTTTGCTAAAACCTTTTGATAATTGTATGTATCAAGTGCAGGGACAACTCCACATCACCAAAAGAGAGAAATGTTATTTCGTAGTTTATACTAAACACGATTTGAAATATATAGTAATAGAACGAAATGATGGTTTCTGGAATCATCATATGATTGAACATCTGGAAAAATTTTATATCAATGCAATGCTTCCAGAAATAATTGACGCGAGGTATCATAGAGATCAATCTATAAGAAGTATTATGAAAAAAGATCTCTAATTATTTTTTATTCTAATTTTTTTTAAATACAAACTATTTACTTATGTAAATACAGTAATTTATTAGCTGCAAATTAGTTTGTTAACATATAAATGACTAGAAAATTCATCTTTGATGTTTAGTCTCCGATCCGCACTTAATTTGCGGTGATTATTATGGATCAAAATTCTCTTAAAACTCAATCAAAGGTAATTTAATTAGCCATTGAACCAGTTGCAGCATTTATTTCAATATTTACGCCGATTTATTGGTTGATAAGTTAATATTGTTATAGGTAGAAGCCTGTGGAGCCAATTTACATAATCCTTTGACCCCTGATCAATCTATAAGAAGTATTATGAAAAAAGATCTCTAATTATTTTTTATTCTATTTTTTTTTAAATACAAACTATTTACTTATGTAAATGCAGTAATTTATTAGCTGCAAATTAGTTTGTTCACATATAAATGACTAGACCCTCTCAACATGACGTCTTGGTACCTACCTACCTTGTACTCTATTTTACCGTGTGCTGTAATGTGGGCTGCATATTTTCAGGGACGTTGAGTATCGGATGCCTGTTTTTTACTTTTATTTTTATTGATAACTAAACAACTTTTACATCTAGACAAAAACGGGCTGTATAGCTACCTAGATATTATAAATACCTACAACACAAACATTTCATAACTCCATTAGCTGGCCTGGTTATCTCTAAATTTGTCCGGATAGATTTTCTGTTTTTTATCGATAAAAGTCAAACCGTACAAAAATTTTGAAAAAAACGTAAATACCTACCTAGTTTTTATTGATACATGGTCATACATACATCGAGCGGTCTTTCAACTTTTAATTTGAAGCCAAAAAAAGGCCGGAAAAATACACTCATTTCAGTGTGGGATTGCCGGGTATAGCGTAGAGCCTTAAGTACAAGAATTGCGACCTATTGATTTGAATCGCAGTTTTTCACTCTAATATCAAGTACGATTTAAGCTTAAAGCAAATTCATTTGCGCGAGAAAAGCCATAGTGAATTTCCTTAGTGAATATTTACAAACTCGCTCTGAATAGTTTTGGAAATGCATATTTGTTATTTAATGGTAAACTTACTGGATCATAGAGCTGTTTTGGATCTCATGTTGAGTTACAAGAGGTGAAGAGTTTATTCTTAAAATATCTATTTAATAACTTAATTTAATTACAAACTTTAAAGAAACGAAATATATTTGAGCAAATATTTATTTTTTTTTGTTCGGAAGAAATCATTTAAGCATTACTTAATTTTATATATAGTAATATATTTAAAGAGAGAAAGAAGGAAACAAGGTTTAAACCCCCCATCAAAACGACTTTTCAATAGTATGCAAAAGAGTTTTCGTTAATTTTTTTATTTTTTCTACGCCCATGTCTGTAAACGTCAAAAATCGCACTGTCAACATTCCTTGTAAATGACATTCAACAATAACATGCACGTTTTGAGATCTCATAACATACACGTGCGTTTTGAGAAGAAAACTTAAACTTCTTGGTTTAATCAAATTGCAATCAAATTTTTATCTACTTAAAACTTTATTTGGTCTATTTACACAAATTTAGTCAATTGAAAAACTTTTAGCATTAGCGAGATATATTTTGGATTAAAAGAGTGATGCCCCTAAATGTAGGCAGCACATTATGCAATTTCTTTAAAAATAGGACACGTTTTCTTAAGTAACATGCTATGGAAATAAATGTCATGTCATTTATATTGTCAATTTCTTTAACAAAATATTGTATCCGAACATTTTCTCGACTTTATCTACGAATATGTCTGACAGTAGTGAAAGTTATGAAATTATGAGCACTCCACCGGAGATTTTAGAAAAAGCTCAAGCTGCCACACATGATTTGTTACCGCTAAAATCCAAAGAAAGGTACGAAATTACCTATAAAAAATTTATGGATTGGCGACACAAGCATAACGTTAAATCCTTTTCGGAGAAAGTTTTACTTGCGTATTTTGAAGAATTATCAAAAACTATGAAGCCATCTTCTCTATGGGCCATCTATTCGATGCTAAGAACTATACTAAACATTAATAATAACATTAACATAGCAGATTATCTAAAACTGATCGCCCTACTGAAGCGGAAATCGGATGGATTTAGAAGTAAAAAATCGAAAATTCTTTCTACAGAACAAATTAATAAGTTTCTGAAAGATGCCCCAGACGATAAACATTTGTTGTCACAGGTAAAGAATTAAAATGTTGTACAGTTATCATCACATAAAAATGAGTTTTTATTTTTTTGTTTTCAGGTTATCCTCATTATTGGATTAAGCGGGGCTTGCCGTAAACAAGAACTTTGAAATATAAAAATGGAACACATTCAGGACACGGGAAAATCCTTGATAATTGATATTCCAGATTCTAAAACTAAAACGAGACGTTCATTTGTAGTACCAGAAACGTTTTATATCACATGTCAAAAATACATGAATTTGCGTCCTGCTGAAATGGAACTTCCTTTATTTCCTAATTACAGAAATGGAAAATGCATGAAACAGGTTGTGGGGATAAACACAATCGGTAGTACACCACGTAAAATTGCTGAATATCTTGAACTGCCGGAACCAAAGCAATATACTGGTGGTTGGCAATCTTCTACAGTGGCGGAAGGCTATGTGAATCAATCTCTCAAAAATAAAAATGACAACGCATTACGAATATCGGAGGCGATTACCAATTATCAATCTTCGTCTTCTGATGTACCGTGCAGTACTACAATTATAAATAACCGTTCATCACCATTAAGTAATAAGGCACAATCGATTTACAATAATTGTTCAATTGTTATTAACAACTATTATAATAAAGTTTAAATAATTGCGATGTCTTTTATTTAATAGAAGAAAATGAGTGGGCGTAGAAAAAGTATAGTACGTTACACGAGTTGTAAGCCCATTACGCACTCGTGAAATTTACTTTTATAATAATAAACTAATAAACTTTTTCATTTCGTGCGTAATGGGTTACTTACAACTCTTGTTACGTAATATACTATTATATAGCACGTAAACGAAATTTTAAGGCATTGGTATATTAATTTGTTTACAGAACATTATGGAAATATTAAACATCCCTTGAAAACAAAACTGTAGACTGCAAAAAAGGTAGAAAAAGAATTATGAAAAAGTACCGCTGCTGGGAAAAGAATAGTCCTAAAAATAATACCCCCCCCCCCCCGCCCCATTCCAAATCCGTTCATACTCTTTTAGTTTTACATGTACATGTTTTTTCCTACAATCGTTAAGAAATTCAACATTCTCACACGCACTCACACAATTTGAGTGTGGTTAATGACCAATGTCAAAAAATCAAAAATACAGATTGCATCTGCTCACATTTGAGATTTTATTATATATGTTGATACAGCAGTTACTTAAATTATTAAATTGCTTACCAGTTAAACCTTCGAGCGAAGAAACAGAAGAGGAAGAAAAAATAATCTTCTTCAACGCAGAGGATGAATTAGCTTTCATGGTGGAAAATTTATCGTCTTTAGCTGTAGAAGATGATGATTCTGTACAAAAAATCTGTTTTTCCAATTTCTTTTTATTTTGGATCGATGATTCGATGTCCCTTCTACGACACTCAATTTTTCACAAAACTATTTTTTGATTGACATGTTTGTGCTATAGAAACCATTAATTTGATTTTCACGTTGAAAAATTCAAAACTCATCATAAAATTAAACTACAACGATTTTAAGTGATTGTAGGAAAAACGTTGTTCATAACATTTGCGGGAAAGTAATTCCGAAACTCATGCAGGTAGCTCCTGCTTCCGTTTTGGAATCGCTATCTTCCCGCACTTGTTATGAAAGTAACTATTAAGCTTCATCATTATATTTTTGAATTGATTCGGCATTTACTTGATGAAGATACATAATTTAAAATAGAAATAAAACTACCGTAGTTTGTATTTCTATTTTATTTAAGGTAGGTTGATTGATCTGTCTTTGCTTGGTTTCAAAAAGTTTCTCCTTCTTTCATATATGTATGCACATGCAAGCATTACTTAATTCTTTAAGCCTTAATCATGACACGCATATAAGTTTCAAAATGAGGTTCTGAATGTACAAACATGAAACAGAAAATTATGAACGCATGTGTATGGCAGCAACTAGAACTAAATTATCAACTACTGAGAAAAGATGACCATGAATGCTTTAATTTGCACTTGCGGTCCAGATGTAAATTTAAGTGACCATAAAATGGGAGTTCATGAACTTTGTTTTCTATTACGATGTTGTAAGTTTGGTAGATGTTGTTTTTATCCTTATTCTCTTATTTTAAATAAAAGAATTGCGAAAAACAGAAATAAGTTTTATGCAAATATTATTTCTTTTAATACAAAATCGACTATTACTAACCTCCTGGAGATTACACACTACATTAAGGAGAAGGTTGATGACAGAAATCAGGTCGACGTTATATATACGAATTTTTCTATAGCTTTCGACACACTATACCTGTTTAACTTCAAATTGAGAATAACCAACTTCAAATTCAGAATAACCAACTTCAAATTGAGAATAACCAACTTCAAATTGAGAATAATCAACATCAAATTGAGAATTAATAAATTTGCAGCACATGTTGATGTAACAAAATAGTACCAAATGTCAGTGTTACTCGAGTATCATTTAGCGTCAGTGGTAAGACATTTACTGACATTTACCATGCCTTATATTAAAAACGCGAAGCTGACGAAGTTATGCAGCAAATTTGTGCTGTATATAATTGTCCAGAGGGTGACTAGAGAGGGCTTGCAATTAGATTGGGCGTTAAAAAATCGGCTACGTACCGATGGGTAAAAAATCAAGAAAATGTGGAAAAGTAACGTGGGGGCCAAAATTTTGTGAAAATCACGGATGAACATCGTCGTTTTATCGTTCAATGTCGTTCAAAATGAACATTAAAAGAACTTAAACTAAAAATGGAACTGCAACATCAAATAACAGTATCTAAAATAACACTTCAAAAACATCTCCACAAAATGTTGTTCACATTTAAAGACATACGAAAAGAACCTGAAAGAGCAAATAGTGATGAAAATAAGATAAAACGTCGTGAGTATATTCAGCAACTTTTAATTTATCAAGCGTATAATGTGCCAAATATATACATGGACGAAAGAAACTTCAATTTATTCATATCAAGAAGACCAGGACGACCAAGAAAGGGATCTCGCTGCAGCACTATAATGCTCCGTGTCATGCCAGTATAGAAACTGTATTTACTCAAAATAAATTCAGCAACCAATGAATTGCTAAGATTTAGTCCTTACAATCGATGCCACATATTTTAGTTGGTGAGGGCAGAACAAATTTAAACCAGACGGAGTTTCGTCTACAACAATTAGTGGAGAAATACATACTGATGTTAATGCAATAAATCCGGCAAACTATCCAAGATATGTAGCGCATTTCAACGATTTATACCGGACGCATTAAATTTATTAAATTAACGATCTAATCATGTAATTTACAAAATTCATTTATTAATTGTGTTACTTTACATGTAAAATATAATAAAATCAGTTTTCATTTGTAATTGTTTGTTTTCATTTTGAATGTGTCTATTTTCAATTTGAATTTGTTTATTCTCGATTTTAAATATTATTCTTAATTTGAAATTGTTTCTTCTCATTTTGAAAGTGTTTATTCTCAATTTAAACTTGATTAATCCCAATTGAAATTGAATAGACTAACCAAACCATGAACTCCTAATACAAAAACTCTATAATGGTCATTGCTTTTCTTCATTCGCAGTTACTTCTGGTGTTATACAAGGATTCAATTTCGAACCACTTTTCAATATTTTGATATCACCGATGCGTGTTATCTTCAGGAGGATTTAAATATTGTTAATAATCGGTGATTTAAAATATGATTTTACTAAGTGTAAATAAATGCTGCGTTCTGTTCACCCATAATCAAGTTTGACTACAACATTGATAATTGTTCTATGTTCAGAAAAAGCACTGTAAGGAATTATTTTCGACCCTGGCTTAAAGTTTTCTAATATATTGCGCCCTGCACCTGCAGAAATTTTAATAATTTGACCGCTATAGAATCGTCGCGCCGTATTACGCATCTGTACTGTAAGTTGGAGTATGGATCTATCGTTTGGTATCCGAACTATGATTACTTCAATCTTGAAATTGAACGTGTACAGAAGACATTTCTCAAATTTTTGTCGTTTAAAATTGATAGAGTTTATCCATCTCGTGGTATAAGTACAGCGTGTGAAAATTAAACAGCCACGGCACTTTCAGTTAGGAGAAACGAGGCATACAGGACCCGTTTGTCTAATGCATTTGCTGTTCCTAGAGCAAAAACGAAAAAGGCATTAATTATATACATGAGTTCCAACGCCAATGGTCTCTCTATCCAAGAATCTCATGACCGTTATAATTTCAAATCTCTTAATTTTCTCGTTAGATATATGTACCATACCTATATATTCTATAGTTTTCATTCATATAAAGTTACTATTTGCTGTTCATGTGCATTTAATTTCGTAATTTTGTCCTATTATCGATAAAGATTATTATTATTATTTCAACAATAGAACAAATAAATTAGAATCAATAACAACTTTTCGGATTTCCAACTTAGGTCATAGCTGGCACAAATTAATAAAATATTGATCAAATTCAACCATGACAACCATCATTTGCCGTTAGTTGTCTTTTCCATATACATATTAGGTTGACAATGTTTATGTGATCATATATGTCAAATACAATTTTTTTTAAATACATACATTATTTTAATAGTCATATTCTGTTTCTTACACATAAATTAAGGAAATATGGATGAAAGTGATTTCGACGAAGAAAATGAAAATCCTGATAATGTAGAAGATGAATTAGATCCGGAAAATCCACAACATGCGTTAGCAATTTTAGAAAAATCATATACCAAGGTAACGATTAAGTGTATAATTTATATCAAGGTTATCTCAAGAAAATATATATTAAATATTACCTATCTTTTGAGTCTTAAAAGAAAACTGAATTTGAATTAATGACAATTAATATTATGAATCTATGAATTATAATAGTAATAATTATAATTAAAATACTTAATACAATTATAATACAAATTAATTTTTGTGAATGTTTTAATAAATATTTTATATATATTATATGTTTTTAGAACAAATTGATTTTATTAATGTTTTGTAGTCACACTTGTTTAACAGGGGATATAGCTCAGTGGTAGAGCATTCGACTGCAGATCGAGAGGTCCCCGGTTCAAACCCGGGTGTCCCCTACTAGCAAAATTTTTTTACTGAAAATATCTTTAATTAGCGATAACATATATAAAACTACTCCAAAATTTTATCTGTAAATTATAATACATTTCAGACTGTCAGCGAAATTGAACAAATTCCGGAATTGGTTCAGTATGCAGAGGAATTTACCAAAATATTCGAAGCTTTTTATAAAAGTCACGTAAATGAAACAAGATTGAACGAAGTGTGCCAAGAATTAGAAACCAAAATACAGGACCAAGAAACCCAATTAGAAATCATGAAACAACTTTCTAAAACCGATGCCAAAGTGATAACGGACATTAAAGATCAAATTCAAAATGCATGGAAAATGGCTGACGGCGCGCATGCTAGAGAACAAAGAGCTCAGGAAATTATAGATAATCTGAGGAAACAAATAGACAATTTGAATGCTGAAATTGATTTTAAAAATAAGATGGGACAAGATAATGAAGAGTATTATTTATTTTAAGAATAATATGTATTAGAATTCACTAAAATAAATGTTTTAGATTAGGTGCTTTAAGTAAACATAAAGAAGGTTTGCAGAGAGAAAGAGACAAGCTGGTATCTGAAGTAGCTAAATTGACTGAAAAACTTAACAACGCTTTAAGCTATCAAGAAGAATTAGAAAGAAGAACGTCCCAGGCAGATTTAAAAATAAATGAATTTGCAGAGACCATAGACGCAAGTTCAGCTTTGGTTTTGAAAATATTATGTAATTAAATAATTTGTTTTAGGAACAAGGCAGTGAAATAGATAGGCATAAAAGAGCTAAGGAAAAGCTAGAAAATGAAATGAAAGAATTGGCGAATATCATTGAAAAAAAAGAACATGAAATAGTAAACTTGAATGACGTTATAACAACTAGTCAACGTGTTGTATTAAAATTGGAAGCAAGTTTAAAAGAACAAAAAATTATGACTGATAAAGCTGTAAGAGACTCCGAAACAATTAATATTCGTTTCGCTAAAATGCAAGATGAATTAGATTCTGTTACTTATAATCACGAAAGGCTAAAAAAAGATTTCATGAAAAGAGCCAATGAAATAAGGGTAACTATAACTTTTCATATTCTACTTTAAATACGATATCTTTACTGCACTGAAATTTCAAATATCAGTTTCCTAGAGTTTTATTTTCATCATAGTTTAAAGAGGAGGAAATAGCAAGATTGAAAAACGACGTAGCTAAATATTCTAAGTCGAAAGAAATAGTGGAAGTGCGTATTAAACAAGTCGAAGAAGAGAAAGCTGATATTAATATTGAAAGGGAAAAGTTGCGACAAATGATAGCGAATATGACCAGAGAAATTGATTTAATGAAACGGCAAGCAGACAACGATAGAAGATCTTTGGAACATTTAACTAGGGAAAAAGAAATAATGAACAAAAATATCGTTAGGCAGCAAGGTAAGTTAGCCTTTTATTATTTATTAAATTTTATTATTATTTATTATGTTATAGTGTGTATATTAAGCAGTTTTAGTTATTTACTAGTGTTAGAATATGTCTGCCTTATTATTCTATTTAATTAATTATGGCAGTAAAACAATTAAAAAAAAGTAATTCAGTATTCAGAATTACATGTACAGTGTTTAATAACATTGTACGAATTTAGAGATTGTGTTATTGCGTTATCAATGTTATATTGTGTTATCAATTATCAATTATCAAACACACATGTCAAAACTGATTTTGGAAGTTTCGGTACGATGATTTTGTTCTAAGCGTTAAATCTGGCAGACAACTTGAATTTCTTTAATTTTTTTTCTTTTTTCTACGCTCGACAGACCACAGCCTGCAATTACAGCATTTCTTTTCCAACTTTGATAGCTTCGGCCGTGGTTGTTCACAGTGATCTCATTTTTGTTCATATGTTTTGTTAAATTTGTTAAATGTATTTATTACAATATTTACTGTAGTTTCTTATCGGTATCGGGTCTGTAAAAGTATTCTTACCACTATGGCACTACTGCTTTCACCGACCACAGACCACAAGTCTGCAATTACAGTATTTCTTTTCTAACTTTGATAGCTTCGGCCGTGCTTTCACCGACGTTTCGTCTACTCTCTGCAAAGGACATCCTCGGTCTACTAATATTGTTGATCTTGTTGGTCTGAAACTAAAGACCTGTCAGTCCGGACCAGGGTTAGATGGAAATTCTTGTGAATCACTAGTGCAGTTGTTTTGAGAGAAGAGTTTTCCAGATATTGTTTAATAGATTTCCATTGTCACGGTTGCCATTGTTCAGATGTTTTAAGACTTCTATGGATTTTCGGATTTAATATTGTAGATAATCATAGGGATTGCGCGATAGAAAATCTGAACAGGATCAAATTGAATTTGACGTCTAGTTTCCAACAAGTGCAGACTTGACAAAGCGCAGCGCCCTAGTACAACATGCCTTAGCAAAATGAATGCCAAACAAGCCCTTTGGTTCGCCAATACAGGGTTATTCTGAATAAGTCTCATTAATTTAATTATTAGATTAGACAACTAAAATATATGCCAATTGTGTTATCTTTAATTTAAAAAAAAGTGAAGAAAATTAATTTAAAAAGATTAATTTTGAGTACCGTTGTCCATCCTCACTGACCCGATATGTGCCGTCCGTATATTGGGTGTCGCAGATAGGCAGACATATTTGTTCACATACGGTGTGTTTACAGTGAATGGGTTTATACATAAGTAAGTTATAAATATGCGATATCTACGATTTAGTTGGGTTCACTGAACTTTCGATACAACAGCTGAGTATTTCGTGTGTTCCCAAAACGGTTTTATTAAATAATTTAAAATTAAAAATAAAATTACACAGCTTTTTAGATATTATTATTTTGTTAAATATTAATTAACATGTTTAATCCAAAATAAAATTCTCTGACACTTGTTCAGAAAGACTCTATATACATACCCGAAGTTTCTAGATAGTTATGGTCTCTAAAAAAAAAGAATGCGATAGTGTGGGGAGGGGTTTGAAGATGGTTCTAATCTTATCCTTAAGAAGGATTTTATTGATATGGTAGGTAGGTAAATGGGCTTTGGAAATACTATAAGTGAGTTGAGAAGCAGAACTGGACGGTCTGTGTTAAAATGTTAGTTTATCGTACACCACTTTCTTGTACTTGCGGTTGTAATTGTTCTAAAGTCGAAATTAATTTTGATATAATTACTGTTAGAAATAAAAAATATTTTTTTATTTATTGAATCACATTGTGCTACTTATATTACATGCTCGGTGAAGCTTAGGCACATACCATTAGGGTACTGTAATTTAGTCCACAGAAATATTGGACATAATGTGGTTTATTTCATCTCCTTGTCATTTACCAATTAGTGTTAATATTTTTATAGTCTTATGGTTTACATTTTTGCTCGAAACTTTCGGAACTTTTGCTCTTTCTCTTCATTTGTACCGTGTAATATCGAAGTAATAGGCAATATTTTCTAAAATTAAGTCCAAGAATAATTTTAATTCACTAACTTTTCTGACTTTTGCAGCCGTTGCTAGAGATCACGTTAAGTTAATCAAAATTCAAGAACAAGCTAGACGAAAGTTGGTATCAGAAATAGATAATCATGTCATTGAGGGTAATAAGAAAATGAAGCAAATAGGATATTTGGAAAAAGAAAGAGATAGATTATTGGAAGAACAATTGAATTTAACTAAAAAAATTGAAGATTTCATGGACGACACCAAATTAAAAAAGGTTATAATAAATTTTAGCGTTTTACAGTTTTGATTTTTTTAAAGACACCTTATTAATTTCAAATTCTGGTTGTGGTCAAAAAATTCTTTTTGATTTAGGTGTTTTTAATTTTTAATAACATTGCCTTTTACACTTCTATATTTTATTGACGTTTCAATTTGGCTTCCCTAGAATTCAGATTTGCAAAAAATTGTCAAGTAGTTTATAATTTAGAATACAAATTTGAAAATCAACTTCTTCGTCATTCAATTTAATTGTAGGCTGAAATATACGACTTGAAAAAATGTTTAGCCGAACAAGAAAATAAGTTGCGTATGCAGCTTAACCTTTTCGACGCGGTTAGGGCCGAAAGAAATGCGTTACTTAAATCTTTACAAGAATCGAATGCTGAATGTAGTGAACTGAAAACAAAATTAAAAGTAACTAGTCATCAAACAGAACAACTAAAAGAAGATATAGCAATGAAAGAGCAACAACTTATTAAAGAAGAAATAATATTGCGTAAAGTGACAAAAGAAAAAGAAAATCTTAGGTAAAGTATGAATAAGTTTGTCATTTTCTTTAAATAAAATAGTATAATTTAAAGAGTTGAAGTTGATAATGGCCTGGAGACCATACGAAATCTTAAGACAGAATTGAATGAGCTGAAAGCAGAAGAAAAAAGATTGCATAAAGTCATACTTGTAACGTATGTTATTTTTTAATTTTCCAGATCTAAATTTTGCTCTTTTTGAGTTTAGAATGGCGACAAACTTATAAGACAACAAACCAAAGATCTGGAGCAATTGATGAACGAAAGAGACATTCTTGGATCACAGTTGGTTAGAAGGAACGACGAATTATCTTTACTATACGAAAAAATTAAAATTTTGCAAACCACTTTACACCGAGGTAATGGAAATCTGTCATAATACATATTTACAGCAAATTGAATTTAAAATGTGTTCTATATATATATAGGCGAGGCACAATATGAACAGAGATTGGAAGATATAAGATTACTAAAAGTAGAGATTAAGCGCCTCAGACAGGAGAAGAATCTATTAACAAAAACTATATCGAATATGACCGATTTGAGACAAGAAGTGTTTCATTTGGAGCGTGATTTAACAAGGGAAAGATTGAAATGTAAAGCATTGGAAGAGGAACTTCAAAATCCGATGAACATACATAGATGGAGGAAGCTAGAAGGAACTGACCCGGAACTGTTTGAGTTATTGCAGAAAATGCAACTCTTGCAAAAGTAATTATGCTTATATTTACACTCATTTCTATCCTTGATTACTTAATTTTACGAAACTAAATCATATCAACAAATAGATATTCGCACACAGATTCCAAATTCACCTTTTATTTTCCAAGAAACTTAAAATTACCATCTGGAAAGAAAGAGGAATTGAAATAATAATTTTTCATTCAAAATAGTATTTATATTCGTTTTTAATTTAATAATTATATTAATAAGTTCATTTTAGGTTAATCATTTCTAAAAGTTACTTATTAGTCTTATTACTTACATGTACCTAGGGGTTAAAGTGTATAAAAGATCAACACTATAAATCAAACTACTTACAAAGCCGGATTTTATATAGCCGTAAATTGCAAAAATAAGTAATACAACGATATAATTCATTAGACATTCATTTTAGATTAAATATGATCAATGTTCATGATTTAAAAATATTTTTAGACGCCTTCTTCGACAGTCTTACGAAGCTATAGAAAGAGAGAGACAATTAAAAGAAGCTGAAAGATTATATTTAAATTTAAGACAAGTAGTCGCAAGACAACCTGGACCTGAATTACAAGAACAACTTCAAAAAACGCAACGAGCTCTCACAATTAATACAACTAAAATGAAGGTTTGTCTTTTTACCAAATAAAATGGCGTACAAATAGGTTGATATTTTCTAATGAGAACATATATACATTCAGAATCATAATTGACCTAATAGAATAGCTTCTTGCATGTATCAAGCAAAAAAGAAATGTTATTTATTTTAAAATTAAATTTTACGTAATGCCGTCTAGTATTTGGTTACTGGAAACCGCATATGATATTTTACCTGTATATAAATGTTTCATATTTTTAGTGCCTAGTGTCCGAACTTAATATGACCGAATTACAAGCAAAGGAATATAAATCTGATTTAGAAAAAATAACTAACGAGTTAAAAGAGTTGAAAAAGAAGTATTCCGAAGAGAAAAAAGCACAAGGTAGACGTCTAGCGGCATTAAGAAGCAGTTCTAGCAAGCTATCAAACCAATCAAAACAGTCCGCCGAAATTAAATTTACTGGTGGTGGTTTTAGAATGTCAGTGGCGAGTGTAAACAACTGAAATAAAGTATTAAAACACGTTTGAAAATAGTTAATATTTATTATTATCCGTTTGTTAATTAATCACTGCAGGTACCGAAGTGAGTGTTTAAACTTTTGAATTATTAATTATGTAATTTTAAGATATTTTACTGTTTGAACAGTTTTAAGGTTAGGATGCCGAAAACACTAGAAGTATGTGTAGATAGCTTCGAATCAGCGATGGCTGCTATTGCCGGCGGAGCGCACAGATTAGAGTTGTGCAGTTCGTTGATAGAGGGCGGTCTAACACCGACTCCTGGTTTATTGACCCAAATTCAAAACGCAAACACAAATAAAATTCCTATTTTTTGCTTGTTACGATGCCGAAGCGGTAATTTCATTTATACAGCTGAAGAAATTGAAATTATGAAGGAGGATGCAAAAATTTTACGCAAATATGGCGCCGGTGGCTTCGTATTTGGGGCATTATTGGAAAACGGCGATGTTGACATGAAAAAATCGAGAGAAATTACAAAAACATGTTTCCCGATACCTGTTACTTTTCATAGAGCGTTTGACTTTTGCAGACGGCCGACTATTGAAATAGAAGTGATTATTGATTTGGGTTTTACGCGCATTTTAACCAGCGGACAACAAAAAAATGCACAATTGGGCGTGAAATTAATTAAAAAGTTAATGGAGCAGGTTGGTAATCGTATAATTATAATGCCCGGCGGGGGAATTAATACTGAAAATTTGAAATTCATCATGGAAAATACAGAAGCTATGGAATATCATGGTTCTTTCAAGAAAGCTAAAACCGGTAATACAGTTACTTCTGATGAAGAAGACAAGGGAATTATTTTAGGAAAAAAGGACGGTCCATTATACGCTACTGACGAACAACAAGTCGCACAAGTTATAGATATTTTAAAGAGTGATTAAATAAAATAAATTTACACTAATCGTAACAAAACTTTGATGTTAACACAAAAAAAATAGCTAAGAAAATTCCTTTCCCTTATGTTCCAATTTCTTATTTCGTTGCGTGGTACTCGTTATAATATGCATTTATATGTAAGTAGATGTCTTACATGTGATTCATGTTGTCATATTCTCTATCACGTATGTTACTAAAAAATACTTAAATGCTCATTGCAGATTCTGATTAGTAATTATAAACAACATATCTTATTCTAGATGTAAAATTTACATTATTCCAATCAAAGAAATTGATGTAATTTAAATGGTGACCTTTAAAATTGTCTAGATGTCTTTCAAATATGTCTACTTATAAAAATAATGTTATTGACTATTACTCTATAGGAACACGCGGATACACACACGTAAATAGTATTTTTTTTAATAAAAAAAAATGGGAATATTTATATGTATGTATACAATTGATTGAATAGAAACATAGCTTTTATACGTTAGTTATGTTCTTATTTATAAATCATTTGAAGTTAGCAGCTGATAAACTATTGGAAGACGCTGTAAAAATTTTTAAATTTGTTTTGATATTTTTGAGAGCACACAGAACTGATTTTTTTGCATACTTACTGCTTGATTATTGTGAGCACGTTTAGAATTTAAAAAAATTATAATATTTTTACTTTTATATAGAGACTAAAAGGAAGTAGTATTTTCTCATTTATTATCTGTGTATTGGGTCTGAGTGACCGTAATATTGAGCAAATATAGTATTAAAAGAATAGAAATAATATTTGTGTTGAAATTTATTATTTCAATATGAAACTAAATTATTGTTTGTGTGTGTATCTGTTTTCCATACGTATAAATGTATATTTTCTTGATATAAGAAAAAAATGTATATTTTTTAAAAATATTTTTGTAGGCTCATTTGCAAACTACAATATATTTTATTTTTTGTAATTGCTTGTATTTTATCGACATCAGTGAATAAAATGTTTGGTGAATTTATTTATTTATTATTATTATCAAAATATTTAACTATATAGATTAACATATTTCAAGATATACTATGAAATTAGATTAACCCTTTCGTCCCCATACAGACAGAAATACTTCAGCATTGTTGCATATATATTACGCCGAAATATTTGTAATATGCTAGATATATAATAAATTATTAATAATATGTAGTAATATGAAATATTGAAAACATATAATAGTATATTCTTCAACGAGCGTATAATGACGGCTATTATTCACGAGGGTGAAAACTCGAGTTAATAATAGCCTATTATACGCGAGTTAACGACTATACTTTCTATACGGCTACAGGATTAAATAAAAAAGAGAATACGTAGGTACATAACAGTTTAATTTATTTGTTTGCAAATCTTATCTTAAAATTAGAACAATTACTAATATTTATTACTGATGGTGTTGAATTTTTATCAAAATTCACTTCATTCAAAGTATGAGTGTTTGAAAATGTTTGTTGTGTATTATCGCTTTCATTAGCGACAAAGCTCATTTTTTAGGAAGAAAATATGCGAACAACGTAAGATACTCAGAAAATGTATTTGACGTTTTAAATTTTGACTTGTTTAGCGGTTGCTAGGTAACCGCTAAACAAGTCAAAATTTAAAACTGCATCAATGGTGTACTGCCCGTTGAATAATGAAAATACGAGTGATGTGATTGGTCAACAGGCCGTGCATAATGATTCATTACACACAGGGTGAAGAATTGATGCCATTATACAATTGCCGTAGAGAAAGTATTTTCCTTTGTTTTTCAGTGCAGTGCAGGTCGGTGTAAGTTGCACTACACTTTCTGGTCAGCTGTTATAAAGTACTGTAACAAAACGGAAAAACAAAGGAATATATTTTAGTGTAGGTGTCGGTAATGAAAATGCTTTCAACCTTCACAAAGTCCACAACATAACATAACCTGACACACTCAAAAAGATGTGATAAATATTATTATATTTGTTTTATGTGATTAATTTTTTTTATACAAGTGTCCCCTGTCGTTATGTTCAAATTTTAGGAGTGTAAAGTAGACTTCATTTCAAGTAACAAAAACGCAAAACTTCTATAGCCATTTTTATTTGTTTCAAAGTTACAGACCTATGAACGTGATCATGAAAAAAAATGTAATCCTATTCTATCAAATACAAGATGTGCTCTACCCAGTGTTGCCAGACGTACGGTAATTGACTAATATGACTAACCTATAACTTATAGGTTAGTCATATCCACGGCCTATTCTATCAAATACAAGATGTGCTCTACCCAGTGTTGCCAGACGTACGGTAATTACCGTACATGTGCGGTTTTTTGATAAATGTACGGTGTACGGTCCAGTTGCCATTACCGTACGTGAAAATACGGTAATTTCAATAATAAACTATTTTCCAAAAAAATATGTGTTTTTTTAAATATAATTTTATTTAAATATTTTTCGTTAGGGAAGATGTCTGAAAAAATTTGTTAGAATGTATAACAGATGTCGCTTACATTGGTAGTATAAAATTGGTGAATTTTCGTGATTCGAATTTATGTGAATCACCTCAGTACAATTTTCTGTTGTAAATCCCCGCAACACACGTATGTGAATCTCCTAACAACAAATTGCTCTGGTTTGTAAAGATTCAACATCATTTCATTAGTTTCATTATTCAGTCTGGTGCAGTAACTTCCAGTGCTTAAAATTATCTATAGTAGAGAAATGTCTAGGGTGAAAAAAAGTGAAAACGATGATGCTTCAATTCCAAAGAAGCTAATGAAAGCAACTCATCGATTGCAGGTATTTATTTTTAAACTCAAAGAGAGGCAGCTCTTTGGGAGTTTTAGATTAGTATTCTTTCTGGAGGAAAACTTTATCAAATGTAGCGTTGTCGGAAATAAACATACTTATTATTTCTATTTTACGACTTTAACACCTTTCTCAAGGCTAACTGAAGGTAATAGTCACAGTAGCTGATTATAAGATTTTCTAAAAGCAGAACAGTTTCGTTAAAAATTGTATAGCCAGATAATTAGGACTAAATATAGGGAAATTTCATTGATATATTTGGACTTATAAGTGGAAAAAATATTGTTATTGTAATTTTCATAATATTACGTAACGCACTAGCGTTACTTACACAAACAAATAAAAACAGCACAATTCTTTGAAGTAATTTATTTAATAATATTTAATTTACATACACTAAAAAATGAAAAAAATAAATATAGAAAAACAAAATGCACATGATGCACTACATACGGTCCTGCCGTACCGCAAACATCCTCAGCTCTAGTCATTAGTGTCATTACAAACTGATTTTATTTAAAAAAAGTTACATGATTCAATAACAGGCGTGTGATTGTTAATGTCGCATAATAAAATGTTATCCTAAAATAAATAAACACGTGTCGTAGTGCATACAGTAATTTCTTGGAGATCTACAAAAAAGAGTACTGGAAATTGATTTTATGATTTATGATAAAGAAGGTTCTTACATATTTCGTAAGTGCTGAATTATGAATATCGTACAATAAACAAATGTTCAGATGACTGTTAAGGTTGCATTTTTTAATAAAGGATTACATCATACAACAGCTTATTAGTGAGTGAACACGTTTTCTTTATTCAAAATGCCTTACCGATTTTCTTCTCAAGAGTATGCGGACATGCATTTTGTGTATGGTTACTGTAACGGCAGTGCACGTCAAGTAGTTATTGAATACCGACATCGTTTTCCCGATAGGCGCATTCCTCATTACTGAACGTTTCTGGAAATACACAGACAATTTCGGGAATGCGGACTGCGTGATTATCTTTTCGACCGAGGAGTAAATTTACCAGCAGACTTAGAGGAAGAAGCAGTAGCTATTGTTACAAGGGTCCAACTCTCAGTGTACGTCGAATCGCTAGACAACTAGGAGTGCCACGAACGACAGTTTGGCGAGTTTTAAAACGTGAGGGCTTATATTCATATCACTATCGCAGGGGACACGGTTTGCTTGAGGCAGACAAACCACTATGCCCGTCTAGTTTATTCTACCTGGGTATTAAGACAGTCACGGCTTCATTTTAATTTCTGCAGAACAGTCCTCTGGACAGATGAATCTACGTTCACGAGAAGTGGTGTTACAAATCTGAGAAACCTGCATAGGTGCATAGGGTCATCAGAAAATCCCAAAGCTATACGCCCATCTAAATTTCAACATTAATTTTCTATTAACGTTTGGGCGGCCCTAATCGATGACTTGTTGATTGGTCCTGTCGTTCTTCATGGGAGGTTAAATGCGGACGATTACCTTCAATTTCTTATTGACGAACTGCCAGGTCTTTTAGAGGATGTCCCATTGAATGTTCGACGAGGCATGTGGTTTCACATGGATGGGGCACCACCACATTTCGGAATTGCTGTCCGAAATTGGGTTAACGTCAATTATCCAAGGTGGATTGGTCGAGGTGGTCCTGCTGCATAGCCGCCCAGATCACCCGATCTTAATCCCCTTGACTTTGATTTATGGGGGTAAATGAAAAATTTCTATGCGTAAGTTTCAAACACAAGAGAAGAGTTGTTGGATCGTATTCACCTGCTGCCGAGCAAATCCGACAAAACAAGTATGAAATTCGGATAAGTACTTCTTCTGTTTGCTTACGGGCACAAGCCTGCATTCAACAAGGAGGTGAACATTTCGAAAATATTATTAATTGAACTTTTTTAAATAAAATCAGTTTTTATTGACTTTAGGATTACATTTTTTTCATGATCTGACAATCACATTCATAGATCTGTAACTTTGAAACAAATAAAAATTGATATACAAGTTTTGCGTTTTTGTTACTTGAAATGAAGTCTTTATTTTCATGTTGTCTAAATAAAATTAGTTTAAGAAGACTTACCTTTTTTTCACGATGTATACCGTACCTGACACGAACACAGGCACATGTAAATAAGTCAAAACAACCACAAAAGTTTTTTAAACACAAGTATAACTGCACTAATTCACCTTTTAAAAAATATCACTCGAAACAGGTTTGATTAAAAACATAAGTAAGGAGACCAATATAGCTATCCATGAGGTTTAAAACAAATAACCATGTCATCCTTCTTTGGTGTCTCTGGTCGGGCGCCAATTATATGACGTTCCTAAAATTTGAACATAACGATACAGGACACTTGTATTTATTTTTTATTTAGATTTTTGTCTTATATGTATTTAATATTTATTTTATATTAAAAAAGACTTATTTATTTATTATTATTTTATTTAACGAAATCATATTTATGGCAGGCGTAACAAGGAAACATTAGCAGGATGACATTGTAAACTATGTTTGGAATAATTATAAAACAGAAGAAATAAACAATTCCGAAATTTACTAGTTCCGAAATTTACTAAATTATGGGGATTCAGGAAGGTATCATAATATCGAATTTCACCATCTACATTATGCGATAATACATTATTAAAAATCAAATGTATTCGGATATTGCTCCCTCCAAAATGCGCATTTGTAAAATAAAAATCGCTGTTGATATTTGGTAGACGTTTATGCTGTTGACAATAGTCGTTTGAATTCGTTTAAATTAATTGGTACCGCTTTTTCCTTATCACTGTGTACTTATTCCCTCTTTTATTTAAACTTCGCGATTTCATATCAAACTTAACTGTTTTTCTTATTCAAAACAACACTCGCATCGCGATAGTAATTGGTAATCTTCCGCTTATCTGGTGAAAAGTTCTAGATCTAACCTCGAAATGCCGAAATGTTTGACTTCTTAATCAAAGAAGCTTGTTACATGTTTGATTTGTTATTTTGCGAAAGAACGTGATGATTCTGGTCCAAGGGATTCGAGGGTCATCTTTTATATTTTTATAAAATCGGGGAAGAAAACAAAATTTTTGGGAACAAACTATATTATTGTTTTTCAAAATATTCGCCTTTATGGTCTATAAACTTTTGCACGCGCACGAACCAGTTCTCAAAACATTTTTTCCACTCTGAAGGTTGTATCTCAGAAACATGGTTTTCAAAGGCTTTGACTGCTTCTTGAGGTGTTGAAAATCGCTATCCACATCGCTATGGACAATAAGACATTATTTCAACACTTTTCTAATGCGACGTTTTCGGTTGTTCTTCCTGATTTCGTCTATAACTTTTGGCAAACAACTTACTGTGTACCATTCAGCATTTTAAGTTCTTCGATCTTCTAAAGGAATTGTTGCGATGTGTCCTGTAGCCGAAGAAACAAGCGATTATTTTCTTGGAAGTGCTCCTTGCACGAACAACTTTTGTGTGGTTCGGTTCGTCTTGGAACACCCATACAGTAGATTGTTGCTTAGTTTCCGACTCATACGCATATATCCATGTTTCGTCACCTGTGACGATGTTGTATACGATTTTGCGGTTCCTACGTCGATTTTTTTGCGCATCTCTTTACACCACTCGACACGAGCGGGTTTCTGTACTTCGGTCAAGCTATGTGGAATCCACCTGGAACATATTTTTTTTACAAATAAATGTTCATGTAAAATCGAATGCAATCTTTGCAATACCAATGACTACTCTCGACTATTCTCACAGGGAAAACATTGATGCTTCTTCATATTCTTTTTTTGGTGATAGAATCCAAGGGATTCTTATTAAACACCAGAAAAGAGATTATTATATCGACTACATACATTCACTTCATAGTTCAAACATTTAATCTTGTGATACCGCCGATGTAAAAAAAATATTGCGGTGTATCACTTTTCACATTTTTGTATACATTTTTACACGCATTATTTTGCATTTTACCAATATTAAGTATAACAAGTTTAACAATGATTCAATGATTGCATCATACATGCATAAGTATTTGCTTGTAATATCTGGTAATACCTCGAGCGGTACTCGTAGTACCAACAAAATTTCAAAACACTTGAAAGTTGTTTTATTTTTGTATGGTGGTCCAACTTTAACAAGATATTCAGATGCATTTTTACAGAATTGTTATGTGTAAAATGTCAACGAATGTTAATTATGGTTCAGGCCTCAAGCCCGGTCTTACTATTGTTACTAAAAAGTACAAAACTGGCAGACAATTGAGACTTCATAATATTCTATCAGCAGAAAATAAATATCAATCGACCCCACTTATCGCTAAATTTTCTAATGATCGTATATTATAGCAAATCCATTCAATGGCAGAAAAAGCTCGACGAAAACAAAATGTACGCGAAAGAATAAACAAGAAAAATATGTACACAACAAAAACCATTTGTTAGGAATGTAATGTTTTTTTATGCAAAGTATTACGACGTTCTTGATTAATTACGTTGGATAGGCAACACACATTACACACATACCGGGTTATTTTTTATTATTACAGATACATTTCTATGTGTAGCTTTAAAAAGCAAATTGTCAATGTATTAGCAACATAGTAGGCAACCAGTCATACATTTATGTTCCGACGAGCGAGAACCATGTGGTTCTAGCAAAACCCGTGCTACTACAGATCTATTTTAATGCAAACTATTTTGTAAATCCGCTACTCTTGGTTCAAGGGATCTACCATGATTTTTTGTATTGAAAAGTTAAACCTTTCAGCATACATGAAACTTTTTAAATCTATTACGAAACTGTTAAAATTTATCGCGAAAGTATAGTAGAATCTGGTTTGGCAATAATACGTGTACTGGAAACAGTGGGTAATACAGAGCAAAATAAAGCCACGAAGAATTAGGTTATGTTTTTAGAAAATAAAATGCAAAATCTCAGGTTTGAATGAAGAAATTATTTTATTCTAACAATTAATTAAGACAAAACAACATAACAAAGGTGAAGTTTAATTTAATAGCAAGTTTTCGAAGTGTCCTTCTTGCCTTTCAAGGCAATAAGCAAGGCGATCTTGAAAACAACGCAGGGTATTTCTAATAAATTCTGGGTTTATTCCATCATATGCAGTACTGTGATGAGTGTGATGACTAGAGACTGGATTTTATGCAAAATGCATATTTGTTGTTTTTTGGTATATTCCTTCTATACTGTGTACTTATCCATTTTCCACCCTCAGAATACGTTTTTTTACCATTTTTTTTAGTGCATATAATGCATATTTGGACACTTTACCATAACTGCATATGCACGTACATATTTCATAATTATTTTGCATATTTATGCATGTATTCGCCATTTTCATAAGATCCATAATAAAATCTGATATTTAAAGATATTTAATTTGTTTGTGTAAACGTGAAGGGATTAGCATTACTTCAACTTTGCATTAATGACTCATTAAAAGTCCATCTCATTAATAATGAGATGGACTTTCCCAAAAATAGGATTTCACTGTACTGAAAATCGGTTTACAGGGCAATTAGAACTTACGTAAGAAATCCTTTTCAGAAATGTAGGTATTAATGCAGGTATATTATACCGTATAACTAATATCAATATAAGAAAAAGGAATAATTTCCTTCATAGTTTGTTCATTCATAAACGTGTTAAGGTCTGTGCTATTTGGTGAAACAAAAGCGAATTAAAAATTTTTGAAAATGCCGAAGATAGCTCAAGCGAAGTCATCTCTAATAAAAAATTGGATAAGTGATTGCAGTGCACTAAAAATTATTGACGAAGAAAGTGTTTTGTGCACACTCTGCGACAAAAGGATAAGTTGAATTTTGAAATATTTTGTCAATAACAAGTTCTACAATTATGAGAATTTTTTTTTGTGTTCATAAATATAATGAAACAATTTCATAATAAATTATTATTAGTTATGTTTAATTTTAATATGTCTTCGTAATATTTCTTTGTCATAAACACCAAAATAACCAAAATCAATCAAATTTAAACAACTGGAGAACATTACAAAACCAGACAATTTATTTTTCTAGTTTTTGTAGTAATATAGTAATTAATAATTATTATTATAACTGAATGTTAAAAATATATATTTGTTACACAGATTACCTGCCAGAAGAAATTTCAAGTAGTGCAACATTTGAACACAACATTTTATCGGAACAGGGTTTCTTAAAATTTGAATAAACCGCGGCAGCAACTTTTGGAGGAAAGTTTTCTCAATAATTCGAAAAATCCACGAGAAGCATTTTCCAAAGATTTGTGTAATCTTTTTGTGGGTTGTAATTTTCCTTTACATAAATTGGACAATCCGATATTTCAAGAATTCCTGTTGTTCGACAATACAAAATCAGCTATCATATATTCAATCTAATTTTGCGATCATTGAGCAGGCAATTACTAGATTAGAAGATAGAAATTTATCTTTAAATGATGGTGTTGGCATTGTAAATGATATTGAAGAGAAAATTGGAAAAGTCAACGGATTGACTGGAAAAAGAATTAAAGAAAAAAGCCGCAATTCTAAGCAAATATGGAGATTTTGTTACATTAAAATCTATAAATAATGTATTAATGGCAATTTTAATGAAGACATTAATATAAACCCCTCATTAATACCTAGTTTTAAGAATGCACCGATCACATCTTGCGATGTTGAAAGAACATTTTCCCAATATAAACATATACTTACAGATCGTAGACATAATTTAACTATGGAAAATTTAAAGAAATATATGGTTATTTATTGTAATAAATAAATATATAATTTGTAAATACGACAATTTATTGTAATAAATAAATATACAATTTGTAAATACGACAAATAAATTTTAATTTTCTAAAACATAATAAATAAATGCACATCATAAGTGCATATTGCATATTGTAAGTGCATATTTAGGGATTTTTTAAGTGCATATTGCATGCATATTTGGCAAACTTTTTAGTGCATATTTTCCAGTCTCTAGTGATGACCCATCCAACGATGCGTAGCGCGTCGTACCTCTGGCATTTTCTCGAGCGTTCTGCATGTATCGAGAAAATATAAGCCGCGATATAAAAGCCGTCGAAGAAGGGATTGAGACCATTCAATACCAGAGCTTCGCGGAGTGAACATAAATACAAATACATAAATGTGCTTATTGTTAGTAATTAGTTTTTATATTGTTATTCGTTTTATTATCAATATAGGGTGTGTCTAAAGTTATCGTTAGTTTTATTTAAGAACCCGAAAAGACAAACTTTACGGTTTACGGTATACGGTTTTTCAGTTCGTCCAAGTTACGTATTTGCACGTTCTTATGAGCATGAGAATTTGTACTCGATGACTACCTAATGGATTAATGGAAAGGAAATTTTGTATTTTTCAATGGATAAATATAGGATACAAACCGGAAGTTCTGAGAGTTGACTTCACCATTAACAGGAAATGTAGCTTCATCAGTAAAAACTATTTTATTTAAAATTTCTTTGTTTTCATTTAAGATATTAAAGATTATTTCACAAAAATCAGTTCGTTTTACTGTATCTTTCTCGAAATGGTCTTGGTGGTTGTATGGCTTATATTTACATTCCTTCAGGGTTTTGTACGATACTCCAAAATTTCGGGCTACTTCTAAAAGTGCTCGTACAGACCGTTCCTCTACATAACACAGGATATTCAGCTTCATGTGTTCTGTTAACACGTGATTGGTTTTATTTTTATCTTCTCTGAATTTGTTAAAAATATTTAAAAATTTTTTTTCGCACAAGGTATAGATAGGCCTGTCGGGATAATTAACGAAAAAGATGTCCTTAAACTATTATTCTTCTAATACCACATTATCATTGCTATGAAAAGGTAGTAATTTCATCTTTATTGTATTTATTCATGTTGTAAATAAATTATCTATTTTTAAATAAAATGTATTTAATTTAAGATCCGTGTATGAACAAAAATTCATAAATATTTGGCTTAATTTTTTTTTTAACCTCTCCAATCTCCATGGCAATCTAATTTAAGAATTAACCAACAGCAAAATACTTCACTGGTGTATAACTGGTTAGCTACTATGCCACTAATGCATTGACTATTCTTTTTTGATCATTACACATAGGAAATGTATGTGTAATAATAAAAAAAGAACCCCGGCATGTATCGCATGAACACTCATCGGTATTAATTTAACATACACCATATGTATAACATGCTTGCTGTTAAGTAGTGTATCGCAAACGCCAATTAAGTTGGCGCGAGGAGGGGTAAGTTCGCGCAGGATTAAAAGTAGTGGGGAGATTTGTATTTGGTTTTACATCAAATGTCAGATAATTCTAACCTCTGAGCGTGTATCACTTTATGATCCCCTAGCAAAGACATTATGTTCCGTCAAACGTCAATGACAAATGTATCTGACCATTACTTGAGTAGTGGGGGTGGACGTTTTTAAAAACGGCTTCTGCGCACCCCCTCCTCGCGCCAACTTAATTGGCGTTTGCTATACAACAGTGTAGCTTTTATTGAATTAAAATACAGTCTATTCAAACATAAACAAGTTTAAATGTATTTATAAGAAGATCAGCGTACACAAAAATTTCTTTACGTTATATAATGTAAAAGAGTTGTTGTATACATGTTTGAAATAAATTTTTGAAAGTGCAATTTCTAAATTATTGTTATTTACTATCAGATGAGCCAGTAGGTATTCTAAATAAATAGGCTGGTAGGCTCTGGTAGCTAGATGCACTATATATCCGTGGCGCCCCAAATTGATGTTTTCAATTTCTATGTAAGAATTCTACATAGTGGCCCAGATAAAAGCGGCCCGGAGTCATACTATACGTGATACTTGAATCTAGAGCACGAGACGTCACGTGATGTCCAGCGGCCATTCCGTGTTAACTGCTATATTGTGTTTGCCAGTGTTGCGTTGTCAGTTGTTAATGGTGGTTGTGAATAGAGTTCTCCATAATGCCGTTTTCAATCGAACAAAGAGTGTTTATTGCTGAAAATTATTTGGAATGTAAATCGTTTGTAACATTAAATGAAAGGTTCACGATAAAATATCCGCAAACGTCTGCTCCTTCTAAAAGTGTTGTGCAAAAAATGATTACTGAATTACTAAACGATTTATTTACCGAAAAATATTCGACGTGTTCAAGAGACTATGCTAAGAAGTCCACGGAAATCAACTAGACGTCTTTCCTCCCAACTAAACGTCAAGCAGAACATGTTGAAGCAGTTGCATATGCGAGCGTTCAAAATAAGAGTGATGCAAAGATTAAAACCTACGGACTTTGCAAAACGACAACATTATTGCGAATGGTTACTCACTCATGTCGCGATGGTTATCTGGATCCGAATCTATACTTTATCACAGATAAAGCATGATTTCATCTTAGCCAAAGCTTGAACTCTCAAAACATTCGTTATTGGTCAACGAACAATCCCAAGGAACGCTTTGAGGTGCCTCTGCATGATACTTAAATAGCCGTTTGGTGTGCAGTTTCAGCTCGACGGATTGTAGGCCCCATTTTCTTTAATAACACCGTGATCTCTGAAGTGTATGTAACAGAATTGTTCCAACTATTCGTAGCGCAGCTGACGCAGGAAGAACGAGAGTATTCTATTTACAGCAAGATGGTGCCACGGCACATACTTCACGGTTTTCAATGTCATACGTCCATGGAATTTTCGGAGAAGAACGTACAGTTTCCGCATGTTTATGGCCTCCCAGATCGCCCGATCTGTCTACCTGCGATTTTTATTTGTGGGGTTCCTTAAAGGGTAAAGTGTACAGTAATAACTAGAGTGGACCAATTCGGAGCGAAAGCAGAGGCGTGACTAACGAATTGGTCCCCCCATGCGAAACATTAATATCTAGAGATATACTATCACGAACGGTGCTGTTATTGTACTGTACGCTCCTTCAACATTATTAAATACACAGAATACACTTTCCTGCTGCTATTATACGTGTACACACGATGACCGTGACCAACGTACTAAGTAATCGTATGTGCGATGGGGCACGCGGAAACCAATTCGTTAGTCACGCCTCTGCTTTCGCTCCGGATTGGTCCACTCTAGTAATAACCCTCATACAATTGAAGAGTTGAAAACGAACATTCGCAATACAGTTGCTGACAGTACACCAAATGAAAAGTTTTTCAAAACATGTTGAGACGTGCTAATTTGTTTATCGAAGTTCATGGTGAACACTTTCAACACCTCCTGTGAACTATTGAATGTTCATTATGTTGTTATTCATAATATTCTGTATTTATATATATATATATATATATATATATATATATATATATATATATAAGGTAAACTTAATTAGTCGGCGATTAAAGGTCTGGTTATTAGGATGTAGGATTAACATGGAGGATTATTTTAAATATATACACTTTGAAGTAATAACCAGACCTTTAATCGCCGACTAATTAAGTTTACCTTATCATACCAAGGTCACGAAAATACTATATTTATATATATATATATATATATATATATATATATATATATATATATATATATATAATCAGTAACCTTTTTACCCTAAGGTGTAAGGAGTATACTATACAAAAATTTTACAAATCACTTAGGTGCACAAACTTTGTCCATTCTTTCTTGTTTTTCGTCATTACCACAGCTTCTGTCCAGGGCTTATTTCTTTCCTTGAGAATTGTTGCAAGCTCTGCATTCCAGGTCTTTCTTGGTCTTCCCCTTCCTCTTCCATTCTGAACTCTTGCTTCCCATACCCGTTTTACCTGCCTATTCCCAGCCATGCGGTTAAGGTGGCCAAACCACTTTAATTGGTTTTTCTTGATCATGTTGAGGACTGGTTCAATATTCAATTCTTCTCTAACCAATTGGTTTCTTATCCTGTCCCTCCGTGTTATACCTTTGACTGCTCTTAGATATTTCATATCTATTGCTTGTATTTTACTTTTTTGGGATTGGTTCAATACTCAGCTCTCACTTCCGTAAATTAACGTAGGCTTAAAAATGGTTTTATACACTGTTACTTTGGTTTTCCCACTTATTTCTCTTTTCCTTATTAAAGGTTTGCTTAGACTATGATATATTTTCGACGCGCTACTTATTCTCTCTTTTACTTCATTGTCCATATTGCCGTCTCTCTCCAGCACAGTTCCTAAGTACTTAAACTCGTCTACTTGCTCTATCTTTTCTTCGTTCAATTCTATATTAATTTTCTTATTTTCATTACCTATCATCATCACTTTTGTTTTGTTTATGTTAACTTTCAAGTTCTTTTTCATTAGTTCTTCTTGCCATATCTTTATATCTTTTTGTAGGTGCCTTTCCGTTGGTGCACAGATCATTACGTCATCAGCGAAGGCACACCCGGATAGGCGGACCGGCATCATTCCGAGATACCCCACATGTACACCGCAGCTCCTCCGTCCCACTGCCTTTATAACATCATCCATAACCAAAACAAATAGTGTTGGGCTCATAACCCCTCCTTGTCTCAGACCGTCGTTTATATTAAATATCTCCGATTGCATGTTATCTTTCCTGGCGTAATTTTGGTTGTTGTGGTATAAACTTTGTATTGCCTTTATTAGTTTCCGGTTTACTTTTCTTCGTTCTAGACTTTCCCATATAGCCTTTTGTGATACTGTGTCAAATGCCTTTTCCATGTCTAAGAATGCCGCATATAAATCTATATTTTTTATTCTTGTTTTCTCTATTAACTGCTTTATCGTAAAAATATGGTCCTGTGCGCTTCTACCCTTCCTAAATCCACTTTGTGCTTCTGCCATTTGGCTTTCTGTTATTACCTTGAGCCTTTTCTACAGGATAATCTCGTATATTTTGGACAATACTTAGGAGCGTAATACCTCTGTAATTGGCACAGTCTTTGTTATCCCCTTTCTTAAATATGGGTATTACTATTCCCACTTTCCAATCTTTGGGGACCCTACCTTCATTCCAAGTTCTGTTAAAGAGGTGTGTTATGCTGTCTATTCCTTGATTTCCTAAGCACTTTAGCATTTCTGGAGTAATTTTGTCATGTCCTGCTGATTTTCCATGCTTTATCTGCCTTATTGCTTCTATCACCTCTTCCCTCTGTATGCATTCTCCTTCTTCCCTGACTTGTGCGTAGTTTGCCCTTTCGTCTGTTGGACTAATGATTTGCTCCTCACCAGTGCTCAAAAGTTCCTGGAAATATTCTCTCTACCGTATTCTGTATTTACTACTTTTAAATTTTTTTAAAATTGATAATATATTAGTAATTAATTTTTCTGTAAGTATTTGTATTACTGTATTTGTACCGGGCCTCTTTTATCTTGGCCACCCTGTATCACTGGATACTTAATTAACAAAAATATGTTGATCTCTAATTCAAAACTATTTTTTTTATATTTAAAGATGAAAGGGTTAAATTATTTTACAACACAAAAATCACAACAGAATATTCACAACGGAATATTCATTTACCATAAAGCGTTTAATTACCGTGGCAAAATTTAAACTTAAAACGAACAATATTGGAAAACTAAAAGTTTCAATATTTCTAATAATTATTATATAAACTACAAATATTAGTAGGCGATATAAAATTAAAATCTACTAATGCTATTTTACATTTAAATAGATACTTCTGACATATATTTTTTGTCAACTGATGCTGCGTTTGGTTTATAATGCATTCAATCGAAAAATTCATCTAGTTTGTTATAAGAAAACGTAGCTAAAAAGCGACGTGTTTTCTTTTTTAATGTGCATAAATTCATAATGAGTATATTGCTTACTTCAACCATGTTTTAAAAGCCTACTGTTAAAATTTCGCCTAAATCCGTCATATAGATAAGCTTTTGCAATCATTTAAAGTAAACTATTTGTTGTTTTCTGTGTTAATATGGAGAAAAAAGCATGAAAGCATGATTAAACATGATTTTTTACGTGGAAAAACCTTTAAAAATCAACTAAATCGAAGAGTACACATTATTTCGTATCAACATTTAAATATGAAAGAGCTGCAAGATAGATGCTGGTTTGCTTACTGGTGAGCAGATGGAAACTCGTGTTACGATTTCAAATGATTGTATTGCTAAACTTAAACGAAATTCAAGATAATTTGTTCGTCGATATGTCACCGTAGATGAATTTGGACACAACACTGCACTCCAAAGAAAAGCACCGTCAAAACAATGGATTACTTCTAATGAAAGTGCCCTAATAGGAAGATTATGACCACGATTTTTGCTATTCCAAAGGCGCAATCTTTATTGACTATTTACAGAAGAGAAGTGCAATAACTGGCCAATATTATGCTGATGATGGACTAACACGTTTCAGTGCCGAACTGAAGAAAATACGACGGTATTTCATTCCACCGCGCCCTTTCTTTGTTCCGCAATGGCAACCATTAAATTTGTCCAATTAGCATACGAATTGCTACTAATAATAAATTACATTTGTAATTTTAATTGAATGTTCATATTTCTGTGTTCTATTTGCCTCTTTTTTTTAATGATAATTTCTTTACAAGTTTGTGTGAAACTGGTGGAATGCTTAAAGGAGATGTTCAATGTGGATGTCATTTGCCTAAATACAAGCGTTTAACCGATCGGTAAACTTTCGAAGTACATGGCTTTAAGACGGCTCGGTCTTCATGGATATGGGCCGCAGCTTAAAAAATACGTTGCCGAGATCGTCTTTCACGATTACGGCCTTCATAACTTGGATGCAATGTACCGTGATCTTTCAATCTGTACACGGTTTGTAAAATTAAATCATTTGATGGACATCTTCGGTTCGGAAATCGTTCTTTATAAATACGTCTAACATTTCCACTTGTTTTACCGTATAGTAAGACGATAAACGTTAATTCGTGATTTGAATAAGTCATACTTCACGGAAGTTGATAGCAGACTGACTTCTGACTTACAGTATGCATCATCGCATCTACTACTCCAACTACTACGCGCTGCAGTTATAAAGGAATATCAAATTTACCAGAGTTGGCTCGAGCCACGCGCATTTATTAATTTTTTTCCCTTGATCTCGTTCGAGATAGAGTTTTGTGCATTAGCATTTTATGCTTAATATTATTACAGCTATTACATATTAAAATATGTGTCATATTTTGTTTACACCCTGTATATCTACCAAGCCTAATTTAATTTACGTTTGGAAAATCTTTGTATTTAATGCCAAACGCAAATTTGACGGAGTAGTTCACTACATCGGTCAGTCGATCTTAATAGATTATATTTAAATTTATGTAGGCAAAGAACTGCTGATTATACCGATAGGTCCAACTCGCAACGGGCCATAGGCAACAATATACGCATGGAACGTAATGCGGTGTGGCAACGTGTGTACGATGCCTATATTGAGTGACTTTCTTCAAATTTAAATTTATTTTGCAGAATTATTGATTTTTTTACTTTTATCTTTTAGAAAACGTTATTGTTTTTTTATTACTTAAAATTACTTTATATGAAAAATAGTATACCATAAAAGGGTAAACAAAGACAGTATACATTGAAACGAATATTCATTCAATTGTATTTTCATGAAATTGAATTTGTCAATCGTTGTTAAATTTGTTAGAATGAATAGATATTTATATTTATCGGAAAATACTAATACTTAAAGCAAACAAATAAGTTGTAGTGTTTTGTTATAGGAATGTATAATATCCATTTCTTCCTGCATATTGATTATGCAGCTGATGCTTTCGTAATATGCTCATATTTGTATTATTTCAACTTATACTTCGGTCGATACATACCGACTTCCTTCAAACCAGGAGGAAGCTACAGTTGTAATTAAACTATACTTCCTTTTTTTTATTACCTACGGATATTCACAATTCCAAAATACGTTACAATGTTGCTTATTTTAGATTGTAATTAGCTGAATGCTGTCGCAAAACTGATCTCTGCATTTTAAAAAATGCCAGAATAAAATTAATCCCTGCCCTTATTATAATTTTACAATACTTTACAATACAATACATACACGTACTTCAATTTCTACGAAAAACTAAGCCTACAGTTCATGTATAATACAGTGATAATGAAGACTGGAGCGTTTGTCGACCTACGAAGTTGTACTTTACTTGTTTATTGTTAATAAAAGGCTGATGGAAATATTACGTGAGATTTTGGTATCTGTATTATAATAACATCACGATAATAGTAGAAATACCAATATGAGCATATTACGAACGCATCAGCTGCATAATCAATATGCAGGAAGAAATGGATATTATACATTCCTATAACAAAACACTACACCTTATTTGTTTGCTTTAAGTATTAGTATTTTCCGATAAATATAAATATCTATTCATTCTAACAAATTTAACAACGATTGACAAATTCAATTTCATGACAATACAATTGAATGAATATTCGTTTCAATGTATACTGTCTTTGTTTACACTTTTATGGTATACTATTTTTCATATAAAGTAATTTTAAGTAATAAAAAAACAATAACGTTTTCTAAAAGATAAAAGTAAAAAAATCAATAATTCTGCAAAATAAATTTAAATTTTAAGAAAGTCACTCAATATAGGCATCGTACACACGTTGCCACACCGCATTACGTTCCATACGTATATTGTTGCCTATGGCCCGTTGCGAGTTGGACCTGTTGATTATATTTGAATTATACTTCTGGAGCGAAATAACATGTGCTTACTCTGCGAAGATCCACATTACTGTCTCCTAATGGCAGTCGGACGTTTCCGAATATTAGAAATAAAACATAAATTCTAAAATATCACAATCGCGCTATTAATATAAATTCAAATAATTAGCATAATTAGAACAAGTTACAATCAGATACAAAGAGACAAAAACAGGTGTACGTAGAAGAGCAATAAATAGGCAACGATGTGTATGTAATGAAAATGTAAAAAATATTTTATAAATTTTGAATAAAACTTGATTTCCTTGTAATCTTTAAATTTAAAACCATTCACGACACAATTTTCATCATACGAATACATCAAATCCTGCGTAATATAAAGCAATCAAATAAAATATTATTATTTGCATATATTCCTACATTTCTGCTTTTTTAACTGCGTAACGTGTCTGACTTTATGCTTTTTATAATAAGATGCGTGTAAAATAATGCATCTGGGTGTTTTTTTGTAGGAAAATACGAACGATTAAATCTAAGTATCTATCTGAATAATGAATTTGTGACTGGATTGGTGACTGTTGAGCAAAGTAAAGAGTTGTATAAAACTAAAACCAATGATTTTTGCTTCGAAAGAATTTGTATATCCTATCGGCAATTGTCTAGCTTGGTAGTAATAATAATTAACTGGAACGTATAAATTAATTGCATGTAATGGCGAATAATGGCAGCTCTATGAAATTGCGTATGTGTTTCTAATGAAATAATGAACAATAAAATGGCGAAATAGTTATGCAAATGAATTAGTAATAGACATTGGAATAAGCAATAATAAATACTATATGATAGGAATATTTCATTTGTCAATTGTTGAAGGTATTGTAGGTGGCATTGTAGTAATTAACGTTCACTTGTTACTTAATAACATAAGTTTTTTTTTTTATTTTAATGTGGATAAATGATAAATTCTAACACTTTTACGGTTATTTGCAACAGTATTTATTTCATGTTGAAATGTATATATTAAAACACTTATTTGTTTAACCTTCAATTTGAAATAGAACATTGAACAGATACAACGGAATCTTCTATTCAAAGGCTAAACAATAATGTTTAAATAAAAAAAAACGTAAGACTTTCGAGATGATAATACTAAATCGAATGATAAAACACTAACATAAATAACTTATATTATAAACAACTATTTGTCGCAAATCAGGACCAATTTAAGGTATAAAGAAACAGTTTTAGTTCTTCGCAAAGAATCTAGTAGTAATATCGAAAATGCAGGTCAGTTACTATCTGAAGGAATTCATATTTGGATGAAAATCATTTGTATTAGACACTCCTAATACCGATGTTTTGTCACCACTTGCGTGGGGATCAATCTTTTAGCGCTGCTGGTATACTCACGTTGTAACATCCGTTCTACATCTTAGAAAACAGTACAGCCCTTATACAAAGTTGACACGCCTTGTAGAAAATATTTGAGTAAAATGTTAATGCAAATGCTATGTAATAAGTTTATGATACTTGATTAAAACAGATTCTGATATAATAACTTATTAAAAAATCGGATTACCATTGGGAATTTCTGTACTTTAATGTCTCTGGTTAGTATTTGATGATTATACAAAATTTGTTATTAATGCATATAACCAAAACATAAAATACAAAACACAATATAAACATTTGGGTTATAATGAATATTAAAAAATAATAGATCACACCGAAGTCTCTGTATATGATGAATATCTTTTATGGTTGGTTATTAAAGAACTATCTTCTTGTCCAATTTTAATATAATCATATTTATCTAATGAATATACGAGATATGTTTCCAAAGTTCTGGGAATTGTGCTTTAATTAAATTACGCAGAACTTATAGCCAATGCTATTGGTGATATACTAGTCTTGACATGTTTATGCGGCTATCTAGTGCAATATCCTTCAGTCTGATTCAGGTGTTCGACCGATATTGACGCATTTTCGTAGCACTATTTGTGTAACCATGGAAGACGTGGCTAAATCTCAAAGAGCAATAATTTTATTTTGTGAAAAGAAAAACTTCAGAAATTATTAAACGTCGGCAAGGAGTGTTTGGTTAGTCTGCAGAATCTCAAAGTACTGTATATTGGTGGATCGATCGTTTCAAAAGTGGTAGAACATCACTAAAAAACGATCTACGCAGTGTCGTTCCAGCACGTCGGTAAATGAAAGAAACATTACTGCCGCGGAGAACCTAGTGAAAGAGGACAGACGAACGACTATTTCTCAAATTAGTGTTACGCCTAGGAATAGGTACACGACAAGTTCATGAGATCTTACATGATTGTTTGGGTGTAAGAATGGTTTCTGCCCATTGGGTGCCAAGGCTGTTGAGACCGGAAAAGAAACTTAATAGGTCTGACACCTGTTGCCAACTGTTAGCCCGTTATGGTGATGAATTTTGGCAACGGATAATAACAATTGACGAAACGTCGATTCCTTATTTCAGTCCTGAGACCAAAAGTCAATCCAAAAAATGGCGTGAACCTGAAGAAGGGCGTCCACTTAAGGCGCGTGCAGTTCCATCTGTTGGAAAGGAAATGGTTGGCGAAGGGATTATTTTTATAGATTATCTGGCGAAAGGTACTACAACTAACGTAGAATATTATTCGAACTTACTATCCGGACCACTGCAGCAGATACTTTTCATAAAATGACCCGAGAAGTTGCATAAGCGTCAGTTACTGCAACAGGATAATGCAAGACCGTACACTGAAAGAAAAATGAGGGATATTTTGAACGATTTACGAAGGGAATTGTTTCCGTATCCACCTTATTTACCGGTTCTCGCACTGAGGGATTTTCATTTGTTTCCAGATTTGCAAAACCTTTACGGGATTGGGTGTCTGTTTTGAGAGTTTAACTGGCCAAAACGTTTAAACGTGCCATAAATAGGTGGGTTGAGGAGACACCGTAAAAGTTCTTTGAGGACGTCTTAAAAAAATAATTTATCATTGGGATAAATGTAGTCAATTAAATGGCGATTATGTTGAAAAACTATATTGTAGAATTGATGAAAATTGACAAAATAAAAAAAAAATATAGCTAAATTCCTAGAACTTTGGAAACATCCCTCGTATACAAGTTAACTACGCATTAAATTGTTGTTTAGTGCTTAGCAGAGTTACACAGATTCATATATATATATATATATATATATATATATATATATATAATCATTAACCCCTTTTTTACCTTGCGGTGTAGGGGAAGTTGTTACTATACTCTGTTTTATATTTACAAAGTCTTTCCACTGTTTTCTGTTCTTCGCCATATTCCTCGCATTGGCTACCGTCTGTCCTCTTCTTTGTATCGCTTTCGCTACTATATTTTCGTATGTTTCTCTCGGTCTTCCAGGTCTTTGTTTAATTCTAACTCTGGCTTCCAATATCTTCCTTGCTGGTCTGCTTTCTTCCATCTGGTGTAAATGGCCCCACCATCTTAGCTGTTTTCTTTCGATGTACTCTGAAATGGATTCTACTTGCAATTCTGCTCTAACATCTTTCTTATCCTGTCCCTGCGTGTTATTCCTTTAACCCCTCTTAGATATTTCATTTCACTAGCCTGCACTTTATTTCTTAGCCTGTTTGTGAGTGCCCATGTTTCACTTCCGTAAACTAGAATAGGTCTGTATATTGTCTTGAATACAGTCATCTTGGTTTTGGTAGATATTTCTTTCTTATTTATCAATGTCTGTCTCATGGCATGGTATACACAGATTCATTCGTAATAAAATAAAGAAAACAGTTATGTACAAGGACGGATTGATATAAAGTTTCCAACTTTATAAAATAAGAATAAGAAAAGACCAAATAATGAAATCAGTCACAAAATGAAGACTTTATCGTACTACCAATGTACATAATTATTTTTCCACATAATCACTATTTAGTGCAACACATTTCTCCAAACGCTAAATTCATTTCTTTATTCCGTCCATGAAGAAACTTTCTATAATTGAATTGATTTGGCTTTTACTTGATGAAGATCCATAATTTAAAATAGAAATAAAACTACGGTTCAAATCTTCACTTTTTAATATTTGGCTGTGGGTTCCTCAGGTGCTTATAGCTAAAGAGTACATTACAAACTAAATTAAAAAATATATACATATATAAAATCAAGAAGGTTGGTATTCTTTTACAACGTTTTTAAAGAAATTATGAATTTACACAAGTATTGTCGGTAGTGAAAAAATGTGGCTCATCTGGTCGGTCCTAACTGTTATAATTATAGGGTAATAAACCTGTTTACGCATAAAATTTGTTTTAATTAACTAAATATACATTTCTATTATCGTCTAAACAGATTTTAAGTGAATAAATTTTAACAAAGGCGAGTTCTTTAAATCTAATTGGTCATTAAGTAAAATTTGTGAGTGTTTTAATTTATTGAATTTAAACTTTCCAGTAAATTTAATCTATTGCCTTTATTTTATAAATGCAGAATTTGAAAATCTTTATTGAGAGTGTGGTTTTGTTCTAATAGATGATTCGCAAAAGTAGAATCTTCTTTTTTATTTCTAAGCGAAGAACAATGTTCGGCAATGCGTTTTTCAAACGATCTTCCCGTTTGACTGACATATATCTTACCGCATCCACACATTAACTTATAGACTCCAGACTTCTTATTTTTATCTGTTTTACCTTTATTGTTTCTAATATGTTTGGATAAATTATTATTAGTTTTGAAAACCGTGTTAATATTAAGTTTTTTTTAAACTTTCTTGTATACTGTTGATCTAATTGTGAGCAGCAGCCCGAACTTCAGTGTCTGATGAAAAACATTTATAATAATATCCAAATATTATCAAAAATAGGGTGTGGAGAACACAATACCAGTTAATATGTGTGAAAATTTCTATCGAGGCATGCAGACACGTGTTTCGTTTTGCTATAGACACGTCAGTGCATGATGCTGGTATAGACAAAATTCACAACAAACACACCCGATTTTTAATAATACTTTCATATTATTAAAAATGTTTTTGCTTTATAAAAAAAATGGTGAGGTTTCATCCACTCAAGTATGTTTGAAATTGTTTTTCAGGCAGTCAGGGGTATATTTCGTACGCGAATCAATCTACATATTGTTACGCTCCGCATATAAAAATATTTTCATTTATTTTTAAATAATATTTCTTCTTTAAATATCTCGATTTAAAAATATTTAACTTAAGACATGTTTTCTGTATATTCGTGTTCAAAGAGAAAGCATTTCTTTTGTTACATCCTTAACCGATACCCTTGGCTTTCTACCTGAACCGGCAACAACCGTACTGTGGAATTCCTAGATACATTTCATTTTAAATTGTTTTAATTTAATTATATACATCTTCTTTTATATGTTGTGTTTCATATCATTTGGAAGCTTATTTCACAAGGGCTATTTTAATAATATTTATGCCATAGATAGAACACCTCTTCAGGTCGCGGTTCTTATTAACTATTATTCAAGATATTGACCCTCTCTTCGACTTAGGTCATAAAACAGACCGTTTTCTAAAACCAGTGTTCTATCGACACAAACTATCAGTCCATCTTCTCTTTAGAACCTTCGTGAGTTAAACAACTCGTCGTGCTGTTCAAGTACACGATGCAACTCACCACAGCCGTCCGGCCTCTTTCGCTTCTAAGGTAATTTTGTATTGTTCAATATATATTATTCTTTTAAGCGAATCCATATTAATTTAACAAATTAATTTCTTATTCCTCCGGCCAAACATCGCTCTACATATACTTGACCAGGTATATCTTCGAAGGCCACGTGACCATCATCGCCACACAAAGGTAACTCTGTATTGTTCGATACGGGGATTATTTTATATTAATCGTAATTAATTAACATTTAATTTACTACTCAATTTAACGTTCGTTTTCAGTGTATTTTGTGTTAATTTACAATTCCTTATTTACCGCTCCTCGTGTATATATTACTTTTGTTTAATTACTTTTAAATATACCCATTTCAATTTCCTCTTATGTAAATATAAATACAAACTTTAAGGACAACGCTCCTGTATTTTATTTAGTACGTAAGTTGTTGTATATTTATTTTAATTAACCATTATCACACACGTCCTGGCCCTTTGATGATACTTCACCAGCACCATTAATTATTTTATTATCAAATAATTTCATTATTATTAGCACGGCACATCCACATCCCGATAACCAGCAAAGCCGCCGTTTGTAATAAGATAGAGGAATAAGTATTAACCAAGTAAGAGTAAATGCATCTTATCAATGTTCCATAAGGAACATTGCAGGGGTTTATAAAATATATCACACATCCAGACGTTCACCATTTACATTAGAGTTCAAATGTTAGTAAGTCATCAATAATTAATTGTTCCATATGCTCATGTGTTAATTGTCTGCCGTAAACCTATTTATACATTGAAAACGACTGTTCAACATCTACCGATGAAATAGAGGCATATTTAAAGTACATAAAGTTTTTAATGACGACACATTTACCACGGTTCGGAAAAATCTACTTCTTTACCATCAAACAAGTCAATAATTCTGCGTACAGTACGAAATCCTGGCGGATGGCTACAGGTACTCTGGAATAATGCACATGAATATTGGATAAATTTACCTGAATAGTTGGATTCATAAATACTTGTTGAGCGTGCAAAATAGAAACAGCATAGTTCGGATCCAGAAGCTGTCGTCAAAATGCATGTGATAATAGAATGCTGGTTCAATTTATGTGCCCCAGCACGTTATAACATGTTCTGGTGGTAGTGGCACATGTGGCAGTTTTGCACGAAATAAATTCTTGCGTGCAGCAGCCTTCACAAAAGCTTTCTTGACAAAAGATATCAATTTATCAGGTAATATTTTCTGACTTTCTCTGATACGCGATGAAGAGCATATGTGAAATATACGATATGCGTCATACTACTGTAGGAGCTGATCAGCCGCCTTCATATATGCATCTCCATCTGTTACAAAAAATAACACTTTTTCTTTATTTATATTGTACTTTTCACGCCATACCTATTTCAAACACGAAGTTACGTTACGTGATATTAATTCTGTTGTTTCAATTCATCTTTACGCAATAGAACTCTAGTAACTAATAAAACTAAACAATAGATCGGCCCGCTACAAATTCATTTAAGTCCCCTTCTGAAATATACCATTGCAAAAAAGTTCAACATGGTGACCTTCATGCTGTAGACATAAATTAATTCTCCGCTTCATATTTTAAGAAACATACAGCAGTTCTTTCCGTGTAATAGCCTGAATCTCGTATTCAATTGCTTCCGTTAATTTATCTTTAATTCATAATATCGAATGATACTTAGGCAAATTTTTGAAACTGAATTATATATTATTATATGAAACTTATTTATGAAAAAATTTGAATGTTAATATAGCGGAAAATTAATACAGGAATGAAGAGTGCACGGAAAAATTATAATAAAAGCTAACGGAAGACAGGTACGTGCGACTATGGTAAAAGAGATTAAAAACCAATTGATTTGATAATATAATTCTTATTGTTGCAAATACTAAGCAAAGAAAGTTTCTAGATTTGATATAACGTTAGCTTCAATCATTAATAGACAGCCTTTATAATTTGTAAGATACAAGGGCGGAAAGGATTTCTTTGGTACCTATATCGTAAGAGATTTCTAGTTAAATAGTATGATCGTAATAATCATTATAATTTTTGAAATTAAATTTAATTTTTATTTCGTACGCATATATATTATTATTATTGTAGTAATTTTACGTTCAATATAATCACCCTTAATTTTTTTTTTTTATTGTTCAGCATTTCCGAATTTCATAATTTTATACATGTATGTTTGCCTGTTCGCGGACCTCTTCCGCGGGGGTTGAGCTACCCACCAGGCGCGTCCCTAGGTGGTGGACAAGGGGACGGTCAGGTCTCTCTTGGGGGACCTGATTAATGGCAGGCATAAGCGGGATGGATAGGTCTAAAAACCTTTTAATCCTTAGCGAAAGCTGTCACCGCGGACCAGCTCTCCCAAGCAACGGTGTAAGGCAACGTGCTTAGAGCTGAATGGCCACTGGGGTATATGTGGTTTCAAACGTTCCCTTGGGGGCACTTGGCGGCACCCCCTTGTATTTACGCTTTGTGCCTGTAATGGAAGCTCTGCGGGCATTGACCTCATACTTCTTCCATACTCGTGGGAATTATATGAACCGAGAAAAAAAACAAAATATTAAGAAGATGGAGTCTGAGGAGAATCCAAAACCTATGGAGTCTATAGAGACTCCCTTGGCAATGGAGACTGATGAGACTCCAAGAAACAAAACTGAAACGCAACGGACTGAAACTGAGAACGTTGCGAAAACAGAGGATGCACCCAAGGAAAGAAAACATCTTTCCGGGGCACAAAGAAAGAAATTAAAGAAGATGAGGAAACAGGGGGTGGATACGAGCAAAATAAGGCTCCCCCTTTCCCAAAAAGAACCTCAGGGAGAACCTAAGCCAACAGGGGCCGTTAAGCGAACCGTGTCGGCTAGGGGCACTTCTGAGGATAAAGTAACTAAGCGCACGAAGTTTTCTGCTTCGGGCGTGAGTTACAAAGCAGCTCTTAAAGGTATTAAGGCTGCAATAGTTCCTAAAGATTACCCGGCCAGCTTAGTGACTGAGGGAAATGTAGGAGCTATACAAGAGGCCCTGATGATGGCCATAGATAGGGCGCAAAAGGCGCCGAGGTTTGAATCCTCCCGTCTTATGGACGGCTACTATGGAGTCATCTGTGCAGATGAAGACTCGTACAACACTACGAGAGATTACTTGGAAAAGTAAACTGTTTGGAAACTCGTGAAGAGCGAGGAGTTGCCAAAACAGCAACGAGTTTTAGCGTTTCTGCCGGAGACTAAAAAAGAGGATCTGACAGTGGGCTTGAAAAGACTCGAGAGGCAAAATCCAGGGCTTAAAGTGGACCGATGGATTACCCTCAGTTCCAGGTCTTCCGAAAAGGGCCTAATGTGGGCCTTCGGATTGCCAAGGAGTCTGAGGAAACGTGAGGACTGATTGGAGAGCTTACTATCGCTTTCAGAGGGCTAGCTTTGTAACCCTCGAAACAAAAAAAGACCAGAAACCGGTGATGCAGGATGAGGGTACTCTAGAAGAACCTCAGGCATCAACCTCTAAGGGTCAAAATGTTGAAGATTCTTCAATGTAATAATAAATAATAAATCTTCAACATAAGAAAACAGCCACAGCGGCACTTTGTCAAAGGACGCTGGCTGAATATATCGATATCCTCCTCATCCAAGAGCCATGGATAAGTAGAGGTAAGGTGGGAGGACTAAATATTAGGGGAAGGGAGCTGTTACTTGGTGTCCCAGATACTAAAATTAGAACTTGAAATGGAGCTATGCAGTGGGGACATGACGGCAGCCAGGATCAGACTAAGTGTCGATGGGGGGATATTGGAAACGACAATTGCGTCTCTATACCTACCCATTGACTCTCCAGAGCTACCAGGGCCTGAGGCCTTGGTGGCATATACCAGTAAGAACAATCTGGAATTGATTATCGGCGCAGATACCAATGCTCATCATAAGGCTTGGGGCAGCAAGGATAACAATTATAGGGGTAAGTCTCTCTTTGGCTATCTCTGTGGTACTGAACTTGACTGTCTGAATCAAGGTGATAAACCGACATTTAAGATATCAAGGGGGAATCAGTTATAGATATAACCTTATGTACGTTGGGAATACGGGATATTGTAAGGGGGTGGCATGTATCCGACGAGCCGTCGCTCTCTGATCATGCGTATATCCGCTATGAATTATGTACAGATTTAACGGAATCCAGACTATACAGGGATCCCAAGAGAACAGACTGGGGCTCTTACAAGGAAGACCTGTTAGCTGCGACCCGAAATATCCCTGTTAGAATAGGGAATGTGGAAGAGCTGGAATTGGCTGTTGAATGGTTGCAACGGACCATTCTTTCCAGCTATGAAAATAACTGTCCCCTTAGGGAGCGCCGTATAGCTAAGCGGGCTGCTTGGTGGAATGCAGAGTTAACCAATTTAAGGAAAGAAACTCGCCTGTCATTTAATAGGACGAAGAAAACAGGTAATTGGGAAGCCTACAAGGCTGTCCTCAATAAATGCAATGATAAAATCAAAGAGAGCAAAAGGAAGGCCTGGAGAAAATTCTGTGAGGACATCGAAGGTGTTCCTGACACGGCCAGAATAAACAGAATTCTCAAAAAAGGTCCTTCCAACGCAATTAGATCTATACACAAATCGGACGGGGGGTGTACCATTACCGTGGAAGAGACTTTAGAGTATCTTCTGGGGGTACACTTTCCAGGTTCGGAGCGTATGGATGATTGTGATACCAATCAAGTTGTCACCTCTTGGAGGGCGACTAGGAATGATTGGAAGATATCAAATGAGATCTTCAAGCCCCATTTAATTAGATGGGCGATAGGATCGTTTGAACCATATAAATCCGCAGGACCAGACGGAGTGTTTCCCAAGCACCTTCAAGAGGGAATTGGTGATATTATGGGTCCTCTATTGGAGATATTCAGGTCTAGCCATGCTATGGGTTATATCCCTAGGGCATGGAGAGAAACTAGGGTAGTGTTTATTCCGAAGCCCGGAAAAGTAACATATACCCAACCTAAATCATTTAGACCAATTAATCTTACCTCTTTTATGTTGAAGACTATGGAAAAAATTATATATTTAAATATTAAAGAAGGGGCTCTGGATAGATCTGCTCTACACCCACTGCAATGGGCATACCAGATGGGAAAATCAGGCGAGGGCGCCCTGCATAGCCTGGTGAGAGGGCTCGAAAGGAGCCTACATTACAAGGAAATTGCACTTGCAGTCTTCTTAGACATAGAGGGAGCTCTCGATAACACCTCGATGTCTTCTGTTATTTAAAATAAAAAGCACCACATGCAACTGGGTTCATAACATGCTGCGTAGCAGAGTAGTTCATGCCCAAATGCAAAACAAAACGATCTCCATGGACAACAAAAGGTGTCCCCAAGGAGGCGTATTGTCACCGCTACTATGGAGTCTAGTAGTGGATAATCTCCTTAGGACATTAAATTACCAGGGAATATGGACGCAGGGGTTCGCCGATGACATTGTCACAGTGTCCCAGGGGAAATTCCCGGGGACAGTGGCGAGCATCATGCGAAATGCTCTGCTATTTGTAGAAAGATGGTGCCTTGAGGAGGGATTAACTGTCAATCCTCAAAAAACCAAGTTGGTGGCCTGTACCAACATGAGAAAACTAAATGATCTGGACAGCGTAAAGCTGTTTGGACAAAAGTTAGAACTAACCAATGAAGTGAAGTATCTAGGCATAACACTTGATGCAAAACTGAATTGGAGCAGACACCTAGCCAAAGTGGCAGACAGGGCGGTGCAGCTCTTCTGGAGATGCAGAAGAGCTGTTGGCAGGACCTGGGGACTAAAACCAAATGTGGTACACTGATTGTACACAGCAGTAATAAGACCAACGATTACCTATGGAGCAGTTGTCTGGTGGAGGAGGACAGCGGACATAGTCGGTGGGGCTCCTCAGCGACAGGCCCTGTTGGGAATCACGGGAGCTATGAACAGCACGGGAACCGCTTCCATGGAGGCCATCGTGGGTCTCCCTCCGCTGGAACTATTTATAAGAGCGAAGGCAATGGCTGCGATACTGAGGCTGAAGGCCAATGACGTATGGTGTCCTAATAAGGTTGTAGGGAGCCATACAGATATCACAGGAACTATACTGGAAGAGCCGATATTTCAAATGCCGGTATGGACAGAATGGACCTGAACAGTATGGCACCTGAAATTATGTTTACAGGTAAGCTGAACATACTTATACCGACCAGTGAACAGGCAAAAGTCGCTGGATCGATTGTAGTGCCGGCACCTGGTACACTGACGGATCACAATCTAGTCAGGGGGCAGGTGCAGGCATATGCGGAATGTGCCCTAGAAGGAAGATATCGATATGTCTTGGGAAACATACTACGGATTTCCAGGCCGAATTGTTAGCAGTCGTAGCCTGCGCCAATTAAATTCGGGAAGCCGGCTGCGCAAGCAAAAAAATTAACATAATGACTGATAGTCAGGCGGCTATTAAAGCCATTATGAACTCATCTACCAGGTCTAAGCTGGTGGAATATTGTAAACAGGTCCTCAATAACCTGGCACAAGACAATACAGTGTCGCTGATATGGGTGCCAGGACATGAGGGAATTAAAGGCAATGAGACAAACTGGCCAAAGAAGGTACTAATAGGAACTTCATAGGACCAGAACCTGTATGTGGAATCACTAAGGATTCCGCTAAAAGAGAAGTCTGGTTATGGCTAGAAAAAGAACATAAAAATAAATGGACCAAAACACTATTAAGGGAGCTGGACGGAAAGTTTTCAGCCAACCTAATTGGTAGTAACAAAAAGAAATTAAAATAATTACCGGGTTCATAATCGGACATTGTCCTTTAAGGAAGCATTTGTACACCGTGGGTTTGGTTAGCGAGCCCTGGTGTAGGAGATGTGAAAAACAGGAAGAAACTAGCCTTCATGTAATATGCACGTGTGAGGAACTGAAGGAACTCAGACAGAAATATTTCGGGAGGGATCTATTGGATCCTTCGAGTGTACTCAAACTTCCCCTGAGGAGGATAGTGGCTTTTATCGAGGACACAAGACTAACAGAGTGGAATTGAGAGATCTATTGGGGATAGTACAAAGAGCAGTGTGCTCAAGTGCCTGGACCCAAAACAGAGAAGAAGAAGAAGACATGTATGTTATATTTTTTTCTATATTCTAACGAACAGAATTTTTGTTTTGTTGATTTGGATATGTGCTAATATACGAGTTAATTGTTTTCCTGGCTTTATTTTTCTTCTTGTCTACGTTCACTAACATTCCTTCCTATTTATATTATAATTTTGAATTACATACGAGTATAATAGAAAAAAAGTTTTGTTACTTAATGAATTCATTGTGTTCTCATTGTTCTCATTGTGTTCCGGAATTTGAATGTGGCGCGCAAAGGGATTACAGTACAGTTCTATAGCGCTGGATGGTATGAGCTACGTCTATACTAATTCAGTCTGTCAAACGGAATTTTGCTAGGTGGTGACAAACAGTTTTTGTCTTTATATTTGTTGAGTTGTGTTTGAGTTATGTTGCGTCACTACAATGTTTGATATAAAAAGAGCAAAGAACGTGCATCGAATTCCGCTTTAAACTTGGTAAAACGGCAACGAAAAGTCTGAAAATGCTTAAGCAAGCTTTTGGTAAGGTTGGTGAGGGCACTTTAGGCCAGACGTAAACCTTTGAGGGGATAACCGTTTTAACAATGGACGTGGGTCGGTTGATGATGAAGAGCCTTCCGAGAAAAGGGGGTTCTCGCCTAATCAGTTTGATTTCATCAGAGGTAAATTCACAGTCGATGCGATAAGAGCCGTAATAGACAGGTCAAAGAATTCAAACAAGAAATGGACCGCACTGATGACACTGGATGTAAAAAATGCATCAACGCGGGAGTGCCGCAGGGTTCCATACTGTAACCTCTTCTGTGAAACTTACTATATGATGGCGTAGTTATAACAAGAATGGGAGAAGGAGTAAGCTGCGTCGCCTTCGCGGATGACCTAATAGTGATCGCTGAAGGCAAAGACGAACGGGAGCTCATCGACATTGGAAACGAGGCACTGAGAACTGTGACGAAATGGATGCACAAACACAAGCTGACGCTGGCCCCACAGAAAACGCGGGCAGTCATACTGAAAGGACGAAAAAATCGGACTAATGTGCACTTCAATCTAATATGAGAAGACATTCACCCAAAGAAAACAATAAAATACCTAGAAGTATTGATTGACGAAAAAATCACATTCGGTGAACCTATAAAATACACCGTAGAAAAGGCAAAAGGACGAATGTCGGCCCTTGTCCGGATAATTCCAAACGTGGGGGATCTAGTTCTACTAATATTGAAGGGGATGGTCGATTCAATACTCCTTTACGGTGCACCCATATGCACCTTCGTTATCAGTATCAGGAAATATAGAAATATGCTGGAATCTCTTCAGCGGAGAATGCTGATCAGGGTAGTGAGCGGCTATCGCACTGTCTCTGGACGCGCGGTGCTGGTAGTGGCTGGAGTGCCTCCTATCTCGCTGCTGGCAGAGGAGAGAGCAGAGGCGTACTCCGAACGTCAGCAAGACACGAAGATCGCAAAATCAGAACGTGACCAGCGAACTTTAGAGAGGTGGTAGCAAATGTAGAATCAGCATGGGGAGACAGCGCAGTGGACGAAAACTTTAATCCCTGACATTAAAACGTGGAAAAAATGCAAATTCAGGAGAACTGACTGGAACTTTAAGGCGTACACGTATAGAATGGGTTTAAGCGAAAGCGACAACTGCGGACTGACAGATACGCCGGAACACACCATCATGGTATGCGAAAGATGGAACGTTGGTAGGAACGAAGTCGAAACCCTAGTAGGCAAAAAGGTAAATATTAAAAATATTATCCCGATTATGACCAGTAAAAGGAGAAATTTTGATGTGATACGAAAATGGATAGGGAGTGTAATGTCCACAAAAGAGACCGAAAGAAAGACAGAGGGAGGAAGAATGAAACATACCATGCACGTTTGAAGCAAAACAGACTCTGTGGATACCAGCGTGCAAGGGGGGGTACCTACGCAATGCACAAGAGTGTTTGAGCCCCACACGACCTTACGCTAGCCCAAGCTAAGGAGAGCAGGGGCGTTTCCACCTAACAAAAAAAAGTTACTTAAGTCAAGTTACTTAAATCAAGTTCCTTAAGTCAAGTTACTTAAGTCAAGTTACTTAAGTCAAGTTACTTAAGTCAAGTTACTTAAGTCAAGTTACTTGAGTCTAGTTACTCAAGTCATGTTACTTAAGTCTAGTTAATTGAGTCAAATTACTTAAGTCAAATTACTTAAGTCAAGTTACTTAAGTCAAGTTACTTAAGTCAAGTTACTTAAGTCAAGTGACAAAAGTCAAGTTACTTAAGTCAAGTTACTTGAGTCTAGTTACTCAAGTCATGTTACTTAAGTCTAGTTACTTGAGTCAAATTACTTAAGCCAATTTGCTTAAGTCAAGTTACTTAAGTCAAGTTCCTTAAATAAAGTTATTTAAGTCAAGTTACTTAAGTCAAGTTACTAGAGTCAAGTTACTTGAGTCAAGTTACTTGAGTCAAGTTACTTGAGTCAAATTACTTAAGTCAAATTACTTAAGTCAAGTTAATTAAGTCAAGTTACTTAAGTCAAGTTACTTGAGTCAAGTTACTTGAGTCAAGTTACTTAAGTCATGTTACTTAAGTCAAATTACTTAAGTCAAGTTCCTTAAGTCAAGTTACTTAAGTCAAGTTACTCAAGTCAAGTTACTTGAGTCAAGTTCATTAAGTCAAGTTACTTAAGTTAAGTTACTTGAGTCTAGTTACTCAAGTCAAGTTACTTAAGTCAAGTTACTTAAGTAAAGTTACTTAAGTCAAGTTACTTAAGTCAAGTTACTTGAGTCAAGTTACTTAAGTCAAGTTACTTGAGTCAAGTTAATTGAGTCAAGTTCCTTAAGTGAAGTTACTTAAGACAAGTTACTTAAGTCAAGTTACTTGAGTCAAGTTCCTTAAGTCAAGTTCCTTAAGTCAAGTTACTTAAGTCAAGTTACATGAGTCAAGTTCCTTAAGACAAGTTACTTAAGTCGTCACTGAAGTTATGTTACTTAAGTCAAGTTACTTAAGTCAACTTACTTAAGTCAAGTTACTTAAGTCAAGTTACTTAAGTCAAGTTCCTTAAGTCAAGTTACTTAAGTCAAGTTACTTAAGTCAAGTTGCTTGAGTAAAGTTCCTTAAGTCAAGTTACCTAAGTCAAGTTACTTAAGCCAAGTTCCTTAAGTCAAGTCACTTAAGTCAAGTTACTTAAGTCAAGTTACTTAAGTCAAGTTACTTAAGTCAAGTTACTTAAGTCAACTTACTTAAGTCAAGTTACTTAGGTCAAGTTACTTAAGTCAAGTTACTTAAGTCAAGTTACTTAAGTCAAGTTACTTAAGTCAAGTTACTTAAGTCAAGTTACTTAAGTCAAGTTACTTAAGTCAAGTTACTTGAGTCAAGTTCCTTAAGTCAAGTTACTTAAGTCAAGTTACTTAAGTCAAGTTACTTGAGTCAAGTTACTTAAGTCATGTGACTTAAGTCAAATTTCTTAAGTCAAGTTCCTTGAGTTAAGTTACTTAAGTCAAGTTACTTGAGTCAAGATACTTGAGTCAAGTTACTTGAGTCAAATTACTTAAGTAAAATTACTTAAGTCAAGTTCCTTAAGTCAAGTTACTTAAGTCAAGTTACTTGAGTAAAGTTCTTTAAGTCAAGTTACTTAAGTCAAGTTACTTGAGTCTAGTTGCTCAAGTCATGTTACTTAAGTCTAGTTACTTGAGTGAAATTACTTAAGTCAAGTTGCTTAAGTCGTGTTACTTAAGTTTAGTTACTTGGGTCAAATTACTTAAGTCAAATTACTTAAGTCAAGTTGCTTAAGTCAAGTTACTTAAGTCAAGCTACTTAAGTCAAGTTACTTAAGTCTAGTTACTTGAGTCAAACTACTTAAGTCAAGTTGCTTAAGTCAAGTTACTTAAGTCAACTTACTTAAATAAAGTTATTTAAGTTAAGTTACTTAAGTCAAGTTACTTGAGTCAAGTTACTTGAGTCAAGTTACTTAAGTCAAATTACTTAAGTCAAGTTCCTTAAGTCAAGTTCCTTAAGCCAAGTTACTTAAGTCAAGTTACTTAAGTCAAGTTACTTAAGACAAGTTACTTGAGTAAAGTCACTTAAGTCAAGTTACTTGAGTCAAGTTCCTTAAGTCATGTTACTTAAGTCAATTTACTTAAGTCAAGTTACGTGAGTCTAGTTACTCAAGTCATGTTACTTAAGTCTAGTTACTTAAGTCAAATTACTTGAGTCAAGTTGCTTAAGTCAAGTTACTTAAGTCAAGTTACTTAAATAAAGTGATTTAAGTCAAATTACTTAAGTCAAGTTACTTGAGTCAAGTTACTTGAGTCAAATTACTTAAGTCAAATTACTTAAGTCAAGTTCCTTAAGTCAAGTTACTTAAGTCAAGTTACTTGAGTCAAGTTACTTGAGTCAAGTTACTTGAGTCAAGTTACTTAAGTCATGTTACTTAAGTCAAATTACTTAAGTCAAGTTCCTTAAGTCAAGTTACTTAAGTCAAGTTACTTAAGTCAAGTTACTTGAGTCAAGTTCATTAAGTCATGTTACTTAAGTCAAATTACTTAAGTCAAGTTCCTTAAGTCAAGTTACTTAAGGCAAGTTATTTAAGTCAAGTTACATAAGTCAAGTTACTTGAGTCTAGTTACTCAAGTCAAGTTACTTAAGTCAAGTTACTTAAGTAAAGTTACTTAATTCAAGTTACTTGAGTCAAGTTAATTGAGTCAAGTTCCTTAAGTGAAGTTCCTTAAGTGAAGTTACTTAAGACAAGTTACTTAAGTCTAGTTACTTGAGTCAAGTTCCTTAAGTCAAGTTACTTAAGTCAAGTTACATAAGTCAAGTTCCTTAAGTCAAGTTCCTTAAGTCAAGTTACTTAAGTCAAGTTACATGAGTCAAGTTCCTTAAGTCAAGTTACTTAAGTCGTCACTGAAGTTATGTTACTTAAGTCAAGTTATTTAAGTCAAATTACTTAAGTCAAGTTACTTCAGTCAAGTTACTTAAGTCAACTTACTTAAGTCAAGTTACTTAAGTCAAGTTACTTAAGTCAAGTTCCTTAAGTCAAGTTACTTAAGTCAAGTTACTTAAGTCAAGTTACTTGAGCCAAGTTCCTTAAGTCAAGTTACTTAAGTAAAGTTACTTAAGTCAAGTTCCTTAAGTCAAGTCACTTAAGTCAAGTTACTTAAGTCAAGTTACTTAAGTCAAGTTACTTAAGTAAACTTGCTTAAGTCAAGTTACTTAGGTCAAGTTACTTAAGTCAAGTTCCTTAAGTCAAGTTACTTAAGTCAAGTTACTTAAGTCAAGTTACTTAAGTCAAGTTACTTAAGTCAAGTTACTTAAGTCAAGTTACTTGAGTCAAGTTCCTTAAGTCAAGTTACTTAAGTCAAGTTACTTGAGTCAAGTTACTTAAGTCATCTTACTTAAGTCAAATTTCTTAAGTCAAGTTCCTTGAGTTAAGTTACTTAAGTCAAGTTACTTGAGTCAAGTTACTTGAGTCAAATTACTTATGTCAAGTTGCTTAAGTCGTGTTACTTAAGTTTAGTTACTTGGGTCAAATTACTTAAGTCAAATTACTTAAGTCAAGTTGCTTAAGTCAAGTTACTTAAGTCAAGTTACTTAAGTCAAGTTACTTAAGTCTAGTTACTTGAGTCAAACTACTTAAGTCAAGTTGCTTAAGTCAAGTTACTTAAGTCAACTTACTTAAATAAAGTTATTTAAGTTAAGTTACTTAAGTCAAGTTACTTGAGTCAAGTTACTTGAGTCAAGTTACTTAAGTCAAATTACTTAAGTCAAGTTCCTTAAGTCAAGTTCCTTAAGTCAAGTTACTTAAGTCAAGTTACTTAAGTCAAGTTACTGAAGTCAAGTTACTTGAGTCAAGTTCCTTAAGTCAAGTTACTTAAGTCAAGTTACTTGAGTAAAGTCACTTAAGTCAAGTTACTTGAGTCAAGTTCCTTAAGTCATGTTACTTAAGTAAAGTTACTTAAGTCAAGTTCCTTAAGTCAAGTTACTTAAGTCAAGTTACTTGAGTCAAGTTCCTTAAGTCAAGTTACTTAAGACAAGTTACTTAAGTCAAGTTACTTGAGTCAAGTTCCTTAAGTCAAGTTACTTGAGTCAAGTTCTTTAAGTCAAGTTACTTAAGTCAAGTTACTTAAGTCAAGTTACTTAAGTCAAATTACTTGAGCCAAGTTACTTGAGCCAAGTTACTTAAGTCAAGTTACTTAAGTCAAGTTGCTTAAGTCATGTTACTTAAGTCAAGTTACTTAAGTCAAGTTCCATAAGTCAAGTTACTTAAGTCAAGTTACTTAAGTCAAGTTACTTGAGTCAAGTTCCTTAAGTCAAGTTACTTGAGTCAAGTTCCTTAAGTCAAGTTACTTAAGTCAAGTTCCTTAAGTCAAGTTCCTTAAGTCATGTTGCTTAAGTAAAGTTACTTGAGTCAAGTTTCTTAAGTCAAGTTACTTAAGGCAAGTTACTTAAGTCAGGTTCCTTAAGTCAAGTTACTTGAGTCAAGTTCCTTAAGTAAAGTTACTTAAGTCAAGTTACTTAAGTCAAGTTACTTGAGTCAAGTTACTTAAGTCATGTTACTTAAGTCAAATTACTTAAGTCAAGTAACTTAAGTCAAGTTACTTGAGTCAAGTTACTTGAGTAAAGTTACTTGAGTCAAGTTACTTGAGTCAAATTACTTAAGTCAAATTACTTAAGTCAAATTACTTAAGTCAAGTTCCCTAAGTCAAGTTACTTGAGTCTTGTTCCTTAGGTCAAGTTACTTCAGCCAAGTTACTTAAGTCAAGTTACTTAAGCCAAGTTACTTAAGTCAAGTTATTTAGTCTAGTTACTCAAGTCATGTTATTTAAGTCTAGTTACTTAAGTCAAATTACTTGAGTCAAGTTGCTTAAGTCAAGTTACTTAAGACAAGTTACTTAAATAAAGTTATTTAAGTCAAGTTACTTAAGTCAAGTTACTTAAGTCAAGTTACTTAAGTCAAGTTACTTGATTCAAGTTACTTGAGTCAAGTTACTTGAGTCAAGTTACTTGAGTCAAGTTACTTGAGTCAAGTTACTTGAGTCAAATTACTTAAGTCAAATTACTTAAGTCAAGTTACTTAAGTCAAGTTACTTGAGTCTAGTTACTCAAGTCATGTTTCTTAAGTCTAGTTACTTAAGTCAAATTACTTGAGTCAAGTTGCTTAAGTCAAGTTACTTAAGTCAAGTTACTTAAATAAAGTGATTTAAGTCAAATTACTTAAGTCAAGTTACTTGAGTCAAGTTACTTGAGTCAAGTTCCTTAAGTCAAGTTACTTAAGTCAAATTACTTAAGTCAAGTTACTTAAGTCAAGTTACTTGAGTCAAGTGCCTTAAGTCAAGTTACTTAAGTCAAGTTACTTAAGTCAAGTTACTTGAGTAAAGTTACTTAAGTTATGTTACTTAAGTCAAATTACTTAAGTCAAGTTACTTAAGTCAAGTTACTTGAGTCAAGTTACTTGAGTCAAATTACTTGAGTCAAGTTACTTGAGTCAAATTACTTAACTCAAGTTCCATAAGTCAAGTTACTTGAGTCTAGTTCCTTAAGTCAAGTTACTTAAGTCAAGTTACTTAAGTCAAGTTACTTGAGTTAAGTTCCTGAAGTCAAGTTACTTAAGTCAAGTTACTTAAGTCAAGTTACTTAAGTCAAGTTACTTGAGTCTAGTTACTCAAGTCAAGTTACTTAAGTCAAGTTACTTAAGTCAAGTTACTTAAGTCAAGTTACTTAAGTCAAGTTACTTGAGTCAAGTTACTTAAGTCTAGTTACTTGAGTCAAATTACTTAAGTCAAGTTCCATAAGTCAAGTTACTTAAGTCAAGTTACTTAAGTCAAGTTACTTAAGTCGAGTTACTTAAGTCAAGTTACTTGAGTCAAGTTCCTTAAGTCAAGTTACTTAAGTCAAGTTAGTTAAGTCAAGTTACTTGAGTCAAGTTACTTAACATGTTACTTAAGTCAAATTACTTAAGTCGAGTTCTTTAAGTCAAGTTACTTAAGTCAAGGTACTTAAGTCAAGTTACTTGAGTCAAGTTCCTTAAGTCAAGTTACTTAAGTCAAGTTAGTTAAGTCAAGTTACTTGAGTCAAGTTACTTAACATGTTACTTAAGTCAAATTACTTAAGTCGAGTTCTTTAAGTCAAGTTACTTAAGTCAAGTTACTTAAGTCAAGTTACTTGAGTCAAGTTACTTAAGGCATGTTACTTGAGTCAAGTTACTTGAGTCAAGTTCCCTAAGTCAAGTTACTTAAGTCAAGTTACTTAAGTCAAGTTACTTGAGTAAAGTTCCTTAAGTCAAGTTACTTGAGTCAAGTTACTTGAGTCAAGTTACTTGAGTCAAGTTACTTGAGTCAAGTTCCCTAAGTCAAGTTACTTAAGTCAAGTTACTTAAGACAAGTTACTTAAGTCAAGTTACATAAGTCAAGTTACTTAAGTCAAGTTACTTAAGTAAGGGGTGTAAGGGGTGACGCTTTCCAACAAACAACAAGTCACCCAACTGCCAACCTCTCCTGCACGTGGTGCACCCTGCTAGAAAACGAACGAGGCAATGGCGACCGAGTTTTGGCGGTATAACCATAAACTCCAATTGAACAGAACTAAATCTCTGTTCCGCAGGAAGACAATCCTGACATAAAAATAATAAAGGGCAAATCCAAGCTGTCATGCGACCCGTGGCGAAAGATGAATGGCACCTGGACCCAACAACAGGTGTTGAGAACGGAGCCTTCGGGATACCAGGCGACCTCCCGAAGAAAGAAGCCTTGGTGTGGTAAGGGCGCACTGCCACACTCGACTTTCAAAGCGACCCAACACGTGGGAACAAATATGAATACAAATAAAATTAAAAACACAGAAGAAACTGAATCACAAAATCAAAAAATGGAGAATCCGTTTGCAAAGCGACCAAGGGTAGGTTCTTCGCCTATACGCCCAAGAACGGACTCAAGTAGTTCCATAGGGAGTACCAGCAAGAGAACAAGGGAGAGCGGAGACGAAGAAGAAATTGAACTGTTAACAACAATAAGCGAAATCAAAATGATGTTAAACAAGATGAAGGGTATCTCAGGAGAACTGAATAAAGCTATTGACGAACATACGAATACGAAAACGGAGATTAAAGCAGGAATTAGAAACATGAGGAGACAGATCGTCCTGCTGGGCAGTATGGTGGAAGAGTTGGAAAGCACGGAAGTGCGCTCAAAAAAGGGGACGAAAGAGGTTGAGATGGTCTCAAAAAGTGTACAGGTTGATACCGAGGTCATGCGGAAGGAAACTGTCCGGTTTGGAGAAAGGTATCGTGATCTGGAGGATATCATAGATAAAGCTTGGTCAGAGGAGATTTTTGAAAAAACAACATGTGAAAGTGGAACTCCTTTACAACTGGGAACGGAATGGGATTGGGTAATAATAGCAGACCCAAAAGATACAGGAAAATCAGGACTACTAAAGCACATACGCAACAAACATCCAGAGATACCAGAATTGCTGTCGGAATCAGAAGTTGGAGGCATAGAATATATCATGGATACGAGGAAAACCTCTAAAACTGGAGCAAACGAGAAGAAAAAATTCATATACGTAGTGCCACACAACGAACTTGTAAGTAGAGAGGAACTATACGAGAGAATAAGAAAGCTAGTGGGACTGATAAAGGACCAACATAGAGAAAAGATAGCATTGATGGCAGCCGAAGACTTCGATTTAGGTACAATCAGGAAAATAGTGGAATATATATCTAGAAAAGACGCAATAACATGGAAAATGCTAAAACCCAAAGGTGTAACTCAGCCACAGAGAAAGGACAGTGACAATAGCCAAAATAACATAGTGGTAGTAAAAACAGATGACAATAACACTTACTCAGAAATGCTAAAGAGAATGAAGCAAAATCTGAATATGGAAAGACTGGGGGTCCAGGTAAAACAAGTCAAAAAGTCAGCCAGGGGCGATGTAGTGATGAAGATCGCAGGTGAAAAAGGAAAAGCTAATCTGCTTATAAGTGAGATTGCGAAAGTGATTCCGAAAGTACAGATTGCTATTAGAAAGGTGGAGAAGACATATAACATCCTGGATATAGAGGAATCCGCAACGGAACAGGAAATCATAGAGGCGGTACTCAAGGAGATGGGAATAGATAGACTGGACGTAACCCTACTACATCTAAGAACAAACAAATTTGGAAACAAAACAGCTACCATTGTTGTACGAGCTAGGGGAATACAGCTATTTGAAAATATAAGTCGAATCAAAATCGGGTGGATACGATGCAGAATAAAAGAAAAAGTCCACGTACAACGCTGTTTTAAGTGCCTTGAACATGGTCACAGAGCAAGTGAATGTAAGGGAAAGGACAGAAGCGCGAGATGTCTGAACTGTAATATGGAAGGTCATAAAGCGTCGGCATGCACAGAGGCAGCCTATTGCGATATATGCAAGGAAAGCGGACATCGAATGGACTCCATTAAATGTCCTCACTTAAAAAGCCTCATAAAGATGAAAGAAGAAGAACTAAGGCGAGGGAAGCAGAAACCTGCAAATGGAGTGAACAGAAAGAGGAAAAATGATTAAAATACTCCAAACCAATCTCGGAAGAACACGGGCGGCACATGATGTAGTGGATCTGGTTGCTCGTGAGAAACATATTGATCTATTGGTTATAAGCGAACCTAACGTGAAAATTGCAAAAAACAAAGGTTTTGTTATTGACAAAAGGAACAACGTAGCTGTACACATAATTAATAAGAACATCGGGATAACAAATATTCACAAAAATGAAGGATATATAAAAGTAAAAATGGAAAATTGGGATATATACTGTTGTTACTTCTCGCCAAATGAGTCAGTAGATAGTTTCAGAAGGTATATAGACCGAATAATGGAGGAAGCGAGGAAGGAGAAAAAAGATGCCATATTCATGGGAGATATGAATGCTAAGTCATACTATTGGGGATCGCCGAGCATTGATCAAAGAGGAAAGCATATTGAAGAGTGGTGCGCGGAGTTGGACCTTGTAGTGGCAAACACAGGACAGACTCCAACCTTTGAGAGAGGAGCTTCAAAGTCATACATTGACGTGACTATCGTAACACAAAAGATCGCAAAAAGAATAAAGAACTGGGAGGTTCTAGAAGGAGAATTCTATACTCTACATAACCATATATACTTTGAGATAGATATGGATAAGAGAAAACTTCCCAAAAAAACAAACATAAAACCTCTTCTTCTAAACAAAACAGCTTTTGAGGAAACCATAAAAGGGAAAATAAAAAGTAGAGAAAAGAATACTTCAACAATAATCATGGAAGACCTTAGGTCAGCAGTGAGAAGCAGCCAGGTATGTCATCGACAGGAACCTCGGAAGAAACCTTACTGGTGGACAGTGGAAATAGACCAAAAACTGAAAGAGTGCGCAGTAGTAAGAAGAAGAAGCTTAGGAGCAAACAAATCCAAGACAATTGATGAACAGGCCAAGAGCAACATAGCAGATCAATACAGGAGGGTAAAGAAAGAGCTGAAAACAATGATAAGCAAGGAAAAAAGGGAGAGCTGGAAGACAATGCAAAACGAACTAGAAAAAGACGTATTTGGGAATGGATATAAAATAGTGATGAGGGCACTGGACAGATTAACGCTACCCTTCAATCTGGCGGATGAAAAGAAGATGGAAATAACAAAAGGACTATTCCCCCAAATAAAAGACCAATGGGACAGAAGTACTTCGACAGAGGCAATACAGCACCTATTCACAGAAAGTGAGATCGAGAATGTGTGCAACAAAATGAAGGTGGCAAGAGCTCCAGGACCAGATGGAGTTCCGGTGGAGGCAATCAAGTGCTTGGTTAAGACCTGCCCACATGCGGTGAGGGAAGTTATGAACGAGCTGTTAATGCGACAACGGTTTCCAAAACATTGGAAAGAAGCAAAGATCACGCTTCTTTGGAAAGGAAAAGGCATGGAAAACCCGTCGGATTATCGTCCAATATGTCTTTTAAACACGATGGGGAAAATGTACGAAGGGCTGGTAAAAGAGAGGCTAGAAGCGGAAATAGTGGAGAGGGGCGGTCTTTCTCCAAATCAATACGGTTTTACCAAAGGGAAGTCAGCCATAGATGCCGTATTAGCAGTCGTAGAAAAAGTAAAGTGTTCTGGAAAGAAATGGGTAGCGTTGATTGCGTTAGATGTAAAAAACGCTTTCAATTCCGCCACATGGAGTATAATCGTCAGGAAACTAAAGCAGAGAAGCATTTCGCAGTACTTAGTGAACATCGTGGAAGAGTACTTCCGGGAGCGATCCATACTGATCACCAGAAACAAAAGAATTGAAGTAACTATGGGAGTGCCACAGGGTTCCGTCCTTGGCCCATTACTGTGGAATGTGCTGTACGATGACGTGTTAAGAACGAACTTGGGAGAGGGTGCAAGCTGTATCGCGTTTGCGGACGACTTGGCCGTTATTGTGGAAGGTGAGGATGTGAAAGAACTCATGGACGTGGGGGACGAGGCAACAAGAATTGTTGAAAAGTGGATGCGCAGACACAGTTTGACGCTGGCACCACAAAAATCGGAAGCCATAGTACTGAAAGGACCGAGAAAGAGGAATGCTGTGCGATTTACGCTGTTGGACCAAGAAATAAAACCCCAGAGAGCATTAAAATATCTTGGAATATTTATAGATGATAAACTCACTTTTGGGGAACAGGTAAAACACAGCGTTGAAAAGGCAGGAAAACGCATGTCCGCCCTGGCCAGAATTATGCCAAATGTAGGAGGACCAAGTACCAGAAAGCGGATGGTACTAAACGGAGTAGTCAACTCGATTTTACTATATGGAGCACCGGTATGGAACAGCGTTCTAAATATAAAGAAATACCGGAATGTACTAGAAACTACCCAAAGGAAGATGTTGGTCCGGGTGGTAAGTGGCTACCGCACCATCTCCACCCGTGCTGTACAGGTGGTCGCTGGAGTGCCACCCATCTCGCTACTGGTGGAGGAGAGAACTGAGGCATATGTCGATGGACGGCGATCTGTGAGAACGCCCAAAAAGGAATATAGAGAACACACATTTAAAAAATGGCAACAGATATGGGACGAACACCGGGATACCGGACAATGGACAAAGTCCCTCATCCCTAATATCTCAGTATGGGTGAAATGTGAATATAGACGAACAAACTACTATCTGACGCAATTTCTCACGGGCCATGGGCAGTTCAGAACCTACACCAAGAAAATGGGTATCACACAAACCGACATATGTGATTACTGTGGACTTAGGGACACGCCAGAGCACACGGTCATGACCTGCGAAAGGTGGAGTTCCCAGAGAAACAAACTTGAGGAAAGGATAGGGAAGAAATTGAGTACAGGAAGTATTATCAACATAATGACAAGTGGTAAAACATATTTCGACAATATCAACGAGTATGTAGGAGAGGTTTTGCGTACCAAAGAGATGGAGGAAAGGGAAAGAGGAAAACTTTAAAGAAACACCCGACATGTCTGAGGGAAAACAGATCATGTAGATTCCAGCATGTCGGGGGGAGCAAAGGAGGTGGTTTTGGTGGGTAGGCAAAATTCGTTTTGAGTCCCACACTGCCTTAAGCTGAGAACAAGCTAAGGCGAGCATGAGCGTTCCACCTGACAAAAAAAAAAAAAAAAAAGTTACTTAGGTCAAGTTACTTAAGTCAAGTTACTTAAGTCAACTTACTTAAGTCAAGTTACTTAGGTCAAGTTACCTAAGTCAAGTTCCTTAAGTCAAGTTACTTAAATCAAGTTACTTAAGTCAAGTTACTTAAGTCAAGTTACTTAAGTCAAGTTACTTGAGTCAAGTTCCTTAAGTCAAGTTACTTAAGTCAAGTTACTTGAGTCAAGTTACTTAAGTCATGTTACTTAAGTCAAATTTCTTAAGTCAAGTTCCTTGAGTTAAGTTACTTAAGTCAAGTTACTTGAGTCAAGATACTTGAGTCAAATTACTTAAGTCAAATTACTTAAGACAAGTTACTTGAGTAAAGTCACTTAAGTCAAGTTACTTGAGTCAAGTTACTTGAGTAAAGTTCTTTAAGTCAAGTTACTTAAGTCAAGTTACTTAAGTCAAGTTACTTGAGTCTAATTACTCAAGTCATGTTACTTAAGTCTAGTTACTTGAGTCAAATTACTTATGTCAAGTTGCTTAAGTCGTGTTACTTAAGTTTAGTTACTTGGGTCAAATTACTTAAGTCAAATTACTTAAGTCAAGTTGCTTAAGTCAAGTTACTTAAGTCAAGTTACTTAAGTCAAGTTACTTAAGTCTAGTTACTTGAGTCAAACTACTTAAGTCAAGTTGCTTAAGTCAAGTTACTTAAGTCAACTTACTTAAATAAAGTTATTTAAGTTAAGTTACTTAAGTCAAGTTACTTGAGTCAAGTTCCATAAGTCAAGTTACTTAAGTCAAGTTACTTAAGTCAAGTTACTTAAGTCGAGTTACTTAAGTCAAGTTACTTGAGTCAAGTTCCTTAAGTCAAGTTACTTAAGTCAAGTTACTTAAGTAAAGTTACTTAAGTCAAGTTACTTGAGTCTAGTTACTCAAGTCAAGTTACTTAAGTCAAGTTACTTAAGTCAAGTTACTTAAGTCAAGTTACTTAAGTCAATCTGCTTAAGTCAAGTTACTTGAGTCAAGTTACTTAAGTCAAGTTACTTGAGTCAAGTTACTTGAGTCAAGTTACTTAAGTCAAGTTACTTGTGTTAAGTTCCTTAAGTCAAGTTCCTTAAGTAAAGTTACTTAAGTCTAGTTACTTGAGTCAAGTTACTTAAGTCAAGTTACTTGAGTCAAGTTACTTGAGTCAAGTTACTTAAGTCAAGTTACTTAAGTCAAGTTACTTGAGTCAAGTTCCCCAAGTCAAGTTACTTAAGTCAAGTTACTTAAGTCAAGTTACTTAAGTCGAGTTACTTAAGTCAAGTTCCTTAAGTCAAGTTACTTAAGTCAAGTTACTTAAGTCAAGTTAGTTAAGTCAAGTTACTTGAGTCAAGTTACTTGAGTCAAGTTACTTAAGTCATGTTACTTAAGTCAAATTACTTAAGTCGAGTTCTTTAAGTCAAGTTATTTAAGTCAAGGTACTTAAGTCAAGTTACTTGAGTCAAGTTCCTTAAGTAAAGTTACTTAAGTCAAGTTGCTTAAGTCAAGTTCCTTCAGTCAAGTTAGTTTAGTCAAGTTACTTAAGTCAAGTTACTTGAGTCAAGTTACTTAAGTCATGTTACTTAAGTCAAATTACTTAAGTCGAGTTCTTTAAGTAAAGTTACTTAAGTCAAGGCACTTAAGTCAAGTTACTTGAGTCAAGTTCCTTAAGTCAAGTTACTTAAGTCAAGTTGCTTAAGTCAAGTTCCTTAAGTCAAGTTAGTTTAGTCAAGTTACTTAAGTCAAGTTACTTGAGTCAAGTAACTTAAGTCATGTTACTTATGTCAAATTACTTGAGTCAAGTTCCTTGAGTCAAGTAACTTAAGTCAAGTTACTTGAGTCAAGTTGCTTGTGTCAAGTTACTTGAGTCCAATTACTTAAGTCATGTTACTTAAGTCAAATTACTTAAGTCAAGTTCCTTGAGTGAAATTACTTAAGTCAAGATACTTAAGTCAAGTTACTTGTGTCAAGTTCCTTAAGTCAAGTTACTTAAGTCAAGTTGCTTAAGTCAAGTTACTTAAGTCAAGTTACTTAAGTCAAGTTACTTAGTCAAGTTACTTAAGTCAAGTGACTTGAGTCTAGTTACTCAAGTCATGTTACTTAAGTCTAGTTACTTGAGTCAAATTACTTAAGTCAAATCACTTAAGTCAAGTTGCTTAAGTGAAGTTGCTTAAGTCAAGTTACTTAAGTCAAGTTACTTAAGTCGAGTTACTTAAGTCAAGTTACTTGAGTCAAGTTCCCCAAGTCAAGTTACTTAAGTCAAGTTACTTAAGTCAAGTTACTTAAGTCGAGTTACTTAAGTCAAGTTCCTTAAGTCAAGTTACTTAAGTCAAGTTACTTAAGTCAAGTTAGTTAAGTCAAGTTACTTGAGTCAAGTTACTTGAGTCAAGTTACTTAAGTCATGTTACTTAAGTCAAATTACTTAAGTCGAGTTCTTTAAGTCAAGTTATTTAAGTCAAGGTACTTAAGTCAAGTTACTTGAGTCAAGTTCCTTAAGTAAAGTTACTTAAGTCAAGTTGCATAAGTCAAGTTCCTTCAGTCAAGTTAGTTTAGTCAAGTTACTTAAGTCAAGTTACTTGAGTCAAGTTACTTAAGTCATGTTACTTAAGTCAAATTACTTAAGTCGAGTTCTTTAGGTAAAGTTACTTAAGTCAAGGCACTTAAGTCAAGTTACTTGAGTCAAGTTCCTTAAGTCAAGTTACTTAAGTCAAGTTGCTTAAGTCAAGTTCCTTAAGTCAAGTTAGTTTAGTCAAGTTACTTAAGTCAAGTTACTTGAGTCAAGTAACTTAAGTCATGTTACTTATGTCAAATTACTTGAGTCAAGTTCCTTGAGTCAAGTAACTTAAGTCAAGTTACTTGAGTCAAGTTGCTTGTGTCAAGTTACTTGAGTCAAATTACTTAAGTCATGTTACTTAAGTCAAATTACTTAAGTCAAGTTCCTTGAGTGAAGTTACTTAAGTCAAGATACTTAAGTCAAGTTACTTGTGTCAAGTTCCTTAAGTCAAGTTACTTAAGTCAAGTTGCTTAAGTCAAGTTACTTAAGTCAAGTTACTTAAGTTAAGTTACTTAAGTCAAGTTACTTAAGTCAAGTGACTTGAGTCTAGTTACTCAAGTCATGTTACTTAAGTCTAGTTACTTGAGTCAAATTACTTAAGTCAAATCACTTAAGTCAAGTTGCTTAAGTGAAGTTGCTTAAGTCAAGTTACTTAAGTCAAGTTACTTAAGTCAAGTTACTTAAGTCATGTTACTTGAGTCTAGTTACTCAAGTCATGTTACTTAAGTCTAGTTACTTGAGTCAAATTACTTAAGTCAAGTTGCTTAAGTCATGTTACTTAAGTCTAGTTACTTGAGTCAAATTACTTAAGTCAAATTACTTAAGTCAAGTTGCTTAAGTCAAGTTACTTAAGTCAAGTTACTTAAGTCAAGTTACTTAAGTCAAGTTACTTAAGTCAAGTTACTTAAGTCAAGTTACTTGAGTCTAGTTACTCAAGTCAAGTTACTTAAGTCTAGTTACTTGAGTCAAGTTACTTAAGTCAAGTTACTTGAGTCAAGTTACTTGAGTCAAGTTATTTAAGTCAAGTTACTTAAGTCAAGTTACTTGAGTCAAGTTCCCCAAGTCAAGTTACTTAAGTCAAGTTACTTAAGTCAAGTTACTTAAGTCGAGTTACTTAAGTCAAGTTCCTTAAGTCAAGTTACTTAAGTCAAGTTACTTAAGTCAAGTTAGTTAAGTCAAGTTACTTGAGTCAAGTTACTTGAGTCAAGTTACTTAAGTCATGTTACTTAAGTCAAATTACTTAAGTCGAGTTCTTTAAGTCAAGTTACTTAAGTCAAGGTACTTAAGTCAAGTTACTTGAGTCAAGTTCCTTAAGTCAAGTTACTTAAGTCAAGTTGCTTAAGTCAAGTTCCTTCAGTCAAGTTAGTTTAGTAAAGTTACTTAAGTCAAGTTACTTGAGTCAAGTTACTTAAGTCATGTTACTTAAGTCAAATTACTTATGTCGAGTTCTTTAAGTCAAGTTACTTAAGTCAAGGTACTTAAGTCAAGTTACTTGAGTCTAGTTCCTTAAGTCAAGTTACTTAAGTCAAGTTGCTTAAGTCAAGTTCCTTAAGTCAAGTTAGTTTAGTCAAGTTACTTAAGTCAAGTTACTTGAGTCAAGTAACTTAAGTCATGTTACTTATGTCAAATTACTTGAGTCAAGTTCCTTGAGTCAAGTAACTTAAGTCAAGTTACTTGAGTAAAGTTGCTTGAGTCAAATTACTTAAGTCATGTTACTTAAGTCAAATTACTTAAGTCAAGTTCCTTGAGTGAAGTTACTTAAGTCAAGATACTTAAGTCAAGTTACTTGAGTCAAGTTCCTTAAGTCAAGTTACTTAAGTCAAGTTGCTTAAGTCAAGTTACTTAAGTCAAGTTACTTAAGTCAAGTTACTTAAGTCAAGTTACTTAAGGCAAGTGAATTGAGTCTAGTTACTCAAGTCATGTTACTTAAGTCTGGTTACTTGAGTCAAATTACTTAAGTCAAATCACTTAAGTCAAGTTGCTTAAGTGAAGTTGCTTAAGTCAAGTTACTTAAGTCAAGTTACTTAAGTCAAGTTACTTAAGTCATGTTACTTGAGTCTAGTTACTCAAGTCATGTTACTTAAGTATAGTTACTTGAGTCAAATTACTTAAGTCAAGTTGCTTAAGTCATGTTACTTAAGTCTAGTTACTTGAGTCAAATTACTTAAGTCAAATTACTTAAGTCAAGTTGCTTAAGTCAAGTTACTTAAGTCGAGTTACTTAAGTCAAGTTCCTTAAGTCAAGTTACTTAAGTCAAGTTACTTAAGTCAAGTTAGTTAAGTCAAGTTACTTGAGTCAAGTTACTTGAGTCAAGTTACTTAAGTCATGTTACTTAAGTCAAATTACTTAAGTCGAGTTCTTTAAGTCAAGTTATTTAAGTCAAGGTACTTAAGTCAAGTTACTTGAGTCAAGTTCCTTAAGTAAAGTTACTTAAGTCAAGTTGCTTAAGTCAAGTTCCTTCAGTCAAGTTAGTTTAGTCAAGTTACTTAAGTCAAGTTACTTGAGTCAAGTTACTTAAGTCATGTTACTTAAGTCAAATTACTTAAGTCGAGTTCTTTAAGTAAAGTTACTTAAGTCAAGGCACTTAAGTCAAGTTACTTGAGTCAAGTTCCTTAAGTCAAGTTACTTAAGTCAAGTTGCTTAAGTCAAGTTCCTTAAGTCAAGTTAGTTTAGTCAAGTTACTTAAGTCAAGTTACTTGAGTCAAGTAACTTAAGTCATGTTACTTATGTCAAATTACTTGAGTCAAGTTCCTTGAGTCAAGTAACTTAAGTCAAGTTACTTGAGTCAAGTTGCTTGTGTCAAGTTACTTGAGTCCAATTACTTAAGTCATGTTACTTAAGTCAAAATACTTAAGTCAAGTTCCTTGAGTGAAGTTACTTAAGTCAAGATACTTAAGTCAAGTTACTTGTGTCAAGTTCCTTAAGTCAAGTTACTTAAGTCAAGTTGCTTAAGTCAAGTTACTTAAGTCAAGTTACTTAAGTCAAGTTACTTAGTCAAGTTACTTAAGTCAAGTGACTTGAGTCTAGTTACTCAAGTCATGTTACTTAAGTCTAGTTACTTGAGTCAAATTACTTAAGTCAAATCACTTAAGTCAAGTTGCTTAAGTGAAGTTGCTTAAGTCAAGTTACTTAAGTCAAGTTACTTAAGTCGAGTTACTTAAGTCAAGTTACTTGAGTCAAGTTCCCCAAGTCAAGTTACTTAAGTCAAGTTACTTAAGTCAAGTTACTTAAGTCGAGTTACTTAAGTCAAGTTCCTTAAGTCAAGTTACTTAAGTCAAGTTACTTAAGTCAAGTTAGTTAAGTCAAGTTACTTGAGTCAAGTTACTTGAGTCAAGTTACTTAAGTCATGTTACTTAAGTCAAATTACTTAAGTCGAGTTCTTTAAGTCAAGTTATTTAAGTCAAGGTACTTAAGTCAAGTTACTTGAGTCAAGTTCCTTAAGTAAAGTTACTTAAGTCAAGTTGCATAAGTCAAGTTCCTTCAGTCAAGTTAGTTTAGTCAAGTTACTTAAGTCAAGTTACTTGAGTCAAGTTACTTAAGTCATGTTACTTAAGTCAAATTACTTAAGTCGAGTTCTTTAAGTAAAGTTACTTAAGTCAAGGCACTTAAGTCAAGTTACTTGAGTCAAGTTCCTTAAGTCAAGTTACTTAAGTCAAGTTGCTTAAGTCAAGTTCCTTAAGTCAATTTAGTTTAGTCAAGTTACTTAAGTCAAGTTACTTGAGTCAAGTAACTTAAGTCATGTTACTTATGTCAAATTACTTGAGTCAAGTTCCTTGAGTCAAGTAACTTAAGTCAAGTTACTTGAGTCAAGTTGCTTGTGTCAAGTTACTTGAGTCAAATTACTTAAGTCATGTTACTTAAGTCAAATTACTTAAGTCAAGTTCCTTGAGTGAAGTTACTTAAGTCAAGATACTTAAGTCAAGTTACTTGTGTCAAGTTCCTTAAGTCAAGTTACTTAAGTCAAGTTGCTTAAGTCAAGTTACTTAAGTCAAGTTACTTAAGTTAAGTTACTTAAGTCAAGTTACTTAAGTCAAGTGACTTGAGTCTAGTTACTCAAGTCATGTTACTTAAGTCTAGTTACTTGAGTCAAATTACTTAAGTCAAATCACTTAAGTCAAGTTGCTTAAGTGAAGTTGCTTAAGTCAAGTTACTTAAGTCAAGTTACTTAAGTCAAGTTACTTAAGTGATGTTACTTGAGTCTAGTTACTCAAGTCATGTTACTTAAGTCTAGTTACTTGAGTCAAATTACTTAAGTCAAATTACTTAAGTCAAGTTGCTTAAGTCAAGTTACTTAAGTCAAGTTACTTAAGTCAAGTTACTTAAGTCAAGTTACTTAAGTCAAGTTACTTAAGTCAAGTTACTTGAGTCTAGTTACTCAAGTCAAGTTACTTAAGTCTAGTTACTTGAGTCAAGTTACTTAAGTCAAGTTACTTGAGTCAAGTTACTTGAGTCAAGTTACTTAAGTCAAGTTACTTAAGTCAAGTTACTTGAGTCAAGTTCCCCAAGTCAAGTTACTTAAGTCAAGTTACTTAAGTCAAGTTACTTAAGTCGAGTTACTTAAGTCAAGTTCCTTAAGTCAAGTTACTTAAGTCAAGTTACTTAAGTCAAGTTAGTTAAGTCAAGTTACTTGAGTCAAGTTACTTGAGTCAAGTTACTTAAGTCATGTTACTTAAGTCAAATTACTTAAGTCGAGTTCTTTAAGTCAAGTTACTTAAGTCAAGGTACTTAAGTCAAGTTACTTGAGTCAAGTTCCTTAAGTCAAGTTACTTAAGTCAAGTTGCTTAAGTCAAGTTCCTTCAGTCAAGTTAGTTTAGTAAAGTTACTTAAGTCAAGTTACTTGAGTCAAGTTACTTAAGTCATGTTACTTAAGTCAAATTACTTATGTCGAGTTCTTTAAGTCAAGTTACTTAAGTCAAGGTACTTAAGTCAAGTTACTTGAGTCTAGTTCCTTAAGTCAAGTTACTTAAGTCAAGTTGCTTAAGTCAAGTTCCTTAAGTCAAGTTAGTTTAGTCAAGTTACTTAAGTCAAGTTACTTGAGTCAAGTAACTTAAGTCATGTTACTTATGTCAAATTACTTGAGTCAAGTTCCTTGAGTCAAGTAACTTAAGTCAAGTTACTTGAGTAAAGTTGCTTGAGTCAAATTACTTAAGTCATGTTACTTAAGTCAAATTACTTAAGTCAAGTTCCTTGAGTGAAGTTACTTAAGTCAAGATACTTAAGTCAAGTTACTTGAGTCAAGTTCCTTAAGTCAAGTTACTTAAGTCAAGTTGCTTAAGTCAAGTTACTTAAGTCAAGTTACTTAAGTCAAGTTACTTAAGTCAAGTTACTTAAGGCAAGTGAATTGAGTCTAGTTACTCAAGTCATGTTACTTAAGTCTGGTTACTTGAGTCAAATTACTTAAGTCAAATCACTTAAGTCAAGTTGCTTAAGTGAAGTTGCTTAAGTCAAGTTACTTAAGTCAAGTTACTTAAGTCAAGTTACTTAAGTGATGTTACTTGAGTCTAGTTACTCAAGTCATGTTACTTAAGTCTAGTTACTTGAGTCAAATTACTTAAGTCAAATTACTTAAGTCAAGTTGCTTAAGTCAAGTTACTTAAGTCAAGTTACTTAAGTCAAGTTACTTAAGTCAAGTTACTTAAGTCAAGTTACTTAAGTCAAGTTACTTGAGTCTAGTTACTCAAGTCAAGTTACTTAAGTCTAGTTACTTGAGTCAAGTTACTTAAGTCAAGTTACTTGAGTCAAGTTACTTGAGTCAAGTTACTTAAGTCAAGTTACTTAAGTCAAGTTACTTGAGTCAAGTTCCCCAAGTCAAGTTACTTAAGTCAAGTTACTTAAGTCAAGTTACTTAAGTCGAGTTACTTAAGTCAAGTTCCTTAAGTCAAGTTACTTAAGTCAAGTTACTTAAGTCAAGTTAGTTAAGTCAAGTTACTTGAGTCAAGTTACTTGAGTCAAGTTACTTAAGTCATGTTACTTAAGTCAAATTACTTAAGTCGAGTTCTTTAAGTCAAGTTACTTAAGTCAAGGTACTTAAGTCAAGTTACTTGAGTCAAGTTCCTTAAGTCAAGTTACTTAAGTCAAGTTGCTTAAGTCAAGTTCCTTCAGTCAAGTTAGTTTAGTAAAGTTACTTAAGGCAAGTTACTTGAGTCAAGTTACTTAAGTCATGTTACTTAAGTCAAATTACTTATGTCGAGTTCTTTAAGTCAAGTTACTTAAGTCAAGGTACTTAAGTCAAGTTACTTGAGTCTAGTTCCTTAAGTCAAGTTACTTAAGTCAAGTTGCTTAAGTCAAGTTCCTTAAGTCAAGTTAGTTTAGTCAAGTTACTTAAGTCAAGTTACTTGAGTCAAGTAACTTAAGTCATGTTACTTATGTCAAATTACTTGAGTCAAGTTCCTTGAGTCAAGTAACTTAAGTCAAGTTACTTGAGTAAAGTTGCTTGAGTCAAATTACTTAAGTCATGTTACTTAAGTCAAATTACTTAAGTCAAGTTCCTTGAGTGAAGTTACTTAAGTCAAGATACTTAAGTCAAGTTACTTGAGTCAAGTTCCTTAAGTCAAGTTACTTAAGTCAAGTTGCTTAAGTCAAGTTACTTAAGTCAAGTTACTTAAGTCAAGTTACTTAAGTCAAGTTACTTAAGGCAAGTGAATTGAGTCTAGTTACTCAAGTCATGTTACTTAAGTCTGGTTACTTGAGTCAAATTACTTAAGTCAAATCACTTAAGTCAAGTTGCTTAAGTGAAGTTGCTTAAGTCAAGTTACTTAAGTCAAGTTACTTAAGTCAAGTTACTTAAGTCATGTTACTTGAGTCTAGTTACTCAAGTCATGTTACTTAAGTATAGTTACTTGGGTCAAATTACTTAAGTCAAGTTGCTTAAGTCATGTTACTTAAGTCTAGTTACTTGAGTCAAATTACTTAAGTCAAATTACTTAAGTCAAGTTGCTTAAGTCAAGTTACTTAAGTCAAGTTACTTAAGTCAAGTTACTTAAGTCAAGTTACTTAAGTCAAGTTACTTAAGTCAAGTTACTTGAGTCTAGTTACTCAAGTCATGTTACTTAAGTCTAGTTACTTGAGTCAAATTACTTAAGTCAAGTTGCTTAAGTCAAGTTACTTAAGTCAAGTTACTTAAATAAAGTTATTTAATTCAAGTTACATAAGTCAAGTTACTTGAGTCAAGTTACTTGAGTCAAGTTACTTGAGTCAAGTTACTTGAGTCAAGTTACTTGAGTCAAATTACTTAAGCCAAATTACTTACGTCAAGTTCCTTAAGTCAAGTTACTTAAATAAAGTTATTTAAGTCAAGTTACTCGAGTCAAGCAAGTTACTTAAGTAAAGTTAGTTGAGTCATGTTGCTTGAGGCAGGTTACTTTTTTTTTTCGTCAGCTGGAATGTTCATGCTCGCCTTAGCTATCCTACGCTTACGTTACCTAAGTCAAGTTACTTGAGTCTAGTTGCTCAAGTCATGTTACTTACGTCTAGTTACTTGAGTCAAATTACTTAAGTCCAGTTGCTTAAGTCAAGTTACTTAAGTCAAGTTACTTAAATAAAGTTATTTAAGTTAAGTTACTTTTTTTTTTTTTTTATTTTGTCAGGTGGAACGCTCATGCTCGCCTTAGCTTGTTCTCAGCTTAAGGCAGTGTGGGACTCAAAACGAATTTTGCCTACCCACCAAAACCACCTCCTTTGCTCCCCCGACATGCTGGAATCTACATGATCTGTTTTCCCTCAGACATGTCGGGTGTTTCTTTAAAGTTTTCCTCTTTCCCTTTCCTCCATCTCTTTGGTACGCAAAACCTCTCCTACATACTCGTTGATATTGTCGAAATATGTTTTACCACTTGTCATTATGTTGATAATACTTCCTGTACTCAATTTCTTCCCTATCCTTTCCTCAAGTTTGTTTCTCTGGGAACTCCACCTTTCGCAGGTCATGACCGTGTGCTCTGGCGTGTCCCTAAGTCCACAGTAATCACATATGTCGGTTTGTGTGATACCCATTTTTTTGGTGTAGGTTCTGAACTGCCCATGGCCCGTGAGAAATTGCGTCAGATAGTAGTTTGTTCGTCTATATTCACATTTCACCCATACTGAGATATTAGGGATGAGGGACTTTGTCCATTGTCCGGTATCCCGGTGTTCGTCCCATATCTGTTGCCATTTTTGAAATGTGTGTTCTCTATATTCCTTTTTGGGCGTTCTCACAGATCGCCGTCCATCGACATATGCCTCAGTTCTCTCCTCCACCAGTAGCGAGATGGGTGGCACTCCAGCGACCACCTGTACAGCACGGGTGGAGATGGTGCGGTAGCCACTTACCACCCGGACCAACATCTTCCTTTGGGTAGATTCTAGTACATTCCGGTATTTCTTTATATTTAGAACGCTGTTCCATACCGGTGCTCCATATAGTAAAATCGAGTTGACTACTCCGTTTAGTACCATCCGCTTTCTGGTACTTGGTCCTCCCACATTTGGCATAATTCTGGCCAGGGCGGACATGCGTTTTCCTGCCTTTTCAACGCTGTGTTTTACCTGTTCCCCAAAAGTGAGTTTATCATCTATAAATATTCCAAGATATTTTAATGCTCTCTGGGGTTTTATTTCTTGGTCCAACAGCGTAAATCGCACAGTATTCCTCTTTCTCGGTCCTTTCAGTACTATGGCTTCCGATTTTTGTGGTGCCAGCGTCAAACTGTGTCTGCGCATCCACTTTGCAACAATTCTTGTTGCCTCGTCCCCCACGTCCATGAGTCCTTTCACATCCTCACCTTCCACAATAACGGCTAAGTCGTCCGCAAACGCGATACAGCTTGCACCCTCTCCCAAGTTCGTTCTTAACACGTCATCGTACAGCACATTCCACAGTAATGGGCCAAGGACGGAACCCTGTGGCACTCCCATAGTTACTTCAATTCTTTTGTTTCTGGTGATCAGTATGGATCGCTCCCGGAAGTACTCTTCCACGATGTTCACTAAGTACTGCGAAATGTTTCTCTGCTTTAGTTTCCTGACGATTATACTCCATGTGGCGGAATTGAAAGCGTTTTTTACATCTAACGCAATCAACGCTACCCATTTCTTTCCAGAACACTTTACTTTTTCTACGACTGCTAATACGGCATCTATGGCTGACTTCCCTTTGGTAAAACCGTATTGATTTGGAGAAAGACCTCCCCTCTCCACTATTTCCGCTTCTAGCCTCTCTTTTATCAGCCCTTCGTACATTTTCCCCATCGTGTTTAAAAGACATATTGGACGATAATCCGACGGGTTTTCCATGCCTTTTCCTTTCCAAAGAAGCGTGATCTTTGCTTCTTTCCAATGTTTTGGAAACCGTTGTCGCATTAACAGCTCGTTCATAACTTGCCTCACCGCATGTGGGCAGGCCTTAACCAAGCACTTGATTGCCTCCACCGGGACTCCATCTGGTCCTGGAGCTCTTGCCACCTTCATTTTGTTGCACACATTCTCGATCTCACTTTCTGTGAATAGGTGCTGTATTGCCTCTGTCGAAGTACTTCTGTCCCATTGGTCTTTTATTTGGGGGAATAGTCCTCTTGTTATTTCCACCTTCTTTTCATCCGCCAGATTGAAGGGTAACGTTAATCTGTCCAGTTGCCTCATCACTATTTTATATCCATTCCCAAATACGTCTTTTTCTAGTTCGTTTTGCATTGTCTTCCAGCTCTCCCTTTTTTCCTTGCTTATCATTGTTTTCAGCTCTTTCTTTACCCTCCTGTATTGATCTGCTATTTTGCTCTTGGCCTGTTCATAAATTGTCTTGGATTTGTTTGCTCGTAAGCTTCTTCTTCTTACTCCTGCGCACTCTTTCAGTTTTTGGTCTATTTCCACTGTCCACCAGTAAGGTTTCTTCCGAGGTTCCTGTCGATGACATACCTGGCTGCTTCTCACTGCTGACCTAAGGTCTTCCATGATTGTTGTTGAAGTATTCTTTTCTCTACTTTTTATTTTCCCTTTTATGGTTTCCTCAAAAGCTGTTTTGTTTAGAAGAGGTTTTATGTTTGTTTTTTTGGGAAGTTTTCTCTTATCCATATCTATCTCAAAGTATATATGGTTATGTAGAGTATAGAATTCTCCTTCTAGAACCTCCCAGTTCTTTATTCTTTTTGCGATCTTTTGTGTTACGATAGTCACGTCAATGTATGACTTTGAAGCTCCTCTCTCAAAGGTTGGAGTCTGTCCTGTGTTTGCCACTACAAGGTCCAACTCCGCGCACCACTCTTCAATATGCTTTCCTCTTTGATCAATGCTCGGCGATCCCCAATAGTATGACTTAGCATTCATATCTCCCATGAATATGGCATCTTTTATCTCCTTCCTCGCTTCCTCCATTATTCGGTCTATATACCTTCTGAAACTATCTACTGACTCATTTGGCGAGAAGTAACAACAGTATATATCCCAATTTTCCATTTTTACTTTTATATATCCTTCATTTTTGTGAATATTTGTTATCCCGATGTTCTTATTAATTATGTGTACAGCTACGTTGTTCCTTTTGTCAATAACAAAACCTTTGTTTTTTGCAATTTTCACGTTAGGTTCGCTTATAACCAATAGATCAATATGTTTCTCACGAGCAACCAGATCCACTACATCATGTGCCGCCCGTGTTCTTCCGAGATTGGTTTGGAGTATTTTAATCATTTTTCCTCTTTCTGTTCACTCCATTTGCAGGTTTCTGCTTCCCTCGCCTTAGTTCTTCTTCTTTCATCTTTATGAGGCTTTTTAAGTGAGGACATTTAATGGAGTCCATTCGATGTCCGCTTTCCTTGCATATATCGCAATAGGCTGCCTCTGTGCATGCCGACGCTTTATGACCTTCCATATTACAGTTCAGACATCTCGCGCTTCTGTCCTTTCCCTTACATTCACTTGCTCTGTGACCATGTTCAAGGCACTTAAAACAGCGTTGTACGTGGACTTTTTCTTTTATTCTGCATCGTATCCACCCGATTTTGATTCGACTTATATTTTCAAATAGCTGTATTCCCCTAGCTCGTACAACAATGGTAGCTGTTTTGTTTCCAAATTTGTTTGTTCTTAGATGTAGTAGGGTTACGTCCAGTCTATCTATTCCCGTCTCCTTGAGTACCGTCTCTATGATTTCCTGTTCCGTTGCGGATTCCTCTATATCCAGGATGTTATATGTCTTCTCCACCTTTCTAATAGCAATCTGGACTTTCGGAATCACTTTCGCAATCTCACTTATAAGCAGATTAGCTTTTCCTTTTTCACCTGCGATCTTCATCACTACATCGCCCCTGGCTGACTTTTTGACTTGTTTTACCTGGACCCCCAGTCTTTCCATATCCAGATTTTGCTTCATTCTCTTTAGCATTTCTGAGTAAGTGATATTGTTAAGTTACTTAAGTCAAGTTACTTGAGTCAAGTTACTTGAGTCAAGTTACTTGAGTCAAGTTACTTAAGTCAAATTACTTTAGTCAAATTACTTAAGCCAAGTTCCTTAAGTCAAGTTGCTTAAGTCAAGTTACTTAAGTCAAGTTACTTTAGTCAAGTTACTTAAGTCATGTTACTTAAGTCTAGTTACTTGAGTCAAATTTCTTAATTCAAATTACTTAAGTCAAGTTCCTTAAGTCAAGTTACTTAAGTCAAGTTACTTAAGTCAAGTTACTTAAGTCAAGTTACTTAAGTCAAGTTACTTGAGTCCAGTTACTCAAGTCATGTTACTCAAGTCTAGTTACTTGAGTCAAATTACTTAAGTCAAGTTGCTTAAGTCAAGTTACTTAGGTCAAGTTACTTAAATAAAGTTATTTAAGTCAAGTTACTCGAGTCAAGTTACTTAAGTAAAGTTAGTTGAGTCATGTTGCTTGAGGCAAGTTACTTTTTTTTTCGTCAGCTGGAATGTTCATGCTCGCCTTAGCTATCCTACGCTTAAGGCAGTGTGGGACTCAATTACAATTGCCTACCCACCATTACTATCTCATTTTCTCCAACCCACACGTTGGAATCCACATTGTCTGCTTCCCCTGAGACATGGGAGCTATTTTTTGTCCCCTTTCTAATTGTCTTCTACCTCTTTCGTAAACGTTATTTATTTAGCGTATAGCTAAGGTGGATAAGAAGTATACATCTAAAATTTAAATTTTAAATTCAAGGCCCTTGATCCAGTTCAGCACGGAGTCAGTAGCTTCAAAGAAGTCAATTATTTCACCTCCATATGCTGTAAGCGGGCACTCAGCTGTAATATGGCGAATATTCTGGCGAGATTCTCCGCATTCGCAAGTTTGTGTCCCAGTCAGTCCCCATTTATAGAATGAGTCACGATAAATTCCGTGGGACGTTCTCCTTTTATTGAGTGTCTTCCACTCATGGCGAGGCAGCTCCATTCCTGATAAGGGCACGGTAGGATTAATGATATGGGCCGCTTGAGCGGGTTTCAAGGCTTCCTAATACTCTCTCCATCTATCATTTGAGTTGAAATCTTCTTCTATAAGTTGTTCTGCTATCAGTAGTTGAGGAGATTTATACTTCAATCTCGACAGGCCGGCATTAGGCAAATCACTGTGTACTGGAAGGTGCGGATTCGATATTATCGGACTTACTTTCAGTCCGTTACTTTCAGAAATTTTCATGAACCACTTAGAATCCATCATTTTTAATAATCCCCTAAGACAGCATATTTTCTTTTGGCATAGATATGTAGACGATATTGTACTTTGTTTCACAGGAACACAAAGACAATTAAACTTGCTATTAGAATTCGTCAATTCTATTCATAAAAATATGGAATTTACAATGGAACAAGAAGTAAACAATAGTATTAATTTTTTGGATCTAACTATTAAAAAAATAAACAATAAATTAGAGTTTGATATTTACCATAAAGAATCTCATACTGACATAACTATACATAATTCATCAACACATCCCACACAACACAAATTAGCGAGTTTCCATAGTTCTTTACATAGATTAATTAATTATCCACTATCTAAAGAAAATTATGAAAAAGAATTAAATTTAGTCAAACAAATAGCTATCAATAACGGCTACACAGATACTTTAATTGAAAATATGCTGACAAAAAAACTTTTCAAAAAAGCAATCTCGATGGTATACCCTGCAATAAAGGACAAAGAAAATTCAAAATTTAGATTACTTACGTACATTGGGACACCTAATAAGCATATTTTAAGTTATTTAAAAAAACTTAATATTAACACAGTTTTTAAAACTAATAATAAGTTATCCAAACACATCAAAAACAATAAAGATAAAACAGAGAAAAATAAGAAATCCGGAGTCTATAAGTTAATGTGTGGATGCGGTAAGATATATGTCGGTCAAACAGGAAGATCGTTTGAAAAACGCATTGCCGAACATTGTTCTTCGTTTAAAAATAAAAAACGAGATTCTACTTTTGCGAATCATCTATTAGAAGAAAACCACCCTTTCGATAAAGATTTTCAAATTCTGCATTTAGAAAATAAAGGCAAGAAATTAAATTTACTGGAAAGTTTAGAAATAAATAAATTAAAACAGTCACAAATTTTATTAAATGATAAATTAGATTTAAATAACTCGCCTTTATTAAATTTATTTACTTAAAATCTGTGTAGACAATAATACAAATGTATATGCAGTTTATTAAACAAATTTATGCGTAAACACGTTTAGTACCTTATAATATACAGTTAGGGCCGACCAGATGCGCCACATTTTTCAATACCGACAATACTTGTATAGATTTCTGTAAAAATATTTTAAATACCATCCTTTTTGATTTTATAGATATATTTTTTATTTTTAATTTAGTTTGTAACGTACTGTTTAGATGTAAACACCTGAGGAAGCCACTGTGCTGGCGAAACAATTGTCGTTTTACGAATAAAGAGTAAAAGTGAAGATTAAAACCGTAGTTTTATTTCTATTCTTAGTGAGATATATTATACATTGTAATATCTACAATATTAGACTAAGAATATAACAATACACCTCGTAAGTTGTAGTTTGTGGACATTTTTTCATGCATTAATCTGAAGAAAACGCACTCGCTTCTTCTTTAAGTCGGATCTTTTGCGTTGTATAGTAGCGTGGAGTTGACCTAAAAGAGATGCGTAGTATTCGCCTGTTGTCGCTTTTCTTTTAATATAAATAACAACTCGATCACTAATTGGTACTACACTGTTTCCATGGTTTAAGACAAGCTAAAAGCACTTTAGTTTCTGCTCAAATAACAAGCGTACTTGCGATCGAAATCAACGAAAATTTTGACAATTACGTTTTGAAGGATTACCATCTTGAAAAACAAATAAGGCTTTTCTTTAGGCTGCCCTCTGATACGACATCGTATCTCATATAAGTTAAACAGGTAGAAATTAATGAACAAAATAATGTAGTAGTATTTGGCGATTAGGATTGGTGTTTAACTGAATTTTGTTTGGGTAATCGTTACGAGAGTTTTAAATTATCGGCGTATGAAAGAACTCTGCAATAAAAGAGTTATACCACATTATCGTCGCCATTTGTTAAAAATATCATTTGACGTATACTGTTTAAACTATTGTCAATAATAGTAGATGGATATCTGGCATAATCCTTAAATAATATTGTTAAAACTGCTATCTACGTGTGTAGCTATTTATGTATTCCTAACTGGCAGCATCAGTAGGCGGCGCCATCTGACATATCCATGGTAAAGTTTGACATTTTTTATGGTATGCGTACTCAGAACGTTTTACACTATTTATAGACGTTGTTTACAGTGACTTGAAAATTTCATCTAATTCAAAAAATGGAATTAACTCATGAAAATTTTTATGGGATGATTTACTACGATTTTCAACGTAGATTAATTATCTCAGCAACATTGCATCAATCAACTTACTTCAACTTTTGGCGATGAAGAACGATCTAAAATTACTATAGAACACTGCCTTATTGAATTTAAGGAAGGTTGTCCAAAATCGATTGTCATGCCAGAAAACATCGATGCTATGTGCGAACTGATAATGCAAGATCGTCATGTGACATACCGTGAGATTGCAGTATCCCTGGGCAGTAGTATGACAAACAAAGATAAGATATTGCATGAACATTTAGCAGTGAAAAATATTTGTTTACGTTGGATCCCGCATAATTTGACAATCGCCAAAAAAAGGTTTATGTCGATTGATGCAAAAATGCCTTAAAAATGTCAAAAATCGTGTATAACTTATAGACAGGTAACGAATCTCGGATCTGTGCGGTGTTCCAAAATGAGCCAAACCCAACTGTCCGCATAAGAACCACTTCGAAGCAAATGGTCGCCTGTTTTTTTTAATAAAAATGGACATGTGGCTATGGTGCTAATAGAGAAATGTAGCACGATCTATTCTGAATGATATGCAACCATTTGTATGCCAGAAAAGAAAAAATAACCAGTCTGCAGGATCATTCTTCACCATGACAATGTGAGTTCTCACATTTTCGTACTCACAGACCGGCGCCAGCAACTCAACTATTTGTCCGGTCAAAATATCGAATTGATAGGTCATTCGCCGTACAGTCCTGATTTGGCACTTAATGATTTCTTTTTTTTTTCCCGTACGTGAAGAGTAAACCACGAAACCAACGGTTTTTGACTTTTAAAATGCATGTTTTGGAGATATTTCAATCGGAATGGAAAAAAGTTTTGCGAAAATTGGTTCAAACGTAAGCATGGTCATTGATCACCATGGAGAATATTTTCAAAAACAATATAACCTTTTTCAATGATAAATATTTGTTTTTGTTTGTTATTCCGGATATATAAACAGCCACCCTCATCTAATAGTAGACAGAAATTCACCATAATTTGCTTTAGACAGTAAGCAAGTATATATCATCGAAAACTTTTAGCTTAATTATTTCTTGATCTTAGTATGTTATGGTAGATTTAATTTGTTGGCGATTTAAGGTCTGGTTTTACTTCAATATGTATATATTTAAAACAATCTTACGTGTTTCGGCATATGATACCTTTATTAAAGAAATTTAAAATATAAATGACAGTATATTAATGTCAAGATACATTCAAGTTTAATAATAAAAAATCATGCCTTGGCATTTTCTAAACAGTTAGATAACAAAAGCGGGGGGGGATGTCAAGCCATGAGTTATAATTATGTCTGCGTCCATGGAACGGCTTAAGATGTTAAGCTGTTGGCATTCGCCTTGAACGAGAAGGAAGACCACGAAAACCTACTTGGACAGCTGTTTAGAGAATGCCAAGGCATTATTTATTATTATTAAGTTTAAATGTATCTATAATTTTATCCATGACAACTACATATATAACGAGCCATCGAAAAAATTCATAAATGGAGTAGACTGTGAAATTGAGTTGATACTTTAACCACTTCCACATAATGACATTTATTATTTGACATTGAAACTATAAGTTTGTGTCAAATTTTTCAAAACTCTTATTAAGAAAATTGTTTGTGTTTAGATGTAAATGGACAACATTTTCAACAACTTCTGTAGCTATATGTAAATTTTGATTATGATTTCGATATTAAATAAATTATTTGTTTTCTTTTTGTTGTAGTATCATTCCAATGCCATAACCTTTTTTTACAATGAAACCAAATGAAACTGTCAAGCATCAAGTAATGTGTCATTAGGTATGTGGAAGTGGTTAAAGTACCAACCCAATTTCACAGCCTACTCCAATTATGAATTTTTTCGAGGGCTCGTTATAAGTATGACATTAAATACTGTCATTTATATTTTTAATTTCTTTGAAAAAGGCACTATGTTCCGAAACATGTAAGAGTATTTTAAATATATACATCTCAAAGTAAAAGAGATCTTAAATCGCCAACTAATTTAATCTACTATATATGTATATATGTACATATATATATATATATATATATATATATATATATATATATATATAGTAAACTTAATAAGTCGGCGATTAAAGGTCTGGATTATTACTTCAAAGTATATATATTTAAAACAACCCTACATGTTTCGGCAATGATGCCTTTGTCAAGGATATAAAAAATATAAATTTATATTTTTTATATCCTTGACAAAGGCATCATTTCCGAAACATGTAGGGTTGTTTTAAATATATGTATATACTTTGAAGTAATAAACCAGACCTTTAATCGCCGACTTATTAAGTTTACCATATCATACCAAGGTCACAAAAATATTATATATATATATATATATATATATATATATATATATATATATATATATATATATAACAGCTAGGTATGTAGTACATGAACAAAAAAATACGTATGTTGAAATAAATAATAAAGAAATTATCAGGGTAACAGATGGCTTTCAAGCCGCAATTAATAATACCAAAATCAATATACAAGCGACCAGCTTGCTTAAAATTAAATGCAAAAGTTAATAAATTAAGTAGAAAGTAAAATTGTGAAAATTGATACTGGATTATGAATCACCCGGTATATTGAGTCATTCAATTATTAACAAAATTACATATAAAAGGAATTACATGTAGTTAAACTTAATCAATTTACAATTCCAAAATAAGGTAAACGTTAATTATACTGCAAAATACACCAATATTTTAACAGTTAGGTAATTGATCGAAATTTCAATATGCCTTAACCTAGATCAAAAATAGTAATTCATCCGCAGATCTGGAGTTGATTTTTACATATGGTTTTACACACATATGCTACTAGATTATTAAAAAAAATATTCAGGAGAAAATACAGTTTCAAGTCACTGTAAAGAAAAAAATAAACATTGTAAAATATAAAATAAAACTATACCAATTATTGGCCTGAATGAGTTACGTACGGTATACAGATTGTCTCACTAAGTTGGAACCATATGGAAAACTTTTTTATTATTAATTTTAGGAAAAAAAGTTATTCTTCATAAAAAGTTTTGCATGTTCTAAAATCTAAAATACAATCATCACATATTAAATTTTTTCAGTCGTATACGCGGTTTATCGAAAAATATGAATTTTACTCAAGAGTACAGTACTTTTATATTTGACATTATCGAGAATTGTTATAAAGAAAAGTTGATCAAAACTAAAAACTACGTTCAAATATGCAATTACATTGAAAATTAGGTTTTTTTTTTGTTATTTGTTTACTAATCTTGTTATTTTCAATGAACATTTATCTCTTGTGATTATGAAACACATGATAACCTTTTCGTTTCTAAATGTTTTCCAACAATTTTGCAATTTATACACGTAATTAAATAGTAATTAATGCATGTGCATTCATTTTGCAAATAAGAAAGTACATAGAAATACTAAGTTGTTTTTAATACTAGAAATAAACAGAAATTTATTTTTCACTCATTCCACTAATGCCCCGACATATCCACCCTCTCGTTCAATACATTTAATCATTGTATTAGTAAATTCACTTAATACATCTTGAAACGGCCTTTTCTGGTAAACTTTTTGTTTCAAGTAACCCCATAATAAGTAATCAAGGAGGGTTAAGTCAGGGAATCTAGCAGGCCAAAAAAAGATCACAATATCTGTGAATAACTTTTCCATGGAACATATGTTCAAGATATTCGCTAACGTTCAATGTATTGTGGCATGTGGCACCGTCTTGTGGGAACCAAATACATTGACGTTCTTGTATGGGTAGTTCGTCCATGAAGTCATTGATGTGAGTTTGTAAAAATTGTAAATAACGTTCGGCATTCATAGATTGTCGAAAAAAAGGTTCTGTTAATCTGTTCTTATAAATGCCACACCACACGTTAGTCTTAAATGAATATTGGTCATGAGACTTTATTATAAAATTTGGATTATTGTAAGATCACCAGCGACAATGTTGTGACGAGACAGTTCCATTTGATAGAAACGTTGCTTCATTGGAAAAAATTATATGCCTCGTAAAAAGAGTCCTCTTCTAACTCTCCTTGGATGAGACAGCAAAAATCAAAGCGCCTATCATAATCCCTTTCTTTCAATGTGTGAATGATTTTTGGTTTGAATGGTTTGTATTTATTTAGTTTTAAAATTCTTGCCACTGTACCTTTACTTACATTTTCTTGCATCAACGATTCCCTTTTGCGCAATAACAGTTTTGGATTTTCTACCACAGACAGCATTACTTCGAACTGCGTATTCTCATCGGCAGCCAGCTTTTGGCGTTTTCCAGTAAAATTAGTTCTAATACTTCCAGTACTCTTAAATTTATTTACTATTTTCGTAACAGTTGAATTATTAATATTTTTATTGGGATGTCTACTATTAAAAATAATAGCTGCTTCTCTATGTGTTTTATAATTTTCTCCCACAATCAAAACAATTTCTATTTTCTCTACACAAGTTAATAACGCTACCATTTTTATGTGACATAAAGTTTAACGCGTTTTGAAACTCACTGTCAAACATTTCTTGCTATCAACAAATCATTTGTCTTAGATTACATGTAACTACAGTTAAATTTGCATTGATATTGTAGACAAAAAAGAAAAAATAATTTTTTCAATGTAAATTGATATAATTGCATATTTGAACGTAGTTTTGAGTTCTGATCAACTTTTCTTTATAACAATTTTCGATATTGTGAAATATAAAGGTACTTTACTCTTGAGTAAAATTCATATTTTTCGATAAACCGCGTATACGACTAAAAAATTAATATCTGATGATTGTATTTTAGATTTTAGAACATGCAGAACTATTTATGAAGTATAACTTTTTTCCTAAAATTAATAATAAAAAAGTTTTCCATATGGTTCCAACATAGTGAGACAATCTGTATATTGGAAATATATGAACAAAAGTTTAAAATATGAAACGATAGCAATTAAGAAAAAATAAATTGAACATGACCCTAGGACTCTGGCCTTCGCCATTCCATCGATTTCCATTTCGATAAGGGGTCATATTATAGAACCAAAGTTTCATCTCCCGTAACAATGGATTGAGGAAATTGTTCCTGATTGTCGCGACAGAGGTTTAAAAACTGCTTACAACATGACACGCGTTACTGTATCGTGGCTGTATCAGAAAGCCCATGCATTGCTGATAATTCTTTGGGCGGAGGTAATTTCCTCACCAACCGCTCGGGTCAGATAATCCGTAAGGTATTTTCCTCACCAGAACTAAGGGTCGTTCTTAATCTTACAGATATTTTCCTCACCAATTTGTATTTTAACCTGATAACCAAAAAGTAACATAAAAGGAAACTGGACCAAAATAAAACGCTGGCTACATTTAAATATTGTTTATTGTAAGTAAAAGCAGAGTTAATATATACAGTAAGTTGTCATATATGTATGTACAATTTTTAAATTTTATTGTAATGTGACACACATTTTACAAAATCTTACATTTAAATATTGTTTATTGTAAGTAAAAGTAGAGTTAATATATACAGTAAGTTGTCATATATGTATGTACAATTTTTAAATTTTATTGTAATGTGACACACATTTTACAAAATCTTACATTTAAATATTATTTATTGTAAGTAAAAGCAGAGTTAATATATACAGTAAGTTGTCATATATGTATGTACAATTTTTAAATTTTATTGTAATGTGAAACACATTTTACAAAATCTATTCTGCTTATTTGATGAAATTCATATTTAAGTATCAATTGTTGGAGATTTTTCAATTTAAGCTGAACTTGTCTATCTTTAATACGCTTGACAATATGCCGACTTTGAATTTTTACACAAGTGTCAACCTGAAATTCTTTAATTTTTTCAATAAAGATATATATAGAAGGATGTGTGTTGTAGAAAGATGAATTGAAATGTGAATGGAAAGACTCGCATGCATTTGTGCTATGAGAAATTGAAGCTTTTCCTTCCGCCCAGAAATAAGGGGGAAATATTGCATTACTATCTACATATGTTTCAACTAAATAATCGGCGAATTTGTCTAAAATTGCATTCTGAGGCTTATATGCCATTAATTCAAAAACAAAACAATCTTCTACATCTTTTGGATTTAAATAAGTAAGACCAAATATATGTTTCAGCCACTTGCCTATTTCCGAATCAGTTTTAAATTCTGAGGTTAAACCAAGTGACTGAATTTTTCTAAACCACGCTTGGTGTAAGTGAAATCTACAGCCCTTTATTTCAGTGTTAGGCCAGATTTGCAAAATACCGTTGTGTATCGCTTTTTCAAAATCTACATAAATAATTTTTTGATAAAATTCAATGTTATATGCTTCAAATATGTTGGATTTTAATAAAGAAAAAAGTTCCATGTAGGTCTTAGTGTTTTTGTTAGGCAGTAAACAATACAATAAGGGAATATAATGTCCATTAGTTAACCCGTGTATGGTAAAGAACTGTAAAAAATATTTGGTATAATAAGAAAATGTACCGTCCATGTACAGAATATCGATTTCGGTTAAAACGCGAATATTAGTTTCACAACTAAATACAATTATATTGCTTTTTAAACAATTTATAAACAGAAAACATTCGTTTTTGCTGGTTTGGGCCGCAGACGTCTGTACTACCTCTTGAACTTCTTGAATATTGGAAGGAAGTCCACTGGGCATCACTTTTCGGCGACAGTTGTACATGTTTTTTCTGATATAACTAATATCAGTCGTCGTAATTGTGGCTGGCAAATTATTCGCAAGTGTTCTGCGTATAATTTTTGACGGTTTTTCACTTATATCATCTACTGCTTTCCGCTTACAAGAGTTTGAAACAATTTTCCTATTCAGTTTCTTTTCATTTGGTTGATGGCTATGAAACGAAGCACTTCTGGATACGGTAAGATCAGATCCAATAGCACTACATTTGGTTTGGATACATCTCCAAAACACTTCTTCACTTTTTAAAACTTTTGTTTTATAAAACGTAAAATTTTCGAAAACCAATAAATCTTTGCCACGATTGCTTTTAATTAAAGAAGTTTTCATTTTGTTATAATATTCACAAAATACAGTTAAATTAATAGATAAACTCAATCTAACACGAGCAACAACTAAAAATGGCACTTCAATTTTCATGAGTCCTTGAATTTTGAATCGTGGTCGAAGATTGCCTCCATTTCCACTCCGTTGTTATGTATCTCCCAGGGTTGTGATGTGTTTGTGTCTGATTAATATCGTGCGTTGTTGTGTTTGTTTTTGTGCGGTCATGTGTTTTGTGTGTGCAGTCTGTGCGTCAGTCGCGTTTTTACGTTTAAGTCGTGTGTGTTTGTTTGTTGGTCATCATCACATTTTTTTTTTTGCGTTTCAGTTGTGTGTGTTTAATGTGTTTTGTTGTATAGTGTTATTATTGTCTGTGTCTGTGTAACGAAGTGTTGTATTTGTTCGTTTGTTGCGTTAGTCGATTGTAGTGTTATTAGCATATTGCCTAAGGCAAGTGCTAATTCGTCAACTGTGTTAAGTTTTGTCTTGTTTTGTCTTTGTGTCCATGGATTACTTGTTGGGGGTGGTGCTGGTACGTATTTAGGTTGAGGTGTGGTTTTATTTGTAGGATTGTTTGGGTTATTGGGGCAGTTTATGAAAGTGGATAGATGAGGACCACCGCAGTTTGCACACTTTGGAGGGGTTGTTTTTGTCTTAGTACATAGATGTGTCGAATGTCCGTCTCCGCATTTCATACATTTGTAGTTTATGTTGCAATTCCGTTGGTGATGTCCGAAAGTCTGGCATTTGTGGCATTGTATAATGTCAGTCCGTTTATTTAGTTGTTCTATTTTGATTGCAAGTCCGCAGCAGTCGCGTAAGTTGTAGATTGACTTGTATTGTCTCGTCAGTTCGATTAATACAAGAGGTGCTGGTATTCCGTGTTTGCCGTTCATGCGTTTAATTTTTAAAGTCGGGTATCCTTGGTCTGTCAAGTCGTCTGTAATGTCAGTGTCTGTTATAAAGGTGGGAATGCCACGCATCACCACCTTTAGTGTCTTTGGCACTTCAATTCCAGTTTCGAAACTATATATACATACTACGGTAGGTACGTAGTATGTATATATAGTTTCGAAACCACTTTTAATTCCCAGAATCCATAGTCATTAATATTAAATTCGGGAATACCTAACTTTCTCTAATACACCGATACTTCAACGTTTGGCGAGGAAATTACCTGTGAGATTATCGTACACCCTTGCTTTTACAGCTAGGAAAGGGTTTTTGGTGAGGAAAATACGCCCGCCGAATTCTTTGACCTTCAATCGACGAGTTTTACTCGGTAAGCGCGTCAACTAGCCGACTGGCACGTGGCTCGTCTTCTACGATTTCTGGGCCCAAACGAAATTGTTCTGTCCATTTCTTTACAGTGGAAAGCGAAGGGACAGATTCACCGTATACACGATCCAAGCATTGTTTTTATCCTTAGGATTAACATCTTTTGTCAAAAATTTAATCGCAGATCGATATTCAATTTTCAACAGCTGTTGCTATGAGACTGAGACAAATAAATACGCATCTAAAATTTTTACCACTACTTCACAGAACGTGGCGCTACATAAGGCTGCCAATATTTGTTTTCTATCAGTATCGGAACATGGTTAGACCGGAAACTTTTGACGCTTATCTCGTATGTTTGAAATTATTTAGTAATTTACACTAAACAAAAAATGTTACTACACTGTATTTTAGTTTTCAGAATAATAATTAAAAAGTTGCCATTAATATAAAACATTTACTGTACATTTGGTTGTTTTGGTTCATCAAAGGCAAGAAGGCATTTATTTCTCTGGATATACTAAATATAACAGGTTATCCAAGGATATGCATGTGCCAGTTCCTCCCTTAGCCTTGCTCTATTATTCAAAGCCACCGATGCCAGAATTAGGCATTAACTTCTAAGAGATAATCTTAAAATGTATTATTTTAAAAAGGTATCTACCAATCCCTTTATTTGACTACTAAATACAGATAAATAGAAATTGATTTCAATTTTTCTTGAGAAGGAAAATTGTCACCTAATGCTTTCAATTTTAATTATTAACACAAAGTGAAATCATGACACCGCATCAAAAACAGTATACTGTAGTAACTATGTCTGCAGAATTTCAAGTATGTCATTCACCCCACTGGAAGTAGTTTCGTAAAATTGAAATCATATAATTAGAATGAAAATTAGAACTATTTAAAAAAAGTTTATTACTTAAAGACACATATGTACATAGTAACAAAAACATTTATAAATATATATATTTATAAATACATAAATATCACTTAATTATTATTTAATACTTTAGATGATTGCAAACAGGTTTTCCAAATATGCGTAACCTACTAATTCCACCATCAGGCATAATGGTTATCCTTATATGACTAAAAGGGCCGTTGCATAACAACTCCTCATTGGTGAATACATGAGTTTTATGTGCAGATAGCTGTAACAAAAATAAATATTTAGAATTCCGAACATTTATACGCTAACAAGAAAATCTCTCACCTTTTTTGTAGGAAGAATTGTTTTCCAAATAGTTTTCTCATCACGAATTATTCCTCCTTCAATTTTCGCCGAATCTGGATAGTTTCCTTTAAAATGTGTAGTATCAATTTCTATTTTATTTACTTTTCCTACACATCCAAACTTAAATAGAGCCCACTCCTTTCCTGGTACTTGAAGAATATTATGTTCGTCCGCCTTGAGAATTGGCGGTCTATCCATTCTTCTTGCAGTTTCCCAACCATCGCCCATATTTTTACCGATTCCGGGACTTATTAAATTTTTAGGATGACCATAATGGGCATTGGAATAACTTTGACAAGCACCTCCGTTTTTCATTGCGACCAGATCTATTTCCTTAAAGATATTCAGATCAGCTTCATAGAGAACTTCGCCGTAAACTCTTAGTCTAGCAATTCCACCGTCTGGGAAAATATTCAATCTAATATGAGAATAAACTTTATCGCTCTTTATTGTAAAGAAACTACGACTAGTATTGACATAACCCGCTGTGAGTGGAGTCATAGTTATTAATTCGTGCCAATTTTTTGATTTTACTGCTTCAATTTGTTTGAGTGCTTCATTGGAACATTCAGTACCCATAGGTTCCGTAAGCCTTTCAGGAAATTTGATATCGTCTGTAAAAATAATTAAGAACTAGAATTATAATTCGAAGATTAAAATCATTTGTGAGAAATTCTTAGGTGAATTAGAACGGCGTTTAATTTTATAATAATTTTAAAAGTGTTGGATACCAGCACTAGTAGACATTACAGGGTGATTCATAACTTATACGACAAACATAGATGGCTGATCAGGAATCTCATTTTGAACAAATAAGTTTTTATGTACATGTGGTAAATCTTCAATCGTTTGGGATATACTGGGTTTCTAAATTATCCGCGCGCAAACTCGCAATACTACATATTTAAGGGTCTACTTTAGTGCCCGAAAAATTACCATTTCAGAAATATGCAACCCACATTACAGCTCACTACAGCGGACAGGTACCAAGACGCCCTGCTGAGATGGTCGAAGGATTATGTAAATTAGCAAACAAATTTGATTATTGACACATCAGCTACTTGGGATTTATTTATGACTTGTTTTAAGCAGATAGATGATCTGTGTATTTCCGCCTAAAATTTTTTGAATCGTAGATAAAGAATAGATGTATTATTATAACAAATGTAACTTAATAGGTTTTAATATAAAATAAGTAGGGTAGTAAAGCTACACAATTTTACCCATACATACCTAATTGAAATAATAATATAATAATATAATAATAATAATAATAATATATTTATTTGTTCATAATTATACAAGTGTATAGAACTCGCATTACCTGGCTTTCTAATCCTTCTTAGTCATTAAAAGTTAATCACCTGGTTACTTGGAAAAATGTATATAATTCGATAAAGATATGACCATATGATAAACAACTTTCTGCTCCCACCTATCTTAAAGAATAAGGGGTGGGAATGTCAAAAAAAAAATTATAAATATGATGAATACTTGAACATAAGGTCAATTGGTTTTTACCATCTTGTGCTTTGCATGTGATTATAAGTGAATTTGCTGTGCTTTTGTTAGTTCTTGTCAATTGTGCTTGTATTTTCGGAGCGATTTTTCTATTTTGGAAAATTTTGCTGTGCGTTAGCATTATATTCGGACTATTTTCATTAGCTATTCGTATGCGAAAGATTGCATACGTATATTAGTGTTGGTGACTGTTGTAATTTTGAAATATAATTAACAATGGGACTTCACTCCCAAAAAAGATTGACAACCGCTGCAAAACGGAAAAGTAGAAAACAGTTGATGAAACAAATTCGGATAAAAAATCGAATAGTGTCTCAACGTGATAATATTGTAGATAATCAAATTGTTTTCACTGAGACAAATTCGGCACGCGACGACAGTTTTGATTCGGATATATCAGATGAGGTTTTTATTGAAACAGAAAATTTAAACAATATTGCAAATTTTACTCTTGCTGGACGTAGGATTGTTGATATAAATCATCTGTTTACTGTTCTAAAAGGAATACGACATGATATGTTTGGCTGTACTTTTCAAAATGTAGAAATAATAGCGGAAAAACATTTTGGTTTTAAAAGTGTTTTTACTTATAAATGCAACATGTGTGGAATAACCGATACATTCAGTACTGAAAATGAATATAAAAAATGTGGAGTAAATGAAGCAGCGGTGTGTGGAACTGTTGCAATAGGGGCGGGTCATTCACAATTAACAGAATTTTCCGCAGCTTTAGACATTCCTCAAATGTCTTCAGCAACGTATGCGCGCATAGAAAAAAAAGTGCTAAAAAATACAGAGGAGTTAGCATTAAAAGAAATGCAAGCTGCAGGAAAGGAAGAACGTAAGTTGGCAATTGAAGCAGGAGAAATTGATAGCGACGGAATACCTTTTATAACTGTAACAGTGGATGGAGCTTGGTCAAAACGAAGTTACAAGTCTAATTATAACGCTCTCTCGGGCGTTGGGTGCGTAATTGGGACCAGAACTAAAAAAGTTTTGTACGTAGGAGTAAAAAATAAAATGTGCAAATTTTGTAAAAATAACGATAAAAAAAATGTTCCGTCTCATAAATGTTTTCAAAACTGGAGCAGTTCTTCAACTTCTATGGAAGCAGCTATTATTCTAGATGGGTTTAGAATGTCAATAGAAATGCATAATTTGCGATATAAAACTATTATTGGTGATGGGGATAGTAGTGTATATAAAAAAATTCAAACAGCAAAACCTTACGGACCAACATATTTTATTGAAAAAATTGAGTGTCGAAATCATGTGTTGCGAAATTTCTGTACGAAAATACGAGAAATTTCAAAAACTCCTCGATCAGATATGTGTATACGAAATTTTTTACGGCAGAATATTCTTAAATTTAGAACAGCTGTAGTTAGTGCCATAAAGTACCGCAAAAATGAAAATGTTTCTTTTCAACAAAAAATTGAAAACTTAAAAAATGATATTCTCAATGGACCTGCCCACATATTTGGAGAACATAGTAACTGTGCTAGCTATTTTTGTAGTAAAGATGGTAACAATGGTAACAATTCAAATACTATTGATTACAAACATTTCAAAAGCAGTGCTCTATATGATATATTTTTTCAGTCTTTGAATAGAGTAGCCAATTTATCCTCCAGTTTACTTTATGACGTAGACAATAACGTCGTAGAATCCTTCAATTCTGTTGTGAATAAATTCGTGGGAGGAAAAAGAATAAATTTTTCGCTGGGAGGCTCGTACCAAGGGAGATGTTTTGCGGCAGCCATAAATTATAATAATAAAGAGACATTTGTATATACATTTGTTAAGAAAACTAATGGGGATAATTTTAACTGTGTATATTTGGAAAAATTCAAAAATCTTAAACTAAATCAAGCAATAAAAAAGAAAAGCAAAAAAAATAAAATTCGAATTCAAAGTGCTGATTCGGATTACGGAGCGTGCAAAATCGTGGTACCTGACATGCCTATTCCGGAATACGAAAGCAAGAGAAAACAATTTCTTGATGAATTGTCATTATCTGATTGTCATAATATTCAAATTAGGACCGTGAATCAGAGACATAACAACGACTGGGAAAAAGAGAGACAGATAAGATTAACGGCAAGTAACTTTGGCAAGATTTGTAAAATGAGAGAAAAAACAGACACGGCTAGTACAATAAAACATATGCTGTATACTAATAGATTCAATAATAAAAAACTACCAAATTCTCTACAGTATGGCATAGATAATGAAGAAAGGGCCAAGCAAAAATTTATGGAAATTACAAATTTGAAAGTTGAGGCATGCGGTTTGTTCATTGACGAGAAGAAAAAATTTTTAGGCGCCACTCCTGACGGATTAATTGGATTCGATTCTATTGTCGAAATAAAATGTCCTTATTCAGCGCGTGATAAATTAATACATGAAGCCATTAACGAAAAATTAATTAATTATTGCACCTTAGATGCAAATGATGGTAACAAAATTTTGCTAAAACCTTTTGATAATTATATGTATCAAGTGCAGGGACAACTCCACATCACCAAAAGAGAGAAATGTTATTTCGTAGTTTATACTAAACACGATTTGAAATATATAGTAATAGAACGAAATGATGATTTCTGGAATCATCATATGATTCAACATCTGGAAAAATTTTATATGAATGCAATGCTTCCAGAAATAATTGACGCGAGGTATCATAGAGATCAATCTATAAGAAGTATTATGAAAAAAGATCTCTAATTTTTTTTATTCTATTTTTTTTTAAATACAAGCTATTTACTTATGTAAATGCAGTAATTTATTAGCTGCAAATTAGTTTGTTCACATATAAATGACTAGACCCTCTCAACATGACGTCTTGGTACCTACTCTATTTTACCGTGTGCTGTAATGTGGGCTGCATATTTTCAGGGACGTTGAGTATCGGATGCCTGTTTTTTACTTTTATTTTTATTGATAACTAAACAACTTTTACATCTAGACAAAAACGGGCTGTATAGCTACCTAGATATTATAAATACCTACAACACAAACATTTCATAACTCCATTAGCTGGCCTGGTTATCTCTAAATTTGTCCGGATAGATTTTCTGTTTTTTTATCGATAAAAGTCAAACCGTACAAAAATTTTGAAAAAAACGTAAATACCTACCTAGTTTTTATTGATACATGGTCATACATACATCGAGCGGTCTTTCAACTTTTAATTTGAAGCCAAAAAAAGGCCGGAAAAATACACTCATTTCAGTGTGGGATTGCCGGGTATAGCGTAGAGCCTTAATTGCATAAAATGCACTCCACGAGTTGTAATGCACGCAGTACAGTACCATACGAGGTAAGTGCCATAATTGGTGTCCTAGCAACAAACGAATGTAATCGAATTGTCAAATTGTTACTGCTTTTACTGTATATTTCTGCAAACGTTTAAAAACCTGTAAACATGGCACCTTTTGGTTAACTTGAATATACGGATATATTTTTTTTTATAGTTTTTTGTGATGGTAATGCTCGTAATAGTGTACGAGAATGGTCTCTAAATAGAAGACAACCTGGACGAAAAGTATTTTCAAGAACATTTCAAAGAACTCGAGAAACCGGTTGTGTATTGCCAAAACATACCGGAGGTGTTTCATAACGTAGAAGCGGAAGAAGCAATTGTCGATGCTGTCATTGATAACCCTCGCATCAGTACTCAACAAATAGCATGACAGGTAAATTCTAGTCAAAGTTCCACATTGAGAGTTTTACACCGCGAAGTGCTCCATCCCTATCATTTTCAAACAGTTCATGCTTTACTGAATAGAAATTATTGTGGCAGACTGCAATTTTGTCAATGGCTAATATATAAAATAACAGAACATCCAGCATTCCTATCTAATGTATTGTGGACGGATGAAGTAACGTTTACGCGCGATGGAATCAACAACACACGGAATGAACATTTATGGTCATTAGAAAATCCACATGCTATTCGACAACGAAGAAATCAGCGACGTTTTAGTATTAATGGTAATAATTACCTAAATTTTTGGAAAAATTGATTGAATGAGAAATTAGAAGATGTACTATTATATAATAGACATAATATGTGGTGGGCACCTCCACATCCCGCTCGACAGGTAACAATGTGGTTGAATAGAAATTATCCGGAAAGATGAATTGGACAACGTGGCCCAGTGTAATGGCCATCCCGCTCGCCAGACCTAAACCCATTAGTCTTTTATTTCTGGGGAGAATTAAAACCAAATATGTATGTAGTGGCGATTGATTTTGGTTTTTAACAAAGTCTAAAGAGAGAATCAAAACTTTAACATTCTTTAATAAAATTAAATTAACTAAATATTGATAACTTGAAAACATCAGTGTCAACAAGTCCGTAACGACTGTCAACGACATGACAGTTTACAGGAATCTCGGAACTTTTCCAAAGTAATTTGAATTTTCCGCTTAAGAAATTAATTTTTCGTGAAAAATAAAATCTTGTATGAACCACTGACATTATAGCAATTATATTGCCCTCAGTCGACATTCAACCCTCGGGCCAGAGGCCTTCGGGCTGAATTAACGTCGACCTCAGAGCAATATAATACCCATAACGTCCTTGGTGCATAAATAACTATTGTACTCTATTTGTAGTATAGTGAGTTTGCGCACGGATAATTTAGAAATCCCGTATATAGCAAACTATTAAAGATTTGCCACATGTACATAGGCACTTATTTGTTCAAAATAGCATTCCTGGTCACTCATTTACATTTATTGTATAAGTTATGAATCGCCCTGGAAAATCTGCGTATATTTTAAAAACTATTTTCGCTACCTTCAGTTGATAAATCGGCTGCTTGTAGAGAAAATTTTGGTGCATAATTTCCTGTGAAAAAGGCTGTATCTACTTCTATGCCCTTTATTACACCTGGCATTCCTAATCTGATGATACACCAATCGTGACCTGGTTTCCTTTTACGTCTTGTCTCCCAACCATCCATCCATTTCCCGTAGTCTGTAAAAAGACCCACTTTGAATACTGGGTCTTCGCATTTCAAAAGATTTTCAGCGGGCGCGAACCAATCGTCAGTGGCGAATAAAATTTGTCCACCATTCTGAAATAAGAAAATCCTATTTATACGTTGATTGATCAGTCATCAGTTAATTTGTTTTCCAGAGGTAATGAAGCATAATTATTAACGTAAAAAGTAAAAAATTTAATTACCAAACCATGTAAATAATAGTGGCATGAGGAAACACAAATTAAATAATTATTTTTTCACAGTGTGTTACAAAACGATTTTATATGTAAAGTAGAATAACAAATTAGGAATATTTTTAGTATTCTTTTTTAGTGAATACAGACTTATCAAAATTAAATATGTACCATTTATATCTCTGTTATTATTGGTGTTATGAATTAATTATAATTAGCAAACTCGTAGTGTTTTCGCGCAGATGAAATAATTAGATCGCGCATTTAGGTAATTGTAAATTTTATATTTATTTAAATGAAACATACAGTATATTTGTGAAAAGATTCTGGAAATGATTGACATTCTGACAAAATTTATTACGTAAAAAGCATCCGTATATATTCTAAAGGTTGTATTTCCTAGTTTATAATCTGTTTTGTTGAACGTTATTTATTCATTGTAATTAGTTAATTTATTGCTACTGTACTTTCTTATTTAGATAAACGCAACAATAAATTTTGACATCTTTTCTTATTTTAGAAAGAAAAGAACACAGAATAACTTTTTTACCAAAGAGGATATAGATACCACAGTGTCAATTTATTTTGAAACGCATCCTTTTTATTTTATTTATTTATTTATTGTACATTACAAGAAAAAAAAATTCCAATTATGTAGTACAATTTCGTAATCCAAAATAAAACATGCGCAAGTTTGTAAATTATAGTTACAAATGTCTATTACAAATATGGAGGAACCCAAAATCCAAAACTTAAAGCGATTCCACTGTAACAATTACAACCAGCAAGAAAAAAGAAAACGGGAGAAGAATCAAGCAAACCGCAAATTTTTTAGTAATTGCAGAAAGGCGTGGTTTGAAATATTAAGCAAATCGACTCCAGATACAGTGTTGTTCCGTCTACCGATTTTTCGGTAGACCTACCGATTTTTCTACACTTCTACCGATCTACCGATGAAGCCGTCATATCTACCGATTTTTAAACGAATGAGAAAAAAGAAAATAAAATTGTACTAAAACTGTTTATATTCATGTATAATACGTGTTAATGTAAATATTTATAGGGGTATTTTTTTTAATGTATAATAAAGAATAAAAATTCAATATAATAAATTACTACTATAATGGCATTCATCTTTAATCTATGACTATAATAAATAGAAAATTAAAACAGGCAAGCAATTTTATGAGTAGGGACAGTAATAAAAGCTACTATGGATTGTAGTCGATATAATGCTTGAATTCAAAGACAACAATTATGTGTGCCGGTAGGTATTTATTTGCACTCTTCTCAAGCGCTCTTTATTCTAAATAAAGGGACTATTCTGGTTAAAAATTATCTTAAAGAAACATTGTTTTTCAAATAAAAATACTTATTCCCCCGAAACTAATTATTTCAAAATACTACAACAATGAAATAATCCTTTTCATTCGAACAAATGAATGAATGAAATAAATACAACATATCATTCAATAATGAATAAAAGCGATATCTATTTGGTTATTTGCTTATTTCTATGAGTTTAAAACAGTGGGGCATCTTGAGTGAAGGGTTTGTTTCTGTTTTTGCATTTAAAATTTGAAATCAGTATCCTATATCGGTTCTAGAAGAACACATACATAGGTGTCACTTGATTTTTTTTAAAATTAATATACCTAGTGTTAAAATATGGGTAGTGACAGTGACTGTGAACAAGCTGGCCCAAGTAATATAGCAAAAAAAATAAAATATTCCCAAAATTATAAGGAAGATTGGGAAAAGCCGGAAGACTTTGAGAGATGGCTTTCTAGAAATAAAAAGGGAAAAAATTTTGCAAGATGTAAGATCTGCAGTAAAGACATTAATATTTCTAGCGGAAAAGATTCTCTAATGAAACACAGTCTTTCGATAATTCATAAACATACAGCAAGGATGATACGCAAACAGCTGCGTTTAACCGAAATTTCAGCAGGTATGGCAGAATCGGCGCAAATAAAGAATAATATTGGCGAAGGTATGATTATTTAAATTATTTCATGTTTACAATAATTTTAATTATCTTGGTTTTAGCCGAGATCCGCTTGTCTGCATTTATTGCAGAACATAATTTGCCATTTTTGGTAATGGATCATTTGCCAAAATTAATAGCTAACATTTGTCCCGATTCAAAGATTGCTCAAGGAATATCGTGCGCCAGAAAGAAAACCACAGCTATTGTTCGAAATGTCATAGGTGCTGAATGTTTCGAAAATATATGTGAGGATATTAAATATAATAAATTTTCACTTATTATAGACGAGTCTACAGATCCCTCAACGATAAAACATCTTTGTCTCGTCGTCAGGTATGCAAAAGACAATTTAATCAGAGACTGTTTTTTTGCTCTTGTGAAATTAAATAGTGCGAATGCGGAAACTTTATATAATCATGTTATAAATACATTTGTCTCAAATTCTGTTCCTTATAAAGATAATATGATTGGCTTTGCTTCTGATGGAGCAAATGTAATGATGGGAAGACATCATTCCGTTACAACTTTACTAAAAAAAGATATACCGAATTTATTTGTCATGTAGTGCATCTGCCACTCATTTTACTTAGTTGCTTCATACGCATGCGAAAAATTGCCAAATTTCCTTGAAAACTTAACAAGAAATATTTTTAATTACTTCAACTCTAGTCCAAAAAGAATCAGCGAATTCCAAGAGTATCAATTATTTTGCAATGTTAAAATTCACAAAATTTTACACCCGTCCCAAACCAGATGGTTATCGGTTGATTCAGCTATTAAACGAATTCTAGAACAATACAATCCGCTCAGATTATATTTTACAACTGCTGTTGCAGATGGCGATGTCTCAACAGCTGAAAACATACTCGATCATTTAAATAATCCGCTAACCAAAGTCTTTCTATTATTTCTAGATTATGTTTTGCCACTCTTTAATAGTCTAAATCGTGAAATGCAATCAGAATCGCCAAAACTTTACACTTTATATAATAGTGTATCCAATATTTTTCGAACAATTTGTGACTGTTTCCTAAAACGTAACTATTTATTATCTACAGCATTAGAAAACATTGAATTTAAAAATCCACGTAATTATCAAGCATTAGAAGATCTGTATTTAGGAGCAAGTGTTAGAATTTATCTAGAAGAAGGTAAATTGAGTTCAGAACAAATAAAATATTTGCGACTACGTTGTTTGGATTTTTACGTTGAAAGTTGTTCACAAATCACGACTAGATTTCCACTAAAAAACAACCCACTTAAAAAATTTAATTTCATTGACCCCGAGATAGTAAAAAGCGGAACTATAAGTTCAATAGCAGATATAGCTTTACTTTTTCCGAATTTAATACCACAAAATGAACTTGAAAATTTGATAATAGATAGCGAATGGAGGCAATTACGAAATTACACAGAACGCCAAAATTTCAGCACAGATATGTTGGAATTCTGGGCTAGTGCCAGGGCAATAAAACGTGGTGATGAATCGAATGTCTTTCCATTATTATGTAATTTTATTCAAAATTTGTTGTGTTTACCACATTCTTCCGCAAATGTGGAACGAATTTTTTTCCTCCATCAATTTAATGAAAACTAAACAACGTACTAAATTAAGCACGGAAACAGTCACAGAACTTCTTCATAACAAGACATATATAAATAAAAATAGCTGTTTCGATTTTAAAATAGACAAAAAATTGATATTGAAAATAAATGAAGAAACATTAAAAAATATACCTGATGACGAGTAGAGTTTATTAACTATTATTATTATTAACGTCATTAGTTTTATAAAACATCATGTACCTATATAATAAAAGTTATTGTTAGTGTGCTTCATATATATTTACATTTTTATTATATTTACTAGTTATATGATACTATTAATAACTATTATTATATGTATTTTAGAAATTAAAATTGTTTTCATATAATTGTTTGATTTTAAACTAAGGATAAAAAAATCTACCGAATTCTACCGAATTTTCACGAACCATTCTACCGATTATCTCAACAGGTCACGGAACAACACTGTATAAAAGATTTAGTTCTAATAAAACTCGGTCCATGGGGTTATGCTTGCCATATTCAGTTCGATGGAAACGTACATGAAACGTGTCACCCGAGCGAACACGAAACGGTGGAACATGGAAAAGCAACAGAGAAAGAAGGGCAGAACAGTCTATGTTATTGTGTAACAGCTGAAATCCAAGCTTAATAAATACTTTACGCCTTCTATTGTCCAACGATTCAATACCCAGTAGTTGTAATCTCTCTGCGTAATTATATAAGTTTTTATCAATTTTTAATTTATAGAATATAAAATTAGCCATTTTACGATGAATTCGCTCAATCCGATCTATATGAACCGCATGATAAGGAGAACACACTACACGACAATACTCGAGTATAGACCTAACCAAGGCGTTATAAGTTTTTATAATATAGATGATGTTCGTGAAGTCACTGCATACACGTTTAATGAAGGCGCATAACTGCAAGGATTTATTTATAATATGATCTATATGTAATGTAAATGATAAATTACCATAAAAAATAACACCCAAGTCGGTAACGTGATCAACTTTTTCCAGGCTAGTGGTCAAAAAGTACTTGGATCAATTCAACTGAACGCAATATTTTTGTCTAGGTTGATAGTAACAAAATTCCATGTTACTATTCTTGTTAGTGAGTAAACGAACGATTGGTTTTCTGTTATTTCTACGATTTTCATAATGTCTGATTTTGTTGAGCAAAGAATAAGCAAAAAATTTTGATCGTGCACGTCAAGAATAAGAATATTTGAGTGGGACGGAATGTTCGAATAAGGCAGAGAACACGTTGAAGACGATCTGGACGTCCTTCAACATCAACTGATGAAAAACACATCAAGTAAATAAAAGATTTTGTGTTCGAAAAATTTGAATTCACTAATAGACTCATCAATTATACTGGGATTTCCAAGTAATTTTGAAATATCATTTAGGCCTCAGCGGTGCTTCATCTCAATTGGTTCTAAAATTGTTAAATTTTTTCAAAAAGGAACGACGTGTTAATGTTTGCACAGAAATAATGTCTCAGTACCAGTCAGTCATGAAACGCTATGTTTACGGACAATGAGACCTGAATTTATGTTTATAATTCCGAAACAGGCGATCAATACAGTGAATATCTGTCAAGGATGAAGCAAGATCGAATAAGCCACGTTAAAGCTTTCCATATATCAAAGTTATGTTAATAGTTTCGTATTATAGCATACTTAAAAATTCTTCAACCGCTCAAACTGTTGACAAGGTATGTATATTATTTGACATATTGTTATGTTCTTTCCAAAGAAATTTAAATGGGTAAAATAGAACATAAATGATAATGAAACGTACTTAAAACTGGCTGTATTTTAAATATACCCGGTAATATAGGTGGAGAATCAATTCCTGCTATTGTAAAGAGATTTTTAATTATACTCTTACGATAAACTGAACGTAGAGAAATAGGCACACAATGTAAGTAAATAGATTGTAATTGCATGTATGCATGTATGAATGTATGCATGAATGTATGTATCGAATTTTGTATCTAATATATATAATGATAATAGGCTATTGGTTGTTACGATTTAACAATATAAATAGGTTAAACGTAGTAAAAATACGTGATTATGTACCAAAATTAAATAAAAGGTATATCAAATATTATTTCTATTTTTACAAAATTCATATCTAATATTCAATTTGTAAGTTTCTCTTTTAAATAAGTATCCACTATTTAGTATAGTTCTGGTAATACGATTAACTTTAAATGGTCAATTTTTAGCCGAAAATAAACGGAAACAAGCCCATATAACAACAGTTTAATGTTTAATAGCATATACTGCAATCTGAAAGACAATAAACAATTGTAGCTAGTGCAAATATTGTTTAGGATGTATTGTATCTCACGCTTATAATGCTAGAAAATCAGATACAATAAGTCATCGGAAAAGGGTCAGTAATATTGATAAGCTATATGGTTTACGACATATGATATCTATAAAGGAAATGCGTATTTATTGTCAACAATGTTTACAAAACAAAATGAGAGATTCAGTTATATTTGGAGTTTAAAAATATACAGTTAGAATAAAGCAAATATGGAAGATGAATGAAACAATGTGCCAGAGTGAGAACGTCGTTGACCTAGATTTAGATGTGGGAACCACAAAAATGCGTTAGACGAATAAAGAAGATACAAAAGATTGTAAGCGAAACAAGGACTGAAGAAATACGATGTACAAATTTTATTTAAAAGTTACGAGGATCGAAAGCCAATGAAATATCCGTATTATGATATTTTGTTGTTAATGAAATTCAATTGGTTACAGGATGTTATAAAACATTTAAAAATTAACACAAGAAGATAAGAAGATAGGTTTTAGAGGTAGGTTCGTTTGAGAAACGAAGTTATAGAAGATTTTGATACGTCAGAAAAACTACAATAGTCACCGAGGCTATAAAGGACGGAAAACGGAAAAGAAAGGGATTCTATTCGATTCGATTGCGGGCAACGTTTCTGTCCAGTTTTAAAATTTACTTTTATCGTAAAATTTGTATATAATTGTTAATTTTTGAAATATTTTTAAATTTAATTATTTGTAAGGCGTATACATTTTTATTTTCTTTATTTTAAACGTTAATTTTTGTTACGAATGATTAATTTATATTATATTTTGAAATCGAATAAAATGTATCACGAAGAGTTCGATCATTTATATGAGGTACAAAGGTCTGTTACCAAATATGGTGCACAGTAATTTAAAGTTTATAAAATTTAAAATTGAGCGTTTCAAGCATATATGGGTAAATAATTTGTGGTCGATTAATTAGAATTACAATCTTTGTAATAAAATATTTAGTATACATGATATTCGAGTCAAGCGTAGGAACAATGGTTCTGCAAGTGATACGATAGTTGTATATTTGAATTGTGATCGAGATTCATAAATTAGGAATCAGATTAAAAATTTACAAAGTGTGGAGATAGATATTTTATTCAGTAGGAATTATTTTCCACTAAATCAATATTAAATTACACATTATTTTAGTCTAATAATATCAGTAGAGTCAAAAAATCCATAAAGCTTATATTTTATTGCATTAAATAAAACACCTTGTCTCATAGCTTAGTGTATGGAGGGTTTTTGATCCACTAGACTAAGATAATACACAAGTGTGCTGATTGAAAGATTTATAAAATCTGAAAAGGACTTCAAAGTTATTCGTTTGTACCCCTGATAATCCCAATAATTTTATATGACGGTAATTTGATTTAGGCTAATAAATGATTTATAATATTTTATTGAATTCATGATTTATAAATATATTGAAAGTATAAACAATAACTTAATTTTATTTGATATCTAGCTGAACCCGAAAGCAAAACCCTGAGAGTTATACTTTTTCATAGAGTAAAAAGAGATATATGCGTGTGTAACAATTTACATTTTAAATAATTGCAGCCCAAATTATTAGAGTCAAACTACGCAGCCTTATGTCTAAAAAGTTATGGAAAGAATCCTGTGTCACATTTCATCCCTTGTTCGAATTATTTGGCCAAACAGTCAACTCACATTGTGTCTCATTCCCCCTGTTCACCTGATTTGACACCGTGTGACCTTTGTTCTATTCGCATGGCCCAAATCCCTGCTCCGTGAACACTATTTTGAATAAAGAAGAAGAAGAATAAAAACGTTTTATTTAACCAGTTCTTTTTATCACAGTAGTATATAGAGCACATATGTATTTTATGAAAATTTCATGAATAGAGGATTGCAACAATCGTAATAGTATTCTAATACATTATAACAAAAATTTCTTTATTATCTTTCTATTGACTCTAGTTTGTTATGTTTGCAGATCAGTTTAAGTGTGAGTGATTTCGTGAGTAATATTTAAAAATAAGAAAAGCTTGAGAGCTTAGATGTACTTGTTTTGAAATGATTTCGTTTGAAACATTGGGAAGTCAATATTTAGATTTAGTAGGGGTACATCCCGCCAGAAGAAATTGGTGAAATTGTTTTTAATTTAAGGCACAGTAAGAAGCGAATACTACATCGTTAGATAATTAAATTAAAAATAAGAATCTAGACTGCTATGAACAATGATGTAGCCGGACCACCCTTCGGAATTAAGTATCCCAGATTACGTTTGGGAATATCTATTGAGAATTGAGAAATGTAGAAGAAATGTGGAGTGTACTATAAAAAGAACGATTTAATATTTCTGATCTTTATTAAGAATTTATATGAAAGTGTGAACCAATGAATAAAATAGACTATTAAATGTAAAGTTGGTAACAAAAAACTTTAAAAGACAGATACTGTTTTGCTAAGAAAATTTTATATTAGCATCTACAAGGAATATCGTTTTAATATTAGAATTAGTGGAATAAAATGTTCTTTATTATCGTGCATATTATCGTGTTTTATAAAATTTTAAAATAAATATGAAATAAGATGGTGCCACTATAATTAATAAACTACACAAATCATATTTTAGCGTTACGAAATAATCAGATATAAGATTTAAGATTTCTTGCTTAAGAATAATAACACAAAAATATGCAATTCAAAGCACAAATTTGATTAATTTATTTATTTATAATTACTTCAAGATACCCTATTTTCACCGACAATGGACAATAAGCAGTTTTTTGGACGATAATAGCAATCTTGCTTAGTACTGACCTCTCCACTAAATTTTAAAAATACGCTCATAATCTTCTATATGGTATCGCTAAACACATACAAATCAAAATAAATAAAGCAACTGATTACATAAACCCGATATATTCATGTTTATTATTAATTATCTCAGTGTTTTATTACATTAAACATTCCGCTCGGAATTATATCAAATTCAAGGTTGCAACAGAACATTTTGTAATTACTAAATTTACTTTAGTAGATACAAAAAGATACAAAAAGAAGTACTCAATCGTCTAAATTTATTACCTATAATTAATTAAAAATATTTATCAATACCTAAGTAATATAAATTTTAGATAAGGGTCGTATATTTACGAATATTTAACTATTTAATTTAATTTGCTATTTTCCTGAGCATTGTATTTTTTTCTGTTAATATAGTCATAACAGAATAATCTAGTAGATACAATATCACTTTTTTTGGAATGTGAACGTTAAAATTTCACCCAAAATATTTTTTACTTTTACTGTCATAGTTTCTTTTTGTGCACTTCCAAACACAGATCTAAAAAACTTCTTGACTTTATACTAGCTGTAGTATCCTTTACCAAATTGGTTGATATGAATTTTTCAAAATAAAAGGTAACATTTTTTAAAGACAGAGAAGGTGTGTACGTAAAAAAAAATAAATCAAAAACATTCGGTATTACTGTAAAGCTCAAAATACGCCTTCTTTAATTGCTTTATTTTATTCAAAAAACATTAAATAAACCCAGAAAACTTATAATCTTGTTGTTGAAAAGTACATATGTCCAAGTACGTTTCTTACACTAATAACTAATTAGTACTTGTATTTAACTTCTTTGACAAGCACAATCAGAACTGTAAGATTTAAATTGTAAGGTAAATACGAGGATTGTTCGGAACTACATGGCCTAACACAGAAATGACGTGTATTTGCAGGAATATTCTTTACCATTCTGTAGAATCATCCTTTAATAAGTTAAATATGATAGTACAGTGCGATCTGTCAATTAGTTTGTTTTTTACAGTACGCCAAAGTCAACGTCTCGCATGATTTTGTAATAATGGAAAAAACCGACTTAAGAGCAGTGATAAAGTACTTTCATTTGAAAGGTTTAACACCAACCGAAATTAAAGTGGAGCTGGGTTCAACTCTATTAGAATCCGCTTCTTCGTTTTCAATGGTTAAAAACTGGGTTGCCCAATTTAAGCGTGGTCGTATGAGCACAAATAATGAATGAACTCCGTAGTGGACGTCCAAAAACTGTAACTGTTACTGTTACCGGATATGATTGAAAAAGTCCACCGTGACCGTCGAGTAAAAAGCAGGCATTGTAGGTATCTCAAATGACAGTGTGCACAGAATTTTAACTGCAGAATTAGAAATAAAAAAATAGTCGGCGGGTTGGGTGCCACGGTTACTCACATCCGAGCAAAAACTGAATCGTTTAAGTGTTTCTGGCGATCTTTTGGCACGTTTTCGCCGCAATCAGAAGGACTTTGTACGCTGTTTCATTACCGTCGATGAAATCTGGGTCCACCATTACACTCTTGAAATCAAAGAACAACCCAAACGATGGACAAATAAAGGTTCTTTGTCACCAAAAAAGGCAAAAACGGTTTCGTCGGCAGGAAAGGTTACAGCGACACTTTTTTGGGATTCTTATGGACTTATATTGGCCAACTACTTAGAAAATAGGAGATCAATAAATGGGGAGTTTTATGCCAATTTGTTGCAACAATTATGGGAAAAAATCAAAGAGAAACGGCCTCATTTGGCAAAGAAAAAAGTGGTTTTCCAGCAGGATAATGCACCTGCCCACACGTCTGCGATTGCAATGGCAAAAATTTATGAATTAGTGTTTGAATCAGTGCCTATTCCCCAGATTTGATTACCAGCGGTTATTATCTCTTACCAAACCTGTAAAAATGGCTCGGCGGTAAGAAATTTTCGTCTAATTCAGAGGTAATCGCTGCTGTAGAAGCTATTTCGAGAACTTGGATTCATCAAGGATATTCAATTTGAAATATCCTTGGAATAAGTGTGTTGAACAAGCAGGGGACAGAGGACTATATTGGAAAATAAAATGTTTTTGTCAGACCACGTAGTTTACGAACCACCCTTGTAGCAGCATCACTTAGGGGTATTATAATTGCTTTTTAACATGTACTTTTTACATTTGTAGTATAGTTATAAAATGGTAATCTTCGCCGTTATATTTATAAATCTGTACTTGCAATATAATGCTGTAACTTCAATAAATTAATATATAAATGTCAATAAAATTTAAGTATATAAATTATGATCGCGATCACCAAACAATTTTATTTTTATATATTTATTTTATATATTATACAATAAACTTCTAATCATAACTTGTGTAAATGTAATTATATATTTAGTTTTATATGTATAATACATTATTTGTATTTATTTCACTGCAGTTTTATATATTTAAAACTCTGTAAATCAAATGTAGCCACTATTTGACTAGTTAGAATATATTCAATTTTATATCGCGCTGATAAAACTGAATCCCAGAAACAGGTGTCTGAATAAATCAAAATCTTTACCAGAAATAATAAACAAAACATTCGTCTAGTTAGAACGTCCGTTCCATTTCTTACATAGGAATACACGCGTACCTTCAGTCGCACGTACTGTATGTGTTTATATATATACCGAGTGGTCCATTTATCGTGCCCCCCCCCCAAAAAAAATTTGGAAGAAGTCAATTTTATGAAAAAAAGTTTCAAGTAAAAGTTTTACTACAAGAGGTGTCCTATCTGAAGGTTAAGCAGTCGTACACCAAGGAGAACGTATGAAGATCATACGAAGGTCAATTTTTTTTTTAATGGAACATGGCATTTTTTTTCTAAATTCTGAAAAAGGATGTAATTGCGAGTAGAAAAGTACTAAAACTCATGTGGCCTAAAATTAAGATTCAGGGAAATATTCAAGAAAAACACAAAAAAAATTATAAAAATTTATTAAAAGAATAACATAAATTAGACACAAAATATCCGATCACCCCCGGGCTACACTAATTTAATTTAATCGGGCCAATTGTTTCGGAAACTTCGGACTTATTAAAGTAAATGTTCAAAGTGTTGACCTTCAACCTCGATATACTTTAGAATTCTTCGACTAAACGAATCATGGACGTTTATTAGCACGTCTTCCGTAATTTCTGAGCATGCATTTATTATCCTTTGCTGCATATCTTCCGGTGTTGTTGGGGCAGTACGGTACATTTTATCTTTCATTGAACCCCACAGAAAATAATCGAGAGGGGTCAAATCTGGAGACCGAGCAGGCCAAGATTTAGGTCCGCCGCGTCCTATCCAGTGATCGCTGTAATCCCTGTTTAATATTTCTCGAGCCGCGTGTGAATAATGGGCTGGACACCCATCATGTTGGTACCACATTGTGGCTCGCCGCTCTAAGGGTACATCTTCAAGTAGTGTCGGTAACACATTGTGTAGAAAGTCGCTATACTTATTACCATCTAAATTGCCAGTTATAAAGAAAGGTCCAATTATTTTCATACCAATTATCCCACGCCAGACGTTGACATTTCATGGATGTTGCCGGTCTACTTGTCGTAACCATTTTGGATTTTCCGTTGCCCAATAATGCATATTATGCCTATTTATCTGCCCATGATTCGTAAAAGTGGATTCGTCGGAAAATAGCACATTGAGAAAAAAGTTATTGTTATCGCGATTTTTTTGCTGAGCCCATTCACAAAATTGTACACGATGTTCACAGTCAGTTCCGTGAAGGTCTTGATGCATCGATATGTGGTACGGGTGAAATTTTTTGTGTTTCAATATTCGACCAATACTAGTTCGTGAGATTCCAGACTGGCCGGCAATTTCTCTAGTACTGACGTGTGGATAATAAGCCACTGCCGCTAGAACAGCAATTTGCGCGTTTTCATCGGTAACACTCTTTTTTCGATTTTTTTTCTTCTTCACAATACTTCCTGTGGTAGTGAACTGTTGTACAACACGACGAAAGGTCGTACGACTCGGCTGGTGTCTATCAGGGTATCTTACAGCATACAAACGACACCCTGCGCGAATATTTCTTCCCGCTTCACCATAAATGAAAATCATATCAATTTTTGCACGTGTTGCTGGATCCATTCTTGATATTCAAACACTGGTAGTTTTATCACAACGATACAAGTAACATTAAGTCAGTTACCTAGCTTGTGAGGTATTTATGCAGCTTCAAGGGATTACGAATAGAAAGTTAATTGGCTTTTGGATGGTATTCCCGGATTAAGGGGCAACAAATAACCCATTATTACAACAAGCAACTAATTCATGCGACCTATTAATATCCAATTATAAAGAACAAACTTATACCCATATTTATGCAGCTGCAAGGGATTACAAATAGAAAGTTAATTGGCTTTTGCGATGGTATTCCCGGATTAAGGGGCAACAAATAACCCATTATTACAACAAGCAACTAATTCATACGACCTATTAATATCCAATTATAAAGAACAAACTTATACGTAGGTAATTACTTGCTAATTACCTACAACCGCTATTTCAAATATGACTTATCTGTTATGTAAATCTGTTATTAATTATTTTGTAATACGTCCACATTATTGCTTTGAAAATACTATGTTTTTCATGTATTGTTTCCAATTTATATTTTGTTTTTCTTGAATATTTCGCTGAATCTTAATTTTAGGCCACATGAGTTTTAGTACTTTTCTACTCGCAATTACATCCTTTTTCAGAATTTGTAAAAAATAATGCCATGTTCTATTTAAAAAAACTTGACCTTCGTATGACCTTCATACGTTCTCCTTGGTGTACGACTGCTTAACCATCAGATAGGACACTTCTTGTAGTAAAACTTTTACTTGAAACTTTTTTTCATAAAACTGACTGCTTCCAAATTTTTGGGGGGGCCACGATAAATGGACCACCCGGTATATATAGATAGATATAAGGTAGCTTGGTTAGCGCTATGCACTGATCGCCTATTATTACCTCACAGTTACTTCCAGGTATTCTTTTTTATCAGCCTTAATATGAAACAGCGCCATCGATCTTATATAACGAACTAGGATTGGAACCGGAATCAACAGATCAGTAACCTAGTGACCTACACCCTAGACCAACACACCCCTATATTCTATTTTAATATTTACTTATTTCTTATGAGAAGCGAAATCCAAAATTAGATATGTACCTATTAGTGTATAAATCACTTTTATGACAAAAAAGTGTCACAAAATAGTATATTAAAAAACAAGTTTCATAAGGCACCATTTTGCCGCACGAGATCAGTTTAGAAAACGAGCGAGTGCGGCAAAAGGCCTTATGAACCGAGTTTTTTATACAATTTTTTCTATTTTGCATTTTTTACATTAATAAATTGGAATTATTTAATTTGGAAGTTAAGAGTTTAATTTTTATATAAATCATGCAGTTGGTCACATTGATACTCGACATTGTCAAATTTAAATCTTGCTATCCGCGAAGTATATTATATTACATATTATTTATTAATTTTCGTTAACATTACTTGATATTTTATTTAAAAATATAAACAGGAGTGACATAGAAACTAATTTATCTTGTTGTCAATTGTATACAATATACGTTGTTTGTGTAGAGTACAAACATATATCATATCTGTCAAATGTAGTTAAATTATTAAAATCAAATGACAGCAATATTTATTTCTGTGTTCGAACAACGCCAACATTGAAAAATGAAAAAAAGCGTATCAAAATGAAGCTCATTTCGATACTGTTTTGGGTTTCATAATGAGTTCATTTCGAACGCAAAATAGAAAAATTAATTTATACACAAACGTCTAAATTTTTTAACCAGTTGAGAGCTGCAGGAGTTGCCTTGCTCAGCTCGTGGATGCCACCAGTAAAATTACTTCTGCATCAGTGGTTTAATATTGCTAATAATATAACAAGACACACACAGTATACTTTGATATCACTTAAAGAGTGATATCAAAGCATACTGAAAGACAAACAAAAACTAAACAAAGCTAACAAAGACTTCGAGAAATTAAATAAAGAACACTGATCTATTTACGCGATTTGTTACTAACAGAGTCTACTATGTATGTCCAATGGAAAATTTAAATAATTTTTAACATAATTCACCACTTATTATTGATAACGTCAAAACTAAATGAAAATGTATATATTGACATTTACAATACGATGTTGCCATCTTACAATATGCAGTAATGCAATGCGGTATATGTAAGTAGCTAAAAATTAAAATTTATAAAGGAAAGGCATTTATTTCCTATTTAAGAAAAAATGTTTCGACTTTTGTCTAGACAAATCACAAACATCTAAGAAGAAATCTTCATTAATGATTTAACGGATAATTTAATGGATATATAATCTAACAACGTCCTTTGAACTAAAAGAATTGTAATCGAAAACCTTCTAAACATGACACTTATTACTTATAAAATTTTCAAAAGGAGATCTTTAAGAAAATATTTTTCAGAAAACCTGCATCTAGAGGTACTAGATAATATAATAGAAATTTTAGAATATGAGTTTGGTTTCTGAAAAAAAAAACGTGACGATGGATTGGTGTAATGGAAACGACAATTTAATTTTAAGAAACCTAAAATGAACAACAAGCACTATGTTGTAGTCTGCTTTAAGGCAGCCTAAGATTTTAGTAGAGTATAACAGAAATTTTAACCTATTTTTGAAATGGAACATATTTAACATTTTGAGCTGTTACTTTTGTCATATACCATATTTCACAAATAATAAAAACACATGCTATACTTTGCAATAATATCACTTTATTAAGCTTTATTATTATCAAACTGTTTGACAATGACATTGTATGTCGAAACTGCAGTCCCTGGTTAAGATCGATAAAGTTATATTGTTTCAAAGTATACTATGTTTTATGTTTAAATTATAGCTAATCCGATTAGGATTGTGATAAGGGCCCTGTGTTGTTTTCTCTATTTATACATTATATATTCATTTGTATTATATATTAACAAAATTTCAAACAAGGAACAGTTTGCCGTTCAGAAGAGAGGCATTTGTCTGCTAGTAAAATTAAATTAAGATATCTCGATTAATAATTGGATATATGGCTTTATTTGGAACATACATACGAGGGAAGATCAGTAAGTACCCGTCTTTGAAGACAAGTGGCGCTGCTGAGGGAAGTTGGCTTTACCGTCGTGTACTACCATCTGTCAGACAACACCATAATAAATTTCAGACTGATTCATAGGTTAGTTTTTATTTGGCAGCCAGTTGAATCACACGTGTTTCGTGTTTCTCGATAAAATGGAAAAAGAGCAATATCGATCCGTAATTCGCTTTTTATTTTTGGATGGAAAAACATGCGAAGAAATAAAAGCGAAGTTGGATGCTGTCTATGGGGACCCTTCACCATCTATGACAACCGTAAGATATTGGTTCAACGAATTTAAACGTGGTCGTACATCTGTTTTTGATGAGGAGCGCCCAGGCCGCCCGGCAGACGTGGTTACCGAGGAAATTGTTGAAAAGGTCCACGACATGATTCTCCCTGATCGCCGAACGAGAGTGCGCGAAGTAGCAGAGGCCGTAGGCGTGTCGTACGGAACGGCAATTAATATTTTACATGATAAGTTATCGGTGAGAAAGGTGTCGGCCCGATGGGTGTCGCGATTGCTTACGGTGGACAACAAGCGGATACGGTTGTCAATGTCGAAGCAGTGTTTGGACCTCTTTAAGAGACATTCGCAGGAGTTTTTGCGTCGAGTCGTCACCGTTGATGAAACCTCGATCCATTATTATACGCCAGAGTCTAAGCGACAGTCAAAACAATGGATTTTTCGGGGTGAATCTGCTCCGAAGAAGGCAAAGACGGTCCCATCGGCCGGAAAGGTCATGGCCACGATTTTTTGGGATTCCAACGGAATAATCCTCATGGACTTTTTGCAGAAAGGAAGAACGGTCACGGGGCAGTACTACAGTGAATTATTTGACCGATTCGATATAAAATTGAAGGAGACCCCATTGGCTAAGAAAAAAGTGCTGTTTCACCACGATAATGCACCAGCACATTCATCCAGCATTGTCGCGGTAAAGTTACATGAACTGCACTACGAATTGCTGTCGCACCCACCGTACTCGCCTGACTTGGCTCCCTGCGACTTCTTTCTGTTCCCCAACATGAAAACGTGGCTCGGGGGAAAAAGATTCAGCTCAAACGAGGAGGTTATCGTCGAGACAGAAGCGTATTTTGCAGAGTTTGACAAATCGTATTTTTTGGAGGGGTTAAAGAAATGGCAGAAACGTTGGGAAAAGTGTATTGTACTAAAAGGTGATTACGTTGAAAAATAAAAAAAAAAATTTGTGAAAAACTTGCATCTTCTTTCCTAACACGGGTATTTATTGATCCACCCTCGTATATGAAGAAATAGCTTGTAACTTAAAGAGAGTATTTCCACAGAATTAAGTGTAAATACTGCTAATGTGTAAAATAACCTAAAAGTTATTGAAACTCAATGACAATAAACAAAAACATCATGTGATAATAATAAAAATTAATAATAATAATAATAATAATAATAATAATAATAATAATAATAATAATAATAATAATAATAATAATAATAATAATAATCATAATAATAATAATAATAATAATAATAATAATAATAATAATAGTAATAATAATAATAAAATAATAATAATAATTTAATAATTTTAATTACAATAGAAATTTATCCAGATTGAGTTAAACCGTAGCCTGTTATAATGTTACTGTTAAAACAAAAAATTAGATATGGCATATGGCTTTGCAGATTTGTAACAAAACAAGTGCACGAACCAGATTTTCTAGACTATTAAGCAATTACACAATACTAAGGTTTAAAACAAATATGTGTATAAATACTCCACAGTTTGGGTAATATGTGAAAACTTCTAATAATAACTAAAAGTAAAAATACTATGGAGTTGTTTTTAATGCATATAAATGTCTATTATAAAAAAAACTGTGTCCAAAAATATGGCATAACGAGAAAATAAACATTAATATTAATTCAAAACTATACAAAAAGTATTTGTTAGTTTCAAAAATTTATAACGATTTAATGTAATATAATAAGTGTATTATATCACATTAAATTATATATGTTAGAATATATCTATTAATTTATTACTTACTAAATTTGATAAAAAAAATCATATAGATGTACTTTTATTACCTTATCGCACGCAAGATCCGTGAGATTTTCATATTCGGATACTACGGCCGTCATCTTTTTCACTGCGCGTTCTTGAAGAAGTAATACCAAGATATACTTGATTTTCTACAAACGAATTCATTTATATAAAGAGACTGGATGCTCAAAGATAACAAAAATTTCCCTCTCTAATGTTATCAGTTGTCGTCGTAATTGTGTATGTAAACTAAAAACTATTAAGTAGAAACAAACTTTCCGCTATAATACTGCACTTTGTACAAATTTATTGGAATTATAACAAGTAAGGCGCTGCTACGTCTGATATAAATGAGCTTGACAGTTTGTAATCTTACATAATGTGTTCAATAATAAGTATTTCCTGTTATAATTATTGCTTTGTCTTTAATCAAAAAGTATTAAAAAATATTATTATAACAACTTTCGAACGATTAATAATTATATAACAACACTTTTTCTTGATAATAATTATTATGATACTAAAAAATGATAATAATTTTAGAAATACTAGACAACAAATTACCGTCTTTTTTATTAAGTATGTACAATTTTATTTTATTTTATAGGTCTATAATAATAATAAAAGCAAATGTCTTATAATAAGTCAGATTTAGGAAAAAATAGCGAAATAACAAATATCATTAATTGAAGTTGTAGGCACTTCTTGGTGAAATATTTTAGTAACTGACTTAGATTAAATATTTAGAATAACACTTGGCTATATTTCACTAATTTTATTACAATATTTCTCACATATTGCTGTGAAATCTCCTTTTTAAAGAAATTAAATAAGGTAAACGAAACATAAATTAATTAAACATAGCATGAATAGATAAAATGAAATGCACCTGGTATATAACATGACAATTTTGCATTAAACACATGGTGTAAATAGATTAGAGATTATACTTAATTTAGATAATGTTTAAAATCTAAGTAAAAGTAAAAATTGTATAAAAAGGATACCAAATAAGTCTTTCTTTATGCATTAGTTACATTATTAGTAATATTTATCCCAGATTTCGTGATATTTTATGAAATATACACGTTGTTATGATAGGCATTTTTTAATGTCACATGCATTTAGAAATATGAATAAATCCATTAAAAGCATCTGGTATTAACAGCAGAAACAATGTGACCTGAAAAACAATAAATGGATATAACAAATTTGAACCAGATTTAGATATAAAACAACTATCATTTCGATAAAAATGCATCTGAATGTGCATGCCTACTATGCTAAATACATACAATATAAAATATTAGAGATGCACACTTCTCATATACGTAAGAGGCCTGGGAATTACAAAAAAAAGCAAAATACGAAGGACATTTAGCAAAACCCAGTGAATTTCTACAGCTATTATATAAATATATATATCTTATGTTATTTAAATATTTGTACATTTGCTTATCATGCTGACAGTTCCGTGTTTAGATCCCTGACTGACTGTCCGAGTAGGTTTTCGTGGTTTTCCTTCTCGTTTAATGCGAATACCGACAGCTTAACATCTTAAGCTGCTCCACGGGCGCATACAAACCACTCATGCCTTGCCATTCCCCGTTTTTGTTGTCTAACTATTTTTAGAATACTAAAGCATGATTTATTATTATTAGACTGGAATGTATCTTTGAATTATTTTATCCATGACAACTACAAATGTATAAGTATGGCATTAATATACTGTCATTTATATTTTAAATTCTTTGAGAAAGGCATCATATGCCGAAACATGTAAGATTGTTTTAAATATATACATTTTTACATTTGGTTACTCGTAAACTGTTTACGAGTAACCAGAAGCAGAAGCAGACAGTTATCGCAGACCGAAACGTCGTCCAGAAACCAGCACCGGTCTTTACGAAGACCAAACAGTGGAAACGCGGAAGAAAACCCGGAATCCAGTTAAAACACATACTATTACCCGCGGAAACTTAAAAGAAAACATATATATATATATATATATATATATATATGTGTGTGTGTGTCCCGTATAGTTATGTTCAAATTTTAGGAGGTAAAGTAGACTTCATTTCAAGTAACAAAAACGCAAAACTTGTATATCCATTTTTATTTGTTTCAAACTTACAGATCTATGAATGTGATTGTCAGATCATGAAAAAAAATGTAATCCTAAAGTCAATACCAACTGATTTTATTTAAAAAAGTTATACGATTCAATAACAGGCCTGTGATTGTTAACGTCGCATAATAAAATGTTATCCTAAAATAAATGAACACGTGTCGTAGTGCATACAAAAAAGAGTACTGGAAATTGATTTATGATAAAGAAGGTTCATACTTATTTCGTAAGTGCTGAACCATAAATATCATACAATAAACAAATGTTCAGATGACTGTTAACATTGCATTTTTTAATAAAGGATTACATTACGTTTCAGTTCATACAACAGCTTTTTAGTGAGTGGACACGTTTTCTTTATTCAAAATGCCTTACCGATTTGCTTCTCAAGAGTATGCGGACATTGATTTTGTGTATAGCTACTGTAACGGCAGTGTACGTCAAGCAGTTATGGAATACCGACATCGGTTTCCGATAGGCGCATTCCTCATTACAGAACGTTTCTGGAAGTATACAGCCAATTTCGGGAATGCGGAATGCTTGATTGTCTTTTCGACCGAGGAGTAAATTTGCCAGGAGACATAGAGGAAGAAGCGGTAGCTATTGTTACAAGGGATCCAACTCTCAGTGTACGTCGACTCGCTAGACAACTAGGAGTGCCACGAACGACAGCTTGGCGAATTTTAAAATGTGAGGGCTTATATCCATATCACTATCGCAGAGGACACGGTTTTCTTGAGACAGACCACTATGCTCGTCTAGTTTATTCTACCTGGATATTAAGACAGTCACGGCTTCATTTTAATTTCTGCAGAACAGTCCTCTGGACAGATGAATCTACGTTCACGAGAAGTGGTGTTACAAATCTGAGAAACCTGCAGAAAATCCCAAAGCTATACGCCCATCTAAATTTCAACATGAATTTTCTTTTAACGTTTGGGCGGCCCTAATCGATGACTTGTTGATTGGACCTGTCGTTCTTCCTGGGAGGTTAAATGCTGACAATTACCTTCAATTTCTTATTGACGAACTGCCAGGTCTTTTAGAGGATGTACCACTGAATGTTCGACGAGACATGTGGTTTCACATGGATGGGGCACCACCACATTTCGGAATTGCGGAATTGGATTGGGAAAAATTTAGTCTACGCGCAAGTTTCGAACACAAGAGAAGAGTTGTTGGATCGCATTCACCTGGCTGCCGAGCAAATCCGACAGAACAAGTATGAAATTCGGATAAATACTTCTTCTGTTGGCTTACGGGGACAAACCTGCGTTCAACAAGGAGGTGGACATTTGGAAAATATTATTAATTGAACTTTTTTGAATAAAATCATATTCTTTTCATGATCACATTCATAGATCTGTAACTTTGAAACAAATAAAAATGGACATACAAGTTTTGTGTTTTTGTTACTTGAAATGAAGTCTACTTTACACTCCTAAAATTTTAACATAACGATACGGGACACTTGTATATATTAGATTCAATTAGTCGGCGATTTAAGGTATGTTTTACTTTAATATGTATATATTTAAAATAATCTCTTACATGTTTCGGAAATTACTGCCTTTTTCTTCTTTAAAAAAGGCATTAAAAGAATATTAAAAGTTTCTAGGCAGGAGACAATATCTGTGCCGTCTTAGTAGAGGTATTTCTGTGTAAGATCTTTATGCAGTGAACTTTGAAAAGAAAATCACAGATATATTTTAGTCGATATCATTGTGATTCCGAACTTTTTAAAGGCAATTAAACAGCCTATAAAGATGGTCTAATTAGTTATGTATTGGTAAATTCTGTTAAATTATTTTTTTTACGTAACCCACGTAATTTTGTAAAAGAATTGAATTGATTATTGGCGTACATTTATTTAGATAATTATTACTCACATATTGTTATTTAAACTTTAAAAAATTTAATTCACGTACGGTTCATCGCTATAAGCATTTCTTCTTATATAGTTTTTTTTTGTAAATAATAGTTCATGAACATTTTTTTTCTTTATTGTTATAAATAATTATTCTAAGATAATTCTTTGTATTAAAATTAATGTCTAAATTTAGTTGTTTCACGTAATGCTAATTCTTGAATTTTGAATTGATGATTAATTAGTTAATTTCACATAATTACTTAGAGAACTATGTAACTCTTATAGTTTATTTCTTTATTTTTTTTTCTGTAACCTTGTGAGACACCAGAGATATATTTTACAATGTTTTTTGACTATGACTTTAAATTGTAATTTCTAATAAATTTTATTACTAATCTTGCAATATATACTGTGTGTGTATGTAAAATTCTCTACAGATCTGGGGATGAATTACTATTTTTTTTTTATCTAGGTTAAGGTATTTTGATAATACGACCAATTACTTATTACTACATTATTGGTGCCTTTGGCAATATAATTACCATTCATCTGATTTCTTGAAATTTCAATTTAATTCAGTTTTTAACTCTAATAAACTATTTTTTGTATATTGTTCAAATACTTAATAATATATACTGGGTGATTCATAACCCAGTATCAAATTTTCACAATCTTATTTTCTACTTAATTTATTTACTTTTGCATTTAATTTTAAGCAAGTTGATGGCTTGTATATTTATTTTGATATTATTAATTGCGGCTTGCGAGCCAGCTGTTATCATAATATTTTTTTTTATTGTTTTTCATAAGTAATTTTTTTGATGTACTACATACCTGGCTGTAAAATATTTAGTTGAAACGTGTTTATGATTTAATAAACCACACCTTTTTATTGATATCCAACCTTGGGTTTTATTTCTGTGGATTATTGTCTGCTTCATCCCTTCGGATTTATTTGATTTACCTTTCGGCAGCTTCTGTGTTAGCTGTACGGTTGAGAGTATAAACACCGTGGCGCTTATTTTAAAAGGAACCTCTCCCTAGCTCGCCTCTAAACTGGCTAGAATATTAACCTAATTTCTCAGGGGCATTCGTGTTGGGTAATGAGGTAAGTCGTAAGGGTTATAGATAAGTAAGAAAGGCGCGCGTACCAAATGCCTAAAATTTTATGGATATCCGTTTTTATTCCAACTAAGCATACATTTTCATAATGTTGGAGAAGTATAGAATCTTCAAAGTATTTCCAATGCGGATTCCAGAAGTTTCCTCTTCATGCTATCGATACAATTAAATATATATATATTTTTTGAAATTAGAATTACTATTTTACAATTTTAAGGAACATTTAGAGCAATATGTCATTATTATATATAAAGCAGGTATTTACATGTCAAACTATATGTTTTGCAGATGAGAAATTTATCCAATTTAATCACTTATAAGTAGAGAACGGATGCAATTTCCATAAAACGCAATCGGCAATTGAAATTGTGTATAACGTCGCTCAGTACATCCCGGCGTAATTCAATGAAGTATTTGTTTGACTTACTCGGCCACCTGGTCTCGCAGCGATAACAATGGACAACTCAGCTATTGTATTCGGAGAATATAGTGTTTTCAGTGGTGTCGTGTACGTAGATAAAATAAATAAGTTTATCGTATTTCGTAAGAGAAATAGCACGTACATTCCTCTTCTTTTCATTTAAGCAACATCTTCCAATTATTTTCACGTAAGTGTGCATAAAATTTCGTTATTTAATTTCGTTTATTTGGATCTAGAATATTCTTACTTTTTCAGACAATGGAAGAGCGTCGAGAATGGCATCGTGAAACAATGGCGAGTTTGATTGAGGGCCATACTGATTGTATGTACATTGCCAGTGATTCCGAAATTTATTGTGAAGTGTGTGAAACGTTATTGAAAAATTGCAATAAATCAACCGTAAAACGTCACGTAGGATCGTTAAAGCACGAAAAAAAAATTGAACCCGTTGGAATCTGACAATTTTAACGAAGAACTCTGTGAAACTTTTATGGCAGCTAATATTCCATTATTTAAATTGAACAATCCAATTTTGAAGACATTTCTGAAACAATATGCTGGTCGAAATGTTCCTGATGAATCAACTTTATGCAAATATTATGTTTCTAGGTGCTATACGAGAACAGTAGAACGCATTAGAAGCCATCTTTTAAATCAATACATATGGATAAGCGCCGACGAAACGGTGGATATGTTAGGACGCTGTGTGGTAAATGTTGTAGCTGGTGTACTACATCCAACTATTCCCTATAACTCATATGTAATAGCAACAAGTGTTATAAATAGAGTTGATGCGGAAACAGTTGCTGAAACCATTAAGGAGAATATGCAAAAAATGCTTCATTCGGACGCCACGTACAAAGAAAAAATACTTTTATTTGTCAGTGATAGTGCTGCGTATATGTTAAAAACAGGCAGACTATTAAAGAAAACATATCCTAATATGCTGCAAATTACTTGTGTAGCACATGCTCTCCACAGAATCTGTGAATATATCAGACACACTTTTCCGGAAGTTGATAGACTTGTATCAGCTTTTAAAAAAGTTTTCAGAAAAGCACCATTGAGAGTAGCTCTTTTCAGGGAAAAATTTCTATCTCTGTCACTGCCTCCCACTCCAATAATACCTAGATGGGGAACATGGCTGGAAGCTACTAGTTATTATGCTGAGAATTTCGAAAGTCTAAAACATATCGTAACACTGCTAAAGGAGGATGCTAGAAGTATTGGTGGGTGCAAGGAGCTCACACAAATCCCAAATTAAAAAAATCAGTTGTACTTTCTTCACGAACACTTTGGAAAATTGCCAAAACTAATCACTTATTTTGAAAATCGAAATCTCAAATTAAATGACTGATTAACCACATTAGATGTGGCTGTTAATAATTTGAAAAGTATTCCAAGTGACTTCGGATGTGGCCTTCGGCAAAAGTTTGAAGCAATTCTTAATAGAAATCCAGATTTAATTACATTGCAGCAATTATGTATGGAGACAATTCCACAAAATCTAACGGCTAAATATGAAGAAATAAATAATATTCTATTTATAAGGATGTACTTAATTCAAAGAGAACAAAATTGACAGAAGAAAACCTTGAGAAACTATTGCTAGTCAATATTAAATACTCCTTTACTCAACTTGAACGACAAATTGAACAAATAAAAATGTTCCAATTATAGAAATAAAATTAAAAACTTTAAAAATACAACTTTTCAACAAATACACATGTATTTCGTAATTTTATAGATCACCACCCGTTTGTTTTCCAATTATATAAATAAAATTAATTAATAAATATGTATTTCGTAATTTTAGATAGATAGATCACCACCCGTATGTTTTCCAATTATATAAATAAAATTAAAAACTTTATAAATACAACTTTTCAACAAATAAATATGTATTTCGTAATTTTATAGATCACCACCCGTTCGTTTTCCAATTATATAAATAAAATTAAATATTTTAGAAATACAGCCTTTCACCAGCACTGCACTGGGCTTTGCGTCATGTGGTAAGCGTGTCCGTTCTCTAGTCATTATTATATATAAAGCAGGTATTTTCATGTCAAGCTATATGTTTTGCAGATGAGAAATTTATCCAATTTAATCACTTATAAGTAGAGTTGTTATTTTTCCCCAAATTCCAGAGTCCTACTTAGTACAAATTAATATGCACAAATATTTTCGATATACATCACGTTTTGTAAAGAAGGCGTATGCGTAAGAAATTATAACTCAGCGAGAGATAAAAAAAGCGCTGAGTTGTAATTTCATGCTAACACGTGTTCTTTATTAAACCCGATATGTTTCGAAAACGTTCGTACGTATATATTAACATATATTGAGTAGGATCCTGAAATGTGAGGAAAATGTGACAACTCTACTTATAAGTAGACTGCGGAAACGGTGCTATCCCGTATCGGGTGTGATTCATCGGTGTCGACAATGTACAATCGATCAACTTAACATGTAAATATGAATATTATAGCGCGGTGGTATTGATAGAAGTTGTCTGTTTCTACGTCTTTAATGCAAACAGACGGAGTTGTGAAATATATTTCGCCAGAGTCGTAATAAGGGCAATGAAATGTATATACGAAAATAAATAAAACACTGAAGTTAAATGAATTTAAATTAACTTAAATTGAAATTAAATCCAGATATATAAAAAATGCATTTATTTTATACAGTGAAAAAATTCAAAATATTGAAAAAATATAAACTTGAAATAAATTATATCACCTATCGTTAAAGTGAATGTTTAGTCTGTGTAAAAACTGTCCGTTGATGTACTCGGTTGATCGCGATGCATTTTAGTATTTAGATGCGCGGTTAGTCTCGACTATTTACGACATTTAAATGTATGTGAACAAATTTTACAATTAATCTCCGTATCACTAACAATTTCAAAAAAACTAAAATCTTTAATCCAGCTGTCTAACAGTTCTTACTTACAACAATTTTTTTTCTATAAAAAATATTAAAAGAAACTCTAAAATCAAAATAAAATAATGAAAGAATTTCTGGTACAACAGAAATGAATAACTAATGTAAACAATTGAAAAGAAGTGTTTCTAGATCTATCGAAATAGTAACGTGTAAGTAACACACATCTAAATGTGAAAGCCGCTCGCCTACATTCACCTTCCGCGTTCGCTAGGGCACTGACTACCAGAAAGTTGAAACCGACTCTGTGTCTGCGCCTGTATGACTCATTAGAGGATAGCGTTTGTTGCGCAGTCTACTTATAAGTAGAGAATGGATTTTATGCAAAATGCATATTTGTTGTTTTTTGGTATATTCCTTCTATACTGTGTACTTATCCATTTTCCACCCTCAAAATACGTTTTTTACCACTTTTTTAGTGCATATAATGCATATTTGGACACTTTACCATAACTGCATATGCACGTACATATTTCATAATTATTTTGAATATTTATGCATATATTCGCCATTTTCATAAGAACCATAATAAAATCTGATATTTAAAGATATTTAATTTGTTTGTGTAAACGTGAAGGGATTAGCATTCCTTCAACTTTGCATTAATGACTTATTAAAAGTCCATCTCATTAATAATGAGATGGACTTTCCCAAAAATAGGATTTAACTGTACTGATAATCGGTTTACAGGGCAATTAGAACTTACGTAAGAAATCCTTTTCAGAAATGTAGGTATTAATGCAGGTATATTATACCGTACGACTAATATCAATATAAGAAAAAGAAATAATTTCCTTCATAGTTTGTTCATTCATAAACTTGTTAAGGTCTGTGCTATTTGGTGAAACAAAAGTGAATTAAAAATTTTTGAAAATGCCGAGGATAGCTAAAGCGAAGTCATCTCTAATAAAAAATTGGATAAGCGATTGCAGTGCACTAAAAATTATTGACGAAGAAAGTGTTTTGTGCACACTCTGCGACAAAAGGGTAAGTTGAATTTGAAATATTTTGTCAATAACAAGTTCTACAATTATGAGAATTTTTTTTTGTGTTCATAAATATAATGAAACAATTTCATAACGAATTATTATTAGATATGTTTAATTTTATGTTCTTTAAAGCTAATATATCTTTGTAATATTTCTTTGTCATAAACACCAAAATAACCAAAATCAATCAAATTTAAACAACTGGAGAATTTTACAAAACCAGACAATTTATTTTTCTAGTTTTTATAGTAATATAGTAATTAATAATAATTATTATAACTGAATGTTAAAAATATATATTTGTTACACAGATTACCTGCCAGAAGAAATTTCAAGTAGTGCAACATTTGAACACAACATTTCATCAGAACAGGGTTTCTGAAAATTTGAATAAACTTTTGGAGGGAAGTTTTCTCAATAATTCGAAGAATCCACAAGAAGCATTTTCCAAAGATTTTTTTTTGTGGGTTGTAATATTCCTTTACATAAATTGGACAATCCGATATTTCAAGAATTCCTGAAAACTTATTGCAAAGTCGATGATAAACCCATTTATGTACCCAGTTCCTCAACTCTACGCAAGAAATACATCAACGAAATTTATGAAGATGTTACCGATGTTATTAGAAAGGAGTTGAAAAACCAAAATCTTTGGGTCTCTGTTGATGAAACTACCGAGGCCGTCAGGTTGCTAATTTATTATTGGAACCTTAAATGGTTTAATTCAATCTAAAAGACATTTAATTAATGTAGGTAATTTAGACAAAACAAATCATGTTACCATAGCCAGGTTTATTAATGAGTCCTTAGCGAATTTCTTTTTACCCGACAAAGTACCTTTTGAAAAATTTCTGTTAATGGTAACTGACGCCGCTTCGTATATGTTAAAATCAGCTCAAAGTCTGAAATTTTTTTTTCCCAATTTAATCCATTGTACTTGTTTGGCTCATGGTTTAAATAGGGTTGCTGAAAAAGTTAGATTAGAGTTTCCAGATGTAAATAATTTAATTAGTAATATCAAAAAAGTATTTTGAAAAGCGCCCTTACGAGTGCAATTATATAACGAAATGCTTCCCGGCATTCCATTGCCACCAGAACCTATCTTAACAAGATGGGGAACATGGCTTAAATGTGCTGCGTTTCTTGCCGATAATTTCGAAGGCATCAAAAATGTTGTAACTCAATTTGATTCAGCAACCAGTCTTGTCATAGAAAAGTGTAACTTAATTTTCAAGAATTCGACAATACAAAATTAGCTATCATATATTAAATCTAATTTTGCGATAATTGAGCAGGCAATTACTAGATTAGAAGATAGAAATTTATCTTTAAATGATGGTGTTGGCATTGTAAATGATATTGAAGAGAAAATTGGAAAAGTCAACGGATTGACTGGAAAAAGAATTAAAGAAAAATTAGCCGCAATTCTAAGCAAAAATGGAGGTTTTGTTACATTAAAATCTATAAATAATGTAATTAATGGCAATTTTAATGAAGACATTAATATAAGCCCCTCATTAATACCTAGTTTTAAGAATGCACCGATCACAACTTGCGATGTTGAAAGAACATTTTCCCAATATAAACATATACTTACAGATCGTAGACATAATTTAACTATGGAAAATTTAAAGAAATATATGGTTATTTATTGTAATAAATAAATATATAATTTGTAAATACGACAATTTATTGTAATAAATATATATACAATTTGTAAATACGACAAATTAATTTTAATTTCCTAAAACATAATAAATAAATGCACATCATAAGTGCATATTGCATATTGTAAGTGCATATTTAGGGATTTTTGAAGTGCATATTGCATGTATATTTGGCAAACTTTTTAATGCATATTTTCCGGTCTCTACTTATAAGTTATTTCTTTTAAATTTGGAATACAATTTTTTATACGACTTCCGTCGTAGAACGCCTTTAAATACATAGCTTTCGTTAGCTCGTGCTAGTTCCATTGACAGTGTGACTGCAGACTTGAATAATTCACATTTTCTTGAATATTCCTCTAAATAGAAATAATGCATTAACTAATATAATTCGAGTTTTGGTATGTAATGTCGGAGGAATTGTTGTATTAAATAAATTAGAGATATATACTTCAGAAGCGCGTTTCTAAAAACTTCACACAAAAAAAATTCTCATATTGTACACTAAACTTTTTAATTTTATTCAGTTATTCCTCTCTAATTAGATAATTTATCTGTATAAAAATAGGATTAGATTATATTAATTGGACTGTGATTATAATATTAGAACCAACATAAAATGGCATGATAAAACTTATAAATTAAAAAAATTATTGATCAAAGATTACATATGTTTTATGTATGTATGTAATAAATCAAAATCAAAACATAGAACGCAGAATAATAAAAAAGAAAATATGAATATGAAACATGTATCTGTTTCTTAAACATGAATTTATTTTATTTTGAATCGAAGTAGCCTTTACTTGATGGAAATTCATAATTGATGAAATAAAAATGAAACAAAAATATCACTTCAATTTCCATTTTATTGTGGAAATTTAAGTGATATTGCTTTTTTAAAATTATTATTTCATATTTTTAATTTATATTTGCCCTTCTCCGTTACTGCGGGAATATAATATAAAATAAATTATAATAAAAGTAATATAAAGAAGGAAGTATAAGTTCTGTCCTTAATTACAAAATTTTGTTTATTTATTTAGAGCAGTCTGTGCACAGCTTTATAGTAAACTAAATATGCAAAAAAGTTCCACACCGTGTCTTGTCGTTTCCAGTTTGCCCATTTTAATTTTCTAAAATCATCTATCACACTTTATAATTCCCTCCTTCTTTATCTCTTCCCTAATTGTGTACTTTCGACCATATTTGTTCGATAAGGTCGTTGCGGAAGAGCATTTTCCAATAAGAGGCCCTTCTGAAAAGCCCTGGAGATTCATCCCCGGCACCGTTTTTACTCGACATACCATCAGTTTCCTAGTTTTCCTTACGCCTCCCTTCCCTCGTAAGAGGATTAGGAGTTCGGGTTACATCAGTTTATTTCATCTCTGCTTCTCTCTTTATTGTATTTCTCTTGTGCTGATTACTTTCGCTACAAAATTTAGTATAAGCCACCAATTTGACTCGCTTTCTGTCATTATTCAGATTATAGTATCTACAGACACTTTCTTCCCGAATCGTTTCTTCAAGACCGTCCTCTCCCTATACCATCTGGTGCAATCAATCCAGTACCGCGTGCTTCGTGTCACTATCTCCCCAGTAAGGACATGGGTTGTTTAGCTTGTCTTCTGACAGGCTAAACTGTTTAAGCTACGCTATAAAATGTCCATGTTCAGATAGGAATTGCGTCAAGTAGTAGTCCGCTACCCGAAATTTCTCGTCCATGATTGTACGGATACCGCCTGGCGCCACCGCCGTTGCCACTGCTATATGGTAATGTCCTGCTGCTGTGTTTTAGTCAAGGGCTTTTCTCTATTCTTTGAGAGGAAGGTTCTACTCCGTTTCTCTGACAAAAATTATATAGGTGAGACTTCTGCCATGACCCGGACGGCACTGCCCGAGATCGTCCTGTAACCGCTTATCACTGTCATTAACGTCCTTCTCCGGATTTTTTCTACGGTGTTCTTATGCTTTCTGGTCTGCAAGGCGTAACTTTAAGTCGGCATCGCGTAATGTATTTGGGACTGTATAGCCCCGTACGAGAGTTCGCGCTTCTTACTTCCCGGGCTTCTCACGTTCGGGAGGAGCCCGGCCATCATGGCCGATAGTGTGGCATTCGGTTTCCCTGTTACATATCTGACATGCGGACCAAACGTTAACCCATGGTCCAACATGACCCCCAAGGCACTTTAATCCTCTCTTATGGAGAATCTGATTTCCAAGCAATTCAAACCAGCATCATCCCATATACGAGGTCCCTTCAGTATTGCTGGCTCTGACTTTTGAGCGGCTACGTTTAATTAATTTACTTCCATCCAGATTGAGATCTTCTTCAGCGCTTCGTTAGTCTTGAACATAAAATGTCTTGCTTCCTCCGTTCCAACAAAGATCACCAAGTCCTCAGCATAGGCAACGGCAGTGACGTTGTTTGGACATTTCAGATTAAGGACACCGTCATTGAGGATGTTTCACATTACAGCCTCTAACACTGAGCCCTGAGGTACTCTGGCATCCACGTATATTCTCGATTTTCTATTCAGGACAAATGTTCTGCAGTTGAGATAATCTCCGATGATGTTTCTGAGATATAGCGCGATGTTTCTTCTCTTGGCCGTGTTTAAAGCGTTCTTTATGTCCAGCGTAACGACCGGCCATTTCGTACGTGCACCCTTCACTATCTTCACCACCAATATAATTGCGTGTGCGGTAGATCTTCCCTTTGTGAGACCAAATCGTCTGCGAAAATCTACCATTTCTCACAATTTTCCCTTCGAGTCTGTTCTTTATCAATCGCTCATATAGCTTTCCTAAAATGCTTACCAAACAGATCGGCCTGTAATCTGATGCGGGGTCCGTCGACTTTCCTTTCCACAGGAGCACTACAGCACTACAGACTTCACTGCCTCCGCAGTCAGTTAGTCGGGTCCCGGAGCTTTGCCCTATTTTATCCCACACATGGCCTCGAACTGGTCTTCACTCGAGAAAGTATCTTTGGGGCTGTTTCTGTTTGGGACGTCGTTTTTTTGTTTGGAAAGGCTCCTAAATTATTTGTGTCTTCCGTTCGATAGACGGGTTGTAATGAGGCGATAGCCTATTCAGATGACGCATAGCTATCTCGTATCCGGCTCCCCCATATGTCATTTTCGAGATCTTCCTGCAGCTTCTCCGAGTGCTTTCTCTTAGAATTAAGTATTTGTTTCTTAAAATTCTTTTACAGTTGTTTGTATTTGTGAGACGCCTCTTCTGCTGGGAGTGATATTTCGAAGCCCTGCCTCGTCCTCCTTCGCCTAGTCCACATGCGTCTAAGTCTATTGCACTCTGCTCTCAAGTTTTGAATCTCTTGGTCGAACCAGTACGGCTTAGTGCGAACCTGCCTGGATACCAACACTATGCAGTCTCCGTTGCTTCTCCTCACTGCGATAGTGAAGGCGTCTGGTGTTACTTCCTATACCCTCCTCTGAAAATGATCCTTCAGCTTTTGTGCGCATTTTTGCTTTTGCAGCAGTTTGCACATTCCAGTCCTTTCCTCTGCCTTTCCGGTATTTTTACCCACTTCGAAGTATATGTGGTGGTGGTAGGTATATGCTTCATCGGTTAGGACTTCCTTTTTATCTCTTCCCTATATGTGTACTTCCGACTATATTAACTACTATCCTTCAATCATTAATATTAGCAAGGGAAGCCTTTTCTTGTTTATCTTTATTATTCTCAAATAACACTGATAAACACAGTTTGGTTTTCTTATACACCAATATGTGTAGTTTACGATCACGTTGATTTTGAATAGCGTCAGGATTTTTCTTAAGATATTTCTTAAACAGTTTTTTCAAAAGAACCCATTAAATTTTACAAAATTTCAAAGATATTTTTATATAAGAAAGGTGCTACTAAAAATATTGTTCTATCGAACATTGAGTGGACATGTCTGAACATACTTCCTACGTCAAAGCACTTAAATCGTGTCCACTTTTGCTCTGGAACTAATCGAATTAAGAATTATTAGATATCTGGCTATGTGGGTATAGGTATAAATAGCTACACATGGCTCTTTCGATTCAATATAAGTCGGTTTGTGATAGCTTAACGTCTTTTTATTTCATAATGTCGCGTGCGTATATAAATAATTCAAACAGATTATGTTATGTAAGTGGAGAATTCACTACCCAACAGCATAAGCGGAATATTACATCTTTAATAGATAAGTTATATTTTCACTATTTTGGCTTAATCATTAAACATAAAGACAAGCAATGAGCTCCCTGCATTTGCTACGCATGCTGTGCCGTTACTCTGAGAGGCTGTTCAAATGGTAAAAAAAACTATCCCATTTGCAAGACCTATGATTTAGCGTGAACAAACCATTCAAGTGATTGCTACTTCTTTTGCACGAAAACTTTCGGATTTTTCAACAAAAATAGGAAAAGTATTAGTTATGTTAGTCTGCCCTCTGCTACTCGTCCAGTATCTCATTGGGAAGCCTTGTTAGTACCAAGACCCATAGGTGTTACGAGTGAAGAATACTAGATAACCAGAAGTAGCAAGTGTCAAGGTATCGACTAGCGATGATGAATATTTGCCATCTGAAGAGGACAGACGACACCTAATAAATCAGTTAGAATTAATAAATAAAAAATATTATTCGTGACCTAAATTGTCAAAAAGTAAAGCAGAAATACTAGGATCTAGACTCCAAGGATGAAAGCTGTTAGCCCCAGCCACACATATTTCTGTGTATCGAAGAACAGTATAAAATAAAAGTAAAAAAAAACATTTTAAATGTAAAATACTGCTCAAGATTAATAACGACAAAATGTATAGAACTATTAGCGACGATGAAGAGGAAGAAATATAATCAATAATCACATAGCAAACAGGAGACATTTGTCGCATTATCTATCTCAAAATAAGCATCAAAAATTTTAAAATCGAATCAAGTTTAGATGTATTATCGAGCATTGATTCATTATGTTAATTATGCTCTCAAAATTAACGAATATTAGTACAGCCAACTCTATTTAGTGCTTTAGAAATAAATAAATAAATGTGAACGTTATTGTAGTATTTCTGTATTGGTATACTCTATTTACGTATTCATTTTTAAAGTCTGATTTCACCGACGAACTTAAATGAACGAACAAAAAAATTTAAAAAATACTCTCGGTAGTTATACAAACCATAAATTCTTTTTAGAAAAAAAATTAACGATAAAATTGCAAAACCTTCCAATTTTAGTTATCGTAATTAATATAAATACAGCTCGCACACGTGAAATCAACATGAACCTCGAACAATTTTAATTTAGCAAGAATGAAATTAATCTAAATATAAACGCGCATTTAAATTTAAATCGTAGATAATAATTAAGCAACTGAAACACAGTTCATAAAAGAATACTTAATATAGGCCAAAAGCGGCTTGTCAAATGACGCGATAGTACGTTAATCTCATAAAAATTAATTAATTTAATGAGTGCATACAGTTATTTTAACAATGTCAATTGCAACATGTATGTATTGAAAATGCATTCATGCATGTTTCTGGTTTTGGATTAGATACTTAGTTAATGATAATATGAACTCTTATTAAAAGAAATTTCATATTGTTAATATCGCCTTATCATGCACACAAGTTTATCTACATTTTGTTAAAAAAAAACATATAACTCTTAACTATAAATTATATGAGCGTAAGCGAATGTATAAATTATATTTTATATATTTAGAAAAAGCATACCTATTTTGCTCATAAGGGTTGATGAGGAAAATTTATGGAATCTGATAGTTTAAATGGTGCCCGCGCTCTGCAACTGTTAGGTGGTACTTAAGTAAATTGGTGTTATTTACATAGCATTTAAAAGAAAGTGGCTTCTTGCAAAAAAAATTAAATTTTCAACTTTTTTATAATTTCAAATGAGGTTCAACACCGAAACAATGCATCAATCAACTTTATTTGCTTTTTGGGATGACGTAACATGCAGGAGTAGTGTTTAACCCTAGGACTACCAGGAAAACGGCCTATCGCTAGTTACCGCGCGGGTCCATTGACGGGTCCAATGGAACGAAGCAGTAATAATAATAAGACATAAATATTGTAAAATAAAATATATAAATGACTTACATAAAAGTAAAAGTGGGTTAAACACATTTCTTACGTATAACTACTGAGTGTTAACCGCATACACTGGTTTTACAACGTGCACAAGTTGTTCTTGCTTTTCTGTCTTTTGAAGATGGACAAACATCACATCTCTTCTTCTTTTTTGGAATCTCAGAACTAGTAGATGCTTCAGCTTCTGCTTCTGGTTTTTCGTGGTCCTTGTATTCTGCTAGCTCCTTTCCTAGCTCAATTAGAAAGTTTCTTCTCTTTTTCAAATCAAAACTGAATTAGGTTTCAAGAGCTTTCATAGTATGTATGCGTACATGACGCTGATGTCTATTATGTTATAAAAAACTACAAGAGGCCATCTCTTCGTCATCCTTTTCACGGTGTATGATGTCATTTTGTCCAGGTTGCCTACGCCACCTTTTGTTTTATTGTAGTCCAGGATTACCTGAGGTTTCTTTTTTTCGCCATTATCAACATTTTTCTCACTGTGCAGAGTACTCAGCAACGTTACAAGCTTGCGTTTCATTGGGCAATACGACATAATCATCGCATCGTCTGTAAAACCAAACTGTGTGGAAAACACTTCACGATTTTTTGGATCAACAAATGAAGATAGCAATTCAGGCTTATTTTTACGGATCGTACCAACTAATGTTAGGTTTTTTGATAACAAATACTTTTCAAGATTGTACGAAGTAAGGAAATTGTCGCAGGTGACATTCCTTCCAGAGTCTTCATTTTCTTCTACTAAACGTTTTACAACCTTTTCGCCTTGATTCTTGTCTCTTTCCTCTCCCTGCTTTCCAGGATAAATTTACAGTCTCCATGCATAGGTTGTTACGCTATCACAAATGGACTAAGATTTTATTCCATATCGTCCAGGTTTTGATGGAATATATTGTCTAAAAGGACATCTGCCTGAAAATTACAAGCTGTTCATCAACCGTCATACACCAATTTGGTACATACGCATCTCGCAAATAAATACTCCATAACTCAAAGGATTCCCGTATTGGTGCTATTTTGTCGCCACTCCTTTTTCTTCGTCTTTCCGCTGCATCGTCGAATCTAAGTACACGAAATATATTTTAAAATCTATTACGAGCGATAATAGTACCAAAGATTTTTCGACCATTGTTTTTGCTTCAAAGTTGTGTTACGTCCTCGTTATAATATTTGTATACACCTATTAGTATCAAAACCCTAAATTTCTTCAATTTTTCGATATCCATTTTTATCAAAATTTTGCCGAAAACAATATCTCCTTCTTCATTCGTCCACTTTAGGATAATTTCAAGAAGAGTTTTACTTAAATAAATCAAAAAGAAGAAGCAGGTGTATCAATATCGCGATTTTCAAAACGTGTTTGGCCTAAACGTTCTCGTAAAATATTATGTCGTGGTTGTCTTCCGTGATAAGGTAAAATAGGATCTTGGTACCAAACAACTTGTTTGTTCTTTGGTATAAATGAATTAGCTCCAGCCGGATTTCTGTTGTGGTCATCATCGCTACTCTCAGCACATTCTTCGCTATCTGATTCTTCTGCTGTGCATGTATCACCCCCATCGATGACGCCTCCGACTACATCTACCTTTCCATCGTTGTCTGAAGCTTCATATTAGCTATTGTATTCAACGTCACTCATTTCGGCTACTATCGTCTCTAGCTGTTATTGTATAAGGTATTCCTTATTTCTACAATCCATTTTCCGTAATGAGTAAAACGGAAAGTATAAAATAGCCGCAATAAAAGATTCAGAAATAACTACCTGAAAATTGATAAAAAATTATGCTAAAATATCAAATCGCACATCGCAACTGAACAAAATATGAATTTTGTCTTATTCACAGTAACAAAGATTCGGCAACCACTAATGCATTGTTCACTACGTGCGGCTATAAATATGCTGAAACACGTAAAGTCCCCAAAATCCGCATGATAAAGGGATTTCCCCTGTCTGTATACACCGGGGAATGCCAAGAAAGGTTTATCAGCAGTGGGGAAGTCCGGAATTTATAAGCGAACCACTATCATTGTAAAGCACACTCGATTTACCTACATTTATACAGTAAACGACATATGGGTCCAACGGACCCGGTTTGTAAATCGCGAAAATATTTTTACACTGCCAAAACCATTCTTTCAAAAATAATTTTTTTGTCAAAATTTTAAAGCTATAACTAGTACTTAAAAAGTTTATAAATGCCAGTAAATTTGCCCAACCATAAGTACGATAAAACAATGGTTAGAAATCGTCTCGGGTCCATTGGACCCGCTCGGTAGTCTATGGTATCGCTTGGTTTGAACTGAGAACTTTTTTAGGATCTGTTCTCGGAGACATTTGAAAGTCAATTGTATATTAGTGATACGGGCTGTGAAAGTCAACTAAATTTCAATATTGATAATGATAATTATTCATGTATTAGCGTCCCCGGCAGCTAGCGTAAATTACGGGGAGAATTGGTAGGACATGAGTTATTATTATGTCCGCGTCCGCGGAGTGACTTAACTCAGCTGTACTGAAAGAAAATGTAATCCTAAATTGTTTTTGTCTAATTTTTATTGACACTCTAGATCAATTTATAATCACATAAAAAACAGGATACTTTTTTTACCTATTGTGACAGTACTTTGTTGCATCATACTAACTTAATAATGTAGGCTTACTGAATCTCGACATGACCTATCACTGCCATGGACAAATTTCGTGGAGGTTGTCCATTGAATCTCCAATATTAAATTTGACTCGAACGAACTCACAGATACGATGTATATTAGTAAAAACGCATTTTAATAATTTTCCAAATTAATAATACCATCATTTTCCGGGTTTTATCGCATGGTTTGAACTGAGAACTTTTTTAGGATATGTTTTCGGAGACATTTGAAAGTCGATTGTATATTAGTGATACGGGCTGTAAAAGTCAACTAAATTTCAATATTGATAATAATAATTATTCATGTATTAGCGTCCCCGACAGCTAGCGGAAATTACAGGGGGCATTGGCAGGACATGAGTTATTATTATGTCCGCGTCCGTGGAGTGACTTAACCCAGCTGTACTGAAAGAAAATGTAATCCCAAATCTAATTTTTTATTGACACTATAGATCAACTTATAATCACATATAAAAAACAGGATACTTTTTTTACCTATTGTGACAGTACTTTGTTGCATCATACTAATTTAATAATGTTATATGCATAACCTACTGACATGTTATGTTAAAATTCTTCGAGATGGAAGAAAAATTGGCCAGGGGTTGGTTACCTTAGGATAGGACATTTCAGGATTTTAGTTAGCAAAATCCTCTTTACTTAATATTAAAACTAAAATACTACTAAAAAGGGATACACCAAAGATAACAAAATTACATTTTATTAAAAATAAACATCTTAATATAATAATTCTAACTTCATTTAAATAAAATAATATCGATATCTACAACTGAAAGAAGAACAAACAGTTAAAAGTCAAGGAAGGAACCAAAACACACACTAACCAGCCAATAAGAATAACATTCGAACAGAATTTATAAACATCGGGATTCTACAAATCGATTGAAGGAAGATTTTCACCTAAAAGCAAATAAAATCAAACAGTAGGCTTAAATTAGTTAATAGGGCTCAATTTACAAAAACAAATAGAATAACAAAACATAAATAGGATCTAGCTGATATTTTGGAAAATATAACTAGAAATTTTGAAATTTGTAAAATAAAGCGAAACATAATGAGATAACATTTACTGAAAGGGCATAAATCTTTCATAACAATAATATAACATCAAATACAGCATTAATTCAAAAATAAACTCGTAAAATTTCGTAAAATTAGACAAATTTTTACAGATAAATTAACATATTTAATATACATACAATTATTAATTAAAATAATTACATGAATAGTAATAGAAAAAATAGGGCTAATTTTCAATATTAATAACATCAAATTCCAAAAAGGCATTCAAGAACTAAGAAGAAAAATTCGTTTAGTTTTTGTTTAAATGCTAATGTTATAAAAGCCAGAGGCCGAAAAAATTCAAGGACTGATTGTTTTAGCGCCGATAAAATAATACGTATTTCGTATTAGTAAAGAAATAATAATACGTAATTCGTATTAATGAAGTTGAATAAATAATACCTCGTACCTCGCGTTAGAAAAATAACAATATACACGTACTTCGTGCAAAGAAAATAAACAAAACAGTGTGAATCAAGAGTCGAAGAGGTTAAGTAAAGACAAATAGCCATTTAAGAAGTTAGTTACTGCCTAAGGAAGATAAACACAGTTATTAAATAAAAAAGAAAATTACCATAAGAAGAAAGTGCCATCTGTCATCAAGTAAAATAAGGTCATATAAATGCTAATAATAAAAACACCTACAGTATCCGCCAGAATAAACAGTACCGAAATTAAAAAAATTTATTTTTTAAACTTTGTAATTTAAATGTTCAAAATGTTCACCATTACAACGCAAACAAGCTGCATATCGATTTTGTAAGTCACTGAACATATTTATAAAAAGTGGTTGATGTAACTGGCTGAAAAATGTTTGAATTCTTTCTCGTAGTTCTGCAATATTCTCCGGATTTTCTGAGCGAAATATTTTGTCTTTCATCATGCCCCAAATGTATGCATCAGGTGGCGTCAGATCCGGTGAATGAGAAGGATATTCGAAGTCTGTTCTTCGGGAAATTATTCTATTATCAAAATGCTGACGGAGTAAGTTGAGAGTACGCGCAGCTGTATGGCTCGTTGCACCATCTTGTTGAAACCATTGTGTGCGCATCCGTAAATTTCGTGCATGGCAAAAATTCTGTAAATCTCTCACAAAAGGTATGATAATGTTCTCTCTGTAACGTTCTTGGTTTACAGTAAGTGGATTCTGATTATCGTCTTCAATGAAATATGGACCAATTATTCCATGACCGGAAACCGCGCACCAAATTGTAACTCGGACACTGTGGAGTGGTTTCTCTACAATAACATCAGGACGTTCAAATCCAAGGAATCGAGTTGTTTGTCGATTAATATAGCCGCTAAGATGAACGTGACTCTCGTCTGAAAACCATGTTTTTCAAGAAATTGGAATCCTCGTAAACTAAGCTCAATATGCGACCACAGTAAATTTTCCTTACATGTTTGTCCGCAATGTTTAGTCGTTGTCCAACTTGAATACGGTATGGATAACCACCAATTGATTTGAACATCCGACGTGTAGATGTTACACTGATGTTGAGTTTACATGCAGTTCTTACAAGGCTTCTTTGTGGTGACCGCACAACTTCATCAAAAACACGTCCTGTGTTTTCGTTAGTACACACTGTTTGTCGACGACCTGAAGAACCTTTACGTTGACACAATACACTACCAGTGCGACGAAATTTCTCAACAACAGCTAATATCACACTTTTACTTGGGGCTGCTTTATTAAACTGTTGTTGATATCTTACTACCACCTGTTGTAAGCCTTGGATCATCATTGCGACCATTTCCGCATGAGCGAAAATAATGTTCTACCAAAAACACTTTTTTCTGCTGTTGTTAAAACCATTTACAATTCAAATTCAACTCCAGCGTAACATTCATACGTTAACTAATGACAATTAAGTCAATAATAACAAATGCATATTACATAAGCAACTCCACAGCACCTTAGATTTCGGTACTGTTTATTCTGGCGGATACCGTATTTTGTAAATATAAAATCATTAATATAAAAATAAGTTTTCAATTCATGAACCAAATTCAAAATAAAACATCATAGCACAAAGAGTCACTGAATTTCAAATACATTATACATTATTATTAATCTTTGTTCTCGTTAATCGAGGATCCACAAACCAAATTTAAAATGACGATTAAAAAAAAAACAAATTATTTAAAAGTAATAAATAATCCCCTGAGAAGAACGAGTCCATGTGCCTACAACGAAGAGCTAGTCGAGGAAGAAATTAAACTACTTTTAATTATCTAATTCTAATGATATAATATATTTTGCAAGAAATGAAGACATTTATAAAAGGGTATTAGAGTTTTATTTATTGTAGATTAGAAGTAAGAGATAAATTAAATTACATAAAAAGGATTGCGATTCGCACACATAATACTGTTAAAATCGTTATAAGACATGACCCGTTTTTTTGCCGCGGACAGTATCTGCGCTTGTAAGCGTAAAACAACTTGCTGGTCTGTGATACTATTCTATGACATTCTTGATATCACAGCTTATAATGCCTTCGTTCTATTGACGAGTAGATCCAATTGGAACGCAAATAAGCTAACTAAACGAAGGATATTTTAGAAAAATTTAGAAAATCTCTGATGTAAAACAATATAAGAAGCAGAACACATATTCCCAGAACAGAGGAATCGCGAAAAATTGTACAAAGAATTCAAAACATTGGAATTGCACCTTGTTCCGTTATAAATGTGCCACAAACAACTACTGTAAAACGCAGCCGTTGTAAATTTTGTCCTTCAACTAATGACAATAAAACAAATATAATGTGTATAATAGTAATTGTCATAAACAAGCTTGTAAAACTCACTGTACATACTTTTGTCCAAATTTGTCCAAAACATAAAAATAGCTTTTTATAACAATATTTCATTATTATCCGTAATTCCTAAGCTTTTAAGAATAATTATTTGTTACTTTTGTATTAAAGAAACAAGTACTAGTAACTTATGCAATTTCTTTTCTTTTTTAATGTTTCGGGTCAATATGACCCGAACGATATAAGTGTATGGTAAATGTAAACAGATCAGCAGGGTTCATATATTTGTCACTTAAAAATATTAAGGCGATTTGCTCGTTAGCTGAAATTTGTTAAGCAATTTTAACCAAAACCATATATGATGGAAAGTTGAAATTTTCTGTGTAGCTCTAAAATGAAATTAAGAATAGGAGACTTCATGGCTTTTTTTTAAATTTGTTTATTGTAAATTTTTTTTTCTTTAAATATTTATTTAAAATAAAAAGAACGCTGTACACCTTTGACAACAAGTTTTCGTTATTTAAAAAATATATACCAATACTTCCTATTGCTCCTATGTCTCGTAGAGTTTACAAAAAAAATATTGACAAGCTTACCAAATCTATAATGCAAACTGTTAAGTTTCTGTTAAGTCTGTTAAGTTTATGGAAGAAGCCGGTGTTGAAGAAGCTAGATTAGTACGTGAAGCTGGTGAAGTTGATAGTAAAGGTTGCCCACTAATTACATACAGTTATTTCGGATGGAGCCTAGTCTAAGAGATTGTACAAGACCAATTATAATGTTTCTTCTGGTGTAGCGTGTATCGTAGGTGCCAGGACGGGAAAACTACTATTCGTATTTTAAAAAGGTATATAACCCCTTACCACAATTATTAGTCGTATCCTAAATACGTATTTAGACAACTAAGTTGTCATCATCAGTAGGTAAAAACTACTAATTAAAAGTCACACATGGGGCACAGTAAAGTAACATAAACGCTTCCGCACAACTACTATACACTGCAACCCTGTAAAGACTCGATAGTAACAACGGTTTAGAGAGTGACAAAGCAACCGACAACTACACGCCGACAAGACCGTCGCGATGTTTTAGAAAACGATCAGTTAGTAAATAGAGGGATGACATATTTATCATAAAAGAAACGGTTTCCTTGTATAAGTTTTAAAACAAAATTTCCTACTGTGCCCCATGTGTGACTTTTAATTAGTAGTTTTTACCTACTGATGATGACAACTTAGTTGTCGAAATACGTATTTAGGATACGACTAATAATTGTGGTAAGGGGTTATATACCTTTTTAAATTATTATTTAACCACAGTCTCCATTGAAAGAATTTTTACTATTCGTATGTGTAAGATACAAGTATTGTCCCATCTGCGAAAACAGGCAATTGCCTGTTGCTAATACGATAGATCATAATTGCTCAAAGAATTGATCGGGATCGTCTACAGGGATGGAGGCAGATATAATTGTGGAGGGCTTCCAATAAAGTATCGAAATGCATGGGGTTAAGTACGCCCGTCTGGTTGGGGATGGTGATAGTAGCGTGCAAAATTTGTCAAAGTAAACTTTACGAAAATGTTAACGTTGCTAACGTTGTTATGTAAGGGATGTATCCTGATTTATTCTGCTTGTTAGTTTACAAAATTTCATAAATTACGTATTAGTTAGATTGTATAGTATTTATATGTAAATATCGATGTAATACGATAATGTACTTTTCCGGAGATACGACGTTTTAATATAGACTTTACGTCGACAACACCAGCTGGTGGAGGGAAAATCTGAAAGCAATGGTTATGGATGTTGTTGGTTTTTAGAAATAATATTTGTTTTCTTGTATTTTCTTATAACTATTTTGTTTAAATTAGTGGGGTTTAAAGAAAGTATTGTGAATGAACAAAGGCTTCTTTCTATTATTTATGATGTTAATTTGTAGTTTATTGACTCAGGCACATATAGGTACTATTTGAAAATATTTGTTTACTAGCTACTTTTAAAATACATACACTTACATCGAAAATCATTAGCGAAATTTTGTTTTAAAACTTATACAAGGAAACCGTTTCTTTTATGATAAATATGTCATCCCTCTATTTACTAACTGATCGTTTTCTAAAACATCGCGACGGTCTTGTCGGCGTGTAGTTGTCGGTTGCTTTGTCACTCTCTAAACCGTTGCTACTATCGTTAATATAACGTCGCAATCACATCTTCATAGAAGAAACAGGTTTACAATGGTACGCCCTTTTCAATTCGGTGGTTTACTTTAATGATCGAATAGCCTTAAGAAAAACCTTCCTGGCCATCAAACCCCGTATTCGATCATCATGAGACTCCCGGTACGATAAGCCAGTGACTTAGGACTGTGCTGGCAGTCTGCAGATAAATGATGGCGGATATGAAACGAAAAGTGGTTATCACGATTATTGTTATAGTTTCTGATAGAGAAAATATGTTACGAGGGAGGGTTCTTAAGTTCGCGAAATGGGAGAATTAAATGGTAGTGAGGAGTTGTTTCATGTCGTAACGTATTCAGTGACTCATTAATAGTATAAATCAAGGAGCATGCCATATAAGAGTGCTACATTCCATGTTAAAAATTAGAACCTTACGCTAGCGCCTCTGATGTTCATATGGTAGTACTAAATTCGTAAACAACTGCGATGGCGGTATTTTTAAATTACTATGTATTTTTGTTCTAAGTATGCTCTAAATACATGTTTCGATCTTTTTTGATTCAATCGGTGCGATATATATCGATAAACATAGAAATCACAGACACGTGCATATAACTAACTAAAAATTAATTCTATTAAAAATTAATTTAAACTCTATGTGTAGGAAAAATAAATATTTAAACTCTATATAATAAAAATAAATATTAAAATTCAACAAATATAAAAAAAAATGCAATATTCTTGCAATAAAACAAAATAAACTATATACTTATAACAATAAATAAACAGGAATTCTAATAAACAGCAATATAAAATAAGGACAAGTCTTAATTACACAAAAGATTAGAAAACTCTAAATTTGCCAACGTACCAAGAACCTAATTTATCTTTTACAAATGCATCAGCTGCCTAATTTTTCTCGAGTTTCGATTCAGAGATCCATCATTAGAAGACCGACAAATGTTATCATGTAATATCCTAATAATTGAACTCATGGATATATTTAACAACTGCTCTGGAATTAAAATTTGATGATTGAATTAATACATGTATACCATGAAAAACTAACCTTCTGAAAAGTTACCAACATTTTCTTGTGAATAGAACTTACAAAAGTTACCAACATTTTCTTGTGAATAGAACTTACATGACCAAAAGATTTTAACGACACAACCATCTTATCGTAAAGGGTATTAACATATAATACCAAACTAAGAGTGGGTTAAAGATTATTTGATTCACTAAATTTCTTAAACATTGTAAACGTGCGATGAGGCTCTACGTTACCAGAAAATAAATAAATCTTACAAACTCACAATTGAGTAAATTAAGCCTTTTTTAGGAGGAATCCACGTACATAGGTGACAACTTCATAATTAAAATCATTCTCATCATTAATTGGAATATTTAGAAAATTCATTCGTATCTAATGTAACTAATCTTAGTACTTTTAGGCTCAATAAAAAACATAAATGATTGCAAATTAGTAAAGATATGCCCACTATCCTCCTCACAACTGAACCAGATGAAATGAGAAGACACTAAATTATTTAGATGTTGTTTAAAGCGATCCTCGCAAACACATTGTGCAGTGGAATTTGCTTTGAAATTGCTTTATTTAATTTTAATTCACACTACAGCTTATTTTTTTGTCGGCTATTCAGTCTAGTAGAATCCTTGAGCTTACGTCTCTGGGTCGATCCTCGCGGATGTTGGTTATATCAAAAATAAAACACAAGGTGTCAGATAAATTATACACGCATTTTCCCTTTACATTGTTATATTAAAAATAAAAAAAAAAGAAAAATCCCTCTACAAAGTGTATAGGGTGCTAAAGCATCATTAAACAGTAGCAATGAGGAAACACTCTTTGTGAACATTGACTCGCACACAGAGAAAAACCTCTTGTGAAACACGATCAAATATAAAACTAATAAATATTAGTGAAATCTGTCAAGTTTAACCTTTACTGTGACCCCTTCAAACAAATATCAAAAACAAATTAGTTTTCAAAACTCACGCTAGTTGAAAATTTATTCATGCAACAAATAACATGATAAGATCCATCCCCACTACAATCTCTCCAACCTTAAATTCCAAAAAAATTGTTCTCGAAGTATAATTTTAAGAAAAACAACTTCCCTTAAACAAAAACATGACAAGGTTTCGCTAATATCCATATACTACTTTCAAACACATTATTATTACAATAAATACAAAATTTATAGCACTGAAAATAATCCTAAAATCTAATAAATAAATAATATAATTTTTATCAACTTACATTAAGTTTTTTGTGTGATTTTAAAATACACGAGAGGCATCTTTTTTCACAAGATTTCAAATAACTATGAAAAACTTCGCAAAAATCGAATTAAGGTTTACTTGCACCTTATACTAAATGCAAAACAAAGTACAGACCGACTTTATAAAACAAAGAACAAAATTTATTATTTTATCCTTTTTATCTAAACACTTTAACAGTCAAGATACCTCTAAATCTAAAATGAAAAATTCTTCATATCCGCCTGGCTATCCCTTCCATCTATCAAATCAAAATATACAGACAATACATCTTATCAAATACAATATCCGAAAAAGCGGCAAATTCAATTCCTTTAGTCCACCTAAATATACGAGGGCTAATCATAATTTCATACATTAAATATCTTATTTATAAAAATATTATACCTATCGATCCCCATCTGAAATAAATAAATATACAAGTGAAATAGCTAATTTTTTTATAAATTGTCCCTAGTAAAGAGTTCACTAATAGTTCAATCTTTTTCCTTGCTTGTCCATGGAAAATCCATGACATAATTCCCCGAGATTATCCGAGAACAAAGTCAGAACATCACTGAGCTTTTTTCAAGGATAATCTTCAGCACAGCACTCGAGACAGTACCGCACCCTGTCTTGGTTCTCGGCACTCACTTGTTGTATTAGTGTTAAACAGGATCCACGTCGTTCTGATGCTGTAGTGTGATAAACGGATGCAATGCACTGATGTGATATCGTCCTTTTTTCTTACGTCCATCCATCGAATGCAGCTCATACGTCACATTATTGAAGCATCTCGATATCCGATAAGGTCCTGTATATGGCAGATCAAGCTTCTGACATTTACCTTGATCTCTTCTGCCCAAACGATAACTTTTTACAATCACCACATCTCCAATATCAAATCTCGTTCTCGTCGTAATCTGCTCATTTTGTTTATTTAGATATTTCTGTGCGTTTATTGTTATTCTTTGTGCAACTTGGTTTTTTAACTGTACCAGGTTGTCAACCCTTTCATTTTGTGTGTTCCAGGGTCGGACAGGTTTCGTCCCATACATCACAGTCGCAGAACATTCCAGTGTGACAGTATTGGGTGTATTATTGATGTTATCTTCGACATCTTGGACATGAGCAACCCATCCTGCATGATTTTCGTAGGTTTTGATCCTTAGAAACTTTATTATTTCCTGAATGTATCTCTCACATGGATTCCCGCATGGATGACGTATGGAAGAAAAAGAAATTTCAATATTACGATCATGTAAAGCAGTCTTAAATCTATCATTATTAAAATACGAAGCATTATCAGCTAATATTCTATTCATTTTCCCTTGACGCATAATCCATGAGTCAATACATTGTATAGAAGTATCTGTATTATATTGTGAAGTGGGAAATAATTTAACAAACTTTGAAAATACATCAACCATTACTAAAATATTTTTATATTCGAATTCTCCTGGAATAAGATTCCCTAAATAATCTATAGCTACCAATTCTAGTTTCTCATGAGTAATTATACTCTTTATTTCATACTGACAGGTTCTATTCTTATGTTTGCCTAAACGACAAGTAATGCAATTTCTAACCACATCTTTAGCGATTATGCGATCTTTCTTTGCATAAAACGCCTCTCTAAACACCAACCATACTTTATATCCCCCTATATGTCCCAAACTTTCATGAATTTGTAACATCGTTTGCCTTGCATACACATCATTTACAGCAATATAACTTATTTCCCTAATCACTTTCATAATCAACCCCTCTTTCATAACAAAATTTTTATAATTATCTTTAGTATTTAATTGTTCCCTTATTATATTAAATCTTTCATCTCGCTGGACCTGAAGGATCATCTCAAATTCATAATTCCCCGTAGCATAGTGTCTATTATATTCATTTAACTCTACGTAATGAAATTTACTTTTACTGTTATACATTCGTGACAACGCATCGGCAGAAACATTTAGAACGCCTTTAATATGCTTTATTTCAAAAGTATACTCTGACAACAATAGTGACCATCGATACACTCTATTATTTTTAAAACGTGTATTCAAAAGTGATGTCAAAGCTGCATGATCTGTCTCCACGACGAAGTTTTTTCCCAATAAATAATATTTGAGCTTTTGAATCGCGTGTACCACAGCCAACATTTCTTTCTCACTTATGGTATATTTAACCTCATAGCTTTTCAAAATACGAGAGATAAAACATATCGGTTGTTCTATCCCTTCGTCATCTATTTGAATTAAAACTCCGCTTATAGCGACATCACTAGCATCCACTCTTAAAACAAACTGCTTATTAAAATCTGGTAGTATTAATTTTAATTGATTATAAAACTCTTTCTTTAACTCCTCAAATGCATTCATTCTTACTTCTGTCCATTTAAACTTTTCATTATTTTTAAGCATTTCATACAAAGGAACACTAATACGTGCCAGGTATGGTACAAAACGTTTATAATAGTTAACCATGCCTAAAAATCCTCTCAACATTCTTATATTCTTAGGTAGAGGATACTTCTTAATGAGTTCCAATCTACTCTCATCTACACTTATATATTTAGTACTTATATTATACCCCAAAAATTTAATTTCTTTCTTATAAAATTCACATTTACTCAAATTTACCTTTAACCCTTCTCTGGCTAATACTTCCATGATCTTCTCTAAATGTTGTGAGTGTTCCTGCTCATCCCTGCTGTATATTAAAATATCGTCCACGTAATGAACCACAAACTCTTCATAAGGTTCTAAAATTTGTTGCATGGCTCTAATTAAAGCTGCTGCCGAACTGCTTAACCCATATGGTACAGTCCTAAATTGATATACTCGTCCATCTACCATAAATCCGCAATATTTTCTGGACTCCTTTTCTAATGGAACCAACCAAAAAGCACTTTTTAAGTCCAATTTACTATATATTCTTGCATTGTAACATTTCGCCAATAATGGTTCTATCGTAATAGGCGTCTCAAATTGAGGCTTTGTTCTTTCATTCAGTCGACGTGCAACTAGACATAATCGAATGTCTCCTCATAACGTACGACGCTCGTGACTCATTACTATTATTATTATATCTACCAACTAATAAATCATTTCTTACCCTTGTTTGTCTCGTTGTTCCCCAGAATTGGCTGGTAAATCTGACCTCGAACTCCTCCATCGTCTTCACCTCATCCGAGATCATGTCCCACCAGGTCATTGCATCGTCCTTGAGACAGTTCCCTATTTTCTGGAGCTTCTTTTGGTCCCCTTGCACATCCTCTAGACTTTCCTTTAATTTTTTTAGAAAACCCATGGGATTTGTGTTCGCCATACCATAGAACTTCGGCAATGGTTCATTTTGTACTGGTACAGGGATGAACACAGGTACACTCTCTTCACTCTTCTCTTTTCTCACTTGTTCATTTTGTTTCTGCATATACGTTAGTTTCTGTCCCTGCCACTCTCTTTTTTCCTTTTCTTCTAAAAATTGATCTATGCTTACAGTGTTTTGTGGTATGTTATTTTCATTTGTTAACGGAAGTGATTCATCTATTATGTCTTTATCTGTTTGTTTACTGCTATTTATGGGCACCATTTGATCTACTATCTCTTCCAATTTTCTCTCCATATCTACTTGTCGTTGTTCCATCCTATTCATTTGTTGTTTCGTTTCATTATGATTTTGTTGTATCATATTCATTTGTTGTTTCATTTCCCATATCGTTTTCATCATAACGTGCATTATATCCATCATCCCTCTACTGTCACCTCCTTCCTGTCCTGCTTCATGTATGGGATTTATATTGAGATTACTTATACCTGCACTCGCACCTTCTAATGATTCTTGACTGCCAATTAATGGTGGCTGTCTCCAGTCATTTACATTCGGAATATCGTCCATTCTGCTTGTTATTGTTTACTATATTTTCCAGATGTATAAATTATCTTGTATTTCCAAATTATTTACTTATCTTCAAATCGCCGACACGTTGGGCTGCCAATTGTGCAGTGGAATTTGCTTTGAAATTGCTTTATTTAATTTTAATTCACACTACAGCTTATTTTTTTGTCGGCTATTCAGTCTAGTAGAATCCTTGAGCTTACGTCTCTGGGTCGATCCTCGCGGATGTTGGTTATATCAAAAATAAAACACAAGGTGTCAGATAAATTATACACGCATTTTCCCTTTACATTGTTATATTAAAAATAAAAAAAAAAGAAAAATCCCTCTACAAAGTGTATAGGGTGCTAAAGCATCATTAAACAGTAGCAATGAGGAAACACTCTTTGTGAACATTGACTCGCACACAGAGAAAAACCTCTTGTGAAACACGATCAAATATAAAACTAATAAATATTAGTGAAATCTGTCAAGTTTAACCTTTACTGTGACCCCTTCAAACAAATATCAAAAACAAATTAGTTTTCAAAACTCACGCTAGTTGAAAATTTATTCATGCAACAAATAACATGATAAGATCCATCCCCACTACAATCTCTCCAACCTTAAATTCCAAAAAAATTGTTCTCGAAGTATAATTTTAAGAAAAACAACTTCCCTTAAACAAAAACATGACAAGGTTTCGCTAATATCCATATACTACTTTCAAACACATTATTATTACAATAAATACAAAATTTATAGCACTGAAAATAATCCTAAAATCTAATAAATAAATAATATAATTTTTATCAACTTACATTAAGTTTTTTGTGTGATTTTAAAATACACGAGAGGCATCTTTTTTCACAAGATTTCAAATAACTATGAAAAACTTCGCAAAAATCGAATTAAGGTTTACTTGCACCTTATACTAAATGCAAAACAAAGTACAGACCGACTTTATAAAACAAAGAACAAAATTTATTATTTTATCCTTTTTATCTAAACACTTTAACAGTCAAGATACCTCTAAATCTAAAATGAAAAATTCTTCATATCCGCCTGGCTATCCCTTCCATCTATCAAATCAAAATATACAGACAATACATCTTATCAAATACAATATCCGAAAAAGCGGCAAATTCAATTCCTTTAGTCCACCTAAATATACGAGGGCTAATCATAATTTCATACATTAAATATCTTATTTATAAAAATATTATACCTATCGATCCCCATCTGAAATAAATAAATATACAAGTGAAATAGCTAATTTTTTTATAAATTGTCCCTAGTAAAGAGTTCACTAATAGTTCAATCTTTTTCCTTGCTTGTCCATGGAAAATCCATGACAATATGTATATGTTTTGAATTCGCTGATACATATACCTGAAAAACTTTTAATAGAGTTCAACCATACCTGTTTTCTACCATCATCAGAAGGAAGAGTGAAGAAGATATGTTTATTATGATAACTCGAAGAAAGAAAAATATTGGAATAATATCAATTTTTGCAAACTATAATTTTACATTTATATTTGTACGTACTTGGAAAAGTCATTATAAAAGTAAATTTTTCTGCAAAATATTAAAATTAATTATTACTACAACATTTAATAACAACAATTAATAATAATCAAACTTACCCAAATGCTTGTTCGTTTTCAAAAATAATTTGTAAGCACCACGCCTTTAGAACTTGCATTTTTATTGTGTCTTCGGTACCGTGCACTGTTGCCATGTCGCATACTCTTATAGTTAACCATATTTATTCAATGATTTCTTAAGAATATGAACAACGAAGACTTTTTGGTGAAAATAACACTAAAAACTATCTCATTCTTCATACCAAAACCATTTTTGATGTTTGATTATAATCCTTTTAGATATAGGAACTACAAAGACTTGGCAACAATACTATATTTAGTACGCCATAGTACGACATCTTGCCCGAAATTCCGTATTTGATAGATCACCCGGTGGTATAAATATAAAGTTTTATTATAATTGCGTCAGTAGTGTTTGAACTATCGTCGACCAAGCAACTAAATCGGGAAGAAACTATGAAATATGGAGAAAATCGAGTATCGCGACGTTATAGTTCCTTACAAAGCAAGGAAATTGTGTCAAACCATACTGCAAGAGATGTCATTGGTTTACGGGGATTCTTGCCCGCGATAAGCTATAGTTTAAAAAGGCACAGTTTCTTTAAACAAGGTAGGGAATCAGTTGAAGACGACCTACGGCCGGGGCGGCCTATTGAAGTGACCACTCCAGATACTTTCACCGTAATAACACTCTTACCATATTATAAAAGATATTAAGACAGAGCGTAGAAGAACATTCAGCGCTGCTCATTGATAAATGTCAACATCATAAACGCCAAAACACATCACTGTCTTCATAACAAGTGTAAAACCAGCCAGAGGTATCCATCTGACGGCTACAACAACTCGCAGAAACTGTATTAACGCGTCTTACTCTATATCGGACACAACCGGTAGCGTATATAACAAAGTAATTTGAAACATACTTTCAATAAATTTTGTAATATGGTAAGTCTTATTACGGTAAAAGTATCTCTCTACTGGTGCACACTGATGATTCTATAGTAAGATGAAACACGTGTCCGCGTATCTGGAGAGATACTTTCACACAAATATGAACTTGTATTGTGTTCTCCACACTTGATTTTTAATAATATTTTATATTATTAAAAATATTTTTGTTTTGTGCAAAATTTGGTTAGGTTTTACCTATTCAAGTATGCTTCAAATTACTTGGGTGTTACAAAATTCGCGGGTACGGACTGTGGGATGACGTTAATCATAAAAAACTGAAATGAATGTTCCTTAGCATTTTTTAATCTGACTTATATTTTGTTGAGTTTTAGCGATTCGAAAAATGAAAACTTGATCATGTAAACTTTTTTAATATTACACAATTAGAAACCTGTAACACGAAACACTTTATAACGTTTGTTTGAATTATTTTCCGGCTACGAATAACAATGAGCAAAGAAGGCTTTGCAATTAACACTTAAAACAAATAAGGTGCGTAAATAGCTAGTTGACATTTCTACAATTGTCATTAAAAAGATATGCTGCTTGTATTTTGAATTTTAACGTATGAATATTGGCCAAAACTACTCAAATCGTAGTATTACGATATGTTGATGGCTCTTGGTGCTTCAAATAATAACGCAGGTCAAGTAGGGTGATTGTATGTGATACGATTTCGTGGCCATCGTTTGTCAAATGCTAATGTCTTTAGAAGACTAGATGAATTTTTTTCACTGGATTCATTACAATACAACCACGCAGAAATATAATCATTCATTTGATAACAAACGATCCTTCAAGAAGTATTAGGCACGTTGCGAAAGAACTGAGAACAAATCAAGTTCACAGAAGGCGTGCGCTAAGGCGCGACCAACAGCACCGATATCATTTCATTAGGAGTCCAGCATGCAGAAGATAATGACGGTCCACGTCGGTAATTGTTCTGTATTTAAATATCGATCTGCACATCCAAAACTCCATTCTGTAGACAGATGAATGTTTATTTGCCCCAGATGGTATTTTCGATATTTATAATCAACATCACTGGAGTTATAATAATTCACATTTAGTTATGTCTAGAAATCGCCACCGTTGCTTTGGTTTAAATATTTAGAGTGGTTTATAGGGTGAACGCCTGGTAAGGTTACGCCAAAACTATTTTTTAGTATGTATATCGTTTTTCTTCTTCTTGATTATTCGTTTATTCATATTTTGCTGTACCACATAAATGGAGAAAGTTATTTAGATTTTCTACAATAACAGCTTTCAGAATTGTTGATGATGTGCCTCTAAATCTCCAGCAAAATATGATTTTTATGCAGGACGGGGCAGGTCCCAACTATGCACGAATTATATGGAATTACCTGGACAATCTTATCATGACCGTCGGATTGGTAGAGGTGGTGTAACACCTTGGCCACCTCAATCGCCAGATCTGATACCTTGCGATTTGCTTTTGTGGGGTGTTTTGAAATCGTTGGTTTACTAAACACCTGTGGCCGATATTAATGAATTAGAGAACCGTGTACTTCAAGCGACGCAACAAGTAACGCCGCAAATGTTATGCAATGTCGTTCGGACAATAGCAAGGCGTGCTGAAGTATATATAGCTGCTGCCAGAAGAGAATCCGTACAAATGTCATAAAGTGTTTCGTGTTATACGTTTTTAATTGTGTAATATTAAAAAAGTTTACATGTTTAATTTTTCATATTTGAAATTGCTAAAATTCAGACAATATCAAGTCAGATTAAAAGATGGTAAAACAATATTCGTTTCAGTTTTTTATGATTAACGTCATCCCATAGACCGTATCCACGAATTTTGTAACATCCTCTATAATATAATAAATATAAAAGAACACGCCCAGCATGATGTGATTGATCTGGTAACTTTTACGTGTAAAAGTGGCTTTTCCATTTACTACTATTAGTTTAAAAATAATGTGCTGCCAACTGATCGAATTCAAAATTTCGCTATTCTTAACAACGAGGAATTATCAAATCATTAGATTTTTAATTAATCTTTAAATTGTCCCCTAGAAGAGTGGACATACAAATTCGTACAAGTGATTTATTTTCATGTTTAATAAAAACAAAAAATAAGAAAACTATATCAGAATCCAAAAAAACTATTGCATTATCTCCAACTTAATTACAATTTTTACATATATACGTAAGCAGACACACAAAAAATAGCATGAATTTATAAAATTGTTGAACATTTTAACATGCAGTTATTTGAGTTATTCTATGGTTATTCTTTTATTTTTAACGTGTCGAATAGTGGTTCCCATTTGTAACATTCCTTGTCATTGAACTCCGTACCAGACATACTAAAATCTAAATCTGTGTAACCGTATTAAAACCACCAAAAAACATGTAAATTTGAGTAATTTTACTAATTTTAATTAGAGAAACAGTCAAACTTTGTCTTTGTCTTTATCCATTGCGTATTATAAGAATTAATTACAGAGTGTGATACCGTAAGTTCATACATACGATACACATATGTTCTCCTGATCGCTAGATGGTGAAAATTGTGGATTTTGGAGAAGTAGGAAATGCTCGTTTTTTTTTCTACTTGACGTTTCATTTTAATTGAAATATAACTTAAATAATAATACTACGGACATTTAAGGCACCGCTCATCCTAGAAAACAAAAACGCTACGAACATAATGAACCTGATATATTATTTCACAAAATTATGATTAAATTTTGTGAAATGTTAAATTATTTTATGAAGTGGGTCATTTCATTGTTCAATTGAAATTAGTACATCGATTCGATTAAAATCAACTTTTTAAACTTAAAAGGCTATTGTAACTACAGAATAATTTAATTTTATGGGAGCACGTACAGAGGAATTTGATATCATTATGATAAATTAGATGAGTACTATACGTAATAGATTTATAATTAATAATAAAGAGGAAATCAAATATCTTATCACTGTCACTCTTGATGTATTAATTCGAGGTGTTACCCAGAGATCCCGGAATGTAAGAAAAAAACAATAAATTGGTCTTACAAGTAATTCACTACCATTCCCTTCTAGGTGCTCTCCTTTCGCATGATTACAACCCAACGATTTATCCATGACTGGAATTAGTGCTGGAATTCTTTGCGTGTTCCACACTGCTTGAGATTCGGTCTCGATCTCCTAAATCGTCTCAAAATGGCGGCAGAAACTGACGCACACGTGACCAACACCACCTTTTTATACACCAATTGGTTTTCCGGCATTTTCACATCAATTGTAGAAATTAAGTTATTATTACGAAAAACTTTCGAGATTTGATGACTGTATTCAAGGAAGGAATAAATTCCCGGAACAATTGTGATAAATACGAGTGCTTACAGGTGTTCAAAAGATTTAATAACATAATATTTTATCATTAGTTTTAGATTTATATAATTACTTAAATATTCAAATTTAAATTAACCTCTTTCGTAGTTATTTGTTTTTAATAATAATTACAAATATATTTTTTGATCACAAGTATACGAGAGAAATGAAAAGCAGAGGGGAAAAGTCCATAATTGATTATGTGCTAGTGGAAACTAACAATAGAAGAACAGTAATAGACACAAGAGTAAGACGAGGACCAGAAATTGGTAGCGACCATTACTTAATTATAACGAAAATTAGAGAGAATTCCGGAAAAGGAAGGAGAAACACTGCACCAAAACAAAAAGCAATGCAGTCTTAAATTATTCCACGGTGCCCGTGGAATAATTTAAGATGTTTAGCTGTCGGCATTCGCCTTGATCGAGAAGGAAAACCACGAAAACTTACTCGGATAGCCTCCATCATCTGCGAAAATTTCCTCCGAGATATCCACTCTTTATGATTGTAAGTGTCCAACATTAAATTTACTACTTTTTATTGTACATTTTATTATTACGCCTGTGCCAGGCGTAATAATAAATCATAGCTTGCCAATGCCACCTGTAATTGGCTTTAAGCTGCTGGAGGTAATTTTAGCCATGATAACTTCATATATATTTATGTGACAGATAAATATATATGTACTGTCATTTTTATTATTTAAAATTCTTTTAAAAAGGCAGTAATTGCCAAAACATGTAAGAGTTGAATTATTTTAAGTATATACATATTGAAGCAAAAACAGACCTTATATATATATATATATATATATATATATATATATATAGTATATAATTTAAACGAAATTATCGACCGTAATATATTGAATAAAATCAATTAAAAGCGGGCAAGGATAATAAAATTGATTAGATTTAAATCTAATCAATTTTATTATCCTTGTATATCACTTTTATTATTTTTTTCAACTCTACATTTTTATCTCCGGAAGAAGCAACAAAGTTGTTGCGAAATATAGGGATAACTAATAAATGAGTTTTTTAATTGACCGACCGCTTGCCCGCTTTTAATTAATTTTATTCTATACACACACACACACATATATATATATATACATATATACATATATATATATATATATACATATATACAAATATATATATATATATATATATATATATATATATATATATATATTAAAATTTGTAACTAAAGTAATAAAAGAGCTGCTGTAATAAAAGCTAGCATATATCTAGGAAGTATTATACTAGAAAACAGGAAACTAGAACACGACTTAACAAACTGCACAAAAAAGTCCACTACGTCTTAAGCAAAATGGCATTTGGAAAAGTATAGATAGACGCAACTGCGAAATTAAATATCTTTATCCATTATGACATACGTCAGCTAACCCAGGGTGTTACAGCGAAAATATCAAGGGAAGCAAGTCGGTGCCAAAATTAAGTTTTTTAAAATGATTGCAGGTAAAACAAAATGAGAAGAATAATAATCCAAGAACTAATTACCACAAAGATCGAGAAAAAGCAGCTAAGTTGGTACGTTCATGCAATTAGGATAAATAACGTAATATCTGATATAGAATAACAGAAGCCAAAAGTATTGATAGAAGGTGAAATGGAAGACTGGAACAAGAGAATAATAGAAGAAATAGGGAACAAGTGCGGAAAGATTGTAGATGAAATGAATGAACATATTAGCAATGGACCGTATCGAATGGAAGGAATGGATGAGATTATTCAGTGACACCTTCAAGTATACGAAAGTAATTTACAGAAAAGAAGAATTTTCAATTATTGGTTTGAGTTTCTTAGGGTGTCCTTTACTTATAAATTGCTATTGTGTACCATTCTACCATAAAATTTTGTAAAAATATCTCTTTGCACACAAAAACATAATGAAAATAACATAATAATATTTTAATATAATAAATAAACAATTTTAAAGTAAAATAACAGATTATATAGGCAGTAAAAAAGTAATGGTAAATTTTAAAAAAATTACGACTTGAAAATTAATTAATAAAACTACAAAGCAAAGTAATTTTGTTAACTACTTTTTATTTTTTAATGAAGAATAAAAAACAATGCTTTTAAGACCAAAACACCTGAGAAACGTGAAGGCAGAATTACATATATTTTCCAAAAGTATGATTTTACAAAGGACCCCTTTATACGACTGTATTTATTTACAAATGCAAAGCAAACAAGTAAGGCATTAATATAATTCAAAAATTTGTTGCCAAACGTACGGATTTCAAAGACGGCGGTTTGAAAAACATATATGTACACACGCGATAATCTGTTGGCGAAAACGTGAATAAAAAAGTACATATTTTTACATACACACATTTGGGCGTCTAGATGAAATTTAAAGGAAGTGATGTAAAGGTGTAATTAATACTGTAAAACAAATTTTATATACTTGTGATTACGTGACAATTCAAACTAGTGGACTAATATTTTGTTGAAAAATAAAAGACGTATTAATGTAAGTACGAAATATGGTTTTAATAAATTAATATTTTCTTAAATAGTTTTTTGACAGGTAATCTTTTTAATCAAATGGTACATAAACATTACAAAATAAATGTGCAGAGTAAGTTGAGTTGCCTAATTTGAAGTAAATTGTCTAATCTTAGATTCATTGTGGTAGTAATAATAAATGTAATTGTTAAAGTTAAGATAAAGTTATTTATATGTAAATAAATCTTTCAGATGAAATTTGACCTCGTAAGTAGTTTATTTAGTTATTATAACGAGCCATCGAAAAAATTCATAATTGGAGTAGACTGTGAAATTGGGTTGGTACTTTAGCCACTTCCACATAATGACACATTACTTAATGCTTGACAGTTTCATTTGGTTTCATTGTAAAAAAAAAGGTTATGGCATTGAAATGATACTACAACAAAAAAGAAAACAAATAATTTATTTAATATCGAAATCATAATCAAAATTTACATATAGCTACAGAAGTTGTTGAAAATGTTGTTCTATGTTGAATACCAGTTTTTAAATAAATTTAATTTTCTTAATAAGAGTTTTGAAAAATTTGACACAAACTTATAGTTTCAATGTCAAATAATAAATGTCATTATGTGGAGGTGGTTATGGTACTAACCCAATTTCACAGTCTACTCCAATTATGAATTTTTTCGATGGCTCGTTATTAATGAATTTTCATTAAAATATGCTGTGATTTGTAAATAGTTCATAAACGATACCTTCTTATAATATGTTTTTTGTAGGTTATAATTCAAATGGTGTTTAATAAATGGTGTAGGAACATGTTCTTTGGAAGTTTTCAGTTGGTTCAGGCGGGAATAGCTTGTATTTTAGTGCCTTCTGAATGATCTGGGATATTTTTTCAAATTACACAAGAAAAGTGGTTCGATTTGTAGGTTATTTTTAATTTATATAATTAAACACTAATTTTCGATGAATACTTTGGTTTTCATGATTTTTCTTAATTTATTTTGTAGAGCACAATTATGTACGTGTTTTCTTAGCGTCGGTGGGAAAATTCGATTCTCCAACAACTTTTGTTTTCTCCCATGGCAACATTTTAAATCGATTTATTTCACCTATTTTTATGAATTTAAGTTGGATATATATTTATATATATATATAAGGTGCTGTGTGCTCTCACAAGCAATAGTTCTGCGCCTCCGTATTTAACGTAATGCCTACTTACGATTTGTCAACTTACCCCAATTACACGACTGCCACGGAGATATTCAGCTGAGAGACTAGCTCAGTTAAGAGGCGAGCCAAGGGAAGGTTCTTATAATATAGGCGCTACCGTGTTTAAACTCTCGAGTCGTTACAGTGAACACAGACACTGCCGACGATAACTTGACTAAATGATAGGTATATACGTGGACAGTTGCTACCATAACAATAAAACAACAAATTAGTCTAATAACAATAACAAGAGAGAGTTTATTAACAATAACCCAAAACAAAACAAGAAAAGTCATAAGCATATAAGAACAATGCTGAAATATATAAACAAAATTCACAAGACCAAAATATTGCAAAAATCTACATAAGGCTTACGAGTAACAAAATCTAATGAATGAAAATCAATAAATCGATGACCAATTTGATGATAAATCAATGCAAAATAAGTATATAAATAAACTTGACTCAAAAGTATTAACTGGACATGAGTTAAAGACTCACCCAGTATAGTCAGTTGTATAAAAAACTAAATCGTGCACAATAAAATATGCCTTAACAGCAATAATTGACTACTGACGTTAAATTGAGTAATAAGCAAAGAATATAACTGAATTTTAGACAAATCAAATAGTTAATAAGATTTAAATATTTAAATGATTGAGTAATAAATATTTAAGTAGCAGGCTTAACCTAAATAATTTGATAGGTAATTTATTTAATCTCTAATCGAGATTCTTGTACATACTGTATATTTATAAATTATTAAATATAATACAAAAATTAAATGATCAATAGTTTCAGTTTCAATAAAGAAAATAGAACAATGCAAATATACTATTATTTTTATGACAAGCGTTCGTCTATATTTTCTGCAAAATGATACTGAATTTATAAAAATTGTTAAAAGACTTTTTGAAAATGATTAATATTTCACAATTACAAAATCGGGCATGACCCTATTATGACATGGTATATCTCGATAACCCTATACAAGTAATAGTATGGGTATCGTTTTCTTAAATTTATTAAAGAACTGTATATACAAAAAAGCAATTAAAGTTAATCTACGATAATATGTACACTTTACATAAAACAGTTCTTCGTAAGGAGTTGAATTGAACTACCTACAGTCTTCAGGTAAAATTGAGAACAACAAGTTCCTACCTTAGCAAGTTTTCTATATCCACCTTGGACATGAAATATGATCATGTGCTCGTCAAATTAATCTGGTCCTAACAAAAGTATCACGTCCTATCAAAACTAGTCTTTACAGGAACTAGCAATGTAACCTTTACTGGCCAATGTAGCCTTTACCGGCTATAGCAAATGTAGCCTGTTAAATTCCATAAAGAAAAAAAAACAATGTAACGAAATAAACTATTATGAAAGAAACAATGCCTTTGCACAAGGACATCGTGTAACAAAACTCACCTAATGCAAGTAAACGGTCGAAGTGAATTCGAAATCAAACGGCTACGTGCAGATATATCACTTACGAATTTTCTTTTATATCCGTCGTTACCAACGTTAAACAATATTGTGGGAACATTATCCTTTATTGTTTAAAATAAATTAAAATGACAAAAAACGCAGGGCGAGTAAAATTCACGCACGGTTTAGATGACTTGGCCTATCAACTGTCACAAGACAAATTATCTTGAATATTGGTTCTCTGAAAATGATATCTTAATTAGAGGATTAGTTTGACATTATGTAAAATGTACCTTAAATTTTCATCCTGTCTGGGTACGGTTTTTCAGTTCATTTAAATCTTTTCTCTGTCTTGTTTTGATTGTCAACGACTCAGGTTAAGATACATTATTTTGACAGTTGATTGCGCATGGTCCATAGGATATTGGCCAGCGGTGTCTACAATTACATGTGTGTATGTATCTGATATGCGTATAAAATGGCGGTCTAATAGTTATCGCAAATATATTTTTATAAATTAAAATATTATGTTTCGAAGCATTTTCGTAATTAAATATTGTGTCCTTTTGGCTACGTAGAATTATCATGTAATAACTTCTTTTTATTTTAGAATTTTCTGGTAGTAATTTCTTTTTGTTCATTTTTCCTTTATCGTATAACAGCGACATCTTTGAGTAAATTGTCCTGGACCATATTTCTTTTAATTAGAAATTCTTTTTGCCATGTACCTAATTACAATTTCCTATCAATTCAGCTTTGTTTTGTTTTAGTTGTTGTAGTTAATTAAATATAATATCTTATTTTTGATCAATCATTATTTTAAACGCTAATTTTCTTTTTAAATACAGTTTTGTAAGCAACTATTAGATAGTACAAACAATTTATAGGGGTTAGTCACAAGTATTGGTGCATATCTATATGTATATGAATCTAAATTAGTTATAAAATTATTATTTAATCGCGGTTTCTAATGTAAATGACTTTATAAAATGTCTAAATGAATTTAGAAACAATAAACTTTCGATCTAATAATTAATTAACTAATTTAGGTTTTAAAATTCATCTGTACACACATTATTATACAATAATGAACATTTATATCAAAACCTTTATGTATACCAGTGCATTTTTATCGTAATTACTTACATATTTGGTACCAGTTATGTTCCACTTGGGTTGATGCGCTTTATCAACAAAAAGAAATATATAGATATAGTAAGCGGGAAAGACATTATTAGAACGCATCTTTATGTATACGGCAGTGATGGCATACAGTTTCTTGTTGTAACGATTAGGTATTGGAATAAATAAATCATAAAAGGGTCTTTTGAGTGTATATTAATTGAATTTAAGTAAGACACACATTTACGCCTTTCGTGTAGTAAGATTATTCGAGGTAAGTATAAGTTTCAGACATTGCCTTATCGTTTGAGTCAATACACTCTTCAGCCAGCCATATTTCAAATTGTCGAAGAATGAAAATTCAGTAGAGACTATGTCCATAGAGTAAGATGTGTGTGGGAACAATTTGTAACGTAGCTCAAACATTTTTAAATGTACAATTAGTGATGAATGCCCAGGTGTATTATCATGACGAAACCAAATTTTCGTCAATGTTCGTGATGTCTGCCATCATTCGAATACCCAAAATCTGCAAAATTTAATTAATATTCTAAATATCAATTCTTGATTTTGCAGGTCGATCAAAACGTTTATCATCTTCAACCTTCTCCCGACCTCCCAAAAATCGTTTTTACCATTCAAAAACTCGAGTTCGTGACAGTCAATTATCACTTTCTTCAACAATTGAAAACATTCAGTTGGAGATTTTTTAATTTCATGAGGAATTTGAGATTAATTTGAAAGTTATCCCTGCTGTACTTATTTCACAATATTGGAAGCAAGTGTTCGTGTTATATTAGGAGAAATCCTAAATCAAGATAATATCATCATTACTGCTTCAATTAAATCTACCGGGGATGGTGTTCTGACTGCCTCTAGTGTAATTGTTTTACTTGCGTTAGAAGCGATTCACCTAACTTTACAGTAATTTTCCAAAATTTGGCAAAGTCAAAACATTTGGTTTCGCCAGAATTGTTTTTTATACATTTCGTAGGATTTGAATCCTATCGAGATGTAGGACAAACTCGACAGATGGGTGAGAAAATCTGGCCCTAGTTCGAAGCAACAGGTTTTGAATACGATTCAAAGGGAATAGAATAACATATCTGAGGAAACAATTCAAAACTTAATTAGAGAAATGCTTCACGTTGCTCAGACAATTCTCAATTATAATATACAAGTGTCCCGTATCGTTATGTTCAAATTTTAGTAGCGTAAAGTAGACTTCATTACAAGTAACAAAAATGCAAAACTTGTATATCCATTTGTCATTTGTTCGTGTACGCATTTTTTTTTAACCTAAGGATCTTGGCTTCTGTACAGGCACATGCAGTTCTATGCAAGAGACTTTAGTAAAGTAATTTTGTTGGCAAGCGCCGAAATAAACCGCATCTGTAAATTCTGAATTCAAGTAGTTTTTGTGCTTTCCCTCTATATTATAAATAAATTAGATTATAATTATAAGTAACTCACTGTGCACCATTGGTTCTGTCTATGGAAAAGTAATAGTAGCTCAAGTAATGGCTAGACAATGCTATAAATGTTAGACCTTCAATAAAAATATATATTAATAAATATTAGTACTTCAAATGCGCTTTAATTTAACTTCTCTTCAATGTTTAAATGGTATGGTGCTAGATTGTTAATGCTATCTAAGTTGTTGCATCGTTTGAATGTAATGAAAAATGTGCCCAGCTGTATTCGCATGGCATATTTTGTTTTGAAACAAAAGATTACGTGTTTGGAACGATTTGCCTTCTAAAACCGTTCTCCATTTCCTGGTTTATTTGCTGAAAAGAAATAAGGAAATTCTGCTTCATATATTTGTTTTGTGGTAAATATCTTTAGGAAAAAAAAGTAATGTCAAAATATTTCTTTGGATTTTTAGGTTGTTTGTTTGTTATTGACAGATAAACGAGACGAAGTAAAGAATTGCAACAATCTGAGAACAATTACGAAATTTCAGAATTGCAACACTGTTGTTATCTTATTATGACGATAGCACGTAGTGCTGTTATATTGAAGCAAACTATACACAATCTAATATTTTTAGGCTTTAAGCGGATGTACATAGATACTAATAAGTTATTCAATGAATAAAAATTGTCAATACGCTGATAATGTTCTGGCATGTAAAATAAACACTTTCATGTACTTATATGTGTTTAAACGCTCACATGTTTACATAAAAATTTCTCGGTTACATTACGGAAATAAATCAATATTCATTACGGCTTATTTCACCTTAGGTAAAAGTCAAAGTTCAGATTATAAATTTAGAACAATATTAAAACAAACAATCTCATCAGTTCCGATTTGCATTCGAAAATTAAGGTTAATTTTGTCAAAATCAAGTAATACTCTTGTTATTGTAGGATATATATATACCGCCTAATTCTGAGTAAACGCAACGATCCGAATGTATGAATATTTCTCCCGCTTCGAATACAATTCCCCTGAATGCTGTAGGCGCGTCAACATCGATGTCATACATATAGCAAGCGCCAATTAAGTTGGCGCGAGGAGGGGGTTTAGCAATAGACTGTTTTGTGATTGGCTTAACATCGATGTCATATATATAGCAAGCGCCAATTAAGTTGGCGTGAGGAGGGGGTTTAGCAACAGACTGTTTTGTGATTGGCTTAACGCGTTCAGGGGATTTTTATTCGGAGCGGGAGAAATATTCGTACATTCAGGCCGTTGCGTTTGCTCAGAATCAGGCGGTATAAGTGATGTTTCAAGCTATGGATACTTTTGTCTTCATTACGTTGACGCAGAAATCTAAATATTTAATATTCTTAGTGTTATTATATAATTAATATAAAGTGTGATATGATATGTAATACTTTTTTGGTCTTTATGCTAGAGAAAGGAAATGTATAACGCCTCTCCTCGTTGAAGTTAAAATGGGAATATGAAAAAAATATGATGTAACTTCATTGCTGTTGAACATGCGGTTTTTCCATGCAGCTACAATTATTTAATTTCTCTTAATTGTAAATGGTTAATTATTTCTTAGAATTCAGCTTGATAACTATTCATTAAATCAAAATGCTCATTTTAACGTTTCGACTTTTATTTTATCTTCATCAGAATAAATTTGATTCTAATACTAGGCGTTCTCCTGCAAAGGTAAATTTAAACTAATAATAATATAATAACAAATGTAAATTTATATATATTTATAGTACTTACAATTTGTATTCTTCTTTTTTATTTTTTTAACAGTTTGAACTATTTTACTTAAAATATAAAATTGGCACTTTGTACATTTAAAATTTGGAAGTATACTGAATTTTAATAGGCCTAAAGTATGTATATATTTTTAATTTTTGTGTTTTGTCCTTGCCTGTAATTTGATACTTTCGGCTTGGTGTGAGAAAGTTTTAAAAAGATCTAAGTATTATCGGATTTGAATTTTTAAGTTATAATTTTGACAGATTTGAAATTTCACGACGGTCATTAACGGCGTTTTCTTCATGTTTTTTAATATGAATTAACTCTAATACTGATACTGATTTGCAATTTATTTAGGTTTGTAGTATTTTAAGTTCTTTGTGATTGAAAGTATGGTTATTTTTTGTTTCATGTTTTTTTTTAAAGCTGTAATGTTTTTTGAATATTTGTGACCGTTGATTCTTTCTTTTTAATGTTGTTCGTTTGACCTATATAAACACGTCATCATTACGTAGTATGCTATATACCAGATGTGGAGTTGCAGTCTGTAAACTAAAATAGGGACACTGGTGTATATATATACAGCGTGTCCAGAAACTCTCCTGACAAACGAAGACCGGAGATTCCTCTGATAATTTTAAGACAATTAAACCCAAATTCACCTAGTCCGAAAATGCTTCCTAAGGGAGCTAGAGTTCTTTGAAGATGGCGCCTTGTATTTATTTTTTTTTAAATTCCTCCAGAACGCTTCTATTTAGAAAAACAAAAACTGGTATGCTTATTTATCCTCCAGAGATGAATCGATTCCATCAATTGCGAATTTCTAGTACCGGTCATAGGCGTCCGTTTTGGGTAGGTCAACGGTTATTTTAAGGCATAACTTTTTTGTCTTTAACTTTTAAGCATTTGTGACACTAGATTATTAAATTTTCAGGTATTCCAGTACTAAAAATGTACTCTTACTTTAAGTAGGTAGGATACATCGTTTTCTAGAAAAATCGATTTGTAAATTTTTCGTTTTTTCTTCATTAAAGTTAAATTTATTATGTACCTACATATTTTTAGCGACGAAGTTGGCTTGGACTATCAAGGCATGGATGAAAATTAATTTAATAAATTAAAAACAAATTATTTATTACAATGGAACGAAACTAACAAAAAAAGAACAAGTATCAAAGGTAGATTGTTACAAAAGTTGCTCGATGTGATGACCATTAGTCTCTATGCATAAGTTTACCCTTTTGCTTAGAGAACGCCGAATTCTTGCAAAAATTCCAAAGTTATTTCTAAATTCGTTGCAAGCATCTTGTATCCTTAGCCAGAGTTGTGCGCGATTTTGTATCGGAACGGAATAAACAAATGCTTTTCTGTATCCCCAAACACAATAATCGCAAGGATTCAAATCCGGCGACCTTGCTGGCCAAGCAACTGGACCGCCTCTTCCAATCCAATGGTCTTTGTAGTTATTATCTAGAAAGTCTCGTACATTCCTGCTAAAGTGGGCCGGACAGCCGTCCTGTAGAAACCATAAGTTTTGCCGAATATTTAAACGCACCTCATCTAACAAATCAGGTAAAATATTTTGCAGGAAATGTAAGTAATCAGCACCATTTAATCGAGCAGGTAATTCCACAGGTCCAAGTAGATAATCGTCAACTACTCCTATCCAGACGTTTATTCTAAACCTATGCTGATGCTTAAATTCTTGAACAACGTGGGGATTGTCACCAACGTACGAATAATAATGTGCATTATGTACATTAAAAATTCCATTTTTTGAGAATGTAGCTTCGTCACCAAACAAAATGTCCTGAAGAAATCTTCATCTTGATTTTTCTGATTTTGTAACCATCTAGCGAATTGTACGCGAGCAGGAAAATCTCCTTCTAGCAGTGCTTGCACCTTTGTAAAATGAAAAGGATATAAATTTTCTTTGTGTAAGATATTTCCTACGGAAGATTTTGAAATTGTGGGGTACATGGCAGATAGTCTTCGAACGCTAATTTCTGGATTTTCCTCAACTTCCATTAAAATAACATCTTCATGTTCTGCTGTTACATCATTATGTCTCCCTGTTCCATTATTTTTTGGGACCACTGAACCTGTTTCTCTTAATCGTTGATGAAGAGCTGTAAATGTTGAGTGAGTGGGATGCTGACGATTGGGAAATTTTTCAGCGTATCTACGTTGCGCCGCTTGAGCGTTGCACCTCATTTCGCCATAAACTAAATGCATATCGGCGTATTCCTCATTAGTAAAAACCATTTTTTTTTTAAATTGAAATCGTTGTGTTTGAATAACACAAAGTAAAAAATGAAAAGATAAACTTCGTGAACTGACAACAATTTGACAATGAAAAACGTAGGTTGGCAGTTGAAATTGAACTTTAATGAAGAAAAAACGAAAAATTTACAAATCGATTTTTCTAGAAAACGGTGTATCCTACCGACTTAAAGTAAGAGTACCTTTTAGTACTGGAATACCTGAAAATTTAATAATCTAGTGTCACAAATGCTTAAAAGTTAAAGACAAAAAAGTTATGCCTTAAAATAACCGTTGACCTACCCAAAATGGACGCCTATGACCGGTACTAGAAATTCGCAATCGATGGAATCGATTAATCTCTGGAGGATAAATAAGCATACCAGTTTTTGTTTTTCTAAATAGAAGCGTTCTGGAGGAATTTAAAAAAAAATAAATACAAGGCGCCATCTTCAAAGAACTCTAGCTCCCTTAGGAAGCATTTTCGGAATAGGTGAATTTGGGTTTAATTGTCTTAAAATTATCTGAGGAAACTCCGGTCTTCGTTTGTCAGGAGAGTTTCTGGACACCCTGTATATAAATTCATTAATATTTGAGTTATTGGTCTGTTTATATTAAAACTCAAATGTTCATTCTCTCAATATTTCGTTATTATTAATAACTTCGTCAGGAGATACTATAAAAATGCAATACATAATTTACATTTCTTATTAATTAATTCGCACATAATCGTAACTAGTAACTCACTACTAAGCACAAGTGTTTAGTAGTCAGCTATCACATGCTACTACCGAATAGTGTGTTGGACAACCATTATGTTGAAACCACATGTTCTGTCGCACATCTAAGCTAATGTCTTCAAGTAATGCTGCTAGTTCATTTTTCAAAATATCTAAGTAGATTTCACCATTCAACTGTCCTTCAATAATGACTTTGAACAATAATGCCGATGACTTTGTTCCCAATTATTCCACACTACACGTTGGCAGTCCAAGGGCGCTAGTGTTAAACTTGGCGAAGCCAGTGCGGATTTTCAATACTTCAGCAATGTGTATTACGCCGATTAACTGTTCCGTGGTTTGTGAAAGACGCCTCATTGGAGAACAACACGTAACGGAAAAAATTGGGGTTTTGTTGTAATTGTTCACATGCCCGCTGACAAAAAGTTACCCGATTTTGGAAATCAACGCCATGAAGAACTTGATGTAAGGACACATACTGTGGATGATATTTATGATATTTTATTTTTTTATCGCGAAATATTTCTCTTGTGCTAACATTAGGATTAACAACCACTGCAGCTAATGGAGTGACTTTATTATTTTCTCCGATGACTGGTGCTCGACGGATCATTTTTTCGGTTGAATATTTGCCCGTGTTAATAGACGACATAAAATTGTAAGTATGATATAAATCTCAGGGTTTATTAGTTATTTTTAAAGGAAATTGAATTTCTAAGTAAGTAAACTTTATATACCGACCCTTTTATTATTTTGTTTTCAATATATTTCGAAATTCATAAAATTCATAAAATTCAATAAAAAATATATACATCAAAACGTTATAAAATATAATATATGTATGTAATCTAAATATTTTCACAAAAATCTTTACAAGTTTTTTTCTTTTATGTTTATTTTAAATAAACTGCAATATTTATTGATATAACACGCAACTTTGTTCTGCAGAAAGAACAAATGGAATATTAAAAGGACGATTTCGGTGTTTATCAAGGCATCGATCATCAAACAAGAATAGTAAATATAATATACACTTGCTGTGTATTACACAACATTGCTACCGAGAGAAGGATATCAATTAATGAACACGGTATTGAATATCAGGATAATATAAACAACGTTTAGAATGAAGAACTGATTTTAGAATGCGATGCACTTCACCAAGGAAGACATCAAAGGGACCTTTATGTTAGACAAAATTTTTAATAAAACTAGAGTTATTTTTTGTATTCTTTTCACACTTTAATAAATGTATATAAAAAACTTTTGTTTCTAGCGATAGTATATCATAAATATTAACAGAAATAACAAAAATAATTAAAAAAGTATATTAATCCAACTCGAAATTAAAACAAGGATTCTCAAATTTATACTTTGCCTCTCTATTTTAATTTCTCTATCCCTTCATAATTTATCTCGGTATTTATCCCTGTAACAGCAACTTTTCCCCATATACATAGTCCTCTTTCTTCTAAATCACTTAATTTAATTTCACTCACTGGTCCCGAGCCAATTTGGAGCCTATGTTGCTTCAGTTTTCTATATTTGGCTCTAGTTGAATATTTTCAATCACCAAATCTCTGTAATAGAAATATTATTTGAAAAAATAACTTTTTTTAAGACCCTCTTCCACTCTTCTACTTCTAAACTTGGACCATCCCCAATAGCATTCAAACCAACTCATAGTTTCTCCCACTGCTTTTCAATGTAATTTGCTTCCAAGTAGGGTTGATGGTTCCACTTCTAAAATGATCACTTTCCATATACTGTAAATATAATTGAAGCGGTTCTTTGCTTGTATTTCTTGTACATTTTCGGGTTTGGCTGCTATAACATGAATTATACATAAATAATGGATAGACGATAACATTAAATAATTAATTCATTTCTTTTATAATAACAGTGGTCAATAACGATAAAAATATATGTATCGACAGTGACAAAAGTTCAACATCATTCAATACACTTGCGGGTATTGAATTATTGCGTGTATTACGCTAACCTAACCTGTACGCAAGTACAGGTTAGGTTAGCGTACAAAAACAATATGACGCAAATCCATAATTTACAAATAATAAACGTGAATATAGGTATTTAGAGAAAAATGTATAGAGTTACTCTAAACGTGAATATAGGCATTTAGAGAAAAATGTATAGAGTTACTCTAATTGTATGTCTGTAAGTATACACTTACAGACTTCTATAAATTTACAGATCTGTAACATTACAGATCTGTAAGAATATTGCCCAGGATTAACCCATAAATGTCGATAATTGTCATTTGCATTATTATTAAACGCCAGGTGCATCTATTCATTGTTTTCATAGCATAGTACTAGAGCAGTTCGAAAATTAAAAGAAAGAAACGGCCATAATTTTTTTATTTATAAAAATAACTATGTTAAGTGATACATCATTTGAATCGTCGAAAGAAGGCATTTTTTTATAAAGTCATGCGTCACCTAGCAACAGTACCTATCAAAAGCATTTATCAAAATGTCATGAAATTCAATACTATTATATTTTTTAAATTTAGTCATTTAATAGTTTATATAATAATTAATTACTAACCGATCGTGAGTAAAATAGTATACAAACCTCAGCGGAAAGATTCATTCCCGTCTCGAGATTAAGTCCACCTCGACGCTGCGCATCTCGGTGAACTTGCTAATCTCTCGACGATAATGAACCACTTTCCACCTCGGTATGTAATATACTATTACTTCTAGGTAGCTTTATAATTTAAAATAAATAGATAGATGTATGTATTTATAAGAAAGCATTGCCTATGTAAGTTCATAGGTACTATCTGTGTATGTGCAAGGAAAGCCAAAATTAAGGTCACGACCTGCTTGAAAAAGATCCACTATCGTGGACCCCCAATTTGTTTTTTTGTGACATAGTCCCATGGAAGGTCGTAGTCAATCCCTGGGGGTCGATCTAGACCACTTTGGTAATCTAGGCTCCATAATATTAAAACGTTGAGAAATGTCAATGTTCATATATAACTAACGTCTAGTTGACCATTATTATCTCTGTACCTCTGAGTCACTATCGTTAGATTAGTAACAATAGGCTTCAATTATAAGAATCCATGTTGATTGCTGGATGTGTATGAATGTGTGTGACGAAGAATAGTGTTGTATGAAATCTACTCAAAATTTACGCTAACATTTGGCAATATCGTTTTAGGTCCATAATCTTCCCGTCTCGATATATCACCTTTCTTGTGAACCGGTATAATTCTAGATCTCTCCCATCAATCAGGAAAAAACACACGCTTTAAGAGCCAAATTGATTACAGTTTGTAATGGGTTTGTTAATACTTTACTCGTATTATGAATAAAAGAACTTAACATCATCACACATTACCGACTTCTCTGGAAGAACAAACATAATTTTCTGAATTTCTGTTTGAGATACAGGGTAAAAAATAAGGTAATATTTCTGATCAGTCAATACCTAGAACATTTGTTATGGATTCATGAAGAAAACCACCAGAGAAAGCGTCTGCGAACCCATTAATTATCCCCTAAGGGTAATTAAATTCAAATTTATCATAATAAAGTCTTCCTGGGATTCTTGTTCTATTAATATACTTCCAGAATAGCGTTGAATTTGTCCGAATGGAATATTATATATTATTCAGATGTTTAATATATATAAGCAGACCTGATCTGTTTCTTAACTCATTCATTTAAACTCTTCATAGAAAATGTCACTTCCTCTTATACGTCACTTCTGTTTATAATCTCCTTTAGTGTTTGAATTTTTATTTTTTTTTAGGTGTAAACCAGAGGAGAAAAGAAGAGCTAGTCGGATGAATTATCAAGTATATCATAAGGGCATCATAAAATTTATTAAGAGCTAAATTTGCCTCTGAATATGAATTTAGAATGGCTCAATCAAAATTCATTCTAAATATCTCGATCATACTATTTTAATGAGATTATTCATTGAAATAAGACTTTGCATGTTTATAGTTATGTCACAAATATGTAAACTAATATTATGGGGTACGGGTGGGATATTAAATTTATTTGATTTATAAAAAAATAACTTTCCATCAAAGTATAATCATACTTTTCTTATTTATTGATTTTGTTATTATACGATTAAATTTGTGTAAATTGAAATATTACTTGTAAAAAATTGATTTGATGAATTCACAATCTGAGAAAGATATAAGACGCTGTTTTGAACACCACTACAACGCAGAGACTATGTTAAATGTAATCATTAAAGATGATAAATATCATACGATAAAGGCCAACAATGTTTACTTTAGCACTAAATAAATGTGGCATCCCAAATTACGAAACGAATCCATTTTGCGCAGGGTCTGTTCGAAACAGACAAGATTAGGCACCTCTTATTGCGAGATTCCGAGACGTTCAACTAAAATAAAGTACAATTTCTAGACAGAGAATGCTTTATTAAAATACGAGAATTCGGTTTATTTAACCTGGCCATACGGCATTATGATATATGTGTGTATAATTATAATAGAGTTACGGAGTTAGTTGAAGCTTGTTAGAGACAGAATTTGAGCGTGACATGGCGAATCGTGCTGGGAGGATATTTTTCTTCCTACTTCGTTTTTAAAATAACGGGGTATAGTTGAATATGTGGCCACTATGTTCGCCGATATCTACACTTTCCATTTCTCAGTGAAAATTTATGATGTCAGATGTCTAAACAGAGAGCACATATTATAAAATTCTCACAAGTCGTCCCAACTATCTGGGAAATAAACAAGCGATTAAGGCGGCTGTGTTATTAATTAACTGTATGTGACATTTTGATGTTTTTTTATTGTCTCTTATTCTACGGAATTTGTAAATTTTACTATTTTTTTAGCGATGATAATAACAAAACAATGAAAAATTAATTTTCTATTTATTATTTTTATATTATTACAAATATATCTTAACTAACCAGGCCTTTACTTATATATATATAATCGAAAAACCTCTTTACCCTAGGGTGTGAGGTGATTAAAATAACATTTCATTTGTCAATTATAATATATGATCAAAAAGTCTTTGGATCGCGATAGCCATGAAGTGTAAAAACCATCTAAAGAATTATTTACTTCTGTACTTTAAAGTACACATAAGTCATAAAATATATCACCAAAATATATTTTAGGTTATGATAATGGCATTTTATGTATATTTTATAACCAGCTGACTTGAACGTTGTCAAGTAAATGTCAAAACTAATTGAAATAAATAATTTCATAGATATCTCGTAAATTACATGGCAATAGCGATCCAAAGACTTCTTGATCATACGATAACTTAAACTACTAATCATCATAATATACAAATTTTGCCCACTCTTTTCTATCTCTTGCCATTCTTTTAGCTTCCATCCAATTCTTGCATTTCTTCTTTAGAATCGCGACAACTTCATCATTCCACGATTTTCTTTCTTCTCTTCCTTTGTAGTTTTGTTGCCCATATTGTTTTGACTTGTCGTTTGTCATTCATACGGCACACGTGCCAAACCATTTGAGTTGGTTTCTCTCTAATACCTTTAGGACTGGTTCGATACCAAGTTCTTCTCTTACTGCTTCGTTTCTTATTTTATGTTTGCGTGTAATTCCTTTAACTGCTCTTAAATATATCATATCCATCTCCTGTAGTCTGCTTTTCATTAGGCCTTTACTTATTATATTGAAATAATACTAACCAATTCCTTTGTAACGTTGTAGGTTAGGCTACGTTTGATTAATAAATTTATGGCCGCCTATGATTTCCATTAGAAAAAACACAAGTTTGTGTCATAACTAGAGACCGGATACATCGGGTTGAAGTGAACGTCATAACGACGGACAACATCTGTAAGTACATCACGCAGTTGCTGAATAGCACTATTTATTCGGTTAACTGCACATCTATTTTTTGTGTGCGGTTAACCGAATGAATAGTGCTATTCAATAACAGCGTGATGTACTTACAGATTTTGTAGACTATTTATATCGTCCGTCGTAATGACCCGATGTGTCCGTCTAGTCATAACTCAAAAATTATAGCTTAAATGAAAAATTCGATTATACAGTATTATTAACACACAATTACATACTTATAACTTCCTCCTGTACACATTTTTTCTAAAGTCAAAAAATGACAGAGATATAGGCGCCGAACAAAATAATAAAAAAATCATCATTTTTGTGATATATTTAGTTAGCCATGCATTTTTTCCAAAAAAACAAAAAGCTCATTAAATTGAGCTCGTAAAACTGCAATTCCTTCCCTAATTAACCGTCTCTCTATCTCCGCCAGTTTAGTGCGATCGGTGTCGGTTGATGTCTCGATACTGTTTAAAGGAACAAAAGAACTTTTCAAACAAATGTTTAATTCTTAAATGGGCATAGCCCAAAAATACTTTCGTTTATACAGATTGTTTCAGAATAGCAGTACTGAACCTAACTTAATTTTTTCAAACGAAATACGCTATGTTTTATTGAATTTTTAGTAACCGGATGATTATTGCTATTCAATTACTGCGTGTTGTACTTAATAATGTTATAGAATATTTATATGGTTCATCGTAATTTCGGCCTGATGCGTTCGGTCTCTAATAATAAAGTAATATCGAATCCCCACCTCCCAGTACACAATAACCTGCCTGATGCAGGCCTGTCGAGGCTAAAGTTTATATCTCCTCCACCACTGCTAGATAGCAGAAAATTTCAACCCAAATGATAGATGGAGAGAGTATTGGGAAGCCTTGAAACCCGTTCAAGCCGTCCATATCACCTATCCTACCGTACCTTTAAGAGAAATTAAGTTGCCTCGCCAGGAATGGAAGATACTCATTCTATAAATGTGAATTGACACCGACTTGCGAATGCGAAGAACCTCGCCAGACTATTCACCTTCACTATTACGCCTGAATGCCCCGTATGGAGGTGAGATAACTCCATGTTGGACTGGATTAATGGCCTGGATTTTAAAAATTAACACTGTTCTGTGTGTATGTTACTTTAAATTTCAATCCATGTAAGCCATATGTTAAATAAATAATAATCAATAAAAGCGCTAATATATTCGAATTGGTTATGTAATCAAGAGAAATTGACGATTTTCGACTTACTATATGGTGAGGGAGGAAAAATATACGGACATCTTTTACAGTTATGTATTTTAACGGGTATTACACTGTGGTTAAATTACACTAGCGCATATACATACTTGTAAATTACTGAAACAGACAAGTTCTGATGTACTACTACATACCAACCAATGGAACATTAGAAAGGCCATGAACACTTTCTACAGACAGACAATCGAAAGCAGTCTGTACTTCGCGGTATTAACGTGTAACAATTGTTTCGTCTAACTTCTTGTGCGATTTTGTTTTCGTTAGAGTATGTGGAATAGGTGAACACACATACCTGTCGCAATTTTTTTTCGGCATCGCGCCGTTTCCCGAAAACAGACGTTAAAAGAGGTTAATTTGCTTGGTCGTATCGTTGCGTTCGAAATTAAACGTAGTTAATAACGCGCTCGAGTGCATTTTGATTTCAAAATTTTATTACATCGACAAAATCCATTTCATAAATGCGGAAAGTTCTGGCTTTCGACTCGAGCATAGGTAAATATTATATTGTTCTCTTGATTTCATGGAATTATATGAAAGAATATACTTTTCGTAATCATAGAAATTTCGTCTTACATGTATCTAATATTTCCTTTTATTATTAAACCAAAAAAATTAAGTAACCGCAATAATTCAGTGTGTATATTATTTTCGTATAACAACATATAGGTACCTATTAAATCTGAAGTAATACAGAAACTAGCTTATTCTGCAAAAATTAATTTAAAAAACCCTCACTACATGTAGCTTTAAATTTCAAATACATACTTGAACAACTAAGTTGTCATCATCAGGAGTAGTAAAATATTATACTTGAAGCCCTATCACCCACCTTACATGCGGAAAGCACATCACTATACCACCGACGTATTAATACTAATTTTTAAATGTAACTAATCCTATTTACATCAACCAATCATGAGTCCGGTAATCCAGCAGATTGCACAGACCCGATTGCAGTACAGGTTCTTTATTCAAATTCGTGACCTTATTTTTATAAATAAAATGCTCTCGTAACTATTTAATTCTTTATATATATATATATATACGCTTTTAACAAGTTTTAAATTGTCTATTAATACGTTGTGATCATTGTATTAAAATAAGTCGGGAAATACTTGGTTTTCCCGGTCGGTTAAAATGAAATATATTTCATCTTAGTATATGGAATACCGTCAATTCCGGATTTCAGATTTCACTTAACTTTATCTTTTGTGTTTACTAAAAATGTTCTAGGTAAGTTACAGCATTTTTACTACTGATGATGTCAACTTAGTTGTCAAAGCGGATCCACGATTCAGAGCTATATTGTGATAGTTTCTTGTAATTTAACATTGGGTTAGATGCACACATTATATATTTTTAATTGTACACATTATAAACTTTGTAATACATAATTCAAAGGAATTGCTAGAAAATTTCCACTTTTGTTCTGGTTAATGCGTTTTAGTCCATTTTGCTAAACTCAAACGTATTATCAATATTTCTTTAATATTTTATTTCCTATATCCGAGTTAGTTTTATACTGTCTTGGTCCGGATATTGTAGAGGGACATATACCTTTATCGCGCGGCGGCCAGATGACCCAGCGGGGTCATTCAAATTCTATTATCCCGATCCGAAAAATTACATACCTTTTGCGAGCGGCGGTTAAATGAAATTAAGGCGGAATTAAATTTGTAATTTATTATACATACGTATTTTCGGAAAATTATACTAGTTATTACTGAATTTGAAAAATACCGCTTTTACAAAATTGAAACGGTCAATTTTTAGGTTTTATTCAACTTTTCACTTTACCCCAACTGGAAATGGCATCATTAGCATAATCCGTTAGTTGTGCGAAAATGGTATAGAAACTTGGGGTTGTTTTGACCGCGGCGCGCAAATAGTCAACACCCATTATAGGGGTGTATTACTTGTAAATAAGGAACATGAAATTTGCAGTGAGGGTCGATGATTTAATCTCTCCAGAGGGAGGAATCATTTTCAAATATGTAATTTACAGCGTTCGTTCAAAACTAATCTAAAATTGTATATACATGTGAATTTGTTTGCAATATAAATAACAATGTATTAATATAGGAAATCCAGTAAATTAAAAGATAATATATTTGTTCCTAGAAAAGAGGGTAAATGGGGTATAAATAAATGTTGGCCAGATAAATGTAATATTTCATGTTGTATTAGTTTTCTTGCTAAAGTCGATATCGTCCAGCTTTGGATATACTTCGACAGAAGTAATTGGAGCATAACACTTTTAACTCTTACATGTTTCGGCATCTTTCAAAGAGTTTTTTTTTAAATATAAATATTCAGTTACATATAATTACAAAAAGTGACAATATACTCGTATTATATTTTGTACTGTCATATCTTATATGTAACGCTGTCATGGTTTTTATATAATTATTTAAAATTACATCACAATTTTTCCTATAGAAATTCATGTTTCACATATTGTAAATTCTTTAATATTTGAAGATAAAATTTGGAAAAAAATATGATAACATTCTTTCACACAACATAGGGAACATACACACAAAATTTTATCAAAATCGATTATGTAGTTTGTGAGTCTATAGAAAACAAATGAAATGTTTTTGATTTATATATATATATATATAGACTATAGACTCACAAACTACATAATCGATTTTGATAAAATTTTGTGTGTATGTTCCCTATGTTGTGTGAAAGAATGTTATCATATTTTTTTCCAAATTTTATCTTCAAATATTAAAGAATTTACAATATGTGAAACATGAATTTCTATAGGAAAAATTGTGATGTAATTTTAAATAATTATATAAAAACCATGACAGCGTTACATATAAGATATGACAGTACAAAATATAATACGAGTATATTGTCACTTTTTGTAATTATATGTAACTGAATATTTATATTTAAAAAAAAACTCTTTGAAAGATGCCGAAACATGTAAGAGTTAAAAGTGTTATGCTCCAATTACTTCTGTCGAAGTATATCCAAAGCTGGACGATATCGACTTTAGCAAGAAAACTAATACAACATGAAATATTACATTTATCTGGCCAACATTTATTTATACCCCATTTACCCTCTTTTCTAGGAACAAATATATTATCTTTTAATTTACTGGATTTCCTATATTAATACATTGTTATTTATATTGCAAACAAATTCACATGTATATACAATTTTATATAACTATAAATAAAAAACTATATATATATATATATATATATATATATATATATATATATATATATATATATATATATATATATATATATATATATATATATATATATATATATATATATATATGATAAACGTAGTGCTAATGCGAATTCATAATTATTGAATTCTCACATTACACGCCATTGCCGCTCTAATTCGTTGCAGCAATTTCTACACATGACAAAATCAGCTTTGTCTAAGAATGTAGCTGCAACGTGTCACGGCGCCAATCATCCAGGTTGTCCGGGAAAATGAAAAAATGTGTGAAAGCCGTATCCATCCGGGATGTGCAGACGTCGACGTTTCATAGTTATTACTAATTGTCAATACACCTTACCCAGAAATAGATACAACTTTAATTTCTATACTACGTGTATATATACAGATGATGATGAACGTAGTGCTAATGAGAATTCATAATTATTGAATTCTCACATTACACGCCATTGCCGCTCTAATTCGTTGCATCAATTTCTACACATGACAAAATCACCTTTGTCTAAGAATGTAGCTGCAACGTGTCACGGCGCCACCCGTCCAGGTTGTCCGGGAAAATGAAAAAATGTGTGAAAGTCGTATCCATCCGGGATGTGCAGCTGTCGACGTTTCATAGTTATTACTAATTGTCAATACACCTTACCCAGAAATAGATACGACTTTCATTTCTATACTGCGTGTATATATACAGATGATGATAAACGTAGTGCTAATGAGAATTCATAATTATTGAATTCTCACATTACACGCCATTGCCGCTCTAATTCGTTGCATCAATTTCTACACATGACAAAATCACCTTTATCTAAGAATGTAGCTGCAACGTGTCACGGCGCCAACCGTCCAGGTTGTCCGGGAAAATGAAAAATGTGTAAAAGCCGTATCCATCCGGGATGTGCAGACGTCGACGTTTCATAGTTATTAGTAATTGTCAATACACCTTACCCAGAAATAGATACGACTTTCATTTCTATACTGCGTGTATATATATATACAGATGATGATAAACGTAGTGCTAATGAGAATTCATAATTATTGAATTCTCACATTACACGCCATTGCCGCTCTAATTCGTTGCATCAATTTCTACACATGACAAAATCACCTTTGTCCAAGAACGTAGACGTCTGCACATCCCGGATGGATAGCTTTCACACATTTTTTCATTTTCCCGGACAACCTGGACGGTTGGCTCCGTGACACGTTGCAGCTACATTCTTAGACAAAGGTGATTTTGTGATGTGTAGAAATTGATGCAACGAATTAGAGCGGCAATGGCGTGTAATCTGAGAATTCAATAATTATGAATTCTCATTAGCACTACGTTTATCATCATCTGTATATATATATATATATACGCAGTATAGAAATGAAAGTCGTATCTATTTCTGGGTAAGGTGTATTGACAATTAGTAATGACTATGAAACGTCGACGTCTGCACATCACGGATGGATACGGCTTTCACACATTTTTTCATATATATACATATATATATATATATATATATATATATATATATATATTGACATGTTATAGATAATAAACAAGCGTAATATAAAATTTTTAAACCTAAAATTGGTGAAACCGAGGGAAAAATCTCCTAGATGAAAGAGAAATTGGCCAGGAATTACCTTAAGCGAGGACATTTCAGGATTTTAGATAGCAAAATCCTCTTTACTTAATGTTAAAACTACAATACTACTAAAAAAGGATACACCAAAGATAACAAAATTACATTTTATTAAAGAAAAACCATCGTAATATTATAATTCTAACTTCATCTAAATAAAATAATATCCATATCTGCAAATGAAAGAAGAACAAACAGTTAAAATCCAATGAAGGAACCAAAATACCCACTAACCAGCCAATTAGCATGACATCCGAACAGAATTATAGACATCTGGATTCTACCAACCGACTGAAGGAAGATTTCCACCTAAAAGCAAATCAAACAAAACAATAATAAGTTTAAATTAATAAAGAGGGGCTCAATAAATAAAAACAAATAGAATAACAACACATAAAAAGAATTAAGATGAAATTTTTGGAAATATAAAGAGAAATTTGGAAATTTGACTGAAAGGGTATAAACTTTAACAACAATAATATAACGTTAAATACAGCAGTAATTAAAAAATAAACTAGAATTTTGAAAAATTAATTTTTTTTTGATAGATATATAAAAATGTGTAATAGACAAATATTCATTAAAATAATTATATGAATATTAGCAGAAAAAATAGGGCTAATTTTCAACATTATTAACAGTAAAATTCAAAAAGGCATTTAAGAAATTAAAGAAGAAGAGATGCCGAAAAAACGTTGGGTTTTTGTTAATTGCCAATCTTATAAAAGCGAGAGGCCGAAAAAATTGAAGGAGAGTACGATTAGACGCCGATATAGTCAGAGATAAGGAGGACAAGGGAAACTTAATGTTAAAAAGTGGTACCCTGTTTATGTATAGTTCCTGCTGAAACTGTAGCTGGAGCCACAGTCGATTGAAAAAAAGCGCGGTTTTTAAATTTAGTAATATATTAATTATAGTATTTTAAAGGCTTGTTCGTAGCCTCTATTCTACACTGTTGTAATATGTACAGCATAAGTTTGACGGTACACATACTACACCGGTGTGGAATAATGTAGAAACTGTAGAAGCCTCGAACAAACCTTTAAACTAGTTTTTATCACTTTTAATTCATTTATACCTTAAAAAAAGTACCGTAAATACCGTAAAAAAGCCAAGCTCGGAAATAGAAACACAAACAGCCGAAATTGATTTTTATTATATCAGCTGTATGATAATTCAGAAAATAAGTTTAATGGAAAGTATATAGCACTTTTGTCTTCCGTTGAATTTCTTAAAATTCAATAAAATATGTTTATAAAACAAATTTCTGGTAATAATATCATACATAAATTGTAAATTAATCTCATACTGCAAAAAACTCATAATAGGAATACTGTAGCTTTCTTTGTTTTGAAAATTCTAGTAATTCTGTAAAACTGTGGCGTGCTTCAAACTGTCCAATAACAATGCTTTAACCTATATGCACTTTTCCTGTAAATATAAACAAAAGTCTGGTAAAAATATAAAACACACTATATATATAAAAATGATATGTCTTTCACACAAAATGGTATATCTGGCACATTACAATACACAAAAACAATTGCAATACAAGATAGATTTATAACACTACCAACAGAATTTGGAATTAAGGAATTAAAGCATACACATTTCTGAATTTAAAAAGTCACTAGATATATTAACTAGGGACTTTATGAATTTCTCGATACGAGCGCCACGTATGTTTTTATCAGGAACTAATTTTAACCCAGATATGCCTGAAATATTTCTAGAATAAAAAAAAATTATTTGAATTAAAATTTGAATAATTTGCATAAATACAGACAGCAAAATGTCAATATAATTTTTTTTTGTTGCTCAGTGGGCCATTTGGGCCTATACCTATATGTAGGACGTCAGGAAAATAAACCACGCCGCGGCCGTACAAGCAAAACTAATTTTATTGAATACAAATATAATTACTTTTATAATACACATTACAAAGTATGATAAACAACGAAACACTTTACATGTAAACCCACATTACATTTTTTACATTGTGTGGTAGTTTTAGTGTGACAGTGACGACATTTAGTTTGTTTGTCCTGAGGAATCACATAATGATCCATTCTGTCATAGTGGATGGCCATATTTTCATGTTGGCTAGGTCCACCTTTGTGATTGTTCTTTATTTTTTTATTTTGTTCCAATAATTAATCCAAGAGCAATTTGTCGCCTAAATGTTAAATGATCCATAGTTCCCTTATTATATTTGTGTATTTGCCATGCATTGTGAACAGACATATCAATGCACTGAGAAAGTAGACAGAAATACCATTTTTTACCTCGTATGGAGGTTCTGTAAAGACGAATATTTTCATCACAACGGTCTACACCACCCATGTTAGCATTATATAATTTTATCATATGCGGTTGCTGAACATTTACGCTTTTCTTCTCGCGCCGGGAATATCGTTTGGCAGTATGTAATGGATGTACACCTACTGTGTTTGAACACATTGTAACAATGCTATTATCATTCCATTGCACTGTCACGAGATTATTTTCGTTACACATGCCATACTCAAACTCTCCCCGATTTTTCTTTTTCATGTCTATGGACTTGAATGGATTGTTTGTAAGTCTGTTAGTTCGAATTGTTACAGTCCCTTTGAGATTTTTTTCGGACAAATTTGTCAGCAATGGACAAGAGATAAAAAAATTGTCGAAGTATAAATGGAAAATTGCATACGGCCACTTAGATTTCAGAGTATCCGCATAAGTCAAAACAACTCCTGCTCCAACTCCAAGATCCTTATATTGAGTTCCAATATGAGTCGTTGCACCTTGATACGGCTCGATCCAATTGACATAACCCAGGCGAGTACATCCCAGCCAAAGTTTGAAACCATATCGAATGGGTTTTCCGTAGATGTATTGCTTGCAATCATGTCTCCCATAGTAAGGCACCATTGCCTCATCCACACCATGCATTTCTTGAACAGGAGCCAATTTGAGAAACGCTTTATTCAAATGATCAAACAATGGCCTTAGTTTTCCAAATTTGTCATTTGTGTTCAAATTATTGTTGTTGACTAAATGAACATTACTCATAATAAAGTCAAACCTATCTCTTGATATCGCGTCGCTGACTAGATCACTATTACAATCTTTTTCACGTTCCCAAAACATCCTACGCCTAGGTAATGGATGATACCCACTCAAAATAAGAACGCCCAAAAAAGACCTTACTTCGTGAGCAGTTATGTTGCTGGGTTTGTTCTTCTGTGCAGCATATCTGAATAAATTCACTTCAATAATGCACACAATATTTTGCAAAAGTTATATTACCTTTGATTCTTCCATAAAAAGTTTGATAACGTCATCATCAAAGAATTTTTCAAAAAGATCTAAAGGGCTAATTTTTGCAAACTCCTCTGAAACGTCAATTGGCCATTCGGTGGCAGCAGCTACATCAAAATCTTCTTCGGTCCATATATACGGTGCAGTTTTCTTTTGTTTGACTTTGGGACTGCTACTCCGTCGAGCTGCTAACTGTGCAAGTGGACAATCATCTTCCTCGTCATATTGTTGATCGAATATTTCGTTGTTAGTGACTCTTAATTCTGCTGGAGCTCTAAGCTGATTTGCTGGTAGATTGTTTATGTTTACAATGTCCTCATCTCCAGAGTCTTCGTCGGTAATATTTCCGCAAGCATTTTCACGAGGAAATATAGTTATATCCGCTTCTTGGTATGGAAAATTGTCGTCTTCTAGTAGTGTGAGAGCTTCAGTTAGGGTCAATCCTAACCTACACTGTATATTCCTGAATATTTTTAAAAATCTGTCTTTATAAAGATATTAGAATAATTGTTTACGGTGCAACAAGACACTTTTTATTATGGTCTACTTAGTGGAATACATAATTTATTCGCTATAGTCGTGCCTTCACCAGTTTTTGGCAGAATATCCCGAGAATGTAGCTCTCTACACATTTGAATGTCACCGCAAGAGGCTTGTTCAAAGACTTTTGGAAACAAGTAGCGTTTTGAAACGAAAATCGGAAAACCCGCTAACGGTGTTGATAGATGATATTGTGGAAGATATTCGAAGTAGAATAGAAATTAATCCAAACAAGTCTCTTAAAAAATTGTCCACTCAAACAATTACGATATCTAGGAAGCCAAAATATGTTTTATTGTATGTTTAATTTTTTTAGAGATCTCTTTGTAGAAGTATTCGGACTGCATTGAAAAAGTAATTGCCCATGTATTCGAACAAAATATCTGTTTTACGACAAAGTTAATGTCATTGATTTAACAATACATTTACTCATGCTGATTTGGATTTAACTCGTAGAACTACCGTTCTTGGTCAACCGACAATTCTTTTAATTTTTTTGAAACATACCTTAATCTGATTGAAATTGGTGTTTGGTTTGCAATTAACATAAAACGAATGATTGGACTTGTGATATCTACTAATACGATAACTGCTGATCGTTATAGAGAAGTGTTATTAGAGCCGTTTATGAATTAGTTGCGCGATGATGAAATAATAATATCAGGTTTTCCAACAAAATGAAACTCCACCACATCCTGCAAAGACTACAATTAATTATTTGAAATTATTTTCTGGGGCCAGGCAAGTACCGATTCGTGGCTTGCTAATTCACCAGATTTAACAGCTTAAATTTTTTTCTTATTTGAGGTTTAACGGATACTGTATTCCAGACCGACTTCATAATTTAGATCAATTTGAAGCTGCGATTGAAGAAGCCGTAAAATCGTATATTTTGAAGACTGTTTTTATAGTGTGAGTAGACGAAGAAATCTCTGTCTTGAAGTGGATAGAAATCAATTTGATCATATCTTATGGCAAAATATTTTGGAAGTTCAATACATTGGTGTTTTAAATCTTTGTCTCAAGCAAGGTATAATTGAACATATTATTTTTCATAAATCCAGAACTGTACTATTTTGCAAATGTTAAACTGAAATATAATTTTTGAAATTTCTTAATAATAGTATATAATATAATAAAATTCCGTATATTGTTCATCAATATCAAGAAAGGTAAACAATATAGTCAATATTACATTGATGCCAATCTAAATATTCCATTGGAAACTGCGGGTCTTCAGGGGGGTACTTCACTCACTACTTCATAAGTATAAATCGAAGTAGAAATGTTCTACGTTGTCACATTTTGAACGCTCGTTTAATACATTTAGAAGCGATGTTATGTTTGCTTTTTTTTAAAGGTCGTGTGCTTTTTTTTGCAATTCAAAACTAATAATATGTCCATGCGGCATTTATAAACATTTCAATAATCAAATACTCCTATTTGATTATTGAAATGTTTATTTTCTCATTTAAAACTTGGTCTTAATTAACATACTTGTTCCGCATTTAATTCAACTGTCTTTGCTTATTGTAACAAGCACATATAAAAGGCATCTAAGCTACTCCGTATTATTTTATTACCTAGCTGAATTTTCGACTTCGAGTACCACGTCATAATTTGTTAGTATGTTAATGGTGCTGCTGGAACGAACTACTTCTCAATTTTCTTGCTCCAAAATTTCTGAAGCGTTTGTACATATATTTCAATTCGACGGCATGCAATATCGTTAATTTGTTTTATATGTAGTAAAAAATCTATGTATGAGGGGAGATTCATATTTAAGGTCTCCAACTCTATTAAATAAGAATAAGAAAAGACAACATAATCAAATTTGTCTCAAACTAAAGTATGTATCCAAAGTTGTGGGAATTTTGCTCTAATTAAATTATATAGAACTTATAGGCAATGCTATAGACAAGTCTTGACATGTTTATGCAGTTATTCAGTACAATATCGTTCAATTTGATTCAGGTGTTCGACCGATATAAACGCATTTTCGTAGCACTGTTTGTGTATCCGTGGAGGATGCGACTAAGTCTCAAAAAGCAATAATTTTCTTTTTGTGAAAAGAGAGTGTGAAAACTTCAGAAATTATTAAACGTCTGCAGGGAATGTTTCGTGAGTCTGCTGAATCCAAAATACTGTATATCGGCGGATAGATCATCTTAAAAGAGGTAGAACATCATTAGAAGACGATCCGCGCAGTGGTCGGCCGGGCACATCGGTAAATGAAAGAAACATTACTACCGTAGAGAACCTACTAAAAGAGGACAAGCAAATGACTATTTCTCAAATTAGTGTATGTACACGACAAGTTCATGAGATCTTACATGATCGTCTGGGCGTAGGCAAGATTTCAACTCGCTGGGTGTCAAGGCTGTTAGAACCGGAACAGTAGCTCAACAGGTCTGACACTTCAAGAGCTGTTAGCCCGTTACGGTGCTGAATTTTGGCAACCAATAATAACCACTGACCAATCGTGTATTCCTTGCTTCAATCTTGAAACCAAAAGTCAATCCAAAGAATGGCGTTGACCCGATGAAGGGCCTCCATTTAAGGCGCGTGCAGTTCCGTCTATTGGAAAAGTAATGCTTACTGTAATCTGGGATTGCGAAGACATTATTTTTATGGATTATCTGGAGAAAGGTACTGCAATTAACGCAGAATATTATTCGAACTTATTACCCGGACCACTGCGACAGGCACTTATCAAAAGCAGGCCTGGGAAGTTGCATAAGCGTTCATTATTGCAACAGGATAATGCCAGACCGCATTTGCATGTTTTGAATAATTTACGATGGAAATTGCTTCCACTTCCACCTTATTCACCGAATCTCGCACTGAGTGATTTTCATCTGTTCCCAGATTTGAGAAAACCTTTACTTAGTTTAACTGACGTAAAACGTGCCATAAATAGGTGGATTGAGGAGACACCGAAAAAGTTCTTGGGGGACAGCTTAAAAAAATTAATTTATAATTGGGATAAATGTATTGAATTAAAAGGCGATTATGTGAAAAAACTATATTGTAATATTTATGAAAATTCACAAAATAAAAAAATTATAGCTAAATTCCCAGAACTTTGGAAACATCCCTCGTGCATAATTATTTTTCCACATAATCACACATTTCTCCAAACGCTGAATCCATTTCTTCATTCCGTCCATGAGAAAACTTTCTTGTTTATTGTTAATCCAATTGCGAACAGCAGCGCAAACTCCAATTGTCTGATGAAAAATGACCTTTCACTATTTTCTTCAAGTTTGGGAACAACCAGAGACCTGGAGGTGCCAAATTAGGACTACGAAGGGTGCGAAACAACTGTGAATTTCAGGCTCGTCACTGTCTTCATCGTTTCGTTGCTGCAATGCGGTCTGGCGTTGTCTGGTGCAAGAAGAAATTTGTTCTTTTCGACCTTACTTTGGGGATAAGATTCTTTAGTAATCGAATTTTGCAGTATCTTATTCAATTAATGGTTGCTCCCTTCGGAAGGTATATGGTATGAATGACTCCCTTTGCATCCCACAAAAAGTTGAGCATGATTTTCTTTCCTGATGAAACATTTAAATTTTCGTACAAGTGGAGAATCGGCACAATGTATGTATCAATATTTTATTGAGTGCTGTTTATTGTCGGGGTCATAAAGGCAATTTCCCCAAGATTCGTCGCAGGTGGTAATGTTCATGAGAAAATCATTTTCTTCACGTCGATACCGGTTAAGAAGTTCCTGACAAATGATTTTTGCCTTGTTCTTTCAATAGCATCTGTTAATTGTCACGGTACCCATCTGGCGTATATTTGTATGTAATTGAACGTCTTAACAATATACTGGACTCTTTATTGACTAACGCTTAATTGCCGAGCAATTTGTTTTTGCATAATCAGGCGATTTCTTTGAATCAGTGCATTTACTCGTAAACTGACAGTCAGTTTACGAGTAACCAGAAGCAGAAGCAGACAGTTATCGCAGACCTGAAGATGGCAAATGTGATTTTACCGAAACGTCGTCCAGAAACCCGCACCGGTCTTTACGAAGACCAAATAGTGAAAACGCGGAAGAAAACCCGGAAGCCAGTTAAAACACATACTACTACCCGCGGAAACCTAAAAGAAAACATAAATATATATATATATAGTAGATTAAATTAGTCGGCGATTTAAGGTCTGGTTTAATTTGATATGTATAGTATATGTATTTAAGACAATCTTACATGTTTCGACACATAGTGCCTTTTTCAAAGAAATTTGAAATATAAATGACAGTATATCAATGTCAAACTTATATATATGTATATAAGTTTTACATGTATTATACTGTCAAATATATTTTAAATTTCTTTGAAAAAGGCACTATGTGTTGAAACATGTTAGACTGTTTTAAATATATACATGTCAAAGTAAATCGCCGACTAATTTAATCTACTATAACATACAAAGGTCAAGAAACAATTATCTATATATATATATATATATATATATATATATATATATAGTAAACCTAATCAGTAGGCGATTAAAGGTCTGTATATTACTTCAAAATATATGTATTTAAAAAACTCTACATGTTTCGGCTGTATACGCCTTTTTCAAGAGAATACAAAATATGAATGACAGGATATAAATGTCAAGTAATTAAGTTGCTATGGTTTAAATTATTCAAAGATACATTCTAGTAATAATAATAAATCATGCCTTAGTATTCCAAAAAATAGATAACAAGGTGTGAAAATATGTGTTGTTCGCTGCTAGCAATTTGTGTCTCCTTCTGGGTATGAACTTGTGTGTTGGTTGCTGCTGGCAGCTTGCGTCTCTCTATGGGTGTGTGGTTTTGTGTGAGAGCGTAAGTGTAGGGTTTTGTATGTCGGTGCGTTCGTGCGTGTGTTTAGTGATCGGTCGCACCGACATACAAAACCCTACACTTACGCTCTCACACAAAACCACACACCCATAGAGAGACGCAAGCTGCCAGCAGCAACCAACACACAAGTTCATACCCAGAAGGAGACACAAATTGCTAGCAGCGAACAACACATATTTTCACACCTTGTTATCTATTTTTTGGAATACTAAGGCATGATTTATTATTATTACTAGAATGTATCTTTGAATAATTTAAACCATAGCAACTTAATTACTTGACATTTATATCCTGTCATTCATATTTTGTATTCTCTTGAAAAAGGCGTATACAGCCGAAACATGTAGAGTTTTTTAAATACATATATTTTGAAGTAATATACAGACCTTTAATCGCCTACTGATTAGGTTTACCATATCATACCAAGGTCACGAAGTTATTATATATATATATATATATATATATATATATATATATATATATCGTCAGGCTCGCCTTTCCAAATTAGCTTAATAGCTTATCAACTTACCACTTACCAAACACGAATGTCTCGGAGATTTTAGGTTGAGATGCTAGCTAGTTAAGAGGCGAGCTAGGTAGAGGTTCTTTTTGAAAATAGGCGCCGCCATGTTTATTATCTCAACCCGTACAGCTAACACAGACGCTGTCGAAGGTATGCTGAATAAATCCACAGGAATCAAGCAAACAATAACAACAGAAATAAAACCCACGGTTGGATAGCAATAACAAAATGTGGTTTATTATATCATAACATGTCAAAATATTTGAAAAACCAAGTAATCGTACAATAACAACAAAATTAAATGAATGCGTAGGTATATTGAAAGAACACAACAAACAAATATATAAAGCAATTCAATATTTAAACAATGGCTCCCAAGCCGCAATTAACATCTAAAATAAATTTACAAGTGACCAATTTGCTTAAAAGAATGTAGAAGTAAATGAATTTAGCTGAAAATAATATAGTGAAAAATGATACTGGGTTATAAGTCACCCGGTATAGTAAAGCATTTAATAAGTGCACAAATACACAAGAGAAAGAAAGAAATTACGTGCGTTTAAACTGAATTAAATTAAAATTTAAAAAATCAGATGAATTTGAATTATGTTGCTAAAGACACCAAGAATGTAGTGATTAAGTAATTGCTCGTAATATTAAAATTCCTTAATCTAGATTGTAAAAAATGTAATTCATCCGAATTTTACATATGGTTTTACATATTTAGTAAAATGCTAATATACTATTTAAAAAGATTATCAAAAGAAATTACAGTTTCAAGTCTAATAAAAAAATAATGAAAGTTGTAAAAGATAATAATAGAACTAATGCAATCATTGGTCTGATTTGAACATAAGGTATATATATATATATATATATATATATATATATATATGAAATTTTGAAATATTAGAACGCTAGTAATTAATTAAAAAAAATTGGACATGAGCCTAGTCCATATATGAAGTTCTATCACCCTGTATACAGCAAAATCAGTGGTTATCGATAGACTTTAGATTATAATTATAAAAATTTGATATTCGACACTAACGTTAATCATGATATAAAATTTTGTTCACTTAAACATTCACGTAGTGTTTAATTCGGTTGTCTTTAAAATTCCTAATGAAACGAAAATGTTGAAATCCTACCTTGGTTGTTGATCACATAATAAAATAAACGAAAATCTGTCTTCAGCTCCCAATTCCAGGTCAGATGTTTCCTTCAGCAAGTCCAGTTTACGACTCCACTCAGTAGAGATATCCAATTTAGATTTTTAACAATGGGTTTCCTCCAAATCGAAACCAACAGGGTTTATGTATAGCAGCGAAAGCTTCACCCTCCTTAAAAAATAAATACTTGGTGTAAGGTTTAACCTCCTACGAACACCCCTTCAATAGAATGAAAAACAAAACAATATTGTAACAATTCTAGCTAAATATGCAATGCTAATTAAGATGACACTAATTGTAAAAAAATTACCAATAATAGGGGACTACGTTCTTGCTTCAAAGTGAAAAAATTGATTGATATCATGTGGTCGACAAAGTTTAAAATATCCGCTAAAAGCGTAAACGACAATACAGGTATCACAACAAGCCAATTTCTGTCGCATAATACAATTAATATGACTTAAAACCGGTTAAAACGCGTACGTCAGTACTTTTATACAGTCGTAAATTTAATTACGTCCGCGAACGTAACCAGCATACCTGTGTCTTCGTTGGCCGTTGAACCAAGAAGAACCAGCTTCAGTCAAACCTGAAGCTAGTGCTAAGCTAGTGTGCAGTCTGCTAGTCTGCCCCACATATGATTGAGGCAGACAAACAGGCGAGTTAGTGTGAGAAGAGAAGAACACCGCAACGCGGTCGTCAAGAAAGAAGTAACGTCATCGTTAGCACAACATAAACTTCTGACAGGGCACTCTATCGACTTTGAAAACACGAAGATCCTAGCCAAAAGTGAAAACCTAACGACGAGAATTACAGGAGAAGCTATAGAAATAGAAAAGCGTCCTAAGTGCTTAAAGAAACGTGACGACGGCCAGCGCTTGCCGCATACATGGAAACCGCTCCTAGCTCACCGACAGATAAAAAACACAACCAAATCAAGACAGATCGCAACCCCTACACAGACACACGGACCGACCAGGGAACTTACAGGCACTCGGACCAATTACACGAAGCCGCGCACGCATGACGTCAATAGTGGGACGCCCCGTCCCGACACAGCAGCATATAACAAGAGGTAGTGCTAGGCGCACATTAGACGATCTCCAGCTATAACCAGCGACAGACCGACTAGCTCCTGAAGATGACGAGTGCGATCTCGTTGAAACGTAGAGTAAATAGTCCTTTTCAGGACAAAACTCACACGCGGCCAAGAACCCGAGAAACTACACCTTCATCATACGTCCGCGAGAACATCAAAAGTAACATATATATATATATATATATATATATATATAATAAATTCAATTTGTTGGCGATTTAAGGTCTGGTTTTACTTCAAAATATATATATTTAAAACAACCCTACATGTTTCGGCAAATGGTGCCTTTTTCAAGGAATAAAAAATATAAATGACAGTATATCAATGTCATACATTTGTAGTTGGTATGGATAAAATTATTCAAAGATATATTCCAATTGAATAATAATAAATCATGCCTTAGTATTCTAAAATAGGTAAACAACAAAAACAGGGAAACGCAAGACATGAGTTATTATTATGTATGCGCCCGTGGAGCGTCTTAAGATGTAAAGCTGTCGGCATTCGCCTTAAAGGAGAAGGAAAACCACGAAAACCTGCTCGGACAGCCAGACAGGAATCAAAACACGGAACTGTCAGCATGATAAGCAAATGTATAGATATTTAAATAACTTAAGATACATAATTATATAACAGCAACATATATTATGATGGTAAATTGCAGATCGTTACATAATTAAGTTATAGTATATACTGCTTAAATTTTTTATATCACTTCTGTTGTTAATTGAATTTTTTTCTCGTTTAATACTAATCATTTCTTTAATTTCCCTTTTCATTGTGTGTTGTTCGTTATCAATTATCTGTGTGTTTTCAAAATCGAAATGGTGATCGTGTTGTAGTTTGCGTGTAGATAAAGCAGTTTTGTCTGTTTTAGAGTATTTGTGGGCTTGTATTCTTTTGTATAAATATTGTTTACTTTGGCCTATGTAGTAACTATCGCAATCGCGACATGGTATTTTATAGATGTTTCTCGATTTTTTTCTATTTTAGGTTTAAGTTTTGAAAACAAATGTTTATTAGTATTACTAAGTTTATATGTTGTAGCTATATCATATTTTTTTAAAGTGTATTTAATTTTTTCTGATAGTTGTGGAACATATGGAATCGTGATATATGTTGTGTCATTGTTTGAATTGTTATTGGTGTCTGCAGTGTTGTATATTTGGTGTATTCTTTTTTTAATTGTTTGGTCTATAAGTTGTGGTGGATAATTATTATCTGTTAAGATTGTTTTAATTTTCTTGATGTTATCTTTTCTGTATTGAGTATGTGATAGTTTTACTGCTCTATCAGTAAGATTATTTATAATCGTTTTATTGAATACTGTAGGAGCATTTGGTTGGTAATTCACATATCAAAAAGAAGCCGTGGATTTATTATACCAATTTGTATAAATAGTACCCTGTCTATCATAGCTTAAAGAAATATCAAGAAAAGTTAATACTGTTATATGCAATTTACCATCATAATATATGTTGCTGTTATATAATTATATATCTTAAGTTATTTAAATATCTATACATTTGCTTATCATGCCGACAGTTCCGTGTTTTGATTCCTGTCTGACAGTCCGAGCAGGTTTTCGTGGTTTTCCTTCTCGTTTAAGGCGAATGCCGACATCTTAAGACGCTCCACGCGCGCATACATAATAATAACTCATGTCTTGCTTTTCCCTGTTTTTGTTGTTTATCTATTTTAGAATACTAAGGCATGATTTATTATTATTCAATTGGAATATATCTTTGAATAATTTTATCCATAGCAACTACAAATGTATGACATTAATATACTGTCATTTATATTTTTTATTCCTTGAAAAAGTCATGATTTGCCGAAACATGTAGGGTTGTTTAAATATATATATATTTTGAAGTAAAACCCGACCTTAAATCGCCAACAAATTGAATTTATCATAACATACAAAGGTCACGAAATAATGATCTTTATAAATTATATATATTTAAGATGGCTGAGAAAAATGTTTTAGAAAAATACTCAAACACGTAGATTTTTATCTTAAAATCTATATTGAAAGATGTAATTTTCTATCCCCTTCCCCTCAGTTCCTAAGAGCTAGCAACCACAGCTTTAAAAATTCAAATAGCAAAGTACTACTTGTGATACCTTTTTTGATATTGTCATAATCATTGACATATTCAACGAAAATGTATTAATAAAAAATGCTATCAAATGAGGTATCACATGGAGTACTTTGCTATTTAAATTTTTAAAGTTGGGGTTGCTAGCGCTGAGGGATTTTTTAAAACATTTTTTTCAACCATTTTATAGAATTTATCCGTTACTTTCGAGAAACAGTATATATTTGTAATTTTGTTTCATAATAGCGTGTTTATTATAATATATAATAATTATTAAATTGCCTGTTAAATAGTGGGTACCAATAAACAATATGCTGTTCTTTAGTACAAATGAAGTTTCGTAGACGCCAGACAATATCATTAAGTGAATTCAGTTTCTTGTTAAATATTCTGGTAATTATTTTCGATTCGTTTACGCATAATTTTATTTGCTTCTATTTTCTTCTATTTCTTCAACTTAAACCTCGTAAATGATAAAATTATGTATGTATGACCATGTATGTAGTATGTACATATGATTAGACTTATACTTATATACTCGTATAATTTATATTTAGAATCATATATACAAAAAGAAATATTTATGCGTAATTAAAACTAAATGTTCGCTCTTTGAACAGTTCACATTGATTCTAACCTGTTACTTTCGATAATTTTTTGTTAATTTTAAGAAGTGTGACACAACAGTGAATAACGAATCACCGCTTTATAACGTGATAGACATGTTCCTATCTATATATAAAGATTGAGTTACTTAATAAATCCTACTTTGTATTTATTTTATTTTTATTAACAGTGAATGATGTCTAAGGTCAACAATTAACTAATTTGTGGCAAAATTTGGTATGTATCTAACCAGTCTGAACTGGAATATACGCTGGAAGGAAATATCAGTAGTATTCCAATAAAATTTAATCTGAGATAAAAAATTAAATTATAGGTTTGCTTCTTTCTAACGAGATATACGTGTATTTAAATTAAACAAGCGTATTTAGAAAAATAAAATTTTACAAGTTTTAGAAGATGTGGAAATTTATGTATCTAGGTTATATTTATTTAGAAAGTAAAATGCTTTGAGATCTAGTGCAATGCGTGTGTGTGTATAACTTTTAATAAAATTTTACACTTCTGCAAATTATTTGTTTGGTTTTAACGTATATAGAAAACATTTGACTTTAGAGTTGATATAGATTCAAGGTAGTTTCTACTTTAAGCCAAAGAAAAAAGTTGCCGGAATAACTCTTTAATCTAAAATTCATATTCCACCACGGATAATGGCTTAGTTTCATTTTTAATTAATATGTATACCTACATATTTGAAGTGACGTAGAAGTCACCAATGTGTACCGATACGTTATTATACTGAGTGACTAGAATTATTGAAGCAAATATTTGATTTGCCAACTTTGTGAAACTGGATTGCCTGATCATTCGCTTGATATTTGTCTTTTTGGGTTAAAATATTTTGTATTGGCAGATATATGATTAGAATTCCTTGTTTGACCTTTACTTTGTCAAATTTTTGACAAGCTTAAATTTAAGCATCAGGCATATCAACATGAAGCTGCAAAATTATTGCCAGCTTAATAAAAAAAAAGATTGAATCATTTATAGTTATCGGTTATTATTAGAGAACGGATGCAATTTCCATAAAACGCAATCGGCAATTGGAATTGTGTATGACGTCGCACAGTACATCCCGTCGTAAGTCAATGAAGTATTTGTTTGACTTACTCGGCCACCTGGTCTCGCACGATAACAATGGACAACTCAGTTATTGTATTCGGAGAATATAGTGTTTTTTAAAGTGTTTTCATGAGCGTAGATAGAAGCGGGGTTTTCATAATGTATTTTATTTATTAGTTTATATTTCGTAAGATAAAGTGCTGTGAGTAAGTTTCTTGTTTTCATAGTTTTAACTGTTAATTACATCGTAATTTTTGTGATAGATCCTGTTTAATATCGTTTGATTGAATCTATTTCTACCAATTATTTCGACGTAAGTGTGCATTGAATTTCGTTCAGTTTCAATAACTTGCGTAAACATTTTTAGATTTCATTTATTTCGATCTAGAGCATTGTTTAAGTTACTTTTTCAGACATGATATGGAAGAATGTCGAGAACGGCATTGTAAAACAATGGCGAGTTGGATTGTCGGTCATACTGATTGTATGTCCATTGTCAGTGATTCAGAAATTTATTACAAAATCCGTAAAATATCGTCAAAAATTCGTCACTTAGGATCGCAAACACATCTGAACTCTGTAAAACTTTTATGGCGGCTAATATTCCATTAAATAAACTTAGCAATCCCACTTTAAAAATATTTCTGAAAAAATATACTGGTCGAAATGTTCCTGATGAATCAACTTTACGCAAATATTATGTTTCTGGGTGCTATACGAGAACAGTAGAACGCATTAGAAGCCATCTTTTAAATCAATACATATGGATAAGCGCCGACGAAACGGTGGATATGTTAGGACGCTGTGTGGTAAATGTTGTAGCTGGTGTACTACATCCAACTATTCCCTATAACTCATATGTAATAGCAACAAGTGTTATAAATAGAGTTGATGCGGAAACAGTTGCTGAAACCATTAAGGAGAATATGCAAAAAATGTTTCATTCGGACGCCACGTACAAAGAAAAAATACTTTTATTTGTCAGTGATAGTGCTGCGTATATGTTAAAAACAGGTAGACTATTGAAAAAAACATATCCTAATATGCTGCATATTACTTGTGTAGCACATGCTCTCCACAGAATCTGTGAATATATCAGAGACACTTTTCCGGAAGTTGATAGACTTGTATCAGCTTTTAAAAAAGATTTCAGAAAAGGACCATTGAGAGTAGCTCTTTTCAGGGAAAAATTTCCATCTCTGTCACTGCCTCCCACTCCAGTAATAACTAGATGGGGAACATGGCTGGAAGCTACTAGTTATTATGCTGAGAATTTCTAAAACGGTAGTTATATGTGAATGTTTGCGTAAGTTGCTAAAATGGAATGATAAATCTTTCTATTTTAAAAAATACTCAACGGGTTGATCGATTTTAATGATTCTAGATGGGTTTGATAAAAGGTGCATTCAAGATGGTCCCATTTAATCGTGAGCCGTTACCGTGCTACATTAACTAGTCCATTACTAACGGGAGTAGTTAGTATAAACAAAGGATCACTTTTTATCTATTGGTTTGCTCATACACTTACGATTTTCTCCAATATAAACATATTTATTATTCTCATACTCCTTTTAAATTATACATGAGTCGATCATGTACTAAACTGAGTTGATGAGTACGTTGCTTGGCAGCCTCATTTGAGAAACGCTTAATATAGAGAGGTTCATTCGAGTAATATCGCACGGGTACGATATATACCGGGTTCTTCTTTTATCATTACTAGAGAACGGACATTCTTACCATATGACTATATTCTCCGAATACAATAGCTGGGTTGTTCATTGTTATCGCTGCGAGACCATTTGGCCGAGTAAGTCAAACAAATACTTCATTGAATTACGCCGGGATGTACTGAGCGACGTTATACACAATTCCAATTGCCGATTGCGTTTTATGAAATATATTCTCCGAATACAATAGCTGGGTTGTCCATTGTTATCGCTGCGACCAGGTGGCCAAGTAAGTCAAACAAATACTTCATTGAATTACGCCGGGATGTACTGAGCGACGTTATACACAATTCCAATTGCCGATTGCGTTTTATGGAAATTGCATCCGTTCTCTAATCATTACACATAGGTATAATGAATTGATTTTTCTTCTTTTAGCTTTATCCATAGGGATAAATGTATGGCGGCACAGTAGGCAACCAGTTATACACAAGTGATGTATTTAAACGTATTTTTCCAATTGTCAAATATTTTTGATTCTTCATTCATACTTAATCTTAAATTAAATACATTTTATTGAAAAATACGTAATTTATTTAAAATAGTTAATTATCCCTAGTGCGAAAACAATTTAAATATCTTTAATAAATTCAAAGGAGATGGTTGCTTTTTAAATTTCCACAAAAAAAATAAAATAACACCAAGCACGTGTTAACAGAAAATATGAAGCTGAATATCCTGTGTTATATAGGAGAACGGTCTAGAGGATCACTTTTAGATGTAGCCGGGCATTTTGGAGTATCGTACAGTTCGGTGTTCAAAACCATGAAGGAATTGAAATATACGCCATACAAGATATTAGAATGCTGTATTTAGCGTGGGCGGGTAATTAACTAATTTTAATATCGAGAAAAATTTAATTAATGAAAAATTTGATTTTAATTCGATCAATGGATATGCTTAATTGCGGGATTCGGAATGTATTTAGGATAACTATAAAGGTGATTAGAACGATATCCTTGTTTTGAATTAATCGGGTATTTAATAAATTTCATTAATATATTATTAGCGGGTTTGACGGTTATGCCTAGATATGGCGTTGACACGAATTGTCTGTTATGCATAAAGAGGGTTGGTATTTCTAAAGAAACTAAACTATTTTCAAGGTTTAAAATTGCTAACTACCAGCTGTAACATTACCTTAATTTTTAATAAGCTCAATAACGGGTTTCGGAGAATTTTAGATTTTAGATTTTTTCAAGTTGGACGACCTTTAATCGAATGTTGGTGTTTCGATTGCTTTATTTTGTGGATTGTTTTTATTTCATTGACAAGTGTAGTGTGGATACTCCAAAAATAAAAGAATAAGTAACTTTCAAATAATCTGATTTTATTAAACAAACATAGTATTATTCTTCCAATAAATATATACATAAATTAATGCATTTTTCAACAACAGAAATATATTTATTTAAAATAATATTATTATTATTATTATTAAACCCATTATTCCCTTTCGGGACGTAGGGTAATTATACATTACATACTCGTATAGCAAGTATGTGCACTTATAATGTCTCTATGTATTTTTTCCATTTTATTCGGTCCTGGGCAATGCTCCTCAGTTGTGGGATGGACTTGTTAGTCTCTTCCATAACTGTTCTCCTCCAGGTGGTGCGTGGTCTGCCTCTCGCGCTCTTTCCTTGTGGCTTCCAAAGTAGGACTGTGTGAGCTGGTGTATCAACTGGCTTTCTTAATGTATGACCAAGCCATTTATATTTCCTTCTCTTAATGTCTTCATTTATGTCGTTTTGTTCTGTTCTGTGCCATAGTTCAGCATTTGATATTCTTTCCGGCCACCATATTCCTAGTATATTTCTAAGGCATCTGTTTATAAAAGACTGGAGTTTTCTCTTGATTGTTGAGGTAACCATCCAGGTCTCTGAGCCATAGAGGAGAACTGGTTTCACTGTTGAGTTGTACACTTTGATTTTTGATGATAAGCACAAACTTTTAGAGCGGCATATTTTTCTCATACTTGCAAAAACTTTCCGTGCCTTGTCTATTCTTCGCTGTATATCAGATAATGTTCCTCCATTGCTCGAGACAACACTGCCAAGGTAAGTGATTTCCTCCACTACTTCTATCTGTGTGCCTTCGACTTCTATGTTTGTTGTATCTTTGGTGTTAATTTTCAACATTTTAGTTTTATTTTTATTTATGCTAAGGCAATTCTTTTTTGATTCCGCAACAAGGTCATTAGTTTTACTCTGCATGTTCCTAATGTTCGATGAAAAAAGGCATACATCATCTGCGTATTCGATGTCCTCCAAAACTTCCGTCAGCCCCCATCGTATTCCTCTCTTCTTGTTATTTGTTGTTGCGTAGAGTACCGTGTCCAACATTATCAAAAAAAGCAGTGGTGAGAGTATGCAGCCCTGTTTAACACCCGTACTAACGACGAAAGGTTGTGACAGCTCTCCCTCATGGAGTACTCGACATTGATATCCTGTGTATCCTTCCCTAATCAGTTGGATTATTTTTTGAGAAAGACCTTTATTCTTGAGTGCTATCCATATATTTTCCCGATTTACCGAGTCAAATGCTCGTTCGTAGTCTATAAATAACAACTGGAGTGGTGATTCGTATTCGAGTGATTCTTCTATTATCATTCTAATTGTGTTAATGTTGCCTACACAGGAGCGTCCACGTCGGAATCCGTTTTGTTCTTTTCTGATGGTATAGTCAAGAGAGTCGTTGATTCTATTTAACAGTATGCGGCAGAAGACTTTAAATGTGACATTCAACATGCTGATACCTCTCCAACTTTCGCAATGTCGCAGGTCGTTTTTTTTGGGTACTTTTATAATCAATCCTTCTTTCCAGTCTTTAGGGAATTTTTCTTCATTCCAAATTTTCTGGATAAGGGGTAGCAATATTTTTGTAGTTGCATTTACATCGATCTTCAAGATGTCAGCTGTTATCATATCATTTCCTGCCGATTTTCCATTTTTCATTTTTTGCAATGCATTTATCACTTCCTCCTTGAAGGAACATCGGTGTTGATGGGCAGTTCCTGCACGATTTATTCCTGCAATAGCTGTAATTTGGTCCCATTGATATTCATTATCTCTGCGAAGTATTCTTGCCATCTTTTTAGTTGTTGTTGCTTGTTGTATAAGTTGTCTCCGTCCTTATCTTTTAATGGTAATTCCCTAGTCTTTTTCCTGTTTCCTGCTAGCTGATTTATCCTTTTGTATAGTTCTCTACTGTCCATTTTGTCCGCTGCAGTCTGTGCTTCATTTGCCAGTTGTTCTATGTGTCTCTTTCTATCATTTCTTATACTTCTTCTTATCGTTTTGCTACATCTTGTATACTCTTCTTGTATTTTCCTTTTTTTTGTTTCATCTCTGATTCTTAACATTTTCTCTTTAATTCTCCTTCTTTCCTCAATTCTAGTCCATGATTCATTGCTCATCCATTCCTTGCTGTCTCTTGTGGTTTTTGACGTTTGTTTACAGCTCACAGTATACAACGTTTTAATTTTTTGCCACATCTCTTCTATCTTTAGAGTGTGGTCTATGTTTTGAGATAAATTTTCTATTTTCTGTATTATTTCCTTTTTTGCACCTTCGTCTAACTTATGTGGGTCCAATAGTCTTTGTCTTTTTGTATGTTTGCAAATTCTTTTCCCCTTGTTTTTATAATTACCAACATCCAGTTTGATTCTGGCTACGACTAAGTGATGGTCTGACCCTATATCTGCCCCTCTTCGGTTTCTGACATCTAGCAGCGCTTTACTCCATTCTTGCTTTATACAGATGTGGTCGATCTGGTTCTCAGTTTTTCTATCCGGCGATACCCACGTTATTTTATGGCATGTTTTATGTTCGAACATTGTACCACCTATCTGTAGCTCGAAGTTGCCGCATAATTCTAGTAGTAGTTCACCATTTCCATTTCTTTTCCCTATCCCATGTACTCCGATGATTTCTTCAAAGTTTTCTGTGTGGTTTCCCACTTTAGCATTGAAATCACCCATTAATAAGAGTATGTCCTTTTTATTGATTTTTGTTAACGTATTATTTAATGTGTCATAAAAACATTCTTTTTCTTCTTGTTCTGTTGTTTCTGTTGGCGCATAACATTGAACTATGGTGACATGATGTCCATTTAGGATTATTCTTGCAGTAATTATTCGTTCATTTATGGGATTCCATTCTATTAGGTTTTGTTGGAGATGGGGGCTTAATAATATTCCTACTCCATATTGGTGTGGTTCGCCTTCCTTCATCCCTGAGTATATAAACGTGTGCCTGTCGGATGTGGTAATTTTATTGTTTCCCGTCCATCTCACCTCGCTAATTCCGAGAAGATCCAGTTTGTATCGCTGCACTTCTCTTATCACCTGCTCGAATTTGCCTTCTTGATAAAGCGTTAATACGTTCCATTGGCCAATTTTGTATTTTTTATATGTTGTACGTTTTGGCTTGTTTTCTCTTTTGTTGTTGCTTACCAAATTTTTCTGTTTATGTTTTGTCACAATTTTCCCATCCCGTTCTTCCGTCTCGTTTACCATTTCCGTAGCATGAGTCGTTATATCTTCAGCTTGTTCCTCTTCATTTAGTAGTTTTTTTGTGTCCGGGTCTTTGCGATTACCCGGATTTTTTCCCTTTCTTTGTCTTCTCTCACGTCTTCAGGAGATCTCTGGCTAAATGTTCTAGATAGCTCCTCCAATACTCCTGCACTATTGTTCCACTTAAACCACCTGTCGTCTATACTTATCTTCTCATAACCTATTTTTACTTTCTTTCCATTTTTTCTTTCTTCTTTAGCTACCTCTCTTAAGGCCTTAGCTGCAATTCTCTCTTCCAGTGTCAAATCATTATTAATATATACTCTTCCGTCCCTTTTTTCTTTTAGATTTTTCTTATTTTGCATAACCTCTTTTTTATTTCGATAATTTCCCAGCTCCACCAGGCAGGTTTTCGGACCTAATTTGTGGGCTGACTTAACATCAACTTTCACCTTTACTTCATCTTCTAAAAAATTTCTCATGGTTTCACTTAATGTGTTTTCCTCGCTTACATCTACTTTTAACCCAGTTACTACAATATTATTACTCTTTTTTTCCTTCTCTAATCTCCTTATCCTTAGACTGACCTTTTCCATATCATTTCTAATTTCTTCATTTTCCTTTATTAATTTTACATTATCCTTTTTTATGTTATCATTCTCTTTTTGCAACTTCCTTATTTCCTGCATTGCTTCACTCTGTTCCCTTCTCACTTCCTGCAATTCTGCCTTTACCTCCCTTATTTCCATGGTTACATTTTGGATCATCTGTATCACTTTATCTAGCTTATCCTCTTCTTTTTGTTCTACTTTTTGGGGAGTTCGAATGGTTTTCTTACTTCTTTTCTCAATAGAACTTCTTTCTTCGTATTCCCTACTTCGTTTTCTCCTTAACTCATCTGTACTATAATCGTCACTATCCATTTCCTACTATTCCGTCTCCCCCCGTATATGCAACTTTGTTAGTATTTACCAACGTCTCACCTCGCCGCGCAAAGAGGTCGCCCGCTTCCACAGCTCGAAAACGATATCTCTTATCGGCTCACTCACTGTTTTTTTTTTCCTTTCTGCCTTTCTCTGTCCTCCTTTTTCCCTTTTTTTTTTTTTTTTCTTTCCACAAACAATAACAAACTACACAAACATCCGACACCTGCACACAGACTATTACGCATCAACTTTATACTATATTTCTAACTAGTCGTGCTTTTTCTACTTACAATGACCTAATATTAGGTTTAATCATGAAGCCGACCAAACACGTCTATCTCTCCCGAAAGCGTACTACTAAAATAATATAAAGTTCATAAATAAAAATGTACAAAGAAAAATATTGAATAGCAATACATGCGAAACAAAAAACAAATAAATAAACAGCTGTGCGATTATACATTAAACTTGTGTGTCTCCTTTTTTTATGATCGCTAGTGCTGCAATAATTTTTTAACAAAACGAAAACGTCAACTTATATTTAAATAATGACAAAATCTGTATATTTAAATATCTCATTTAAATTTTTAATTTACTACTGTGTTCACTAAGTTCGACATTTTCAACTAGATGTTAAATAGACAAATAAATTCCCTATTTTTAACACAAATTAAATGCTTCGATTAGGAAATAATAAACGTGTAATTTAGGTCAATATAACAAATAATATTTAAATATTAGGCGAGACAAATACTGTAGATCGGCGACATCTTAACAAGATATCTCTAGAATAAATACAATTGTTACTTTCAGTTTTTCTTTCTTTTAACTAAAATGAAAATTCTCTTATACTAATTACACTTTTTCCAGCGTCTTACATTTTATTTAGGTCATGTGTGATTTATTTCCTTCTTATAATTAATAATTCAGGACGGGGCTGGTTTCTTACTACGGAGTTTTGTCCATTAAATCTGGATTATAGATAATTAAATCGTTAACATCCTTAGAAAATTTGGTTACTAATGACATATGGAAACGATTTACAATATTTTAACTGTAATATACCCAACGGCTCACGGGACGTGTGCACGATATCTAAATGATCTAAGAAGCGGGATGATCATTTAACATCACATTGACTTAGAACAAAATGAAAACAACTTACTGTGTGGGTACTTAGATCGGCCGGTGCAAGCGTCTCGGCCGGCGTCTGGAATCGATACGGGGCCGGGTTACGATGCTTGTAGATCTAGAGAATCGGGAGGAACGACAGAAGTTGCTTGATTGCAGCTTAACTGTCTCAAAGATATCAGGATAAATGACAGAAGCTGTGTAATTACAGCTTAACTGTCTCCAAGATATCTTTAAAAAAACGGAAAGTCTGAAGGGATAAAGCAATGTAATTCTTGCTAGAGGCCTTCTCAGCTGATCTGGTGTAAATATCGAAAAAGCGTCCTGGATTTTACGGAAAACAGGGTATATATATATATATGATTCGGAAACCCAGAAAAACGACGTCTTTATGTGAACGGTGGGGGCTGCGATGCATTTACGGCTATCACGCATGACCTTGCGCTACAAAATATTATAATACAATTATAAAATACAAATATATAAAAATATACATATACGAGGACACCTCGAAAGATCATAACTGTTTCGACGCGGTTTGAGTTTAACAAGAACTCGCGCTGAAGTTTGATGCAATTATATTTAACGAAGAAAGTTCGTTACAGTTTAGACTTGCACACCTTTGTTCTATTATTAAACGAGCTGTACTATACGCTCTCACTTTTTGATGAACTCACTGGAATACAGAAGTATTTTTAAGCACATTATTTTAAGAGTTTCAGCTCCATTCCTGTTACTTGAAAGAAAATGTAAATAAAAACTGCAATTACCCTATTTTTAAATTTAACAAATAACAGAGGATCTACGTCCTGATTTGAATTTGGCCTTTCGAGGTATGGCCTTTTAGTTATTATTACATCGGCTGTAATTGATTTTACTTTCTCTTATTCTTTCTTGCAAAAATCCAAAATGAAAGTGACTTTTGATGTGGACTAATGTCTGTTTAGATTACAGGTATTTGTTCTTTATTTTCAGGATCTACTTTCTTCATAATATTAAACATTCTTCAGTACTACGAAAACCTTCTATTTTAAATCGAGTGTCCAGTTAATGAAAAATATATGAACACAAAATCTTCTACTTGTCTTTGATTGACAAAATTCTCAAAGCCATTCAGATTCATAAAAGATGCAATAAATATAAGAACGCCCCTTTTCTGTACGATGAAGTCAAACAAGATTCTTCATTAATTTTTATGATAGTATATGTAATAAATAAAGCGAAATGGCACTGTTAACAAACATACCATTTAATCTAAAAGAACAAACGAAACACACTACAAAAACAAATAAAAGTTAATGATAGGTTGGTTGATATTTCTTTTACTGTTTCACACATCTGATTTAATAACTGTGTTCAAGTTCAACTTTTTTGTAAGCTGTATTTAACTAGTTCACACACTTAGAATTTTAACGTATCTGACGTAGATTCGCAGGCAATGATGATCAATATACACTACACTATACATACTATATTCTTTTTATACCGTAGCCTATCATACAAAGTCTAACGTATGTTGGACAACTCTTTCGTTCGGGTTAAACTCTTCGGCGCTCTGCGTACGAATTTTTACTCTATACTATGGACAGAACTCTACAGTTGTCTGTACACGTTTGATTTCATACAAATGAAACAGACATGCAATATACACGTCTGTAACTGTACACATGGACATTCACCTCGTATTTTCCAGCATTTACTTCTGCCTAAGACACGTGTTTCTGCCATCTACTATCAGGTTTTATCAGTTAGGCTAGTGAAGTAAAGCTTAAAAAATCGCCTCATAAGGTATACCAAATTTTGTCTTATCAGGTGGCACCATATAATCTAGTGACATCTAACGGACAAAAGAGACTATGCCGAAAGTGGCAACATTCCCTTGACCGGCTATGCCGGTACAGAAGAGAAAAAATACGTATATAGGTGTAAGTTCATTAACACGATGCCAGATGGCGGCAAATGTACCAAAAAAGTTTAAGTATATCAATCAATACGTTAAGCACGTATTACGCATTTGTTACAAATAAAACAGGCATGTAATATACACGTCTGTAACTCTACACATGGACATACACCTCGCATTTTCCAGCATTTACTTCTGCCGAAAACACGTGTTTCTGCCATCCATCTTAATCGACTTACACCTATACTCAAACAGTTGCTATTCTAGTAACATCCTTCATATGAAAATTGCCTTGCTTTAACAGATTCGCTTCCTAAATCTGTGATGCTGTCAGATAATTGTACAGTCTAAAAGTTATTGAGATGATTGAAGAAATAGTAACATACTTATTACCTACAAGAATTTCCCACTACTGCTTTTTGAGATTTCTCCATTTTATAAAACCACTTATTCGTAAGATACACGCGGTGTTATTTGTTTTTATAATGTTATTGAAATGCCCCCAATACGTGGGTTACGTTCGGGTATTAGAACTCTAATGTAATGCGAGAACGTTCTACAATTTCATAAAATGATAAAATCTATGTACTATTTTGTTATATTTTCTATCTTTTTTGGTACACTAATTTTACTATCTTAGATATATTTCAACCTTAAAGAAATACTATCCATCTTCTTTGAATTCTTGGGAATAATTAACTGTTTTAAATAAATTATCTATTTTTCAATTAAATGTGTTTAATGTAAGATTTAAGTATGAATGAAAAATCGGAAATATTTGACAATTGAAAAATACCTCCAAATACGTCACTGGTATGTAACTGGTTGCCTACAATGCCACATACATTTATCGCTATGTGTAATGATAAAAGAAGAACCCGGTATATATTTTGTCGGTCGCCACTTAACAAAATGTTTTTTCATGCATAATTTCTCGTTTTAATCTAGAATTTACATACTCACATATTTCATAGGGCCCGTTCACGTACGGAGGTTACTTTCTGCACTACGTCTCATTGCTTGTCTTCTCTTAGCTTCTTCAGGCCGTACAATTTTTTTCCATACGGGCAGTAGCTTTTGTAGGCATTCCCATTATTTATATATATTATAAACAAAAATATATGAATGTAAACAGAAGAACAAAAAGTATTAAATAAGAAAGTTTTGAAAAAAAATAAAATCGATTTCCAAAAAAAAAGGCCGCAAACAAAAAAGCAATAAACAATGATTTTCTTCTAAAAAGAAATATAATCTATTTTTTATTTTATTTCATTTTTTATTACATAGCAAAGATCAAATTAAACTTTTGGGAGTCATCATCAAATTCAAAGCAAAAAAGAACATTATATGAACTCTAATTAATCAAGGGTTTGGTTGTAAAACTTAATTTAATAATAAAGCATAATACGTATTGACAAATTAGACAACTAAGAAGACACATACAAATAATCTTTTTGTTTACATCAAAATATCATGAACATAGTTCACGTTTATTTTCTACATAATCTCTTATTTGACCACTACTTTCAAGAAAAAGTTTTAAGTCTTAACGAACTAACCAAACCAATAATATTTTTGTAAATTGTTCTTTTTTATTGATAAAATAAAAAGTATATGCACATAATAGTTAAAATTATTAGACTACAAAAATAAATTACGGACGACAAAACGGCTACGGAAACAAACATACAAGATGATGAAAATATTATTTGTCACTCCAAACATATTTAAATATTTGAAGCAGACCCATCACGACGGCCACAGTTATTGAAAAAATATGTGACTTTTTGTTAATTAACTGTCCATCTAGTAAAAAGATTATTTTGCGAGTCATGAAGAGCCCAATGAATATTCTAAGAAACCGCAAAATGCCATGCAGAATAGTTTAAAATTAATGAATCGAAACAAAAAAGTGCAAAATACTAAATCGGAAACAATTTTTTTGATATTTCCATACACGCCGGGAGAGCAGTGGATCGATGAAAACTTCTTTCTTCTACACAATGATTTGTTTTTGCTCTTAGTCGGAATTATGATGAAGTTTTTTTTCCTAAAAACAAGTCCTCTTACAATACACAACTTGTAAAGTAATATTTTTTAAGTGTTTCGTGTGTTGGGACTAAATCTACGAGTATCTAACCCGGATGTAGCTTTTGTGTATTGAATTGGTTAAGCCCGCTATACTTGCAATGGGAAGTTGGATATAATTGTAGTTAATTACTGAAAAATTAGGAAATTCTTTTGCAAAATCGAAGAACGGTTAATGCAAATTGGTACACAACCGTTTGTTTGCTAACCAACTCACAATGGCTAATCATTCTGCATCATGACATTGCGAGTTCGCACACAGCTCGAAAGACAATTGAGTTTTTGGAGCAGCAAAATATCGAATTATCAGATGATCCTCCGTATAGTCCAGGCCTAAGATCCAACAATTTTTTTAGGTTCCTAAATATCAAGAATACAACGTGGCCTGAATATCCTAAATACCAAGAATACAATACGTGGCCGACAATTTCAGTCGCCAGAAGTGGCAGTAGATGCCTTCAAAACGGCAATTTTGACTGCCCGAACTGAAGACTCGAATAACTTTTCAACAATTGGTTTGAATGAATGCGAAAATGTATAAATTTTTGTGGAAAATATTTTAAAAAACAATAAAGCACTTTTAGTCGATCCGGTGTTTGATTTTATGGCTACATGCAATACTAAAAAGACCTCGTAGTTTGAAAAAACGTTAACATTCAACGATAGGACTTGCTAATGCAAGGAATTTATGGCGAATAATGAATTACTCTCCAAAGACACTTAACAGAATTTTCTAATATTGAAATAATTACATTCGTGAACAATCGATAGCGAATAGTCTGAAGTATTCAAAATTATTCTGGAAGATTAATATTACATATAAAATAATTAAATATTATAAAATCTATGAAATATATTTCTAACATATTTCCTTTAATTGCGGGCGCATAAATCATGTATCACTATTACTATCATATAACCTGTAACGTGTTGATTATTGTGTCTTGAATTAGATAAGGCATCACATAATAACGCATAAATCATCATATCTTAACAAGCATATGATTATCATTCTACCAGAATTAATTGAAAAATTACTATTAATACTACTTATCTTGACGTAACTACTGAACGTGAAATGTCAATTAAAAGTAATATAAATTATAATAACGGGTGTTCAGAAACATTCGAAGTCAAAGTAGTCCTTGAAAATATGAAGTCATGTCTGAGATAGATTGATACATTTACTTAATACAATTTTATAGGTTATCAAATTAATATCTTCGATATTAGATTCTGACAATTTTTGACAGACAACAGTTGACATTTAATAAATATTACAAATCAGATATTTAAGTAAAGATATACGATTTTTTGTTCAGAGCCCACTTGACTTCGAATGTTTATGAACACCCGTTATAAAATATCATAGTCGTATTAATGATATACAAATAGTTATTTATACAACAAGTGGAAAAAGTAAGTGTTTATTGTACTCGTGCAATAAACACTTTTTGCATGAGTTGCATACAATATTTTATCTAATTTTGACACATAAAGTGACACTTTTCAAAACTGTATGACGTTAGGAAACGGTTTACTTTTCGTAACTAGTTACGAAAAGTAAAATATTTCGTAACTAGTGTTGAAAAGTTCTTTTCATCACTAGTTACGAAAATATTTCATCTCAAGTTAATAAAGGGGAACGTTAAATGACACAAACTGGTTAAATTTTTATTTTATGCATTATAAAAATTTATGACACAATGTGAACAATTGGTGAGGTTAATTCCTGCACACGTAGAATTCATGGCAGGTACTCTGATGTTATGATGCAAAACGGAATGTACATTTGAGCTTGATTCACCAAGAATATCATTGGCAATCCTTTTCTTATTTTCTATAGAATTCTCTACATAGCCCTCAGCTACAGTATTGGACTTCCAGCCTCCATGTCGTTTAACCTTAAAAATATCCGCACCAGAATCTGCCAAAAAGGTAGCCGATGACCTTCTGAAGCAGTGTCCGGTAAATAAGAAGGGATTTGGTAGTTTCAAAAACTGAGCAATTCTTTTCGATAGATTACCGATTGTATTAATGCCAACTGGCTGTGCCCCGCATTTACCATTATTATATTTGACGAAAAACCTATCGTGATTAACGTTTTGTGGACGCTAAGATATATATTTTCTAATAAGGTCAAGAAAATTTTGCCCTTCAATATTTCCTTCTGTGATCACAAACTCGCGCGTTACTTTTGTCTTTGTATTAGGGATTTTTATTACAAAATGAGAAAACTCGTCTAAAATATCCCCCACACGTAGAAAAGTTAGCTCACTTTTTCGACAAGCACCAGCTATTCCAACGATCAATGCGAGCTTTGTCATTAAATATGTTTTATCCTCAGCTTCTGTCATAAACCGGGAGACGTTTTCCTTTGACAAAATATTAGACTTTTTTGCATGGTATCCCTCTGACTGCCTCTTTAGAAATGCATGTAAACTGGCATATTTTGCAATATCAATATTCTTCTTCAAAGACAATTCACTTCGTAACATGGAATAAAGAGTCCAGAGTGTTGAAGCTTTTTGATTCTTTCTTCCCTCGAAATAGTCTAATAAAACCTTCTCATTAACACATTTAATTTTTTTGTCTTTAAGCCACTTCCCAAATTTTTCATAAGCCAAATCGTACTGGGCTTTCGACTTTTGTGGAATCACAGTCGATAATGCACTTTGTGCAGCCTCTTCTATATCGCTTGGTAGTCCACCTGAATCTGAATCCGACATTTTTACTCGTACAATGCACCGAAATATTTAGCTAATAAAAGTAAATACTTATACTTAAATTAACAAACACCTGTCAAGTCAAATGAATTATTATCAATAGCATGAAAACTGTCACTAATTATTTAATACGACTTATGACGTTTAATGTCAGATCAACTCGAAAATTATAAATCTATGTTTTGGTCAAAATTAGATAAAATCTTGTATGAAACACGTTATGAAATGTTATTTTGTGTAACTCATGTCATTTTGCAGGATCTCGCTCGCTACGCTCGCTCGTCCTGCAAACATTCCATTTCGTTACACAAAATAAACCCATTTCATAACTGGTTACATAAATAGTTATTTTCTATTTTGCGTTCATAATGAACTCATTATGAAACCCAAAACAGTATGGAAATGAGCTTCATTTCATTACGTTTTTTTTTTCATTTTTCAATGTTTGTTGTTCAAACACTGCAATAAATATCATTGCTGTCATTTGATTTTAAGAATTTAAGTACATTTGACAGATATGATATATGTACTATAGCGGCATTTAAAAATCGGACACTTAATTTGTTTGGTTTTAATATGGCTAGATAGTTAGGTACTCTTTACAGATCCGTCAGTATCATATTCAGGTTTGTCAAAATATAAGGTTAATAAGCCACATTTGAATATTCAAACTAAAACTCAAATAATTACGTTACTAGAAAAAGGATTGTCGGTTAGAAGATTAGCGAATAGATTTTGCGTGGGGAAGGGTATCATTTCAGATATCAAAATTTAAAGACAGCGTCTGAGAATTATTAATAGAAAACGAGGCTCCGGTGGTATCCGTGTGTCAACTACCGAACAGGATGAAAATCTTATTAATTTTATAAGAAACAATCTGTTCGAAACAATAGTAAATGCAGTGACCGCAACACATTTCCCCGGGTGTCCACACAGCAAGAAAATGGCTGAGACAAATTTCAGACTTGAGAAATCGGGCATCTGTGAAAAAAACATGTCTTAATGCGCAGAATAATGAAGTAAGTATTGGTTTTGCTTTGGAATTTATGCCTCATAATTTTCATTTTTGGGAAAATAGATGAAAAAGTTGTTTAGTCGTCTCATAATAGCCGAATCCGTGTTTATAGACCACCACCTAATTTACGATTTGACGAAAAGTATATTTAAAGATCACAAACTAGCGGAAGATTCTCAGGAAACATCTAGGTCTGGATTTGCGCGCATGGGCCAGGTGTTTGTTGGATTATAGGGGAAAGATTTAATAGTAACAATTATATTAGAATGTTATAAAATGTTTTTCTACCTTAGGCAGAAATTATATAAGTATCCTGAAAGAAATTTCATCTTTCAACACGACAATTGTCCAGGCCACACGGCAAGAGTCGTTTCTCAGTGGTTTAGAGAAAAAATATAGTGTTTGCCATGGTGCTCTAGAAGTCCAGATATGAACCCCATCGAGAATGTGTGGGGTTACATTGTTAAGACGATGAGCAGGAATAATTTTAGGCCAGCATATGTTCAAGAATTATCTAACAAGATCGAGGATAATTGGAATGATCTGTCACCAGAATTTATACATAATGTCATAACATCTATCCCTAGACGTTTACAAGAGGTGTTAGACAGAAATGGTGATGAAATAAACTATTCAAAATTAAAACCAAGTAATTGTAGTTTTCTGATTAATAAATTCTTGTCTTTCATTTATTCACTCAATAACATAATTTTATAACAAAATCTACACAACAACTCAATTATACAAAAACCGAATTACAATGCTTAATTATAGTGAAAATAAATATCTAATCGTCCGGATTTTAAATGCCGCGATAGTACGTAGGCTACACAAACAACGTATATTGTACGAGGTGCATTCAAGTTCTAAGGCCTCCGATTTTTTTTCTAACTAACTACTCACCCGAAAACTATGAAACTGGTGTTACTTCTCGACGTAATCTCCCGAAACTAAGCTCATTTCGATACTGTTTTGGGTTTCATAATGAGTTCATTTCAAACGCAAAATAGAAAAAATTAATTACTTTACTCACTTGAGTAAAAAAATTTGTCTATCTTTTTTTATTTTTGGTATCTATTCTTGGAAAAAAATATATACTGTTCTAAGGGCTCTATAATATGTAACCTGACAATTAAGATATCCTTTCTTAAGGACAGGAACAGGGTAGCTAAAACTAAATTTGAATACATAGTATGTACTCAAAATTTACTCTTAAGTAAACATAAACAGGTGTATTTTTGCCTTTTTGAAGCGAATTTAGGTCAATCAAGAGAATGATATTGAGCATTTACCGATTAGCACTGTTTGTGCATAAAGCCCTTTTGAATTTTCGCATCATTGACGCTAGATATTAAAAGAATTACTGGAAAATTTTACACTTACCTATGCTACGCCTTGTTATCCTAACAATTATTAAAAATTATTAACACAAAAGTTTTACAAGTTAGAATGAGAATGTCATGGCAACAAAAGGATTTAAAGAGTAATATCCCCGTTAAATATGTGTTAAATATTAAATAATTACCACCTACGGAGACAAAAACAAGTTCACATTTGGGTCAGTATATGTGGAGACATTAGACAAATATAAAATCAATATTGACATGAATACGTAATAAGTGGAATTATTAATAAATGTCCATCAACATATACAATACATATACAATAATTTCACTAAAAGCTACATAATTATCTTGAAATGACATCAACTTATAACATATTGGGGTGGGTGGTGTTAAATCATTTAGTTTGATTTGTAATGGTGTTTGCCCCAACAGCCTAGAATTATCAAAAAATTACGCAATACTCAACACATCATATAAAATCTATAATTACAAATGACATTTGTTATTGTAACCTCTACCGATGGGTCGTTCAAGCATCAGTGTAACGCTATAGTATACATAACCTTAATTATTTTTGTAGGATGTCAAAATAAATTTCAACGTATTTCTACAATTAGATTAATTAAATATATTCTTATATATTTTCCAGATCTTGGTGCAACTTGGGTGTTATGGTTTAAAAAGACTACATCTGCTTTAAATTGGAAGTGCGTTTTCGCGATAAAATAAATTTCTTGTTTACGTTTTCGGAATCTTTTTCTCAGTTTTATTTGTGCGTGGAGTTGTTATTGACTTGACGGATTGTTCGGACGTTGCCATGGATAGAAAAAATAGAGAACATAGTACGAGTGCAAAAAGCAAGCAAATGTTCAGTTGGAGTAACAACGAATACACGTGAGTATGATTTTTGACATAGTCTTCTTTCTGTACACACGTATATTAATCATTATAAATATGTTTGCTCTACAAAAATTTAGCAAAAAAATTCACTATAGCTTCTAAACTAAATAGACATATCAGTTGATTGTTTACAATCTAAAACCTTTAATTCTTTACAAAAATTAATACAAATATGCACAAAACATATCTGAATCTACAAAACAGGGATATTTATCAATACGTTTTTGCCGTATTACGCACTTGTTATATAATGAAACAGATATGCAAAATACATATCCGTCACTGTAAACATGGACAAACACCTCGTATTTTTAGCATTTACTTCTGTTCAATACATATGTTTCAGCCATCTAGGCGTCATCGGTTGAACTAGTGAAGCAATGTGTATACAAATTAATACAGATCTGTTAAACAACGGATCTGTATCTGTATCTACATTTACGCTAAAATCGTCTCCAAGCTATAACCAGTTTCGTTCTATCAGGCGACACCAATTTAATCAGTGACATCTGACGGAAGAAAGCGACTAGGCCAGAAAAGGCGATCTTCCGCTCGAATAGCAATGCTATTACGAAAAAGCGGAAAAATACGTATATTGGTGCTGTCCATTAACACGCGCCAGATGGCGGTAAATATACAAAAAAGGGATATTTTTTCGTAATAGCATTGCTATTCGAGCGGAAGATCGCCTTTTCTGGCCTAGTCGCTTTCTTCCGTCAGATGTCACTGATTAAATTGGTGTCGCCTGATAGAACGAAACTGGTTATAGATTGGAGACGATTTTAGCGTAAATGTAGATACAGATACAGATCCGTTGTTTAACAGATCTGTATTAATTTGTATACACATTGCTTCACTAGTTCAACCGATGACGCCTAGATGGCTGAAACATATGTATTGAACAGAAGTAAATGCTAAAAATACGAGGTGTTTGTCCATGTTTACAGTGACGGATATGTATTTTGCATATCTGTTTCATTATATAACAAGTGCGTAATACGGCAAAAACGTATTGATAAATATCCCTTTTTTGTATATTTACCGCCATCTGGCGCGTGTTAATGGACAGCACCAATATACGTATTTTTCCGCTTTTTTCGTAATAGCATTGCTATTCGAGCGGAAGATCGCCTTTTCTGGCCTAGTCGCTTTCTTCCGTCAGATGTCACTGATTAAATTGGTGTCGCCTGATAGAACGAAACTGGTTATAGCTTGGAGACGATTTTAGCGTAAATGTAGATACAGATACAGATCCGTTGTTTAACAGATCTGTATTAATTTGTATACACATTGCTTCACTAGTTCAACCGATGACGCCTAGATGGCTGAAACATATGTATTGAACAGAAGTAAATGCTAAAAATACGAGGTGTTTGTCCATGTTTACAGTGACGGATATGTATTTTGCATATCTGTTTCATTATATATCTGAATCTGTCCACATGAACATACATCACATATTTAACCAGTAGTCACATTAACCGAAGACACATGCATTTCTATCTAAATGATCTTATAAGTGCGGGTTTGTGAAGTCACGTCTGAAGGTACACTTTTCACAAGGAATAACAATCTTATCCTGTCAAGTGATAAGAGATATCTCTTGACATCTAATGAACAAAAGAGACTCGCAAATAAAAGCGATTTCCGCTCGAATGGCTATGCCATTATAAGGGAGCAAAAGAAACAGTCAATTAACTCGTAGCCAGATAGTTCAATATACCAAAAAAATATATCATATCGATGTGAAACCCATCAAGCGTATTCGACAATTAATGCAATATCCATAAAACATATCTACAAGGTGGCGCAAAATTAATCATCCAATTTTGTTTTGGAATAACTTTTTTAGTAAATTAAAAAAATTTTTTTGAGTGGTGAAAATCTTTATTTGGACCTTTACAATTTTTTCTGTTAATTGGAAAATATGATATCCGCCAAGTGGCTGCCGCCAGTATTGATACACATTTGTGCCCGTTTTATCGCATCTTCCATAACTTTCCGCGCGATTTCTGGTGATAACTGTTCGCATTCCTGTCGAATATTCTCCTTAAGGGCTGCGATTGTCTTAGGCTTGTTGGCATAAACCCGCGACTTCAAGAAGCCCCAAAGAAAGAAGTCTGGGATGGTTAAATCGGGCGATCTTGCTGGCCATGCCAAATCGCCAAAACGGGAGGTTACGCGACCAGGAAATGCTTCCTTCACAATATCCATTGTGGCTCCTGCTGTGTGTGCGGTTCACCGTCTTGTTGAAACCACATATTCACCAAGCCCCGCTCATTCAATTCTGGCAGTAAGAAGTCGTTTATAATGGCCCTGTAGCATTCGCCATTAACAGTAACCGTATTGACGATGGCGTCCTCAAAAAAATACGGTCCAATCACTCCTCCCGCGTTAAAACCGCACCACACAGTGGCCTTGAGTGAATGTAACGGCTTTTCGTGCATCACACGCGGATTTTCAGTTCCCCAGAAACGAAGATTTTGCTTATTGACGTAACCGCTTAAATGAAAATGCGCCTCGTCGCTCATGATGATTTTCGACTGAAAATCGTTCACTTCGTTGTTGAGATTGAGGATGGCTCTACAGTAATTCACACGCGACTGAAGGTCAGCAGGCATTAACTGATGCACTGTTTGCACTTTGTATGGGAACATGTGTGAGTCTTTCACTAAAATTCGCTGTAGGGTCCGTCTGCTGACGCCCAATTGCGTGGCACGTCGTCTGGTTGATGTTTCTTCGTTCTCAGCGACATCAGCAGCCACAGCCGCGATATTCTCGACAGAACGACCAGTCCGGTGGCGGCCACGCCCTGGAAGATCTCTTGTGGTTCCAGTCTGTTCGAGTCGAGCAGCTAAGCGGCGTAATGTTTGTCCAGTTGGCGCGATACGATTAGGAAATCGACGACGAAATTCACGCTGCGCTAACACCACCGACCGATTATTGGTAAAAAAAATCGACACAATTATTCCACGCTCTTGCGGAGTATAGCGCTCCATTGTTTGTCTGTTTGTATTCTGCAGCTGTCTAGTTCACAAATGTCAAATATGATTGACGTACGACGCCATTTGCAAAAGTTATAACATCTTCCGACAGGGTGATTAATTTTGCGCCACCTAGTATATCTGTACACATGGACATGCCTCATGTATTTAACCAGTTGCGAAGTGACGTCCAAAGGTTCGATTTTCGCAAGTAATAATAATTTTATAACATACTATTTGAAACATATGTACTTGCGTGGGCAAAAGCCTCACGAATTTTGAATAATACAAAAGTGTTTTAATAATACAATATATTATTAAAAATCTGGTGTGGAGAATAAAATGCAAGTTCATTTTTAATATTTTTGTGAACGTATCCTTCTCAAGAAACGCAGATACGTATTTCATATTTCTACAGATTCGTCAGTACGGTCCTGCTGGAGAAGGATACATTCACAAAAAAGAATAACTTCGCTATCTCACAGAAAATATTAAGACGACGCAGAACGAGCATAGAAGTACATTCAGCGATACATATTAGCAAACAGCAGAAGCAGCCAGCTCTGTCTACATAACAACTGCGGAACTAACAAAGTGTTTCCATAAGATGGCACCGCCGTATCTCTGGAAACTGTATTATCGTGTCTTCACTACTGGTTGCGGATCAACCGCATATGTATACAACAGAATATTTGAAACATACTTGAGTGGGTAAAAACCTCACTAATTTTGTATAACACATAAGTATTTTTAATAATACAAAATATTATTAAAGATCTAGTGTGCACTGACGAATCTGTAGAAAGATGAAATACGTTTTGCGTCTCTGGAGAAGGATCCGTTCCCAAATTTTAATGATTAACTTGTATTGTGTTCTTCACACCAGATTTGTTATAATGTTTAGTATTATTAAACAGTATTATTATTATTATTATTATTAACAATTTTATCCCGTCAAGTGAGGAAGAATATCTTGTGACGGACAAAAGAGACTCGCCGATAAAAGCGGTTCCCTCTCGAATGGCTATGCCGTTACAAGAGAGTAAAAAACACTTATAATAGTATAGTATATTTGTTAAATATGTGGTCTATGCCCATATGCACAGATGCTTATTAGTTTTATGCATATTTATATTAATTTTTGTATACGCTTGATGTGTTTCACACCGACATGCTATATTTTTTTGGTAGTTAACACTTTCTTTAGAGAAGACTCGTTCTTAGAACTATGGCATCTTACTAAACTTACTATTATAACCTAGCACGCCACATCACTCAAATGAGAAAATGTTATGATTAGAGTGGACCAATCCGTAACGAAAGCAGGGGCGTGACTAACGAATTGGTTTACGATTACTTAGTATGTTGTTCACGGTCATCGTGTGTACACGTATAATAGCAGCGGGAAAGTGTATTCTGTGTATTTAATAATGTTGCACAGCTATGTTCGATAGAAGACGCAAGAAATGAGTGTATTTTAAGTAAGTTTGAAAGTCACGCCTCTGCTTTCGCTCCGAATTGGTCCACTCTAGTTATGATCTTCAGTAATGACACTAAAAGTGACAATGAAACTGATTATTGAAGATGGCGTTATACTGTCAAAATACGTATAAAGTTTAGTATGCATTTATATGGTGCAGAGTACTAAGTTAATTAAAATCCTTCTTTCTTTTCAAATTTATATTAAAACAACGGTTCTCAAAGTGTAGGTCGCGACCCCGCGGATCGCGTTAAAGATCTGGGCCGAGGGGAGACGTGAGAGAATTTTAATAAACAATAAAATAAAAATGCTTTAGTAAGAAATTTATTTCGGTCTTTGGCAATGTAAATCAAAATATATCAAACAAAAATAATACCTTTTTCTGTTAGTCATATTTTAAGTCATCTTTTTAATATCTAAATCCTAGACCAAAAACAGTAACAGCCCAGAACAATGTGTTTTATAGTTATTAATAATACATGTGCGAAAATCTAAGTTTAAAGTTCGAGGTTGTCGTTATGCAACGAGACGCAGTCGAGTTGGATAGACACCCGATAGTTATTTACGAACCAAGTGCGTGAAATCATATTTCGCGAATGAGTGACCAGTTTAACGCGCGAGCCGTAGGCGAGCGCTTTATGGACACGAATTCGCGAAATGTTTCACGCACGAAGTTTGCACAATATTTTTTGTACGAGAACTATAATAATAATACATATTGTTAAATACGTTATCGTTTATGACACACTACTAATCTCTTGATATTAATTAAAAATAAAAACCTCACCAACAACATGAATTCTGATAATGAAATGCAATGTACACCGCCTGAAATTCGCGAAGCTGCCAATATTGCAGTGGATAATTTATTACCCATAAAATCAAAAAAACATATACAAAAGCACTTATACTAAATTCGTAACTTGGGCTAGATCTAAAAATATACAAAAATACTCCGAAAATTGTTTATTAGTTTATTTTCAAAATTTACAATCAAATAAATCATTATGGTCCACTTATTCTATGTTAAAATCATGCTTAATAATATATGATAATACGGATATATCTAAATATGCAAAACTCATAGCGTATTTAAAACAGATAACGAAGCAACATCAGCTTAAAAAATCAGCAGTATTAACCGAAGAACAAATTACTAAATTTATTGTTGAAGCACCAAATTCTTTGTTCCTACTAATGAAGGTAAAGTCGTTTCCATATATTTAAATTCCATACAACACTATATGTATTTATAGGCTGTATTAATATTGGGTATTTCTGGAGCGTGTCGACGTGAAGAACTTGCAAAATGTCATTGCGAGACATAGAATTTAAATCGAAATTAATTATCGTAACAATTCCAGAAACTAAAACAGGTAACAGCCGTAAATTTGCAATAATTAAGCCTGAATGGATTGCATTAATTCGGCAATATGCAAATTTAAGACCGGACAGCCAGCAGCGATTTTTTTAACATATCGCAATGGCAAGTGTGTTTGTTCACCTGTTGGTCTTAATACAATTGGCAAAATTCCAATGCGAATAGCTGAGTACCTTCAGCTTGATAGCGCAAGTAACTTCACAGGTCACTGTTTTCGAAGGAGTTCAGCGACATTGTTGGCAAACCAAGGAGGTGACTTGCTTTCAATTAAAAGGCATGGTGGATGGAAATCATCTACGGTTGCAGAAGGATATATCGAAAATTCTCTGCATAGTAGAATTCAATTAGCTAAAACAATGACCCCGTTAGAGATATCGACTCCGCCTGCAACATCTGAAATACAAGATATATGTAATAATACAAACAACGTTACTCTACCTTCGCAATCAAGATCAATTCAAACAAACCAGTTAATCCCTGGGGTATCAATCTCTGGTTGTCAAAATTGCCCAATCAAAATTTTTAATAATTGTTCCGTTTCAATTTCTGAAAAGAATGAATAACGGTAATTTATATAATATTTGTTGCTGTTCTGACATTGAATTACATACCTTCCAAATATAACAATTTCTATTTCATTTCTTTTTATTTTCATAGAAAAACAACGAACTGGGTAGCATATTATTAAGGTTAGGGATTTATGATTTTAAAATGTCACTAAATTAATCAAGTTCCAGGAAGTACCAACTTTACTTTTACGCACTCGTGTTTAAAGTGACTTTTTACGAACGCAAATCGAATCTTGAAATGACAGGTTTTGGTAAGCGAGTACAAAAAATACTTTAAGCGTTTTTGCATGTGTCTTATTCAAAATTTTTTTCTGTTGGTCGACTACGTTGATCACGAGTCGATATGGATATATTGTTTATGAATTGCTTATTTTATAAACGAAAATGGAAAAGTCAAATGAAGTTCCTGAAAATATTTTAAAGAAAACGAACTTATTGCGGGAAAAATTGTTACTCGTTAAAGCTGCCCACGAGAAGGTTTATTCAACTTTCTATCATTGGCGGGAAAATAACAAAGTCTCCGCGGTAACAGAAGAGATAATTTTCGCCAATTTAGACGAGAAAGTAAGTTTGCGATTATCCATTTTTATTTACATAGTTTATAATTAATTAATTTTTGATTTGTAGCAAAAAAATCACCTGCATTACTTTAGCCGCATTATGATGAAGTCCTCTTTAAAAATGAAAGAAAATCTGTGCATTGAGAAGTTGGTAATATAATTGCTTTATTATTGACTTGTATTCTAAATAATTATACCTATACGTAGTTAATAAACCATACTTGCTGCTACATGTTTCGTGCTTTAAATTTTTTTAAACACGTTTTTCTGGGAACCGTGTTTTAAACTGCTGCTTTTAGTCTAAGATTCAGATATTAAAAAGACGACTTAAAATATGACCAACAGAAAAAAAATTAAAACACCAAACAAGGAGCAACAAGAATGCTTCATTAACTACGAATAAGTATAACTATTCCGAATATAAGTCAATAATAAAAATTAAATTTTCACTCTTCTTCTCATTTGTGTAAAGTGAAATTTACATTTATGAAAATATTGAACGCATTAGTTGATGATGATGAAGTGCCACTTGTAGAGAACTCGGATTGACAGGTTTTCTTTCACTTTGCTATGTGCCCTCACAAGCTATAGTTATGTGCTTCCGTACTCAACGTAATACATACTAACGATTTATCAACTTAACCCAACACACGATTACACCGGAGATCTACGGCTGAGAGACCAGCTCAGTAAGAGGCGAGCTAGGGAAGGTTCACTGTGTTTAAACTCTGGAGCCGTTACAATGAACACAGATACTGCCCACAGCAATAATTGACCACTGACGTTAAACAGAGAAACAAAAATCAAAGAATACAATTGAATTCTAGACAAATCAAGAAGTTAATAATATCTAAATAATAATAAGATTTTAATATTTAGATTATTGCCCGAAGACAGTTAACATGCTTCTATAGCCGTCACCGTTGACTGTTACTGTCTGACTTTTATCGTTTTCAAAAAAGCCAGGCCCAATTACGCCACCTGACCACAATACGCACCACACAGTTATATTTTGAGCATGCAATGGTATCTCGTTTATTAGGCGATGACTTTTCTCGCCCCTATATGCGGGAATCTTGGTTATTAACATACCCAGATAGTTGGAAATGTACCTCATCAGAGAAGAAAATTTTCTTTGAAAAATCAGCAACAACTTTCTACTGCTCTAACACGTAATCTGGATAAATTTTACGCTGTTCATTGTCTCTGGGCTTCAGTTCTGGTGTAAATTTAATTTTATACGGGTGTAGGTACAAGTCATTATGAAAAATGCGCTAAAGGGAGCCATAATACAGGCCATAAGTCTGCGAATGGCGACGAATCGATAATTCTCTGTCTTCAGCCACACTATCACTCACAGCAGCAATATTCTCGGCTGAACGTGCGCCACTAAAATGTACATGGCTTACCTTATCTCCAATGCTGCCAGTCCCCTCAAATTTTTTCACTATGTTGCGAGTAGGGTGATTCATTTGATCATAATCTTGTGATAACCTAGTTAAGTGATGTTTGTAGTACTAGTTCAGTCAAGGCGAGGCCCTGGTTTTATTTTACATTGTATTAGAAAACACGACCTCGGTCTACCTGTTTAGGTAAACGCAAGCATCATTAATTAGAGGTTACACGCTTGAACATCTGTTTACAGATAAGTGAGGACGTAGTCAAACGAGGGCATTCTAATGGTATATAAGATGTTCTACTAAAGAACACGGATCAATCATAGTCAGAGAGCCAGTTAGAACTCTCCTTTGACTACGATACTATTCGTTGCCATACTTGTAAATAATTGTTAAGTTTGTGATGTATTAACTCATTATACTTCGTTATACCAACTTTACCTGAGTTTTATTCCGATGCTTATGTGCATCATCCTATCGACGTAACCATGTAGCCTCCACAGGACTCGGCTACATTACATGGCAATCCTGCCAGGATTAACGAACTATATCCTCAAAACCCGGTTATCGGCAAAAGCAAAATTAAGGCTGCGTAAATCTTATACAAGTAATGCCGCCCTAATCGCGGATCTAAAAAGTCACTTTGTTACAAAAAAATCAGTTACGGCATTGACAACGCAACTACACAACGTAAAGCAAGGCGCGAAGTCAATAAGAGAATACGGGGAGACAGTGGAAGAACTTCTCGCCCATTTAACTATCGCACAGGCAGGCGACGACGAAACATTAGTCGACAAGTTTCGCATCGTTAACGAGAAAATTGCGGTCAACATGTTCGCGAACGGACATCGCGACACTAACATAAGAACGTTAATAAAGGCTCGTAACCCAAACACGCTTTCCGAAGCTATTCAAGAAGCTACGGATGAGCAAACACTTAATCCTAACAATAACGGTAACTCTGTCTTGCATTTCACAAAGAAAGTACCACATACAAATTCGTATGTTAGGGAAAACCGGTACAAGAAATACAGGCATCAGAGTCACGATAATAGACAAAGGAACTTTCGGTTCAATAATGACAGTCACAATAAGAAAAGATTCCCAAGACGCGATAATCGCGACAATCACAGTAAAATATGCTCAGCATCGGCAAATGCTGCTACACCTGAGAACGAGCGAAAACGCGAGTTTCAGTTTTTTCAAAAAGCAGTCAGCTAAAAACGGATTCTGCCGCGTACGGTTTTAACCTCGACGGCCTAACTTACATTAAAGTACGTTTTAACAATAAAGAGCATCTATTTCTAGTTGACAGCGGTGCGCCATTAAGCGCAATATTTGTAAACAACAAATGTCCAAACATAAATATTAACAGAACCGACAAAGTAAACATAGTAGGAATAAATAGTCAATCAAAAACAATCGGGTCAGCAGTTGTTACGTTAGAATTTAGCGAAGCCAAGGTCGAGCATAAGTTCGCAATATTGAACAAGGTAAACAATACACTCATCGGAATTATCGGTTCAGACATTCTAAACAAATACAACGCGATATTGAATTATGAAGAAAGCAATCTTGCATTTTTTATAGAAGGTCGGCGAATAACCTTACCTTTTTATTCAGAGGGAAACGCGGTGACAAGAATTCCAGCGCGGTGTGAGGTAATTAAATATTTTAAAATAAATACATGTAGCGATTGTGTAATATTACAAGAAGAGGTAGCACCAGGATTATTTGTTGCCGGATCTGTTGTTTCTCCTAAAAACGGAATAGTGCCCGTACGCGAATTAAACACAAGGGAAAGTGACGCGACATTGAAAAACTTCTCGCCAACGTTCACAAACCTCGATAATTACAACGTTTGCACCTTTTATAATAACGGCGCCAAGTCTGTCGAGCGCGTCAACAAAGTTTTACAAACTGTAAATACGTCACATTTAAACAAGGAGGAAGATATCGCAATGAAAAAGATACTCGCGAAGTATTGCGACATTTTTTACCTTGAATCAGACAAACTAACGCACACAAATATATACAGGGGAGACATACAAGTTAACGAACAAATAAATCCAATATATTCTAAGCCCTATCGGTTGCCACACGCCCAAAAACATGAGATCGACAGACAAGTAGACAAACTTTTGTCCGACGGTATTATAGAAAAAGCAAAATCACCATGGTCATCACCTTTGTTATTAGTACCCAAGATGAAGGATAAAGGCGGAATGCAGAAATGGAGAATAGTGATCGACTACCGCCTATTAAACAAGCAGATAGTCGATGACAAATTCCCACTGCCTTCGATCAACGAGATCTTAGACTCACTTTCAGGTGCAGTCTATTTCTCTCACTTGGATCTAGCGCAAGGATATCATCAAATCGAGTTAGATCCCAAAAGCCGTCCTTATACAGCATTCACAACCGGTAAAGATCAATACCAAATGTGCCGACTTCCAATGGGACTAAAGACAAGTAGTAGTGCTTTTTCTCGAGCCATGACAATAGCAATGTCAGGACTAAATTACGAACAATGTTTCATTTACCTAGACGACCTCATAGTTTTCGGCAATAATCTTAGGCAACATAACCTGAATTTAGTTAGAGCATTAGAACGACTAAGGAGCGTTAATCTTAAACTTAACCCAAGCAAATGCGACTTTTTAAGGAAAGAGATATTGTATCTGGGACACGTCATTTCTTCCGACGGCATCTCACCAGACCCGTCCAACGTGAAAGCCTTATTAGAATATACGGTTCCCAAAAACGCGAAGGACGTTAAACGGTTCATAGCTTTCGCTAATTACTATAGGCGGTTCATACCAAATTTTGCCAACATCGCGACACCTTTGAACAACCTTTCAAAGAAAAACATCCCTTTTTCGTGGTCCGATGTGGAACAAAAGGCATTCGAAAAGCTTAAGCTAGCCCTTCAGACACCACATGTTTGTTTTAAAAACTGATGCATCAGGCTATTCAATTGGAGCAGTACTATCCAACAGCAACGACAGGCCTATCGCTTATGCCAGTCGGTCCTTAAACAAAGCAGAAAGGAATTACTGTACAATTGAAAAAGAATTACTAGCTGTAGTTTGGGCAGTCAAGCATTTCAGGCCTTACTTATATGGTCGAAGATTCAAGATCTTTTCAGACCACAGGCCGTTAATATATTTATTTGGAATGACTAACCCCTCTAGTCGTCTTACGAAATTTAGGTTAATATTAGAAGAGTATGATTTCATCATCAACTACATTAAGGCTTCTGAAAACGTAGCTGCAGACGCCTTATCACGAATAGAGATAGATTCCAACGACTTGAAGAAGGTTAGTGGTGGAGTTACAGACAGCATCTTTGTTACGACTAGACGTCAGTCAAGACAGACAGATGCCGATGGCACCAGTACGAAACCACCAGTCACGGATTCCACCGGCTCTTGGGCTGATCACCCCGGGGTTGTGGAACTGTTAAAGAGACCAGCGGGATCTATTGAACTTCAGGTGATAGACAAGGCAAGCTTCAATTCACTCCAACGTCGTAACGAAACAAGCGCGCGTTTCAAGGGAATGTTCCTATACGACGAAGATGCTCTCACAATTTTTATGAAGGAGACTGTAGGTACAACGAGTCCTCAGCAGCACATGCGCTTGTTGACTACACTTCAAGAGTTCTGCGCAGAACACGACATATAAGAAATATGTATAGTCAAAGATAATTCCAGGAACAGCGACTTCTTGAGCAAAATTATTCCATGGAGCAAGAGAGAGCCAAACCGTTTAAAGGTAAATGTAATTAGAGGAGCGCTAAGAATTGAAGACTACGAGACTCAGCAGCTTATCATTAACGACTACAACATGTTACCCACAGGGGGACATAGTGGGGTAAATCGAACATATAACAAAATCAAGAGATTTTATTTCTGGCCAAGAATGAAACACGACATCGAATCATTCGTGAAACGATGTAGTGATTGCCAAAAATACAAGCACTCAATACCCATCAAAGAACCAATTAAAATTACAACTACATCATCACACGCCTTCCAGAAGATTTTTGTGGATCTTGTAGGTCCATTAAACCTAGAGGACCTAGAGGAAAATAAATACATTTTGACACTCCAGTGCGAACTAACGAAATTCGTAGAAGCCTATCCTATCCAAAACAAAGAAGCTTCCACAGTAGCCAAAGCTCTGGTCGAGAATTTTATACTGAGGTACGCTATTCCCGAACAGATAGCTTCCGACCAGGGAACAGAATTCATGGCTACAGTGTTCAAGGAAACTTGCTCTCTTTTAGGCATAAAGCAGCTAAAATCTACTGCATACCACCACGAAACGTCAGGCGCATTAGGAAACACACACAAAAATCTGGGAGCGTATTTACGTATTCAACTTAATAACCACATAGATAATTGGTCAACATGGATACCTTATTGGTGCTTTGCATTTAACAACACAGTGCATACAGAAACAAAATATACCCCACACGAGTTAGTTTTTGGAAAACACAACCCGCTACCCTCATCATTAACAGACGCGATAGAGCCACTTTACAATTTCGATAACTATACCGCGGAAATTAAATACAGATTACAAACAGCCCTGAATGAAGCAAAACACAATTTAATTCAATCTAAATTTAAGAGACAAAATAAATTAAACAATCAGCGTAAACCCACATATTTCTGTGTTGGAGATCAAATATTGGTAAAGAATGAAGCAGGAACTAAACTCGAGACATTGTATAACGGCCCGTTTACCATTACGGAAACAAATAAGCCATCAAATGTTACAATTCGCATAGACGACAAGTACATTGAGGTACACAAAAACCGTCTGAAGCACTATTATGTATAATATGTAAATAAAATATTTCTTTTGTGTAATAACGATAAATAATGTTACCGAACGTTTTAATAGACACTATAAATGTCGAAATATCGGAAATGTTAGAAGATAAGTAAATGTAATAATGTAAAATAGATAGTAGATAGTAAATAAAGAATAATAAGTAGATATAGGAACTCCTATACCTAAATGCTAAGGAAAGAAAAAAAGCAAATAAATCCTTTGTTTTTTCTTTTTTCGCAGGATGGCAGGTGTGATAACCTAGTTAAGTGATGTTTGTAGTACTAGTTCAGTCAAGGCGAGGCCCTGGTCTTATTTTACATTGTATTAGGAAACACGACGTCGGTCTACCTGTTTAGGTAAACGAAGCATCATTAATTAGAGGTTACACGCTTGCACATCTGTTTACAGATAAGTGAGGACGTAGTCAAACGAGGGCATTCTAATGGTATATAAGATGTTCTACTAAAGAACACGCATCAATCACAGTCAGAGAGCCAGTTAGAACTCTCCTTTGACTACGATACTATTCGTTGCCATACTTGTAAATAATTGTTAAGTTCGTGATGTATTAACTCATTATACTTCGTTATACCAACTTTACCTGAGTTTTATTCCGATGCTTATGTGCATCATCCTATCGACGTAACCATGTAGCCTCCACAGGACTCGGCTACATTACAATCTTCTCGTAAACGTTGATACACATTTCGTACAGAGTTGTTATTGATGTAGAACAATTAAACACGTTGAGCCGTGGTTAAGCGATCCATTTCGTAAATGTGTTGTTTCGAGCTAACATTTGGTGTGTTAAACACGCGCAAGACTGTTTAGAGTGTAGTTAATATAGCAAACGGGAATTGATCATCCATTATTATTTAGGCAAATTTTATATTTTGAGGAAGAAGCAGTAGCTATTGTTACAAGGGATCCAACTCTCAGTGTAGGTCGAATCGCTAGACAACTAGGAGTGCCACGAACGACAGTTTGGCGAATTTTAAAACGTGAGGGCTTATATCCATATCACTATCGTAGTTGAGGCAGACCACTTATTCTACCTGGATATTAAGACAGTCCCGGCTTCATTTTAATTTCTGCAGAACAGTCTTCTGAACAGATGAATCTACGTTCACGAGAAGTGGTGTTACAAATCTGAGAAACCTGCACTGGTGGTCATCAGAAAATCCCAAAGCTATACGCTCATCCAAATTTCAACATGAATTTTCTGTTAACGTTTGGGCGGCCCTAATCGATGACTTGTTGATTGGTCCTGTCGTTCTTCCTGGGAGGTTAAATGCGAACAATTACCTTAAATTTCTTATTGACGAACTGCCAGGTCTTTTAGAGGATGTCCCACTGAATGTTCTACGAGACATGTGGTTTCACATGGATGAGGCACCACCACATTTCGGACTGCCAGGTCTTTTAGAGGATGTCCCACTAAATGTTCTACGAGACATGTGGTTTCACATGGATGAGGCACCCCACATTTCGGAATTGCTATCCGAAATTGGGTTAACAACGTCAATTATCCAAGATGGATTGGTCGAGGTGGTCCTATTACATGCCCACCCAGATCACCCGATCTTAACCCCTTTGACATTTATTTATAGGGGTACATGAAAAATTTAGTCTACGCGCAAGTTTCGAACACAAGAGAAGAGTTGTTGGATCGTATTCACCTGGCTACCGAGCAAATCTGACAAAAGAAGTATGAAATTCGGATAAGTACTTCTTCTGTTGGCTTATGGGCACAAGCCTGCATTCAACAAGGAGGTGGACATTTCGAAAATATTATTAATTGAACTTTTTTAAATAAAATCAGTTTTTATTGACTTTGGTATTACATTTTTTTTCATGATCTGACAATCACATTCATAGATCTGCAACTTTGAAACAAATAAAAATGGATATACAAGTTTTGCGTTTTTGTTACTTGAAATGAAGTCTACTTTACACTCCTAAAATTTGAACATAACGATACGGGACACTTGTATAATTAATTCGGAATTTTTTTATTTAATTATGAATATGAAGAGCCATTTTGATGCAAGTTTTCTATATTTTATTTCGACTCTTGTTTTTCCTAGTATTTATTCAACAACCCCGTCTTTCTTAATTTATTTTAACGGTATAGAAAAGCTATGAATATCATAATTTTTTTAATGTTATGCCTAACATTATAATAAATATTTTATCCTCAAACGTCGTAAAAGTAGTAACCTATTTCTCATCATTGACAAGGTAAAAATATAAATTTATCAAATTAAGCAGATAAAATAGCAAATGTGCATACTTTTTTTTTTGCCTAATCATATAAAATACTTTAAAATGATATTTTTGGAATGTTCTCAATTTTGTTTCTGTTTACATCGTAACCACGGACAAATTGTATTATGTATTACGATTTATCATGAATTACACTTCACTTACAAAATTTTGTTATATATATTTGCGTTTAAAAATAAAATAGTATATGTTATTCGGCGTAAAAGTGTCTTTATGTGCCCCAACTGAATTTATTTGCCTTACTACGTTCGGAAAAAATGAACGCTGATCTTCGTCATATAAAGTATCACTTTTACATCTAACGACATAATCTACATTATTTGAAATATTTTACTACGCATTGTCATAATATTCTCTATTACAGTCATTTGCTATCCAAGAAACTGGTCCAAATTCTACTCAACTAGTCCAAATTCTCTTAAAAAAATTTGTCGCCCACACAATTTTTGTTCGGGACTGAGCAGCCTGGGAATCCATCGTGCCGACACTTTGCGCATTCCCAAATTTTCGTGTAGAATTTTAAAAACACTCGTTTCTGATATTTCTATTTCTCTAGCAGTTACTGAATCTTTTAGCCGGCGGTCAGACAACATCAAATCTTAAACTTTGTTGATGATTTCTTCAGTTCGCGCTTCCACACTTTAGGTCATCACCATTCAAAAAATTTGATTTAGAAAGAGGACGGGCTATTTTCTCCATACACTACCACCATTCTCTCATGAATATTCTTCGGGCTACTGCCTTTACAATATGACCTAACATTTACAAATAATCTGTTTCAAATAAAACAGTAAAATTCATGCTTATTGCGGTACACGCTAATCTACCAAATCATTAATTATGTAATATGAATCCCTAATAACATTTTCTAGCTTCTAACCCAATGAGGAAGCTATTTTAGTAATTTACACTGTCGATAAAAACCTGTTGTGTTCGAGTTATTTCCCTGTGCTGCTAAAAGAAAGGGTACGACATAAGAGCACACCTGTTATGGTACGGTGTTTTAAGCCTTTGTCACTCCATTGAACTAGTAATTTTCATAAACCGATTCTTGCAATAGAAAGCGAAATTGAAGTATTGAGACAATTTAGTCAGGCTGGTTGTCAGAAGTCAGAATTTCTCGGATTATTTGTATGGTGTCAGGTACGGGGTCTTTGATGAATAGGGTTTCGGTATCAAATCTTACCAGTAAATGTTGAGGATTCATTGTATTACTTTATTTCATTTTTCTTACTTAGTCAAATGGCCTTGGTAAGCTTCAAAGCTAAAATAATTCTTTGGATCGACTAGAGGTTACAGAATATGATGCTATTACAGTATTCTACACGTTATTAAAAAATAACGTAAAATTGATTGATGATATTATTTAAGTCTTATTTAAAAGGAAATGATTAATTGGAAGTGTAGCGATAAATATCAAAACGGCGGTTTAACGTTAACAGAATGTTATATGCTGCAATGTCTAAGAAACAAGACAATTTCACAATGTTAAATGTGAATTAATAAACACAAAAATTTAGACATTATTTGTTCTAACAAACACAAAGAAAAAATAATGCATTGTAAAAGTTAACAAGACCGCATCTGCATATAAACAACTTCAATATGTCGCGTTTTAAATTCCTTATTACTACATGTAACTCGTATATTGCATTGTTATAAAATCCTTCAGCTATTTACAAGCTAAATTACATTTTTAACATTTCATCATTCATAAATAAACTATGTATTCTACTTGGTTTGTTTAAACGAAAGTCTGTTATACAATTTAATTTAGTTCTGTATATGTCCCATACGAAAAATCTTCTAATCAACCATTAAATGTATGTTAGGGAACTATAAAGCATTTAACTATAACAAAACAACTGGACTATACTGAGTCAACGTAGACCTAATTAAAATTTCTCAAAAATCACACTTATTGATATTTAAAATATTGGAAAAAGGGAAGATGCAGTATAATGGTAAACTAGCTTTATTATTTGGGCTAATTACAGATAGGCAGCGTTCTTAAATACAAGCTGTAAGTTTTAACAACAATAACACATAAAAGCTAACAACAATAGCACATAATGCAAATGAATAAGAACAACCCACACTTATATATGTGCTGCTCTACTTTCTGCTTGCATAAAATTACTTAGAACATTAATTAATTGTCTACAGTCATGTTTGTTCAATCGAAATAACTTGAGAAAGTGTTTTTCCGGCAACTCATATGGATTTGACAAATCTATAATGTTTTGTTGGATTCTGCGTTTCTTAAAACAGGTTATGATTTATTTAATAACACACTTATATTTAGTATTTACCTTCGTCTAACGTTATTTACTTCTTCGCCGATCATAATATGAAACAACCCGTCAAATATGTTCGTCATCTTTATTGTTATTTTCTAAAGGTTACTTGTTGGGTAGTGTTTAAAATTTAAAAGATCTATACAAAATTAACAGCATATCGTTAATTTTTAACGGACTTTTTATGTACAGAATAGCGAGATACGATTAGACGTCTGTTAAAAAATAACATAGCCCTTATTTTTAGCAGTTATGTTACAGAATTGGCCCTATTACCAAGTAGCGAATCATAGAAGTTTCGCAGCGAATACAGGAAACGACTAGGGAGAGAGAATGACTAGAGCTATATGACACGCAAACGCAAAGAAATCAATGGCTTTTGAGGGGAAAGTTGTGATAAAAATATTTGGAACTATAAAAGAATGTATTAATAGTGATAAGTAACAAAAGCAGAACCAACAAACAAAAAGGAACAAATTATCCCTATACCTTTCCTCCTATTGTAAAAGGCATCATTGGTATCAAACGAATGCTAAGAAGACTCAATATCACTGTTTTTAACATACCCCGAAAACAGTCTGTAAAGTAATGAACATATTAATAATTTACTATAACATCAAACTTTGTGCAAATTGCTGAAAGTATATGATCGTTTCATTTCTAAGGTGTAAGTTACAATTTTTTTTTTCAGAGTTAGCCATGAGAAAGATCAGTCATGTTTTAGATTAATTCTACTTTCTAGCTAATTTGTTATTCCGTGACATGTTACTATGTTGATGAAAAAATTTCTCTACTTAAATAACGGGTGACTATAAATATTTTTTTTCTTAAGCTGGCGACAGTTTGATTTTTGAATTTAAATTTGTCAAACAATCAAATAAATAAAATAATTTTTCTATTTTTCGTTCGAAATGAACTTATTATGACACCCAAAGCAGTATCAATATAAGCTTTATTTTGATACGCTTTTTTTCACTTTTCAACGTTGGTGTTATTCGAACACAGAAATGAATATCATTGCTGTCATTTGGTTTTAAGAATTTAAGAACATTTGACAGATATGATATATGTACATACTTTACACAAACAACGTATATTGTATACAATTGACAACAAGATATATTAGTTTCTATGTCACTCATGCTTATATTACTAAATAAAATATCAAGTAATGTTAATGAAAATTAATAAATAATATGTAATATAATATACTTCGCGGATAGCAAGATTTCAATTTGGAAATGTCAAGTATCAATGTGACCAACTGCATGCTTTCTATAAAAATAAAACTCTGAACTTTCTGAATCTCCGAATTAAATAATTTCAATTTATTAATGTAAAAATGCAAAAGAGAAAAAATAGTATAAAAAACTCGTTTCATAAGGCCTTTTGCCGCACTCGCTCTTGATCTGATCTCGTGCGGCAAAATGGTGCCTTATGAAACTTGTTTTTTAATATACTATTGTGGTTTTTAGTTCAAAAATTATCTTTTCTTAGGTCAATCAAAATACATCGATTGTAATAGCCTATATTCGAAACGACTTGCAAAATGGAAATGATAATTGAATATATTTCAAGCTGTTGACTTGTAATAAATTTATCGAAATGTATCTAGAAGAATAAATTGAATATCATTACTTTTCACAACAGATTGATAGAATAATGGAATGCATTTTTGGTAATGTGGCTGAAGGTAAATCTACTGATCGCCCCCTGTTATTACATTTTCGAAAATGTGAATCAAATTGTTGAACAAAATTCTATACGTCATATATTCCATTTAGTAGGTAAACTCCACTTAACAATCAATCTGTCTTTTAACTTTCCTTAGATCCATTCTTAAAATTTTCCATGAATCCTCTCGGAAGAACCTGAAAAACAGCTACATTTTACACCCATGTACTGATTATTATCTGCGTAATAACATTGATTAGTATTCAAATATTGCTTTCTATTCCGATGAAGTATGGTTTCATCTGTCTGGTTATGTTAATTCACAGAATTATAGAACATAGTCGACAGACTATTAACATAATTTAATCGCAGTGTCATTACGTCCAGTTAAAATTGGTGTTTGTGTGTCAATTTCAAGGCGACGAATTATTGGGCTAATATTTTTTCAAGAAACTTTTAACGCCCACCGATACAAAACCATTATTTTACAGTTAATTATAAATCACTTTGATAACGTAGAATTAACCAATGGTCTGCCCATAAAAGTACGAATTATTTACGGCAATTTTTCCCAGACCGTTTCATATGTGTTTGTATAAGTTTATAGGCAAGTAGATTACCTTATTGCTCTCTATTTTATTAAAAAAACGTAATATTCTGGAATCCCACAAATAATTTGCAAGAACTACGATACACAATTGAGGATACACTATTTGTGATACAGGTTCGTAAAATTTGTTTCAACTCATCATTTTGTATAAATCTCACTTCCGATATCAATATTGATTTACTAGTAATTCTAACCATATGTCATACATACTTAAATAAAATATTCTAACCCAAAAAGCTAAATATAAAGAGAATGACAATGACCAATTTCTTAGGGTTGCCAAACTAAATATTTGCTTCGATCATTTATAGTCACTTTATATTTAAAAGATATACCCCATTAATAATAATTAGTTATTTTATCTTGTTATATGGTTTACAAATGAACAAATTTTCAAAGAAGCCAAACAAAATATAATTTCCATAGCCTCGTCATTATCATTGAAATAATACATAAATCGCTGAAAAAATGTTTGCCTTTGGGGTATGTCAGCAGGAAGTATTTCGTGCATCGTTTGTAAACGGTAAGGGTGTAAGTAAGTATAGACACTCTCCAAGGATACCTTTAATAATACCAGAAAGAATATCTAGTTCTTGCTTCAAGTGTCGCACAAAGATCTGTGAACGTTCCTCAATTACTTACCATTACAGTTACATTATTCCTAACCGTTGTCTACCACTACCTATTCTCTCTTTTGGCATGTAATTCATTAATTGATGTAAGATCTGTATCTGAAACCGAAGTATTTCAAGCTCTTAAGAAATTAAAAGTGAATTTTACTGTTGGTTATGATAGCATTCCTTCATTTATCTTAAGGGACTGTGCTGCTGAGAGATTTAGGCATAATCTTTGACTCTCAACTTACATTTGCTGAACATATCAACACCATGACTGCTTCGTTGTAAAAACTACACGCAACTTTCTATTTTCAAGCTCTGTCTTATCATTGTATTTTTCATTTGTGCGCTCTAAACTGAAGTATGCATCACTAATATGATCACCAATCTACAATCGACATAGTAATTCGATTTAACAAGTCCAAAGACGTTTCTTGAAATATTTATACTTTAAAGACAATTCTGAGTATCTTGTTCAAAATTTTAGCCATAGTGTGTTGCTCAATTTATATAAAGTTGATTCACTGGAACTTCGTCGTAATTATTAACCATAGGTTGGACTCGCCAAAACTCTTAGAACAACTTAACTTTATTGTGCCTCGTCTGGGTTCCAGATCAACGACAAAGTTTTATTGCGATAAACCAAATACTAATATAATTATTAAATCACCTCTCTACAGAATCTGTACCTATTATAATACTTTATCGAATACTTCCCTTGATATTCATTTTGATTCATTGGCGATGCTCCTAAGAGAATGTACCACCAATCTTCACTACGCATGATGAATGTATAGTTTTTGTTATTGTATTTTATATTATTATGTATTTTGTAATGCATCGTTAGTTTTAAGCGAAATTTAATCACTTCTTTAAGATTTGTTAGTTATATCTTGTTAGTTTTAAGTATAATTTATGTTAGGAACATGTAATTTGCGATGTCCTATAATTGGATTGTATAATCCGTTGGGAAATATATAGTATTATTATTATTATTATATCCTAAAGTAAAAGCGTTTAAGACAAGAAATGTTCCATTCGCGACACTTTCTTTACATTTATATAAACATTTTCTACGCGAAATTCATTATTTAACTTCTTTTGTAATCATGAGATTTAATGATTAAATACAATAATAATTTTATAACCTTAAGCAAAGTTCTATTGTTAAATTAAAGATTTGCATATTGCTTTTAAACTTACCTATTTCTGTATTTACTAGTTCTTTGCCTTCGAAGTTTTCAAAATTTCATATTAAAAATACATTTAAATAGTGGAATTATGTTCTAATTCTGTGCTAATAGCAAATGAAATCAGAAAGTTGTTGACTATATTAGGTTAAAATATATATATTTAAATATTTCGAAATTGTTTAACACAGTTAACTGTTATATGTTTACTATGTTATTTTACTCTAAAATATTTGTCTAGAAAATGTTTCTACTACATCATATATACAATAATCTTGTAGCTGAAAGTTTATTTCAAAGATGTGAAACTTTTCTTTATAAAAATAATAAAAAATATTCAAAGTGATTATCGTAAGGAATATGCTTTTATTGGCGTAATATTTAATTGAATAAGTAAATATAACCACAAAGAAATATTATTGATTCTATACTCTTGCTTTTAATACTTGTATTAAACTCAATTTGGCACTGTCACGTTATGTGGGTCGCGTTATTTTCTCGTATTGAAAAACCAAACGACAATAACTGAAACCAAATAAAAATATTGATTTTGAAATAGTTTATAGAGTATATTCGTGTAATATATGAGGGGCGTTTTTTATGTTATCTATCTAGCTGTGAAAACAATATGCTATCGTGACGATTTTCTTACGTCAAGTTTCTGGGGCCTAATGTCACCTACAAGTTTGGTTCGAACTTAACTATTGTCATTTTTACATTCGTTTAAAAAAGAGAAAATGAGTGACTTGAAACTTGAACACAGAAGCGCCATGAAATTTTCGTCAAAAGAAAACTATAACCATTAAATCTACATATTGATACCAATACTTCAAAACCGAAAGTAATCTTTAAATTTTTGATATTTATAAGTAGAGTGGACCAATCCGGAGCGATATTGGTAAATATTTGATATAAAAGCCGAAAAACTCCAATAATTTATCAATTTATATATATATACATATATATATATATATATATATATATATATATATATATATATATATAATGATATAGTAGCACGAAGGCCTCTACGTTATGCTAGCCAAATGATACGGTACTGAGAGCTCGTTATCTCTTATTATAGTAATAATGCGTGATATTTATGTTGAAAATGTTGAATTTTCAAATAATGGGCGCCAGTGATTAAATTAGTCACAAATATACCTACGTCCTCTGTGTACATACAAATGCACTAGCAGCAGTCGGAAAGCATGATATAAAATATAATAGATAATAAAATTCCTCAGGCTTAAAAGTCGGTCTGCGAATTATCTCCCTAATTGTAGTTAGGTGTCTATATAATATGTTTAACTCAACAACTAAATGCTAACAAATAAAACAGTTTGAAGTAATAAAAATAAAATATATTGCAACAAAAATTAGAGAACTGTAACAATGATCGTGACATAAACATGTGTCTATAAATAGAATTATGATCTAAACATGTGTAAATACAATATTGCTAAACATAGTGTTGGTGAACAAAGAAAACTAAGTTAAAGAATATTTGGATTATTTATTCTAATATGGTAAGTACTAGATGTTAAATTATGCTTGTATATATTCAGCTAGGGTAAACGATGCATAGATAATAAATACCGAAGTTTTTATTAAAGTTTATATAGGTTATTGTGACTTGTTTATTGATATGTAAATTTTATAGGCAATGAAATTATGAATGGATCATTCAAGAACCTGTGTTCCAAGATTTTTCGTGTTGGCTCAAGCTGGAACGTTGTAGTCGAGCGGCAGCAAGTACGGCGTTCGTATTCTTGATATGGGTTTGGCGTCGTTCGATCGTCCAAAGGGCCCACGCGTTGCAGTTTGGATACTTGTAATGATGCTTTCGTCAATATACGGCGTATCTTCGATGATGAGAAGCTGGTTTTTACTTAAAAAGGTTGGCTAATTTTCTGCGTTTCAAATATAGATAATTTCGATGAGATCTGTTGAGTTTGATTATGGTAATTTAATTTTTAACTATGATAATTACACAAACGCGGCCATACATTGTCAAATTCTTTTTCGGCCTCCTCTTCGTTCATTTATTTTTCATGGCCTATTTTTATATTGGCAAATAGCCTCGAAACTTTATTATCATAACATCGTTGGTGTTTTGAATTAAATTGATATTACATCTCTAATCAAATTATAAAATTTTTTAAATAATTTTCAAATACACTTTGTTTACTTTTAAATGTAGGTTATGTCATTATTATGTGTTCTAAGTTGCATTCTTGCGTGTTTAGATTAAATTTAAAAAGAGGGCGTGTCTAATCAGTATCAATACAATATTTCAATGTGGATAAATTAGATACCGGTATTATCGCGCGAATTATTTGAATTTAAGAAATTTGAAATAGAAATATAAAATAAGTTATAAAAAATAAAAATAAGTTAATTTGAATTACTGTTCTCGTTGTATTAATTTATAAACATGTTGATACTAATTTTACAATCTTAATTTGCCAGTTTCACTCTTTTTGTAATTGTAATATGCATTGTTTTATCTGTTTTTTCTCATTTCAGATGCCGATATATGAGTGCAATATGTATATATATATATATATATAGCAATATATATATATATATATATATATATATATATATATATATATATATATTAATTGATAAATTATTGGAGTTTTTCGACTTTTATATGAAATATTTACCAATATCGCTCCGGATTGGTCCACCCTATTTATAAGTCGTCTTTCATATGATTATTGAACTTAAACATGTCAAAGACGTATAATTAATATATGAAGGTCAAATTCCAAGGAAAAATTCTTTCTAAAGCTGATATTGCTTTTTTTATATCGCTCTTGTGTTTCAATTGTCTTGAAAACAATTTATTAAATCGAAACCAGTTATTAAGGTTAACATTGAACTTCCCATTTTTATTTTCAAATAATGTTCTCATAAATTATTAGTGACTGTGGATATTTGTGCTAACACAAAAAGTATGAAATCTATTTATGCGTTTGTCCAGCAACAGTGACCAATATCTTTAAACAATATTATAACGTGTCTCTCTTCGATTTTAGCTCGTGGCTGAGATGTATTTCTTCACATGCTGCTTCAGCAGTCTTTTAAAAACTGATGAATAATATTCGCTAAGTTCACAATAGACACGATTCAATAAACTGTAACAGTACAACTCAATGAATGGAACTGATGCACATGTATATCATGATATGCCGTGAACAATGTCTTAGGGCTAATTTGGAAAACTAGTGCTTTTAGAATGCAAATAATTGCTGATAAACTACGGGAAAGTGTAACAACATGTGTCCTCTATGATAATCTATCATCCGAAGTTAAATTAAAGCTCGGATTCTAGACTATAACAGCCTCCTTAGCATTGCTTTCTTCTTGGCCGAGGTTTCGCCCACTGTTGCAAGGGACATCTTTAGGTCTGCTACTACTCTTGTCGTTTCTGGGCTGAAACTGTTTCGTCATTTGAGTTAGTTCTCTTTGCAGCAAGCAATTTTCAAATTAGAGAACAGATGGAGGTCACTAGGGGCTAAGTCAAGGGAATAGGGTACGTGTGGGAGAAATTTGCAACATAGATCAAACAGCTTTGCTTTTCTACATAATCTTTTTCGTTGTCAAATCTGATCTTCTTTTGATTTGAGTGTACAACTTGTCCAATAATGTTGCATTATGGTCTCCTATGACTGTTCCGGAACTCGTTTTGCTTTCTTCAGAGTACTGGATCCAACTTCTACCAATTATGTACACTGTTCTTTTGTCTCGGGTGTGTAGCGATGAATTTCAGGTCTCGTCAATAGTTATGAAGCGGTGCAAAAATTCAGAGAGCCTATGTTGGAAAACCTCCAAACACTGCTTTGAAATTTTCAGTCTTTGACATTTTCTCTTAGCAATCACGGCACTTATCTGGTTGAGATGCTTTTAGATCCTTCCTTCATATATAAATGCTCATGCAAAATCTATCTTATCCGTTCATCCGAGATCTGTACAATAACCACTATCTCCTGCACCAAGATTCGACGATCATTCATCACCGTATAATGAACTTTTACAACGATATCACCGGTTATAGGTGATTTTAGCCGTCTAAGATGTTCATCATCTAGGATCGATGTAGGACCACATGACCACATTTAAATTCTGTTGCCCACTTTTTTATTATTATTGATCACCGCTCCATATTTGTAAATGATTTATTTTATCGGAGATTTTGCAATAATTAATAATGATTCAATTAAAGCAATAGTTTAAGTTGTCTCTCGCTCAATTACTTACGGGCAAATGTGTGACACCATGTAAATATCAAATATACGTTAAATTTAAAAAATATTGTAATAAAATTCTAGATACGAAAATTATCGCTGAAGAGCTATTATTTGAAGTATTTTTTAAATATATAGTGTTAAAAAAAATGTAAACTACTAAAGTTATACTTTTTCAAAATGAACGCGTATTTTTTTAGATTTTAGTATTCTCCTCGATAGCACGATTTCAACAAACTATAACACTTGGGGTCTAAAGTATTAAGCTTGAGATTTACAGGCAAACAAAAATCAGAATTTTTAGAGTATTTATCTCTCACTATTTTCGAAATCATAAGTATTGCTTGATACTTAAGTATGATGGTTTAAATAAAAATCTTCGAAACAATTCGAAATGTAAGTACTACAATTCCTTTACAAACGAGCTGGCTCAAAGGCATGATAGTCGTCGTTCAGTAGGAAGAATTTTTAAAAAGGAAAAATACCATTTTTATAAGATTCACTTCGTTTAAGAACTCTCTGATGAGGATTTTGATAGAAGGAAAGAGTTTTGTGAATTAATGATGAACATTTGTAATAGTGATAATAATTTTATAAATTATGTAGTATTTTCGAACGAGGCAACTTTTATTTGAACGGTACTCTTCATGACATAACTGTCGGTATTGGGCACAGATTGATCCTCACCGGATATAAGAGGCACATACGCAACACCCTAGAAAGCTTGACATTTGGACTGGTATTTGCAGAAACAGAATAATAAAGGAATTTTTTTATTGAAGAAACTCTAAATGGTCAACGATATCTAGAAATGACCAGATAATTCCTGCATTGAAGGAAAATAGCTAACTACCACAAAACATCTGGTTTCAGCAGGATGGTGCACCGTTTCACTATTCAGTTATCTTTCGAGATCGATTAGATCGAACTTTTGCCCAAAAATGGGAGGAGAGGCGAAATTGAATGGCCCACACGTTCTCCCGATCTCAATCTACTAGATTACTTCTTCTGGGGCTATCTAAAACAGAAAGTGTATCTTACCCGATCTAGAAGTTTCAAGATTTGGCTGAAAGGCTTAATGAAGAAATACGAAGCATTTCACCAGACATCATAGTAAGTGTTACAAGAGAATTTACAGACAGTTCGGCTTACTGTCAGGAAGTAGTGGGGTGGCGCCCATTTCGAAATCTCATAAATTAAGTCTAACTTTGTTTGTATGATCAGTTTATTTTCTTTTCCGTACCGATTAATAAATAAAGAATACTTTAGACTCCAAGAACTATAATTCGTTGAAATCATATTATCGAGGAGAATCCCAAAATGTAAAAAAAATACATTCAATTTAAAAAAAGTATAACTTTAGTACGTTGTATTTTTTTGAGCACTCTGTATATTTAAAGATAATGGCTCTTCATCTCTAATTTTTAACATATCATCTTTAAAGTAAATCATCCTAATTAAAAATCGTGTATATCAATCAATTAACCATTAATATGATATCGTATTAGTAAATGGACACATCTTTATCATAAACTTGATATGTCCTTAGCAAGAACATGTAATTTTTCACTTGAGTAAGTGAAATGCCAATCTCGTAAGAGTTGGTCAAGTAGGTTAGATTATGTAATCGACCAGCTCTCTCGGTGAACGCTTCAAGAGCGATGAAAGAGCGAGAGAAAAACCCGGTAAAACTTTCTCTGGAGCCTCGGGCAAATCCTGCGAAAGAAAGTTATTTCCATCAGATCGTACTACCTTTACAATATACATATGACGTGGAGCTAAACCTTCGACTAGTATCGGGTTTTTTTGCATTTTTGTGTTGTTGGATATTCAAGCTTATCAATCTAATTCCAATAAAAAATTATACATCAATTCATACACAATGATATTCTTCTAATGTATGTCTATTTACTAATAGTATGATATATATTTCTAATTTATAATAAAACAAAACTAATATTTTTTATATATGAATAGTATCAAAAAATTAGAAAATATGAAATACAATAATAGTGTATGAAAAAACAAATTTTATAAGACACGTTTTAAAGTACGAATTCAAGTTTAAAAGATGTTTTTTAAAGAATGAGTGCTTTAATGCCTTATGAAACGTGTTTTTTATGCTATTTTTTGCAATTTGCGTTGCTAATGTATTTTTTTTAAGGGAAATGAGAAAAAATTTGCTAATTTAGTGAAATTTTATGGCAGTTGGTAACGTCCGCGTATATTTAGAATAAAATTCAAATTTTTGAATTTAGTTGCCTATGGCTGACTTAAGTTAACAAAAATCAAAGAACTTTAGGTTTCTCTTCGTAATAAAATATTTGTAATTATGTTGTAAATATAATTACCATATAATAAAATGTTTATTAATTTTAATTGTCAGTTTAATCATATCCTTAAATTATGACTTTGACTACTGACTTATAGACGTAGTGATCAACTTAAAACTGAATCCGCTAAACGTTCCACGCTTTAATGATTTATAAAAGCGCTCATTTTGAGTGCTTTAGTAGGTCTCTTAGCAACGTTAATTGCAAAAATAATGGTTACACACTTATTTATTTGTTTCTATTGGAAACAACAGATTTGAAATCAATTGTATTAACTTATTTAATTTAAATATATATTTATACATATACGCTGTTAGTTGATTCGGCTGGTGTCCCCTAGCAATCCCACTATTTTAAATGTGATAGTTTAGGGAATTAGACCGAAATTCGCGTATAACAAAACCTATACCTCTGGGCAAGCAGTTCGGTTAGTATTGTTTTTGTTTTATTGAAGGATCTAGCAGACCGTTCTTGATGAAACATCGCATTTATAAAATTAACATAAATAATATATCACTTAATTCATTTCACTGTATTTTATTAGATTTTTCAATATCAATATTGCTTCGATATATTATACCATTATCAAAGAATTTATGTATCTGTGTAACTTTCTTTTTATGTGTATTTGTTGGTTAGAAATACATTGATAATTTTGTAATTGTGTCTATTATATTATTCTATTTGAGTGTTTAAGATGTTGCTTCATAAAAATTGCTTTTTTATGTTTGTTTGTTTATATACTTGGAACTATTTGATATTTCAATGGCTGAAATTAATGAACGCATTAGCTTCACTAAGCATTTAAATATTTCCAACTTGTTTTTAGTAATCAGTCTTAAGAAAAAAATATAAAAATTATTTTTCAGACGATATTTTAAAATTAGTTAAAACTCACTTGCCATGTGTTTGATATGTGAAATCAAAAACGAAACTAGGAGTTATTTACGAAGGTGTTATGTTAAGTATAGAAAAGTCGCTTATAAATAAAATCCCAAATGAATGCATGTTAAATGATTTTGTTGGCTAAAGAGCAAAGAATTGATTTCAAGTTTCAAGGAACCTTTAGAAGACGATGAAATATCCAAACATCTACGCCCGGTCCCTAAAATAGATATGACAAAATTGAAATATATTCGTTCAAATACTGTACTTTTTTAATCAACAATACTATTTACCACAAATTACATTCAATTTAACCAGAAGACGCCAATGGTTTTCTATGCGCTGCGATATAACTAATGTGTGCACCAGCCGAATCTAGGCTAGACAGTGTTTATACTTCTTCATTATTGTTTATAACTGACTGTTTACAGATGAAGAGTTCATACGTTGTTGATAACGTTTCCATTATGACTTGTTTCCTCTCTTTGAAAGTTGTCAAAATTAATTGCGTCTCGTACGTATCTTCGGTTAATAATTAAACTTTTGCCAGTGAAGTTCTATAAAATGAACCGCTATACGAACGCCGAGATTACTGGTTCGCACTTTATGTATACCGTATGAACGCCGGGGAGTGATTGATCTACCACAATGTAGTAAGACGAAGACGAATAGCGAGTTTATGTGGTTAGGGTTGAGAGAGTATATTCAATCTGTTCTACTGTCTAACTGTACGAGCGTTCCATTTCTTTATCCAACACATTCTACATACGATCTAAGTACGAATCAAATAATCTCTCTCTAACACATTGAATATTCCTATCAGTCGCTCATTGTCTTCAAGCAAGGCGAATATACTTGCAGTTGGCCAGTCATTACTTATATATTCATCGATCGCACGACGTTGTGCACACGGTATATTTGCCAATGGGAATTCATTATAGGCTTGGCGATTGTACATGAACGATTTCTCAATAGTCATGTTTAGGGTAGAAAACTCTTCCAAAGTATTTATAATCGTCTTTATGAAACACGCCAATTTGCACGCAGTGTAAGGACCAGCAAGTCCAAATACAGTTTATTTATTTGAATCGAAAATATATTATATGGATATTAGTGTATTGCATCTTCTGTGTCCTGTATGGAACTTATTTAATTGAGGCCATTGTCTACGTGAGAGAATTACACCCGGCAGAGGTTCTGAAGGACTAGAAATTAAATCTCTGTTCCTCAATTCAGGGGGTTGTTCGAGAAGGACTATCCTGCAATCATTCACATTGATGTGCTGCTAAACTTCCGCATCCAGTCGGTCTCCTAGATTTCAGTCGGATGCTGGTGACGCTCTCTAAATCATTGTGTTGGGAAGATCAGCGTTGTTGATAATTTTAGCTCAATAATTCTGTGCTGTAACGAGGCGTCTGATATCCGGCCGGAAATGTTAGAAAGAATCGGTAACCAGAGACTAGAAGTAGATCTAACAGTACCAGCGACGATCCTCATTGCGTCGTTGAGTTGAATGTCTATTATCTTGATGTGAGAGCTTCGATACCAGACAGCAGCAGAGTATTGAGCGGAAGAATAAGCCACTTCAATGGCTGTCGTTCGCAAGGTTCCAAATACAGCAATAATGGTAGAATTGGAAGAAAGTATGCTGAACATGGTAGAGAAAAATGTAGATATTTCTACCGAAAAAATAGCAAATGCTTTACGTATAAATAATAGGACAATAATAGGATAATAGGAAAATTTTTAAGCAGCAGTATTTGAATCCACATCACATTCAGCGCGTTCAGACACTTAATCCTACTGATTTTCCTCCAATTTTCATCGAATTGCATTTCGTTAGTGCCTTGCGCATATATTGATTCAAATCCTTTAATTACAGGCGCTAGTTCTTTTTTCAAGACACACACTTTTGATTGCATACTTGCTAACGTAATTTTATGATAATATAAGGAATACACAACCTTTTTATTGAAATTATCATTTCTTTAAAGCTTCATGATTTATGCTATTATTGACGCTGATGCTTGTAGTTGGTTTTATCATTAACTGGCCATTAGTACATACGTTAAATAACGTAGGCATTAAAACACTGTCTTTACCATTTAGAAGTCTTCAATGACTTTTCAAGTTATTTTCTACTAACTATCTGAAAATAAACATTTTCAAGAAAGCACGAATAATTAGAGTAAAATAAATTTGTTCAAACTAATATAAATTGCTTTTTTATTTTTTTTTATTTTGTCTTGTTTCAAAAATTCCAATTAAAAAATCAATCCTATCTGCTCCACAGACAGATAGGAAGAAGAGGAGATAGGAAGAAGAGGAAAAATCGAGTGGCCACAACGGTCACCAGACTTAACGCCCTGCGATTTTTCCGTGTGGGGAGTACTCAAAGATAAAGTGTTTGCCACCCCATTACGTGATATGGAACATTTGAACACAAGAATTGGAATGAAATTTGACGCTTTCGGTGCACCCAGAATTCTTCAAAAAACCTGCTCTACCGTAAATAAGCGGTGTCATATCTGCATCGAGGACGGTGGTAGGTTTGGAGACAGAATGTAACATTTAAACCACCATTACTTTTATATCTAAAGAAACACTACAATAAGCCATATTTTTGTATGCTCTTCTTTTCTTTTTATTCGGTATGCAAATCGGTTAACTGACTGGCCGGGCTCTGTACTTATATTATATTATATCGTAGGCATACCTGTAACTTTATGTAACTTTACCCTCTAAACTAAATGTAAGGTTTCAATAATAAATTTTAAATTAAACTATCGATTTTATAAAATTAAGTATACGTATATTGACAATTTTTGTTGCTTATGGTTAGTGGGAGAAAACAGAAATTCTTAATCGAAAAATTCCTTTACATACTGACCATATAGACTTTATATCAAGTCCAATAGTAATATAAATAAGTAATACTGTAACGGGTTGATTTTGACCCTTTTACATTTTGGTCGTTTGATGAATAAATTATGAACGGTTCTGTATATCGTAAAATTTTGCTTATACATATTTGCTAATTTCGATCCTTAAAAATTTGTATAATGTTTTCCTTTTCATGAACATTTATTCAATCGTTGTATTAGGATACGAGGCGTTGTGGTAATTTAGTATTATTAATAAATAATTTTTTTTCAGAATTAACGAGCAAGAGTATGTACGCAACTGAGTTTACATCCATGATGATTTGGTATCATTCCTATGGGCTTTGCCTGTAGATGGCGTATATTTTATTTTCAATTTGTATTGTAACCATTTAATTGAGTAAATCGTAACAGATCTAGTTCGAATCTTTATTTAACATCTATTCCAATTGGCATATCGTATTTTCTTTTTTAATAACTCCTTTGTTGTATTAAAGTGTCAGTGACATCTTGTGTCTATTTTCAGGACAATGTCTTTCATTAAAAATTCCTTATTTAGAATGTATTTATTTAAAATTCTTTCTCAGTGTGGTTCCGTATTTTATTGCCTTAATTTTGCTGTAACAAAATGTTTTTTTCTAAGTAACGGGTGTTCAGAAACATTCGAAGTGAAAGTAGTCCTTGAAAATATGAAGTCATGTCTGAGATAGATTAATTTTTGACAGACAACAGTTGACATTTAATAATTATTACAAATCAGATACTTAAGTAAAGATATACGATTTTTTGTTCAGAGCCCACTTGACTTCGAATGTTTCTGAACACCCGTTACATAATTCATTGCTAATTCTTCTTTTGAAACGACTCAATCTATCAGTTGGTTTTAGAACTATGAATCTTAGTTATAATTTGAACGAAGGAGCATCATTGCCAAGAATTAACTCCATCTCAATTTTTATTTCAGTTTGTGTTAAATGTTTCAAGAGTAAATATTTTGTTACCACCCGATACACATGTTTTTCCATTTTAACCAATATTATTTAGTTATTTAGTGTATTTTATTATGAAGATAGTGTGTATTAAATTACCGTTAGTTTTATTTAAACGAACCCGAACGGCGAGTATTTTACAATATTAATAAAAGTGGTTGAGAATATTTCCGAATACATATTAAATTGATCGTATGACTTGTTGTATTGTCTTATCGTATGACGTATTGTGTGTATTGTATGTTTGTGGTAGACTGCCTAGTTGAGTTTAATACATCGAACTTATGTAAAAGTGTGTTATATTTTCTGCCCAATTTCTTACAGTTACATGCCATGCCATTCAGCGAAATGTGTGATTCTGCACATATTGCTGTGTATTTCACCTTAATTAAAATTAAATAAATGAGATAGATAGAGCATAAATGAGTTAAATGACAACGAAACGTACTTGAAACGGGTTGTATTATAAATTGGTTGGAATATTAATTCCAGCGTCATTATGTAAATAGATTATATATAATAAACGTAGGAAATAAAAAGGCACTGAGCGTAATTAAATATGTATGTTGTGCTTGAACACACCTATATATATATATATATATATATATATATATATATGTATATATATATATATATTTATATATATATATATATATATATATATATATATATATATATATATATTTATATATATATATATATTACGTGTCAAATTTTGTATTAAATGTAGATTATAGGTTATACTATAATGTGACAATATTATAATCTAATTAAATATAAAACACATGTTTACGTATCAAAGATTAAAAAAAAAGGTATATCAGAAATCATTTTTAGAATTTCAAAAGTTCATATCCAGTGTGCAATCATTAAGCTTCCTTTATTTTTTATCTGTTGTTTACAATTGTTTTGGTAAAGCACAATAGGCTCATAAATGGTCAATTCTTATTCGAAAATATACGAAAACAAGCCCATATGACAACAGTTCAATGTCAAATAGCATACATTATGCAATCTGAAAAGATAATAAACACCTGTAACGAATGCAATTATTGTTTAAGGTGTATTTTGATGACAATTGAATGTACTTTCGTTCATGGATATGAACAGAATAATAACGCAAGATATATAAGTGAAAAAAGTGAAAAAAGTGCAAATAACCTTACGATATCTGCGTATTTGAGTTTTGTGATCAACGATTCATGAAACAGGGATCAAATTAAAATTTAGACGTTTTGTTCTGTAGGTTCCTCTCAACAAGCATCATTACACACTTTTCCTTGAACAAATATATATGAGAAAAATTCAGAGATCCATAGGAGCTTGCATTTTTACCAAATCATATCAAACACCTTGTGTCATAGCTTAGCATACACAAGTGTGCTGATTTGAAAATTTATTAAAAATCTGTCGAAGACTTCAAGCTATACGTGTATTTTTCAATTATTCTTATAAAATTGTTTCATGGTAATTTGATTTAGGTTAAATAATGATATTTAATATATAGAATCCACTAACACCACTAAGCACAAGAGTTTGATATCCTCATTTATGAGGCTTCTTAGGATTATATTGTTTATATTAGATTTTCGTGGGTATAATCTGTTCATCCACAGCTAAAAACTCTTCTTTTGGCGTATTCTTTGGGCGTATTTTGAATAACTTATCATGACCATCTTGACCTCGTGGTATATAATCGTCGTTATTATGGAAGTCTATAATCGCTTTTTCTACCACTTATTACATGACATTACTTCAGCAACTAGCGAATGCTCCAAAGTGGCATTCCAATACATCTTTGTAGCTTTCAAACGTGCAACAAACATATATATAGCGACACCAATAAACTGTTCCAAATATTCAACTGTTAGTGCAAATGGTTTTGTTGGGCAAAGTTGAATGGAGTACAAGCGTGACTGGACAATTATATCATTCAAAATGTCATCAGTAGTAAAAAAATTTAAAAATTGAATAGCAGACTCTAATTTATTTATCTCTGGTGGTAAATTCAAACTTCCTAAAAATGCTGTATCCCCATCAGAAACATTCAGCTTGTCTTCCTTCCATACTAAACGTTGCTTCTTTCTAGATCGCATTTCTCTTTATAATACACTGAGCGGAATGTCATTCTCACTATTAGTTTCAAGATTAGTTTCAGGTATGATAACATCATTATCATTACTGTTGGAATATTCGTCACCGTCATAATCCGAATCAGGGGCCAGCACAACATTTTCTTGTCAGAATCTGATAGCGTCTTCACTGTCCTATCGTATACATCGAATGGTTGATTTATATCCTACTTTGGATCCATAATATCTGGACACCAAGAATAATAATTCATAAATTTTTATGAAAATTTAATGTCGTAAATGCATACTGTGCCATACGCACTTTTTACAATGAAAAGTAACTGATACAAGAAATGCTTACTCACCTCAGTAACCTACCGTCAATAGTGTCCTTCGACAACTAATATTTTTTCAAACGCTAAAATCGTAAGGTGTTTAGAAAATCGCCGTTGGGAACTCTAAACACGGAAGACAGAAATCAGCTGTTGTTGGCCATTAGCAATCTATATAATAACTTTCAAAATTCGGTACTAGATGTCGCAAATATGCCGCAGAACGGCGAATTGGTTCCATATGTAATAATCCGTATAGAAGGCGCTGAGAAATAGCAACGGATTATCAGCGGAGTAAAACTGCTTTGTGTCATATATGACACAGAATGCGGTAAGGGATTAAACATTTATTTCTCAAACATTTCTCGTTTTATTGATTCATATTCCTATTTATCTAATTCTTCGTTTCAAAATTGCATTTTGCCAAATTCATGTGTGTAAACGAATTTTTGTTACGATCCTATAGTTGTTTCATCATCTACTGTATTCAGAAAGTTTTCGAATCTTGTTATTACATCCTCGTGCTTATTTTTTTTTAATGATTTTAACATATCGGTAGTCATAGTGTAATAATTAGTACTTTGGAATATCGTATTATGTAATTTTAATGTAACACGCAACATTAGTAAAATAATAAAATAACACACTCGTATGTTTGATATCGACGAAAGTTAACTTTCAATACCATCTGGTAGATACATATATTCTTAGTTTATTAGTGAAATCAATTTCATAGTTTTAGTATTTCGAAGGATATAATTTGTGATATTCTATTAATTAATTAATCTATTTCTTATTTATTAATCTGCAAGAATATTTTACATCTTCCACATTTAAACTAATTATACTACTAAATTTACAGTTTTCACACTTACATAAATCTGTCTACGAAATCAAGATATGAAAAACGTAATAGTTTTCATATTATATATATTTTATAGCGTTCAAGACTGAAGAAAAGTTCACTTTATCATCACGATTTTCAAAACTAGTGAATGGAACTACAAAGAATTCATAAATGATATTTAGTGTAATTTAATAAATATCAAAGAGAGTAACTTTTACCGTTGTAATAATGCGTCATTGTACTTTTTGACTCTAAGAATTTAAAACTAACATGTCAATTGATTTACGAGGAAGATTTTTTGGAAACGAGGAATAAATTATGACTCCTCAAATTTCAGAATATTTTGATTCTCGTTATAAGTTCCTTAATACTGAAGAGGATTATTATAAACTAAACATAATAGATAAAGTGAATGGACATTTACAATAGGCTTCAGAATCCTGAAACAAAAATGGCAACAGAAACACCATCAACAACCTTTATGGATATAATTTTCCCAGAGTCTTCAAATAAGAATATATCAGAATTTCAAATGTATAAGCAAGAAACAGAAATCTTGAAAAAGCAGATTCCGTTTATATGGTGGAAATAAAATGGCAGCAAGTATCCTACCTTGCCAAATATAACCGGAACATACCTTGTGTTTGCAGCTACGTCAACATCATCAGAAAAGATATTATCCATAGCCGGAAGTATTGTGTCAGTTAAGAGAAGTTGCCTATTACTCGATAATGTCAAGAGTGTTTTTAAAAGAAATTAAAGAACATTACTTTGAATTTAAATAAAAATTTAAGTTACCACTTATTATTTCGGGTAACTATTTAATAAAATGTTTAAACTAAAAGTTTTTTATTTCTCAGTGTGAATTTATTTTATTTGATTTAATGTTTCGAATTTTTAATTTATAGTAAAAATTTCGAATTTAAAATTCGATATTGCGAATATTCGAATATCCAATTTAAAATTCGATATTTCGGATATTCGAATATCGAATTTTTAAAATTCGATATTTCGAATATTTGAATATCGAATTTAAAATTCGATTTTCGGATGTTCGAGTTTCGAATTTACTAAAATTCGTAATTTAGAATTTGTAAACATTCGAATTCAACAGGAATGTTACCATTCCTTTTGTTTTCGCGGTATTAATTTCTAGACCGGTTTCCCAGGATTTTCATTTTATTGCTTCGTAAGTTTTCTTGACTGATATTACAGACCTTCCTCTTAAGGTTGATGTCGTCTGGATATGTAATTAGTTTGAGTCTTCCCTTTGTTAATATTCGGCTTCTTGTGTCTAATTATATTTGTTATTACTTGTGACGAGTCCTATTCAATAGGATAGGGACCAGCTCGTCTCTTTGAAACGACTTTATGTACTTTGACCGTCACCTTTGATTTGCTCATCATTATTTTTGTGCGTTGGACTAGTTTTATTGAGGCACTCATCCCCACAATTACTTTTATGTTACGCTTGTCTGTTTATAAATAGCTACATTACTCCAACGTAAATCTCCCAAGTTTTTTCCAGTATTTGCCTTACCAAAAATAGTTGATCAATAGTAGATTTTTCTTTTCTAAAACCTTCCTGGTTGTTTGTTATGTTTTGCTCCATGTAAGGTATTATCTTCTGTCGTAGAACATGTTTCGGTATCGTGTAGACTCTGCGTAAGAGTAATATACCTCTGGAGTTTTTTACATTTCGTTTTTTCTCTTTTCTTATATACAGGGCAAGCTACGGCTGTTTCCTGTTCTTCGGATATCTTTCCCTCCTCCCATATATGTGCTATGGGGCAGTACAAGCTTTCAATAAGTTTTCCCTTCCATGTTTGATTAAATTCAAATCCATCTATCTATACTGCTTTGGATCTATTCCAGTGTAGGTTTCCCAATTAATAGCTGCACCGCATCCATCAATGTATTTTGTATCTTCGGTACTCCTTCCAGTCTTCTCTTTAAAAGTTCCTCAAAGTAACTCTCCCACATCAGTTTTACGTCTTCGGGGCTCACCAGGATTTTACCACATTGATTCTGAAACATTCCTTGCTTGGGTCCTTAGTTACTAATCTATTCCTTTTAATAGAAATCACAGTTTGATCAATTAGATGAATACGAGCAATGATTCATTAATTCAAAAGCTGGTGTTGTTATGATGACGAATAATTCGACGATTTCGATTATTTCTTCTTATTTCAACTGTGCACGGTTCTTAAAAATTACGGTTGCCCTGTGTTCAGAACAACCAAAGAAACAAGCATTTACTCCGCAACACTACATGGATGAACAACTTTCATAGGTTCTGGCTTGCTTTGAAATACCCAATCCGTGGATTGTTTTTTACTTTCAGGATCGTACGACGAAATCCAAGTTTTGTTCGAATTTTTGTAGTATTTATTTGCACCATTTGACAAGGCACTGTTTGCAATCCAACGGTTACAGAACTTCCGCATGTTCCAATATTCATACAAAATCATGTGTTATTGCTTTCATGCCAATAGTCGATGCTATTTCAACCACACACTTTGTGGCATGGCATTCAATTATATCACGCACGACGTCAACATTAGTGGTAACAACAAATGTCGACCATGACGAAATTCGGCCCTGAGTGTGGAGCGTCAATATTGTAATTTGGCAAACTAAACACTACTCTGAGATGGTGCTTCATCCCTAAATGCCAAATAAAGTTGGCCAAAGCATTGTTTCGACGTTAAACTACATTTGAAATCATGCAAAGTCGTAGCTTGCGAGTTAATACGAACGGTAAACTCATTAGAAATTTCAAATTTTCTGTTTTTAGATTTTATCTAAAACCAAAAGTTCTTCGAACTTTACATTATTTTGTTTCCAACGTTGGTCAGGTGATTATTATGAGTGTTGATATTCATTTCAGAAGAAATAACTTCAATCGAATTTTATTAAACTAAAATTAAGTATAATTACATTTGGGAAACTATTAGTAAATAAAGATAATTATCAAGATCGAACTATGTGGTTTGATACAAATCGTTGTTCTATACACTTCTACTTGCTTACCTCTTATTCAATGCCATCAAGTTAATGGCTGGCATATTAAAATATCAAATTAGATCTATTTTTAAAATTAATTTGTGCAAAAACATGTTTTACTGACGCAATATATCAGCGACAAACATAAAATAATAATTAAAGTGTATGCACATTGTTTATTGGCCGCGTATATTTTTTTCGATTTATGTTAGTTCTTATCATACTCTTTAGGATATGAACATTAGAATGCCATTTGCGAGGAACATTAATATACACTATGTTATTTATGTTAGTAGATTCAACTGTGTACCTGTCTTATAATAAATGGCTCCTTAAGTGCGTAGTATATCTGCCCAAATATTCTAATAATTTTACTAGGAATAATAATAGTCTGTCTATTACATTGACGAACGAATTTCAACTTTCGCCGATGCTATAAAATAAAGTATATTAACTTTAGTAGATAATCTACGAACATATAAATCTTTGTACGTTCTCAATCAACAGCTTTACTCAAACAGTTTAGAAAGAGTCGGAAATCCACGTTAAGTCTAACTTTGTTTGCTTCCAATAGAATGTTCTAACAATTACTAATTTTCGTATTCGAGATTCCATATAAGTATGACTCATTTTATTTTGTAACAATATCACTTTATTTAGCCTAACCAGGGACTGCAGTTGCGACATACAATGTAATTAAAAAGTATATCTTTGGAAAACGTGGTTAAGTAAAATCTTAAAAAAGGTATAAAACTCGTTACAAAAATATTATTATCCTAAATACGTATTTCGACAACTAAGTTGTTATCCCCAGTAGGTGAAATTAACAAACAGTGTGAACATGGGGCACAGTAAAGCTAGCACAAAGAATCGCGAAACAACTCGCGCAAAGTGTTTTGCGATTCTTCGTGCTAACTTTATTATTCTCCATGTTCAACACTGTGATTATTAATTTTACTTACTGAGGATGACAACCTAGTTCTCGAAATATGTTTTAGGATACGAGTATTAATTGTGGTGAGGATTTTATGTCCTTTTTATGTTTATAAGAGGGATGTCTTTTTAGTGTTACATCTAGCTTTATAGAGGGCGCCAGCAATAAAATCTTAGGCGCCAAAATTGATCTCAATCTTTAGTTAAAATCTATAGTTTCATCAAGATACGGCAAGTGATCAGTCACGGTGAATTTCTTAAGATTATAATTTGGCCGAAAAATGGAATTGAATCGAGAAAATTTTCGCGCAACAATGTCTTACTGAGTTGGTTTCTGTTTTTGCAGATCGTACTGTGAATTCGAATGTGGACACATCAGTATATCAGGAACGATCCCAAGACAGATCCGCCAAGAACAACAGTCACCCAGAAAAACACCGATGCTGTGTGCTACCTAATTAAGGAAGATAGACATGTGGCAATCGCGAAATTGAGATATCGATGAATATTTCAAAGATCTCAATTCAAACTATCCTATATGATGAACTGGGTGTGAGAAACTTAGTTTTCCGTTAGATTCCGTATCTTTTAACTGAAGGGAAAATGTCGGCCCGCGTTAATTGGTGCCGAAAAACATTGAGTTCAATAAGGGAAACTCAAAAACGTGTATTGCAATCGCTGTTTGGTTATCCGTAAAGTTATCCGTTCGCGAAGTGTCGAAAAAGATGGTCAACGATTATCTCAAAACTAGGTCATGTAGCTACAATTCCTTTGCAAGATCAAAGAACGGTTAACGCGGATTGGTACACAACCGTTTGTTTGCCAGAAATAATCACCGTGCTTAGAGAAATCAATCCACAATGGCGAATCATCCTGCATCATAACAATGCGAGTTCACACACAGCTCGAAAGACAATTGAGTTTTTTGGCAGCGAAATATCGAATTATTAGATCACCCTCCGTATAATCCCAACCTAAGTCCCAACGATTTTTTACGTTCCAAAAGATCAAGAATGGAATGCATGGTCGGCGATTTCAGTCAGCGGAAGAAGCAGTAGATGCCTTGAAAAAGGCAATTTCGACTGTCGCAAATGAAGACTGGAATAAGAGCTTTAACAATTGGTTTGAACGAATACAGAAGTGGATCAAGTTTTGTGGAAAATATTTTGAAAAGCAATAAAGCACTTCGAGTCGATCCACTGTTTGATTTTATGTCTATGTACGATACTATAGAGATATCTCTCGTACAAAGTCATTATCAAACTGTATATTGTCGACCCTGCAGTCGCATAAAGTGATATTGTTACAAAGTATACAATACGTAAGGAGAATGACTGCCATCCTTTTGAAACTAGATAGAATGTATAAAAACAATTTTAAAAAACTTACTAAAATGCAAGGTAAAAGTCAGTAGTTTCCACGTAAAAAAATACAAAGTTTTGCTTTTTAAGGTGCTTTATCTTTAATAATAATACATATTTCTGACTGTTTTATATAGAGAATGCAGAAACAGAATACAAAAAAAAGTTTAATAACAATTTGCTGTATAGTTAACCATTTCGGTGAAAAAAAATTATAAAAGAGTTTCTAATCGTCGTCCTGCGATTTAGCAACATCACTGACCCCGATCCATCTTACTTGAATCTTTATTGGGGCCTTGTTTATTTACTTTTATTCCGTTAACCTCACAATAATATTCGAACTGTTCAGTGTGCAGTTTACGATTTATAATAACAGTTATACGATTGTTATACATTTTGTCTATTCACACGTGTTCAGCAAAACTGAATTCATAGATGCAACGCTTGTGTTCAAAACAACGACGAACATTTCCAACATTAGTTGTACAAACAGTAGGTCCCTAGTTAATTTGTGATTATTATTAGATCATTAGAATTAAGTTAGATTATGTCTTCCGATATTTAATAAACATTACAAATTAATATTTATTCCAACATATATACAATACATACACGAGAGAGTCCGGTGTTGCCACCTTTTCCACACTTTATTTATTTTGTCCTATTTAATTTTATTAAATGTATATTTTAAAAATGCCAGCCATACTTCTCACACCCTCTACAATATCACAAAGTCATAGAGTAACACTCCAAAGTATTAAATATTTGTTTTAGATATTCTTGTGTTGTGTTATTTTTGAAACCTTTTGTCGGTCTGGTATTGAAATAGATTAAATATTCCTGGTGGATATTTTTTTTTTTGTAATAGCGACTTCAAGTTAATTGTTCCTTTTCCGCCGAGCCTTTCTAGCTGGCCATTATTATTTTTCTACAAATTTTGTTTTACAATTGAACCTAGTTATTTACAAGATTAGTGACAGAAAGAATTGAAAAGAATTCTCGATTATTTTTAAAATACTAAGTTCGAAAGTAATAATTTCTACAAAAATCATAGAATTAAAGAACGAGCTTTATCCAGCTTTGATTTTTTACAATTTTGAACGGGGATTAAACCCCAAAGAATGTTTTGAGGAAATTAATCAGGTATTTGGTGACAAATCATATTCTTTAGTTACTGTAAAGTGATGGAGCAATGAATTTCACTTCAGTTGAATGACGCGTTTCGAGTTCCTAACTAAAAATCGTTGTTACCAAAAAAATATTGAATGAAGAGGATTGACATGTTACTGTAAGGAGTATGCTCAAGCATCCCTAAACATTGATGTGAAGGCAACTAACACATCTTACACAAACATTAAAAGGTACGGAAAGTTTATTCCCGTTGAAGTCCCAACAATTTGACACCAGTTGAAAATAAAAAGCACAATGCATTATCTAATTTAGTGTACGACGTTATTACAAGTGATGAAATTGCTACGATCCTGAAAAAAACGACACTTATCGATTTAGATTTTGTAAATTAATGGATTCGAACAAAAATTGTTCGAAAAAAAGTCGAAATAAGAAGATGGTCGCCATGTTTTTTAGGATTAACGGACATTCTTTCACTGTGGCACTGTAGGACCGTCACACTGTTAACGGAAAAAAGGTACACTACAATTTATTTGCCTCAAGTATTCTGAAGTATCCTTGAAAATCGCTCAAGAGGAAAGATTATCTTGTATTGCGATAATGCTTCTGCACGAACGATTGAGTACTTGAATGCTATGGTCTGTTCACCGAACAGATAAAGTAAGCACGACACGAGCACATGTCGAACTGGTTTTAAATGAGCGAATGAAAACATTCGCTAATTTCGTAGGCGATAAATGTCGCTGTAGCGGTGTTATTTTTTGACAGTTGAGAAAGCAAATTATTAAAATATTTTTCATAAGCCATAATGTTAATTTCCTGCAATGTCTGGTTGTTTTAAATATTATAAAATTGTGAAATTTTTGTAGACTTAGGAGATATTTTTGTATTTCTCTACTCAATTAGTAATAGAAACGGTATGTTAAAGTTGAAAATTTTGTATATTTATCGTCGGCTTACCTGTAAAACCTTCTATCTCTGAGACGCATAACTTTTCAGGAGAGACAAAAAACTTCCTACAATCATTGTTTTATAAATTGGTTTTATGAGATATTAATGAAATATAATTTGAAAAGCAGCGTTAGTTATGGTATACAAAATATTCAAATTTTTACCGATTTTGTATTAAAAAAGGACTTTGAAGTTTTTCATTGCTAGATTAAGCTAAAAGTAAGACTTGGAAGGTTTCATAAGGGCTGAAAATTACATCGCAATTCGTTGTATTTGCAAAAAATAACTCGATTTAATAATACTATAACATTATAGTAAGGCAAATATTTTATTTATTAAAAATAGTCATACAAAATACAGCTTTTAGGTGTTATGCGGTATATTATCGTAAAAGCTATGAAAGTCTTTTGGGATTACCGCCTTCAATTCCTGTAAGTGTTTGAATTTTTGTAATTTTATTTTTAGGGGTCCATTGTACAATGGAACTGGAGTAGCAGTAATATTGCTTTTATTGCAACGCCTAGGAAGTAAAGTACAAGGCGAGCTGTACTCTATTTTGTACTCAATACTTAGATCCTTATTGTATTTTATACACCTAATGTCATGGACAGTTGAGTCTCCAGATTGATTTCCAGGTCTAATTGAAGCATAAAACTTGAAATTGGTGAAGTCTTTCCAGAATGTATGATCCACATACAACACTTCATACGGTTTAGGAACAAGTCTTGCAGTTTTAATTAGGTCTACATAGAAGCCTGGTGTATAAATCTCACGATTCCTGAGCTTTCTTTCAATTGTGGAATGCATAAAGTCGCACTCCATTTGTGTGTGACCCTTTTCTAGGTACTTCTGAATCACCACAATTTTTTTTTCACGGGCAATTGACAAAAGGGCGTTTGATAAAATATTATTGCGGTTTTGGTACCCACAACCGTCAGTATACAAGATTACTTCATCATTCTCCTGAAGAGTTGGTATCTTAGTTTGTATAAAATACGAAATAATCGTGGAGAATTCATTTGCGGACAACCCACCTTCCCCTTCATGCCATACAAAACAATATCCATCATTGGTTTTAAGATCATATATATTGAAATTGTGCACTATTAGTTTTGTCTTATAATACAGTGCAGACGCCTTTAAACTTGGAGCTAGAAATACACTCTGTAAATCCATGGTATATACAAATTTCCCCTGCATCTTGTCTCTGGATTTTTCCTCTCTCGCATTCTCCTTAGTTTCCATGTGTTTTTTATAAGTATCCTCTGATACATTTTGAACACGAAAACCCACACATAGGTCACATTGGTCCTTTTTAGGATGATGTATACTAAGATTGAACTCTTCGAATACCTCCATAAATGTTTTAACTGACAATAATTTTTCACCGCATTTATTTTTGTATTCTCTGAATACCGCCATCTTTGTTCTCCATACAGGATCCAAGTATAATTTTTTTGTAGAAGCTCTACAGTAGTGCGACTCAAGCTTAGGCAAGCTCATTAAGAAAGAACGCAGAATACTTTTTGGAGAGTCATCCTTAGGTACATGAAAACGTTTAGGTCGCTTTAGGGTTTGTGAAGAGCTCTCACCTGTTGAATGAGGATTTTCTGGATTGCCAGTATTTATGTTTTGCTCGTTATCCTTAACCCATTCAGATATTGTCCACTGACCAATGCTTAATGTATTTAAGAACATTGTTTTGCATACCCTATGCAGCTCACCATCTGAACTTCTTAGATGGAAATACAGTGATCTGGCTCTTCTGGAGACTTCGTGAATTTTATGCTTTTTATCTAAAGCGACTCCAACTCGGACTAGAAGTTTCACAATGGTTATTTTTTCGCCCCAAGTCCTTTTCCAAAAGTCGGAAAATATTGGTGCTCTCTGTTGTTCGTTGAATAATTGGCATCTTAACGTTGGATTTTTCTTTCTACTCAACTTGCAATTACAGGATGGTTTCATTTTTCTCCACATCAAAAGCCCATTTTTTGTTAGTCAGCTTTCTTCTTCGCAAATATTTTTCACCGTGCTCTCTTTTTCGTTTATTTTGAGCTTGCGCCCACTGTGCATCATCAGCTCTTTTTCTTCTTGTCCTTTTTGGTGGAACCGTGGGCAAAATTTATAGATCTAAATTATTGTTGTCATCTGACCCGCTCTCAATATTATTGTGCCCCGTGAACGATTCCGAAGATTCACTCATCGAGTCCAAATCAGGATCATAAAGAGATTGTTGTTCTATATCATTATCGATTACTGCACTACTAGTCGCAATGTTGCCCTTGTCGACTGAAAACTCATCAAAGGCAGAAATATTTTGCACAGCAGCTTCTAGGTGAACATCTGTATTTTCTGCAACTTCTGTAATAGTAAGAGTTATGTCAGTATTTTATTATTTTAGTATTATAAGTTGATTATAAAAGCTATAAGTTAAAGTTATTCAATGACAGTTTCTTACGTGAAACTAGTACGGTAGAATTTAGTAAAATTTTTATTCACCTGTATTAATAGCATCAAGGATTTCGTCTGTATTACTAATACGTTCACTCAGGACTTCACCAAGAGGTAAATCGTCTGTAAACCAAAAGTTGAAAACTCTAATCAAAATTTGATACCTATTTATTATGTTAGTTAAATTGGTGAGAAATTAATAAGAAACCTCCTTACCAATAAAGTCTATGGGAAGATCATTTATATTGATGTTATCTTTCAAATGTTTCGATTATGTTCGGTAATAATAACGGACACATTACTATTATTTTCCTTATTATTGTCTAAATTGCTGTTAACGTTGATATCGGTATTTTCCTCTGCTGCAATTTCTGAATTCCTAACTAATTGTAATATTTTCTCTGCTCTAGATTTATAGTAAGCAATCTAAAAATCATAATTATATTTATTGTAAAATGTATCTTCATTCCTATTCGTATTTTAACAACACAAAATACAATGTTTTGAAAGTTTAATCTGAATAGTTCCCGCATTTTTCGGACTTAGAAGGTTTTCAGACAATATCATGGCATGAGCTTAAACATGAAAACCATGTAAGTCTTTAGCAACAAATTAAAGACCTAATACATTATTATTTATAAAATATCATTAAATTGAATAACATAGACACCTACCTTTAATGTTTAGTTAAAATCTTATGAAGCCCAGAATTTTGTTATTGGCAAAATAAATGAAAAATCACCGATTTTAGCGCCATGCACTCACTAACCCTCAATTGCCGTTACGCTTTCACAGACATAGAAGGTTTTCAGAACTATTTCAAACACTAAGGCATAGAACTTCCTCTTTTTGCCCCCAGGGACGCGTTCTGATTGGCTTAGACTTGGAAGGTATTCGCTAATACCTCGGGACGATTATATTACAATTATTTATGTATAAAACTAAAAATTGCAAAAAATCGAACTTAGAAGGTTTTACAGGTAAGCCGACGATATGTATTATCGAATGCAAAAAAGGTGGTACAGTAGTGAAGTTATATGTAAAGTAATTTTTTAGACATTTTAGTATCGTGACGTTGCTAAGGTACTTAACTTAAAGTACTTAATTGTACTTTTCTTAGAGGCATTTTAGTTGACTATTTATGTGTTGAATAAACTTAAATCATGCCATAGCTACTTGAAGAATGCTTTTCTTTATTAAACAATATAATTCATGCAAAACGATTTCAAACAATGTTATAATTATTTATTTTTTGCAATTACTTTTATGTTAATTTTCCTCGTGACAGTCAATACACTAAAAAGGCAACCTATCTAAGCAAACGTAATTGTATTTTAAAGTAGGATATACGTAAGCAGTTTTGTGTATGTACACTTTAATATATGACAGGAATTACTATTGCAAATATTTAAATTTGGATGTTCGCCTTTATAGTTATTTGCTTCATTGGAAAACATACTTAATTACAGAGTTAATAAGTCATTGCTGGCATTTACGAGGGTAAGTTGAAAAATTCGGTAACTATGAGATGGCGCTATATAAAAGCAATCTTTGACGCTATTACATAGCTTGATGTTTCAATGATATTCGCGTTAAACTTGATGCCGATCTGTCAAGTAGTTTGTTGTGTACACTCGTTCAAAGCAAAGTACTTTAGTCGCTTCTTAAAAATGGACAATATCGAAATTCGCGTAGTGATACCTGTGGAAAATTCTTCGCCTAGAGAAATTCATGTTGATATGGTAAATGTGTTAGGCGAGGAAACTCCTTGTTTTAAGACTGTTTGCAAATGGGTGAACGAATTTAAAAAAAGTCGTACGAGAGTAAAGGACGATCCCTGTTCTAGACGTTCTAAAACAACCACTTCTGCAGAAAGTGTGCAGAAATGTTAAAATTTGTGGAAGCTGATCGCCGATACACATTGCAAGATATTGCTGGGGCTACACGCATCTCGAGAGAACGGGTGTCGTACATTTTAAATGTTGAATTAGACATGCTAAGCGGAGTGCTAGATGGGTGCCGCGTTTACTAATAACACAGCAAAAACTCAAACGCGTGGAATGTTCTACAGCCATTTTGGAGCGGTTTCGACAAAATATAACAGATTTTTTGCGCAAATTTGTGACGTGCGATGAAACATTGATCCACCACTACCAGAAAATAAACAGCAATTAAAATAGTGGACTAAACGTGGTGAACCGGCTCCAAAAAAGGCTAAAGTCAGTCTATCGCCAGGAAAGGTGATGGCTTCCGTTTTCTGGGATGCGAAGGGAATGTTGCTTATCGACTACCTGCAGCTATCGTCGACAAAAGACCCGGAAGAAAGCATAAAAATATCATTTTCCATCAAGACAATGCTCCAGTTCATACGAGCGGAATTGTCAAAGAAAAATTTAGCTCCGCCGGAATATCATCTGTTCCCTAAACGAAAAAAACACCTCGGCGGTTTGAGATTTGCTTCGGATGAGGAGGTGATAGCTGCCGTTGACCACTATTTTGAGGACCTCGAGGAAAATGAATATTGTGAAGGCATAAAGAAACTTGAGCATCCACTAAATAAATGTATTGATCTTGAGGGAGATTATGTCGAAAAATAAAACACATTTCACTGAAATATTGTTTTTTGTTGTGCTTTAGTTACCGAATTTTTCAGTGTTATTTCGAAAACTAAAAAAAGAAACTTCACTTATTTAATTATTAATTGTGTCTAATGCCAATATATACAACTTTGATACTGGTCTCTTCAAAATGCTTTTGTGCAGACGAACAAGTAGCACCATCCCATTCGGCATGCAATTCCACGATTCGTCAGCTAATCAAGCACAGCGCCTTCCTTGACAAGTACGAGTTGTTCTACGGAAAAGGTATTTATTTACCACGTGGTTGAAGGTGACTTAAATATTCGTTAACTCACTTTCAAAAATCTGTTTAATCTGTTGAATGAGCTGCCAACATTACAGACCATTTCATTTTACATGAGTTAAATCAGGCTCTGGCATCGTCGCAAGAGAGCCTCCAATTTGAAATGATTGGATTCGTATTAACTAATACGAATAAATCATTGGATCATTGGTTAGCGGAATAAGAGGACATACATTTAGGACTAATTCTATTTCGGTTAACAAGTATAGGACATTTCATATGTAAGGGATGTCTTACCTGTTGTTTTCATTAGGTGCTGCTTCATTGATCTTATCGCAGCCTACCAAAAACCTCCACAATAAGGAGGGTTTGGGGGTAAAATACCAATTAATGCATTCCTCTATTAATAATTGAGAGAATTGCTTCTTATGTTGCGATAATAATCTGTATATACCTTCTAGTTTTTTATAGACACCTAAAAAGTTGTCGCATTGTTGGAATATTAATTTTGGATTTGTCCTCTGCGGCCATAAAGCGTTTCTTATAGTAATATTAAAATATTAAACTTGTAAATATATGTTTTTCTATTTCGGTGCTATAAAGTGCACTTTTCGACACCCTTTTGGGTTGCATAAAGTATTACTTTTTCGCACGCAAAATTTTGTTTTTAGAGGTTGGTCACAAAAAAAAATGGAACTAAATCATATGTAAATGTCAAATATAAATGTGTATAACAAGCATGTGTAGTTAAAGTTGTATAGGTACAAAGAATTAAAAACACTTGCTAACGTTTTATTTATACTAATTAACAATATAAATTGTTAAACAGAGTTTGAAGATCTAATGCTACTATTGACATTTACTTCCCATTTTGAATAGTGCAACTGTTATAAACGTTTACTGTAACACTAGAAGATTCATGTGCATTAATGGAGATTCCAGGCAGATTCTGGGAACACACTATGTTTTGTTTGAATTCCTGTTGATTCACATTGATTGACACATCACTGCCTATTGCATCAGAAGTCTATGGATTCTGAATAATTTTAGTGGATGTATTAGGTGCACTAAACAGTATTCGAGCAACATCAACTTTTTTCATGGTGGAATTATCAATGTAACCTTCAGTCACTTCTGAAGATTTCCATCCTCCATGGCGCTTAATTGTTATTAAGTCACCTCCACTATTAGCCAAGTGTGTCACACTTGAACGCCTAAAACAATGTCCAGTGAAGAGCTCAGGATTAGGCAAATTTAAGTAAGTAGCAATAACTTTTGGTACTTTTCCTATAGTATTAATGCCAATTGGATTATTCACGCAAGAATCATTTCTATATTGCAGGAAGAAACGTTTATGTGTAACATGAGTGGGACGAAGTGAATAATATTTTCTAACCTAATCAATCCATAATTTTTCTGTTATAATAAATTGTCTTGGAATATAAGTTTTAGTTTTTGGCACTCTAACCATTATGACATCATTTTTAAACTGTATATCATCTAAAATCATGTTCATGATTTCTTCACGACAACAAGCTCCATTATAACCCATTATAAGGATAACCTATCAATATTAATATGACTATTATAACAAAATAATGTAGAACATTAATAAAATACTATTACAAGGATGTTTGTATTACTTACTTTCATTGCTAAATATGTTTCATCATCGGCTTCTATTATAAAACAGTTAATATGATCTATTTCTAAAATCTTGGATTTCTTAGGCTCGTAGCCTTCAGATAATTTTTTTAAATATGCCAGAAGCCTAGAAAATTTTGAGATATCTATATTTTTATAAATATTTAAACAACATCGTAACATCGAATATGTGGACCACAAGGTTGATGTCTTTTTTATCTTGCTTTCCTTATCAAAATAAGCAATAATTACATTTTCAGTAATATTCGCGATATTATTTTCTTTACACCAAGTTAAAAAGTGCTCGTATTGCTTTTGATAAATATGTCGAGACTTTGTTGGCAAAAGATTTTGTAAATTATCTTCTGCTATTTTGCGAATCTCTGGGGGCGTGCAATTATTTGCTTCGTCCATTTCGTTAATAATTTATTGCATAAATCAATCTAAATTTTAAACTTAAAATGACATATAACACCGCCGATTTTCAAATATTTAAAATGCTCTAGTTAAACATCAATGCTACCAACTTCAAGAAAAGAAAATTTCTACAATTTTCGTACAAAACATGCCTCTTATTTTAAGTCTTTTTGAACTTTTAATGTTCGAAATAGAAAAAATAGTATAAAATACACGTTTCATAAGACATTTTAGTGCACTTGTTCTTTAGAAAACTCGCCTTGCGACTCGTTTTCTAAACTTGAACGCGTGCACTAAAATCATGTCTTATGCAACTTGTACTTTAATATACTATTTTAGGCGGAAGTATTATTAGGTGTTGATATAAGTATAGCTTTGCGTTCTCGAGTTGACCCCCGACCCTATTAATACCTACGTTGTCGATAAAAGAATTTAAACAAATAATGTGAGCTTTAGAGTTCGCAGAGTTATTTTTCTGTTGTTGCTTTAGTTCATTGCTAAAACATTCATTTTAAATTAATTTAACTTTTCATTTCTGAGCAGCAATAACTTCAGTTACGAAATAGATCTGTAAATGCACATGTCCTAGTTTGCTGACGTAACGTGTGAATAGAACGAGTAGCTGTTTTTATAATTTTCGTACAGTTAGCTAATTCAGACTTTTCGAAGTATTAAGGGGATCGATCAATGGTAATCCACTGGCATATTAGCTCGCATTCGAATCTATTGCGCGAAAAGGTTTTTCGGTGTTTTAGTTCTTGTTTAAGGCTCTACGCTATACCCGGCAATCCCACACTGAATTGAGTGTATTTTTCCGGCCATTTTTTGGCTTCAAATTAAAAGTTGAAAGACCGCTCGATGTATGTATGACCATGTATCAATAAAAACTAGGTAGGTATTTACGTTTTTTTCAAAATTTTTGAACGGTTTGACTTTTATCGGTAAGAAACAGAAAATCTATCCGGACAAATTGAGAGATAACCAGGCCAGCTAATGTAGTTATGAAATGTGTGTGTTGTAGGTAGTTATAATATCTAGGTAGCTATACAGCCCGTTTTTGTCTAGATGTAATTGTTGTTTAGTTATCAATAAAAATAAAAGTCAAAAACAGGCAACCCGATACTCAACGTCCCCGAAAATATGCAGCCCACATTACAGCACACGTAGGTACCAAGACGTCCTGCTGAGAGGGTCGAAGGATTATGTAAATTGACTCCACAGGCTTCTACCTATAACAATATTAACTTATCAACCAATAAATCGGCGTAAATATTGAAATAAATGCTGCAACTGGTTCAATGGCTAATTAAATTACCTTTTATTCAGTTTTAAGAGAATTTTGATCCATAATAATCACCGAAAATTAAGTGCGGATCGGAGACTAAACATCAAAGATGAATTTTCTAGTCATTTATATGTGAACAAACTAATTTGCAGCTAATAAATTACTGTATTTACATAAGTAAATAGTTTGTATTTAAAAAAAATTAGAATAAAAAATAATTAGAGATCTTTTTTCATAATACTTCTTACAGATTGATCTCTATGATACCTCGCGTCAATTATTTCTGGAAGCATTGCATTCATATAAAATTTTTCCAGATGTTCAATCATATGATGATTCCGGAAATCATCATTTCGTTCTATTACTATATATTTCAAATCGTGTTTAGTATAAACTACGAAATAACATTTCTCTCTTTTGGTGATGTGGAGTTGTCCCTGCACTTGATACATATAATTATCAAAAGTTTTTAGCAAAATTTTGTTACTATCATTTGCATCTAAGGTGCAATAATTAATTAATTTTTCGTTAATGGCTTCATGTATTAATTTATCACGCGCTGAATAAGGACATTTTATTTCGACAATAGAATCGAATCCAATTAATCAGTCTGGAGTGGCACCTAAACATTTTTTCTTCTCGTCAATGAACAAACCGCATGCCTCAACTTTCAAATTTGTAATTTCCATAAATTTTTGCTTGGCCCTTTCTTCATTATCTGAGCCGTTGAAAGCGAAAGTGGTGTAAGTCTTTCTTTCATCGATTTGAGTATTTTAAACATAAAGTTAAAAGACCACTAAATGATCACATATTCATTACTGTTACTGTTACTGTTCTTTTTTTTATATTATAATTTGCCTAACCCGGTCCAAAAATAATGAAAAAAATTAGTGGCTGCTCTTATTTTTGTTGTTTGAATGACTTACACCACTTTACGAAGTTATGAAGTAATAAAAGTGTTGTATGGGTTTTTTGTTGAAATAAAATAAAATTTTAGATTTTACTTTATTTATGCAAAGAGAATATCAATTTTAATCAAGAAGGTACATAATACAAGTGAGAACTTATTATATTATTATTAATTCTTATGCTTCATATTCATGTAGCTCTAACGGTTCTATTAGTAAAGGATTGATGGTAAATAGGTGGAATAAACTGTAGCAATTCCATCATATTCTTCTTTTTCTCTTTAGAAACAGGTCGATGATCGTTATATAGTTTTTCAAGTGTTACGTTGTTCATCATAACGGGCCTACCTTTTTTACGAGGCAACAAGTTGATACATTGAAAAGAAAAGTCTTCATTTAGTGTTTCCTTATAAAAAATTTTAAACGGCTCATATTTTTTAAAACGAAGCCACTGTATGTGAAGCCAGTTTACAGGAATATTTTCTTCATTCACTTTTCTTTTTGTAATGAGTTCTTCCATTGTTTTTGTTGAGAGAAACTCTGTTTGCTGCATTTTGTGAAAGGGAAAATGATATTTAGTTCTTGCTTTTTATATAATAGTGTACCAATCTTCCGCTACATAAATACTTTTTCCTTTTGCATAACATTCTATTGAGCCGAAATCTCTATCGTTGGGTAAGTACGAATGTCCTGATACCAGGAATTTATGGTCAATGACAGTAATGCTTTCTGAATCCGCCAATAATTTAGGCCACATTAAACTCATTTTAATATTCCTGTTTTGGCCTGTACATGCACCACTGTAGGCAATTATATGCTGACTATTTGAAGCATAAGTTGAAATGTGTTTTTTCAAACAAGACGCTATTTCTTGGGATTCTCTTGAGGCCATAGTTTCATCCCAAACATACATGTACCCCTGCTCAGTAGCAAGGTTGTGACATCCTAAGTTATATACGTACATATTTCTACAAATGTCTCTTTATTATTATAATTTATGGCTGCCGCAAAACATCTCCCTTGGTACGAGCCTCCCAGCGAAAAATTTATTTTTTTTCCTCCCACGAATTTATTCACAACAGAATTGAAGGATTCTACGGCGTTATTGTCTACGTCATAAAGTAAACTGGAGGATAAATTGGCTACTCTATTCAAAGACTGAAAAAATATATCATATAGAGCACTGCTTTTGAAATGTTTGTAATCAATAGTATTTGAATTGTTACCATTGTTACCATCTTTACTACAAAAATAGCTAGCACAGTTACTATGTTCTCCAAATATGTGGGCAGGTCCATTGAGAATATCATTTTTTAAGTTTTCAATTTTTTGTTGAAAAGAAACATTTTCATTTTTGCGGTACTTTATGGCACTAACTACAGCTGCCCTAAATTTAAGAATATTCTGCCGTAAAAAAATTCGTATACACATATCTGATCGAGGAGTTTTTGAAATTTCTCGTATTTTCGCACAGAAATTTCGCAACACATGATTTCGACACTCAATTTTTTCAATAAAATATGTTGGTCCGTAAGGTTTTGCTGTTTGAATTTTTTTATATACACTACTATCCCCATCACCAATAATAGTTTTATATCGCAAATTATGCATTTCTATTGACATTCTAAACCCATCTAGAATAGCTGCTTCCATAGAAGTTGAAGAACTGTTCCAGTTTTGAAAACATTTATGAGGAACATTTATGAGGAACATTTTTTTTATCCTTATTTTTACAAAATTTGCACATTTTATTTTTTACTCCTACGTACATAACTTTTTAACTTCTGGTCCCAATTACGCACCCAACGCCCGAGAGAGCGTTATAATTAGACTTGTAACTTCGTTTTGACCAAGCTCCATCCACTATTACAGTTATAAAAGGTATTCCGTCGCTATCAATTTCTCCTGCTTCAATTGCCAACTTACGTTCTTCCTTTCCTGCAGCTAGCATTTCTTTTAATGCTAACTCCTCTGTATTTTTTAGCACTTTTTTTCTATACGCGCATACGTTGCTGAAGACATTTGAGGAATGTCTAAAGCTGCGGAAAATTCTGTTAATTGTGAATGACCCGCCCCTACTGCAACAGTTCCACACACCGCTGCTTCATTTACGCCACATTTTTTATTTTCATTTTCAGTACTGAATGTATCGGTTATTCCACACATGTTGCATTTATACGTAAAAACACTTTTAAAACCAAAATGTTTTTCCGCTTTTATTTCTACATTTTGAAAAGTACAGCCAAACATATCATGTCGTATTCCTTTTAGAACAGTAAACAGATGATTTATATCAACAATCCTACGTCCAGTAAGAGTAAAATTTGCAATATTGTTTATATTTCCTGTTTCAATAAAAACCTCATCTGATATATCCGAATCAAAACTGTCGTCGCGTGCCGAATTTGTCTCAGTGAAAACAATTTCATTATCTACAATATTATCACGTTGAGACACTATACGATTTTTTATCCGAATTTGTTTCATCAACTGTTTTCTACTTTTCCGTTTTGCAGCGGTTGTCAATCTTTTTTGGGAGTGAAGTCCCATTGTTGTTTATATTTCAAAATTACAACGGTCACCAACACTAATATCATATGGTCATATCGTTATCGAATTATATACATTTTTCCAAGTAACCAGGTGATTAACTTTAAACGACTAAGAAGGATTAGAAAGCCAGGTAATGCCGTAACCACTTTTAGAGGAAAACAAGTTAATATATTTGTTTGTCTTTTACTTTACACAAGCATCTAAGTATTTCAATTAGGTATGTATGGGTAAAATTGTGTAGCTTTACTACACTACTTATTTTATATTAGAACCTATTAAGTTACATTTGTTATAATAATACATCTATTCTTTATCTACGATTCAAAAAATTTTAGGCGGAAATACACAGATCATCTATCTGCTGAAAACAAGGCATAAATAAATCCCAAGTAGCTGATGTGTCAATAATCAAATTTGTTTGCTAATTTACATAATCCTTCGACCCTCTCAGCAGGGCGTCTTGGTGCCTAGTCTGTTGTAGTATGCTGTAATGTGGGTTGCATATTTCTGAAATGGTAATTTTTCGGGCACTAAAGTAGACCCTTAATGCATTCAAAATAATTATGTTTTTATAGGAGCCAACTATAATTTACCTCATAGTAAATTACAGTAAAATACTTCCTACATATCAAAAAACACACACGTGTGATAATTTATCAAACAGTATTTGTTTCAATGTTAGTGCATTTTGTGTAAATTTGTAAACAAAGATTGGAATGCCGAGTTTCATTAAAAACTATTACCGAAGGGTAAGTATACGGCCCTGCAACCCATCCATAAAGCAGTGGACGTGTGCCCTTACAGTTGTAAAAGACTTTTTATTTGCTTTAATATATTATGAAATTTATATTTAAATATCTTCTTTTAAGTTCTTGTATAAGACACCAATTTCTCAATCAAATCCAAATACACAGGATTATCAAAATTTTATTAATTATGTAATATTAATTTACTTTAGTTTTAATGAGATGCATATATTTACAACATTTCCTCCATATATTTAATAATATATGGAATAAACATTCACACTTAATATGGCCTCTATCGAAGCCTTAACCTGTTTTTCATAAATACAAAATAATTATTGTAAAACGATTGCAATTCGGAAAAAACATCTTATTTAAGCAAAAAATAAAATTAAATTGTAAATGTGTTGAAATACTTAATATAATTATGCATTTTTGTATTTTGTAATTGCTTATTTTTCTATTAAAACACTAAATTATTATCATGTAATTTAATGCGTTAATTGGCCAATTTTAATTACACTTAATTTACCTACGATTCCATCTAGATCACATATGACTCTAAAATACTTAAACTGGAATAATCTTTTTCTATTATATTATTTAATTTATTTAATTGATGAGAGTGGCGGCAATTAATTAATTGCTTAAATTCTTATTAATTAGATGAGGCTTGGAAAAGTAAATGGAGAGAAATGACCAACATTAGTTTCACTCACTCTAGTAGAAAAAGTTGGTCGCTGCTTAAATAACCATGTTTGGCAGCATTATCCCACCAACAAATTTCGCCAATGGACCTCAACCTTTCAATTAACGTGTCTGCCGATAGAGCTTTTGTTAGAGCATTAAAACAGAAATTAAGAATACCTTTTCTATTCTCCCTCAGAATTCGCAATGGTATTGTCCTTTTTCTAGTGAAGAAATTAATTTCACCATTACCCGATTCAAGTTAAGAAATATTCCTAGTGTTCATAATGTTCTTCCTTAATACAATAAAAAATCTTACAATGCATGCCCGAGAATGGTTGAGAAATTTTGATAACAATATTTTAGATACTGGAGACATCCCTAACATTTTCAGGAAAACAAAAATCCTAGCAATATTAATATCTGGCTATCTAGTTGCTACAAACTTCTAGAACGACTTATCTACAGTATAAATCGACGAGATTATTAATAAGGGGCAAGCCGGTTTCAAAACGGGAAGGAACTGCTGCGACCAAGACTTGTACAAGACAATGTACATTGACATTTTTAGAAGGGCCTGAAAACTTCTGCTGACTGCCTTTGTCGATCTCGCCAGTACCTATGACACACTCTGAAAGAATGGAATTATTTTTAAATTCTGAAAAGCCAATTTATGTACTAAATTAAACAAACTTATTAAAAATATATTGAGTAATCGCCTAAACTCAGTCTTCCTAAACAATCGAACTAACAATGGCAAAACCTTGAAGAATGGCCTTCCTCAAGGCTCGGTTCTGGCTCATGTTCAACATTTAGACCAATAATCTTCTACCCATAAAATCACGAAAATTTCTATATGCCTGGCTTTTGGCTTTATGTACCCAAACCAAGAATTTACAGGATAGAGAATTACAACTTGCTGAAGATCTGCAAGCTTTAGACGAATATTATAAGAAATGCGCTTACAACCAGATCCTTCAAAATCCAATTCATATGCCTTTAATTTGTGTAACAAAGAATACAATAAAGAGCTGAACGTTTAATTTGGTGGTGGTCGGAGCAACCTCCACCCCCATTCTAAATACCTTTGTGTAACGTTAGATCAGTCTCTGATCAGGCAGCACCACTATAAAACTAGTCAAACGGTGAAGACTCGCAAAAACATATTACATAAACTTGCCAGCAATTCATAGGGAGCGAATGGGGAGATTTTTACTCTCCTATGCTGCTATCTAGTATCGAAGCTCTCACACCAAGCTAGTAGATATTCAACTTAACCATACAATGAGGGATCGTCACCGGTACCGTTAGATCCACTTTTAGGCTCTAGTTACCGATTCTTTCTTACATTACCCCATCGGATATCAGACGTCCCGCTGCAATACAGAATGAATGGGCTAAGTTTACCTACAACATTAATTTTCCTATACAAGCTGATTTGGAGAGCGTGCCCAGGACCCGAATGAAATCTAGAAGACCGATTTGGTTGGATACGGAAGTTCAGCACCTCATCAATGTGAGCAATTTCTGGATGGGCCTCCTCGAAGAGCACCCTGAATTGAAGAATAGAGATTTAATTTCTAATTCGTCAGAACCTACTTAATTCCTATTTAATATATTTTAAAACATTTATTTGGAAGTAATTTTGAAAATAAATTTAAGAATTATAATAAAATCAAATATCATTAAAGCAACAATTAATGCAAATTTATTTAAAATTGTTTGAAACTTTAGTTAATATTACCAGTAGAAATCAAATTAATTGGCAACGGCCATAGCACGCTGTAAAGACCGGTTCCCGTCCGATCACCGAAGTCAAACAGCATCCGCCGGGGTCGGTTCGTGGATGGGTGACCGCTTTTAGATTCAAGTGCGCCACCTTTACATGCAAACGTGCATTAATATGTGACGGCAGGCGTCTGTCTGGGACGCCAAGCGTTCGTCTGGCCAAATCGCGGCCTTACCTACTCGGTTCGTGGATGGGTGACCGCTTTTAGATTCAAGTGCGCCACCTTTACATGCAAACGTGCATTAATATGTGACGGCAGGCGTCTGTCTGGGACGCCAAGCGTTCGTCTGGCCAAATCGCGGCCTTACCTGCTAGGCGTAACTCTTCCACGTAGGCGATGGTCTTAATTAAATAGATTTCGCACCGGCCACGGAAGGTGCAACTCAATGCTACATATATGGAAACTAGCAGATACTAGTCTTTGCCGCTGCGGAAATGTGGAACAAACTATGGTCTACATAAGAAACGACTGCCCTAGAAGAAGTTTTCCTGGTGGCATCCATAAGCTGAGCAATGCAACTCCTGCAGTACTGGACTGGTTGAAAAAATTTTAATATTATTATATAAATTATTTTATGACTCTCTTTTTGTCATAAATATATAGATTTATACACAATTTTTTTTAACATCGCTTTTTATATGAAATAAATAAATTCATGTAAAAAAGAAAAATAAATTTCTAGCACATTCCGTGGATGCAAATCATTCACATTTAATTTGAGCCGGAACGAAATCATTTAACTTCTAAAAACTTGTTGGCATTTTAAAAAGTCATTCTACATACCATTATTTACTTGCATTGCTTCGATAATTACTCGCAACTTATACGCTTAATCATCGTTACTTGTCACAAGTAAAATAGATGAAGATATAATTATCGTGTTTACATTTAAACAGAGAAAATTCTTGACACGATGTATTTGTCTCTGGCATAATTAGTAGCGTTTGCAAAATAGTATTTAACAAACCAATATTAGTAGAGCAAAAATATATACATATTACATTTTTAATTTGATTTCATACATTTTCTATTTTTAACAATAGAAATATGTACTTTATTTTGCTGTAGATATTGCTAAGTATTGTTCTCTCATATTGAACATTTAAAATTGTACATGCAAAAGAAAGTGTTTTTATGCACGTTGATTAACTTAAATCTAAGTTAATACAGTGAAACTACTAATAATATATCTTCTAGCATGTTTTCATTTTAAAGGATGTGAATTTATTTTTAGTACGAATAATTAATAGATATAATCAGTTATAATACGATGAGTAGTCAATGTTATGCCGATTATTTTTGTGATGGTGCTACGAATTTCAACGGCGCTACGAATGTCAACGGCGCTGGGATATGAATTTGCGAGTGCTTGCACGAGTCGAATTCGAAGGCGCCATTGACATGAGTGACACATGAATGATTTGCATAACATTGATTACGAATCAATCAATCCTTCAAACTCGTTTTACGCAATAACAATCATTACTGTAATAACAGTTAATAATTCCATAAGTGTCACAATTGTCATAAGTATCAGAAAGCCTGCAAACACAAATTTCTCTCTATAAGTTTGTTAAAACTGTTAAAATTGTTTTAAATTACGATGGAAAGTGAGCTGCGAAGATTTGGCGAGAAAGATGACTAAGTCTTATTTGCAACTAGATAAAGAACACCATCAACAAATAGTGGAGAAGATGAGATCCATTGTAGCTGCTAGCAACAGCAGTACTAACGTTTTATTTGAACATAATAGTGTTGAAAATATTACAAAAGAAACAGGATTGTTACAAATATGTTCGAAAGTCAGTTTTTTAAATTGTACATTTCAATTTGTTAGAAAATATATTTTTCTACGACCCTTTATAAAAAGACATTTTTCGTCATCGAATACTGCAGCGAAAATTTGATTTCCGCCACTAGTGAGAGAAAATCCCATAAGGTTAACTTTCGTCCCTAGTGACTAAAATTACCTACTAGTTTTCACCTGTGTCTAGTTGCCTGCTGTTGCTATATAGCGTCATTTTTAAATCATGTCAGTTAGTGCTGTTTGTGGCTTTATCATGATTTCTGATTCAGAAAGTGATTTAGATATTGCCAATACACCACCAAAAATAGTAAATCAAGCTGAGAAAACCTATTCGGGGTTATTACGAGAAAAATCGGGAAAGAGGTATGAAGATATGTAAAATTCATTGAATAGAGTGCTGATAATAGCGTAAATTCATATTCGGAAATTGTGCTGTTTCCATATTTTGCAAAATTGTTGGAAAATTTAAGGCCATTGACCTTATGGTCTACATATTCTATGTATCAATGTTTAAATCATAATTAATTTAAATTTGATCTATAGTTTTGTAATTTTTAATTGAAAATAAAGTATTTGTTTACATAATTTTTAGATAAAGTTTTTTATAATGCCATAGGCGAGGTCGTAGAAAAGTATAGTGTCGTCGAAATAATTTATTAAGATCGCGAACATTTCGCTTAAAAAATATTACTTTTGTCACTCGTTACACAATATACTATTCTGTGTTCACTTTCGCTGTAAATAAAGTTTAAATAAAGATTTTCATTTGTTTAAAATATTCACTTCCATAACTACATAGTAAAATATTCGATGCAATTTTTATTAGTCCGATAACCGCTGTAATTTTTTTGTAACCATGCATGGAAATGACTAAAATTAAGTTTCTTTATTGGTTAATTAACATTACGAGGCAGATGAATTAAATAGTTATGTAAATCGATATTATATCTTTTCTATAATTGTGTTTTGTATCTATTATAAAAAGTAAATAGATGTTGCATTTCTTGGATATCAATTTTTTATATGCATACGCCAAAATCACAAATAGATAAAACTGTTAGAGATCAACAAGAGATGTAAACTATAAGATATGTAGTTTCATTAAATAATGTTAATAATATTATATCTGTAAACGTTACCTGTCCGTTGATATACAGGCTGTCCTTGAAATAAACAGACAACATATAAAACATGGAAGATGTAATTATATAGAATGTAAATTAAAAATATTTTTCCAAAATCCCCTCTCAAAACCGAGAAAAAATTGCCAAAGATATTTAAAATTTATTCGTCACGCTACTGCACTTGAAAAAGTGCGAACGACTATAAAGAGTAGGGGTAGCGTTTAAGTAGCGAAAGAATTGTTCGCCGATTCTTACATGCGTACATGTATGTTCGATATAATGTACAATCGAGGAATTTAGTAGCGACTCGAACTGCAATAAAACGTAACGAGAGCAGCCCTTCCCTACTTGAATCGTTCTTCAGGTAAATATAACTGGGCAATTGCAATAAGCCGCAGGGTACTATTTAAAAGAATTAAAATAAAAAGAATTTTGAACGTGCTGCGTTTATTTACATTAGCAGTTAAGAAATAAAAACGGGTTCATACTTATTTCTTACAACCCTTAATACTTCTTGAGAAAATTCAATGTACGAGCCCTAACAACTTAATGTTCGGACGATACCAATTTTTAGAAATATATTCTGATTTTCTATTTGAGAGTATGTAATTTGATTTAATATTCACATATTTAGCTTTGGCACACAATGAAAGATTATATTTATCAAAAGAATAGATTTTACTCAAGCTCAAACTACATAGAAGCTTAACAAATTAATAAATGAACAAATTACATTGACAACTTAATGTTCGAACGATCATTTATAACATGGCTTAAAACCAAGTCACATCACCTTTGGCCTTAAAAACAGCTTTTACTCTGGCTGGCATGGATTCCACAAGCAACCTGCAATAATCTGGTGTAAAAGATTCCCAAATTTCTGAGAGTTTTGCTTTTAATTCACTTATTGTTCGTTGAGGATTATTCCTTAAGTAACTTTTCATGCGGTGCCACAAGGTCTCAATAACATTGAGATCTGGACTGCTTGAAGGCCATGCTAAAACTCTCATGTCATGTTTCTGAAATCATTTTTTTTGTTGATTTTGCCGTATGGGATGATGCCCCATCCTGTTGAAAAATGTAGTCTCTGTCGGGATAGAGTTCTTCTACGCTAGGAATGAGGCTATTGTTCAGAATTTGTTGATATTTATTGGCATTAACAATTCCATCTATTACCTCCATCTTTCCCACACGCTTTCCAGACATCCACCCCCAAATCATCACACTCTTTGCAAATTTCACAGTCCTTGCCTGCACAGTCCACTGCCTGCAACATTCTCGCGAAATTTTCACACCGGTTTCTGCATTGAAGCGAGCAGTTACATCCCTTAGAGTGGCTCTTCTGTGGGTTTCACATATCTTTACAAGTTGTCTCGTCATTCTATAAGTTACTTTTTTTGGTTGTCCAGTACTTTTACCTCGATTTTCGTAACTACATATTTGTTTCTCCATAACATTTAATGATGTCTCCAACAGTGGCTTTCGCCAAGTTCAATTTTTTTCCAATTGCACTCACGCCGTTCCCTTCATTGTACTGCTTCACAACAATTTCGCGAATATTCTTTGAAGTAGCTTCACCACGACCCATTTTTAAAAGCACAAATTGAGTAAAATCATAAATCAACGCTTACGAGAGTGATAATGTCAAATCTGTCATAACAATCGCTACCATTTTGTTAAAATTGAAGTCGTCCGAATATTAAGTTGTCAGTGCCATTTACTAGGACTTTCATTTTCTTAATTTTAAAAATTAAACTTTTTAAAAGAGAACAGAAATAATTTAAAATTGTGTATTTACAAAATCAGAAATAAAAATGAATAATTAACAATTTTCAATATTTACAAAAAAATATTAACTATAAAAATTAGTATCGTCCGAACACTAAGTTGTTAGGGCTCGTAATTTAGTATGTAAAACTACTTATTGTATTTTATGTGCGCATATTTTTTTAGAATGCTTCCTTCTTTATTCTTAATAATTTTGTTTATTTTCTAAAATGATTTGGCAATTTGCCAACAAGCATTTTGCTTTATCAGGTTTCATATAATTATGAAATTGTGTTAAGATAATTAAAAGAATCATTTTGTTAATTTACATTGTATATGGGGAAATAAAGCAATTTTCCCTAATAAACAGAAATTATATATTACGTTTAATAATATTGTTAGTTATTTTATTAAATTTCTTTTTTAAGAAAACATGACAATATAATAATAATAAATATAATAGGCACCATTTCTCAATATAAAGAGCAAAGTAAATAGACGATTGTAAATAAAAATAATTTTAAAGTTCTTGTAAATTTTTTACCTAGCTGTTCTGATCCGTAATTACAATCGACCAGCTATTTCACAAATGTTTCAAATACGTGCGTAAGGCCATAATGTTTGAATCGTGAGTTGCTACAAAATCCCTCGATTGTACCTTTATGTTTTTTTATTAAGGTGTTTAGGTATTAAGGATTAACGACAACAGGTAGAAAACAAAAACATTTTTAATAATATAAACACAATACACGTTCATATTTCTGTAAATGTATCTTTTATGAACTTGTATTATGTTCTCCCCACTATATTTTTAATAATATTTTATAGGTATTGTTAAAAATGTTTTGCTTTATACAAAATATGTTACAATTTACTTTGGAAACTGGCAGATTGTGTGGTTCGCGGACAAAAACGAGCTTAATATTTTATACTTGTTACTTCTCGTTACAAGAAAACATTAATAGGAATACGCATAAAGTGAAGAAAGATATAATTATATAGAATATGAATTCAAAATATTTGCTACAAATTCCACAAAACATAAAAAAGATTATATAAATGATTCATAGCTGATATATTCGTACGTAATCCTATTGAGGTTACTGAACCCTAAGTAAACAAATGTGCTCCATTGTATAATTTTTATAACATCGACAGTCGTCTCAACAATGTTATCTTTTAGAGTTTTTATAAGCATAAACATTGCAGCATATGTTTGCGTGTAAATTAAATCCAGGTATTTTTTATAGACATTCTGATCAATAGGCGGCACATGATATTATTTTCAAGTGGTTTTAAATTTTGGGGTTCGTAATTGACTCACAATTTTATGTATTCATATTCTACATAATTGCATTTTTATATTTATGTATATTAATGATTAGAATGCGTCATATTTTATCTACGTAGTTTCTAATAAAGTTCCTACGACTTTTCTGTTTGTATTCCGTGGGGATTTGATATTAATGAATGTTCTCAACAAGAGAGCGCACAGTTTTCGATCTTCTCTTGAAATCAAAAACACGTACATCAACGAAATATTTTCGTTTATAATATACGTATCATTGGATTGTTAAATTAATAGAACCTTAATATTATATTAGTTATTTTCTAAACAATAATTATTTTCAATCTCCGATCGCATAGCGTAAACATTAGACGAGCAGCGGGTGGTCGGTGCACGCAGTTAGTGACTGCGCATCTTCCTAACCACACATCTGTCACTACCGAGTCCTTGACGCCATTCTGAGCTAAATTGCAACCACGTAAATATGACTGCCTCAATTGATTCTCCCGCCATGTGCGAATTGTAAAGTGTTATTCGTTTTATGCTAGCAGAAAGGAATGGTGCAGCAGAAATTAATCGAAGAATGAACCTAGTGTATGGAGAAAACAGTATGGTGTTGTGCGTGAATAGTGTCGCAAATTTAATGATGACCGAACTAATGTGCATGATGGAGGCTGTCAAAGATGCAAGTCTGGCTACAGACGGCGTTGTTCAAATAGTTGACGAAGTGGTTAGAGAAAACCGGAGATTCGCCATAAATGATTTAACTATGAAATTTCCGGAAATTTCGAGGTCATCTCTGTACTTTATCGTAACGGCAGATTTAAGTTACAAAATATTTGTGTCACAAAGATGTTGAATGGCAACCACACACTTAAACTCGCCGAATGGCTTCAGGTTTGACGTTCTTAATGCTGATGGAGAATATTTTCTTAAATAAATTTTGACAGGAGATGAGACTGTGTTCGATATAACACATCTGAAACAAAACAACAATTACAACAATAGATGCACACAAACTTACCAAACAAACAAAAAACAAACCTTCAACAATAAAAAGGTTGCGGCTGCCGAGGTTTTGTACCAAAAATATATATTGCTTGTGGAGTTCATGCAGCCGAGAACTACAATTACTGCAGCTGTTTATTGCGAAACTTTACAACGTTTGCGGAGAGCCATTCAAAAACAAAAAAAGAGGGATATTGACTTTTGAAATTGTTCTGATCTATGACAACGCCCGTCCTCACACTTTGTAACCCAATGGCTCTGTGAGCAACTTCAATGGGATATTTTAGATCACCCGGCATAAAGTCCCGACTTAGAGCCGAGTGACTTCCATGTTTTCCCTGATCTGAAGAAGTAGCTAAGAGGGCAGCGGTTCCAAGCAATCGAGGAGCTTCAAGGCAACGTCAAGACTCACTTTAATCCATTGTCGGCAATATTTTATGAAGAGGGTATTGGAAAGCTTGGAATTTAGAAGTCTAGAAAAATATATATACCAACCAAATACCAACTATATATAGAGCAACCGAATACAATTTTTACAAAGACCAACATAACTAGATTTACTGCAATTTATAGCTAAAGTAGATCTTAACATGAAGGTTTTCAAAATTAAAAACTGGAACAACTATCATGCCTTCAATTAAATTTTCATTTAGAGTAGCCTATGATTTCAACCTAAAGTCAAATTTTGACAACTGTCATAGTTAAGTCAATCTATTGAAAAGTTGTCTTATCAATTAGATTATTTAATATCACGTTAGAAATACAACGCGAAGTTTTGGTTTTTTAAAGTTATTATAGAACTGATAAATTAGTAAATAATCAGCTATGCAATTAATGAATGTATACAGGATTTTCGACAACAGTTCCCTAATCTTTCAATCACGTATAAACAACTAGCTAGTCAAATTCATGGTTGTGTTGACAGATTTTGTACAACGGGGAGAGTATTTCGTAAATCCGGAAGCAGAGCACCTAAAAAATAGAACTGCTGATTGAATTGAAGATGTTCGACATCGAATGGAAAGCTCACCAAAGAAATCTATTGCGAAACTATCGCAAGAAGTTCAATTATCAGTTGGAACATGCCACACTAATCTTAAAAAAAGCTTTAAAATTATATGCATATAAAATTCAAGCTGTTCATGAACTAGGTCCCGTTGATTACAGCAGAAGAACTGAGTACTGCCAATGGTTCTTGATTAACTTTAATATGATATCCGCATAAAGTTAGAACTTATTTAGATCAAACTTTTCAAATCAATGGATTGGGCGAAGCGATGCCATCTCCGGATCTGGCTCCTTGTGATTTTTTCCTGTGGCACCACCTAAAGCGTAAAATCTATAAAAACCGACATCCAAACATTAATTCTTTGAGGGAAGAAATTTTTGAGCATTGAGCGTTAATAAGTGCTAATAAAGCTTTAATATTGTTTGTGTCAGTAAAGAAGACTTTTTGAATATTTTTGTAACTTTGAAATTGTTTTTTGTTCGTAAAATACATATATTTAATTTATTTTTGAGTATGTTCTGATTGTTTATTTACGAATCTTAAAAAACTTCTACATTACAAATGTATCTATCTATATTATTGGCTAAAATCTTAATAAATCTATTTTCTTAAATAGTGATATTGATATAATGCCAAATCCCTATGACCCGCTTTGAAAATGCACAACCGGTATAACTGTTTACATAGAATTTTGTTATTCTCGCATTGAGCTGTATTATAGAACTGTTTTCTTTGTACTGTTAGATAGAACTGATTTAGTCTTAGCCATTACCAAAAAACAAGGCTTAGCTTTTATTCTCACTGATAACATAATTCGTGAAAACTTATTACCTGTTTTTGGCACATGTTTAGTTAGATCATCTAACCGCTATATTCAAATATTCCTAATCTTCATAATGTATTTTGAAAATAATTAATAAATAACAATGAACTAAATATTAAAGTACTTGAAATTTTGGAATTTGAAATAATAAGGCAATAAAATGTAATATGTCACAATAGTAATGTGTTTTATGTCTACGGTTATTTGTACCTGTAATAAATAATAAATAGACTCGGCAAAGAGGGGCAAGTTTAAGCTTTATAAGGTTAGTACTCCCTACAATAGTCATGTTCTTCAAACAACAACAGCCACCTATACGTCGAATCGGGTACCTTTCATCACTTTTTAATACATATATACAGTTAAGCTCACATAAATCTAGTATAACCTAACTTGTCAAAATTGTCAAAATATTCTAATAATATTTTCTAATATAGCGTTATTAAACTTTTTTTGAAAGACAAGTCAAATGTCATGTAATTTTTTAATACAATTTAGAAAACACAATAAATTAACCGCCATTCGCATCAATTACTGTCCTTAACCTTTTAGGTACAGAATCGTTGAGACTTCAGAAAAAATTAGGTTTTTCAACAATGTTTTCCCAGATACTTTCAATTTATTTCCATAATTGTTCCCTATTAGTAAATCTTATACGAGATCTATGAATTTGCTTTATCATTTTTTGATTTTCTCTCGAATATTCCAACAAATTGTGATCTATATCAGTTGATATTCATTTTCCCATCTTTTTTAACTTGTGGTAGTATAGATTTGTTCAAATGAAATTCTTCTGCGAGTTGTTTAATAATGCAACTTTCCAAATTTAACAAAATTTGTACATTGTCTGCTGGAGTCAGTTTTCTTGGCATTTTGGATATCAAAAAGTGACAAATGTCATTTTGACGTTACAAGAATTAATTACTTTTAAAAATTAAAAAACACTTCGGTTTCATATGCTGTTCATCAAATTCGGTTTTGCATAGGTAGGAATAAAAATCTACTACGTATTAATAATTTCTATATTAAATGGTTATGCTAACATAAGCCAAAAGTACTCGACCCGACGTATAGATGGCTGTTGTTGTTTGAAAAGAGTACGAAACTTATTAAGCTTAAACTTGCCCCTCATTGCCGAGTCTAAAGAATAAATAACAAGTGTTCATTCGAAAAGTCAGTCTAGTAGCATGTGATTTACTGAGAACATTTTGAAGTATGTCGTAAATTAAAATTTACTACTTAACCTACGAAGTCGTATATTTTGACAGTTTCATACATACTAATAAATAACAAATACCTAATAGGTATTTATTGAAAACTATAACAAATGTTGAAAATGTTGTCCTTCAAGATCAATGCACTAAAATCCTCCGTTCAAAATTTCTGATGATATTCTGCAACATTACTGGATTGTTATTAATTTCCATGCATTTCTGTTCGATTCTCTGTAGCATATCATTCAAATTCAATATAGGTGTTCGAAATATGTTATTTTTTAGATAAGGCCACAAAAAGAAGTCGCAAGGTGTTAAATCGTATGAACGTACAGGCCAGGCAATTTCAGTATTTCGACTAATTATACGCTCATCAAAAAATTCTCTTAAATAATCCAAAGATTCTGCAGTACAGTGACAAGCTGCTCCGTCTTGTTGGAAATATGCATTTTGAAGTTCATCATCATGCAACTGATTGACAAATGGTTGTAAAATTTTCGTACGGTACCTTTGAGCAGTTAACGTTCCCTGAAAAAATATTGGTCCAGTGATTCGCCTTTGGCTTATCGCTGCCCAAACACCAATTTTCTCTGGATGTAGCGATTCTTCATTAATTACATGTGGATTTTCACTACTCCAAATGATTGTATTTTGTGAATTTAGGTATCCCGTTTTATAAAACCATGCTTCATTAGTAAAGACGACTCTTTTCTCCATTATTGTTCATATTTACAAATCAATTACAAAAGTGTAGTCTACGTGGGTAATCAATTTCTTACAATTCTTGTACTGTTGTGACACGGTATGGATAAAGTTGCATATCTTTTTTTAATAACTTGTGAGTTGTACCAACAGAAAGGTTTATTTGTTAACTCAAATGTCGAACAGATGTTTGTGGTTCATTTTCCATTATTTCTTCAACACGATTGGCAACTTGAGGTGTACGTTTCTGCTCCGCTGCCTGATTTTCTACTACCAGTTTCAGAAAAAAGTTTTAAAGTTCTATCCAAAGTATTCTTAAATTGTAATCTATTACAAAATGTGGAAATTCAACTTGAAATTCTACCATGCGATCTTGAACTGAATAAACCCATAAACCATCAATTTTATTACCACTTCGAAAATAAGCCTGGACTAAAAAAATTTTATGTTCTAAAGTGAAAGCCATTTTAAAACTGAGAAGCAATTTATTTAAACCAGAATCGACGCACGATTATTTTATGCACTAACTGATATTTGTGATTGACATTATCAAATGTCATTTGGATTTACGTTTACGGAACAACAAACACATAGATACTAATATATTTGCGTCTTATTCTATCAAAATTTCAAAGTAACCTAGACTGACTTTTCAAATGAGCACACGTTTATGTTTGCAGCTGTCAGGATTTGGATCAATTCAAATATGTATATTGGAAATAGATAAACTATAAGTTCTAGTTTATCTATTATTACCCTAGAAAAAAGCAAATATCATTCCGTCATATGTATTAAAATTTAAAGATTAAAATTTAGTATGCATGCAAGGAATTTATGGCATGCTAATAAATTATCCTATGATAATATAATATATAATAAAGCAATTATATTTATGTGAATAGATATTGAAAGGTCTGAAGTATTTAAAATTATTCCCGAATATTAAAATTCACACTATAGAATTTGAGTCACACAACTCTTTTGGTGTCAAATTCAAATTTTCACAAAAGTAACAAAAGTTTTGTAATTTCTCCGCTTTGCCGCGATTTTAACACACGCATCTTCATTTATTCGCATTGAACCAATATTTTTTGTCAAAATTTAAAAAAACTAATTTAGAATCAATTGAGATTTTTTGTGAAATTTCTAATTCCGAAACTCGCTTTATTATGCGAGAAAACCATCTTTAAATAGAAGTAAAACTGTTGTCAAAATGATTTAATTAAATTTAACAATTATAGTTACCTACGTTACTACATATAGTTTTTATCACCACTACATACATGTGTAATTCTACTTGCAAACGCTTGCCCATAAACTGCTTACGCGTTTTTTATTTGTATATGATTAATCATTGTAGTTAGATGTAGTTAGTACTTTTTTTGAATCATTTACATGGCCACTTGATAAATATTTTTTGTTCGCTCAAAGTAATTAAAAATACAATGGGTGTTCAATTAAAACGGATGATTATTGAAGATTTAGAAAACGAGAAGATGTCTTAATGCGTTTGCTTAACAATTTTGTAGTTTAAATAATAATAAAGTCAGCAATGATGTCGACTTTAATTTCAGCAGGTTGTATAACATAATTAAAATTTGTCGTAAGTGTCTATAAATAAGACAAATAAAATTTATAGTTGTTTCTTTTATGTTTGTCATTATATATAAACTTTTATGATAATTTACTTTTATACCTTGAAATTGAATACAACACCGATAAGCTATTTTTAGAGCATTTTACAATTTCTTAAATGATAATAATAATAATAATAATAATAATAATATTTTATTTTGCCCGCAGAATCTTCCATTAATTTTCACAAACTTTATGATGCACTAACACGTGTTGATTGGTCCTCTTTGCTATCGCTTGATGATGTTAGTTCTGCAGGTAGTCAATTTTATAAAGTTTTATCGTGTTTATTTGAAAGCTATGTACTAAACTTTCCATTAACAAAAGAGAGATACGAAATAGAAGTAGATTTTATTAAAAACATCGCGAGGTGTAATGGCTTTGACACAGAATAATTAATAAAGTAATTAGAAAAACGAATTTAGAAAAGACAATCCGCGAATCCACAAGTTCGATATCTCAACGTAACCAGGAGAAAAAATACATGTGTTTACCATACCATCCGATCACGAAAAACATTAATGTAGTTGTTAAAGAATAAGGTCTCCAAATTGCTTTTTAGTCCGAAAACATCATCAAAAGTATTCTACATGACTTAGGGCCATCACTGACCGTCGCATTACTGACCGTCGAGTATCCGAGTGTCGTTACTGACCGCGGTAATTTGGTCAAATTTGTATAGGGGTGAGGCTATTCAATTCTGAAGATTTAAATTAGTATATAGTATATAGTGTCGACGTATCGGCTTAGTCACACAGCAAAGTGAATAAGAGGTTTTAAGTGAAATTAATGGTTAAATATTACATAGCAGAAGAAGGTAAGAGAAGCAGTAAAAATAAGGTCAGTAGCGGCCCAGTAATTGTAATTAGAAGCATAAACACATACAAGATTAGTAAGGTTAGGAATAATACACACCGTAGCGCGGCGCATGCCAGCCTCCGAGAGGTAGACCCGGGCGACAAGCGCGATCAACAGAGAGAGATAAACAATAACAGAGCTCAAGGACGATGTAAAAACATTATATATATATATTTCGCAAGAATTTCATCGCAAATTTAAAAATAGGTTAAGGAGGAATAGAATAGTGAGATAGCCAACAAATATTAATAAAATGCACAGTACGGATGAATCATCAGAGGGAGAGAAAAGGAAGCGAGGAGAGAATCAAGATAGCGAAGAGGAAATAGCTTATAGTAAAAGTAAAAAAAATAAGTAGATCACCATCAAAACAACAACAAAAAAAGGATGACAAAATAGATAAAATATTAGATATGCTACAACAGTTAACAGTAGACATAAACCAAATAAATACAGAGCAGAGTAAATACAAAGAAGAAATAAGAGAAATAAAGAAAGAAAACGAATTAATAAAGAAAGAAAACATGAGGATAATAAAAGATAATGTAGAGATTAAAAATCAGTTACGCGAAACGAATGACAGATTAGAATATTTAGAGAAAGAGAAGAGAAGGGAAAATATAGTAGTACAAGGGCTAGCACTTAACTCAAACACCCAAGATGAGTTAATTGATGAGATAAAACACTTCCTGAAAGAAAAACTTGAAAACTAAAAGAGACGGTGGACGGACATCTGATGGCGAAATTGGCAGCGAAACAGGAATCGAAGCTTAATAAAAGTAAGAATAGAAATGAGAGAAAAAGCAAGGAGGAAGATAAAAAAGGAGAAATCTGAAAAATAGGTACATGGAATATTAGGAGTCTGACAGGAAAAGAAAAGGAACTAGAAGAGGAATTCGATAAAGCAGGGCTGGATATACTGGGGATAACGGAAACGAAATGAAAGGGAGATGGTGAATTGGAAATGGAAGGAGGGCATTTGTTAATCTACAGTGGAGTAGATAGGAAACAAAGAGCGAAGGAGGGAGTAGGCTGTATAATAAAGAAAGAGAAAGTGAAATTCCTGCATAAATGGACAAAAATATCAGAAAGAATTTTTAAAAATTGAAATGAATATGGACAAAAACACCAAAACAGCAATAATAGTGGCACATGGACCCAATGAGGACGAGGGGGCTGAAAAGAAAGAGAATTTCTGGGATTTAATGTCGGAAACAATTGAAAGTGACAGGGGAAGGGTGATATTGATAGGAGATTTAAATGCAAGAGTAGGTATAAAGACGGACGAATCACGAGAAGCAATTGGAAAATATGGAGAAAACTATAAAAACAACAATGGATCAAGACTGATAGATTTTTGCATACTGAATAATCTAGTGATAACTAACACCTTTTTTGAGCACAAAGACATACACAAATTTACAAGAGAAGTAAAGAGTAGAAATGAAAGGTCCATAATTGACTACGTATTAGTAAATAAAAAACACAGAAAGGAAGTAAAAGATACAAGGGTAAAAAGAGGACCTGAAATTTACTCAGACCATTATCTAGTGGTAACTAAAATTAAGATACAAACACAACAAAAACGACCACCCAGAACCTACGAAAAGATAAATTTAGATACAGAAAAAATTAAAACGTACAAATTAAAAGATATAGAGACGGCAAAGGAATTTAAATTGCGGGTAGAAATAGAGATTGACAAAATAAAAGCAACTATAAATGAATTAAACGTAGAATAGTTGTGGACTCTTAAGAAAGAACTAATAATTAAAGCAGCCAAGAGAGTTTGCGGAATGACAAAAATCAGAGAAAACAGCAAACAAACCAGATGGTGGAACGAAGAAATAAAAGCTGAGATAAAAACCAAAAAAGAGAAATGGATGCAATATTTGAACAATAAAACAAATGAAAAATGCGACAGTTACAAAGAGCAGAGAAATAAAGTTAAAACCATGGTAAAAGCAGCGAAACAAGAATCATGGGAAGAATTTGGAGCCAAGATGGAGAGAGACCATTCCGGAAACCTAAAGTTGTTTTATAGAGTACTAAAAACCCTTCGACACGGAAGAACATATAAGCCGAATCTTATTAAAAATAAACAAGGGAAAATACAGATGAAGATGAGGACATTATAAAGAGGTGGAAGGAGTATTTCGAAGAACTCTTAACGATAGAAAAGAACAATGACATAGGAACTGAAGAAGAACAAGAGAATATTAACGAAAATAACGAACAAGACGTAGAGATAACAATGGAATAAGTGTCGGAAGCCGTGAGAAGATTAAAAAGGGGCAAGGCGGCAGGGCATGATGGAATATATACGGAGATGATAATGAATCTAGGACCGAAAGCTGTGGAAATAATGGTCAAGCTACTAAACAAAGTATGGAGAGAGGAACAAATACCACATGACTGGGAGATAGGAATATTGATACCGATATTCAAGAAAGGGAATAAACGGGACTGCGCTAATTACAGGGGTATTACTTTGCTTTGCACGCTGGCCAAACTCTATGAATGGATACTGACCAAAAGACTAGAAAGAACAGTGGAAAGACAACTAGAAGATTCACAAAGTGGTTTCAGAAAGGGAAGAGGAGTTCAGGACCACATATTCACACTGAAACAATTAATAGAGAAATGTACCAATGACAATATATATGTGGCCTTTATAGACGTCAAGAAAGCCTTTGACAGCGTGCCAAGGGAACTAGTTTGGAACAGTCTAAGAAGGAGAGGAGTCGGGCAAAAATTAATAAACTGTATTAAAGCTATATATAAGAACACAAGAAATTACGTTAGAACCAGGAACACAAGATCTGAAGAAATTGTAACGGCGGAGGGATTAAGACAAGGAGGCAACCTTAGTCCAGTATTATTTAATATACTAATGGATGATGTAACAAAAGAAGCGAAAATGAAAGTTAAGAAAATGAAGGTGGGATACTACAACATGGAACTGGTAGAAATAGCAGAGAGCATATTTGCAGATGATTTGGTGATTTATGCGAAAAATAAGCTCAACCTTCAGCGTAATCTAGATATATGGGCAGAGGCGTTGCGAAAGAAGAATTTAAAAATAAACGCAGAGAAAGCCAAAGTTATGGTAATAGGGAAAAAAGATGATGAATTACAAATAAAACTTGACGACACTAAAATAGAACAAGTAGAAACATTTAAATACCTAGGGGTGAAAATACATAAAACAGGAACCATGGAGGCAGAACTGAATGACAGGTTAGATGCAGCATCTGCACTTTACTACTTCTTGAACAATTCGTTCCTGGGAAGAAGAGAAGTGTCAAGGAAAACTAAGACCTCAGTTTATAAAACTATATTTAAGCCCGTATTGATATACGGAAGCGAAAGTTGGACATTGACGAAACGAATGGAAAACAAAATACAAGCAATGGAGATGAGGTTTTTAAGAGGAATAATGGGAATTACTAAGAGAGACAGAGTAAGAAATAGCAAAATAAGGGAAGAACTTAAAGTACGGACGCTGAAGGAAGATATACAACGAAATCAATTAAGATGGTTTGGACACTTGACAAGAATGGGAGAGGAGAGAACAACAAGAAAAGTATGGCAAGCAAGAAGATATCAGAGAAGACCAAGAGGTAGACCTAGGAATTCGTGGGACAGCCAAGTGGCAGACATATTGAGAGCCAAGGGAATGTCAGGGAGAGAGGCGAAAAGAATGGCAATCAACAAGAAAGAATGGGCAAGGATGATATACGGAACGAAATTAGAATAAAATAATAATGATAGATTCTGATAGGTTGCACTTACTGATCTCATGTATTGTAACTTTAAGGAATTGTTTGATTTTTGTATTTAACCTTAACACCTAACGGTAAATAAGGTATTGATGATATATATATATAGTATATAGTACATACTTATAGGTTATGAAAAACGTCAAGAAAGAGTGGTTAATCCACCCATCCGCCATTGCTGCTGTTACGCTTCGCATATATAAGAATATTTTAATTTATTTTTAAATAATATTTCTTCTTTAAATATCTCGCATTTTAAATATAAAATTAAAATATAAAATTAGATTAGACATTTTTCCTATATATTCGTTTGCAAGTAAAAAGTCTTTCTTTTGTTGTCGCGTTACGCTAGACCCTTGGTCTTCTACCTGCTTAAACCATAACGTTCACTGTGGAATTTCTATATACATTTCATTAAATTGTTTTATTTAATTATGTACATCTTCTTTTATATATGGTGTTGCATATCATTTGAAAGCTTGTTTCACAAGGCATATTTCAATGATATCTGCGGCATCAATATCACAAATCTTCAGGTCGCGATTTATTAATTATTAGTTAAGATATCGACAATATCGATCCCCTCTCAACTTAGCTCATAAACAGACCTTTTTCTAGACTAGTGTTCTATCTACACAAATTCTCGGTCTTCTCTTTAGAACCCTCGTAAGATACACATCTTACCCGCCGTGCTGTTCAAGTACCGGCCATCTCGGCAACTAGAAGGTAATTTGTATTGTTCAATGTATATTAATTATTCTTTGACTAATTCACATTAATTCAACTAATTAATTTCTTGTTCGTCTGTCTGCCAAACATTGCTCTACATATACGCGTCCAAGTATATCTTCGCAGACCACGTGGCCGACCATCTTCGCAACTCAAAGGTAACTCTGTATTGTTCATACAGAGGTTATTTTATATTAATTCACATTTAATTTACTGCCCAATTTAACGTTCGTTTCAGTATATTTTGTGCTAATTTTTAATTACTTATTTACCGCTCCACGTGTATATATTACTTTTATTCAATTACTTTCAAATATATGAAGTTCAATTTCTTTTATGTAAATAATAAATACAAACTTTAAGGACAATGCTCCTGTGTTTTATTTACTAAGTAAGTTGTAATATATTTATTTAATTTAATCATTATCATAGACGTTCTGGACCTTTGATGATACTTTACCAGCACCGCAACTATTTTATTATAGAATAATTTCATTATTATTAGCACAGATAGAATTGATAATAATAATTTAACGAGATGTCAATAAATTTTAGGTTAGCTTGATTATTAAACACTTAGAATTTAAGTAAACTAATAAAACATGCTGTACGTACCAGTCATATAGTAAAAGGATACAGAGTAAAATTTTCTTTATGCATTAGCAATGTTTGGTAGTCACATTTAATTTCAATTTATTATACTTTTATAAATAACCTTGCCAAAACGGATGGATTAACAACATAAGACGTCCAAGGCATTTTAAAATAAGAAGAATAATTATTTAAGCCATCCAAACAGCAATTCCAGGACCAGAAGAATCTAAGAACAAAGGAAATATCAAACATTGTAAAATACAGATAATGAAAATGAAACATTCACGTTTAAAAGATGTAAACAAACAGGTTAAGCGTGTGTCCAAATTAGAATACACATCGAAGGCGACCTTCAAGTGAAAGCGAAGGATAAGAAGACACCATACGAACAAGCCAAAGGGTAAGAAAGAGAAGGAAAACACTACGAGAATTTGTGAATGATACGTAGGCAGATTTTACGCAAAAATTTTCCTGTTCAAACGAGCATTAGAAGTCATTCGTAGAAATATCGAGATGAAGATTTTATAATTCCATAATAAAAATTACAAATACAATAATTATGGTGAAAGAGAAAAATATATAAGTAGGGAGATGGCGCACGGAGATGGAAAAAACGAAACTACCCATGATAGATAAAAATGCACAGGGGTAAAAATGTTAAATAAGTATGAAAATTAGATAAAACAGAAATAAATGGTATGAAGTGGGAACACAATTCTGAGTAGCAAGGAACGCAAGATATAAGAGAGCAAAGCACCGCAAAATTAAGAGATTCATCGATTCAACTTCGAGATTCACTGATTTATTCTGCGAGACTCATCAATTCATTTTCAACATAATTTAAGCCTGCTGGCATTACATTTCTTTAAGAATAAATAAAAGTTCAATTTCATTTTAAATTGTTATTATTATTATTGTTATCATTCTCATATTATTATTATTAGTACTATTATTTTTATTATTTGAAACGATAAACAAAAGGATTAAGAAGTATCAAGAGGAATTTGAGAATTTGTTGTAGCGAAAATTAGCTAGGAGTAAGTAAAAACTGTACAAACGATAAAATTGGAGTATATAGAGTCAATTAAATCAGAAAAGTGCATGTGGATTGTTATCTTAAATAATGAATTAATCAGATGGTCAGATGGGCAGAAATACATGGTTAAAGTGTATCTCAGGCCAGATATTAGAGACTGATGAGGAGGAAGTAGGGTTCCCCGAATATTCTTGAAATATATGTGCCATTGAAATTTTTAAATTAAAATGTTCAAGAATAGGCGCGGAAAATAAGAAAATATTTAGACAGTGTGATGATAAGCGTACTATTCTGTACGGACCCGTTTTCCACTTAAATAGACGCTGAATAACACGCCCGAATTGTAAAGAATTATCAGTAGAAGCCAGTGATCCATATTTTAGACAGATATAGTAAAACGATCTTAACAGATAATAATTATCCACCAAACAATTAAAAAAAGAGTACACCAAATATACAACACTGCAGACACCAATAAAAATTTGAACAATGTCACAACATATATCACGATTCCATATGTTCCACAACTATCAGAAAAAATTAAATACACTTTAAAAAAATATGATATAGCTACAACATATAAACTTAGTAATACTAATAAACATTTATTTTCAAAACTTAAACCTAAAATAGAAAAAAATAGAGAAACACATGTCATATATAAAATACCATGTCGTGATTACGATAGTTACTACATAGGCCAAACGAAACAATATTTATACAAAAGAATACAAGACCACAAATACTCTAAAACAGACAAAACTGCTTTATCTACACACAAACTACAACGCGATCACCATTTCGATTTTGAAAACACACAGATAATTGATAAAGAACAACACACAATGAAAAGAGAAATGATTAGTATTAAACAGGAAAAAAATTCAATTAACAACAGAAATTATATAAAAAATTTAAGCATTATATACTATAACTTAATTTTGTAACGATCTACAATTTACCATCATAATATATGTCTTTTGTTATATAATTATATATCTTAAGTTATTTAAATATCAATTACATTTAAATATCATATACATTTGCTTATCATGCTGACTGTTCCGTGTTTTGATTCCTGTCTGGTTGTTCGAGTAGGTTTTTGTGGTTTTCCTTCTCGTTTAAGGCGAATGCCGACAACTTTGCATCTGAAGACGCTCCACGGGCGCATACATAATAATAACTCATGTCTTGCTTTTCCCTGTTTTTGTTGTCTATCTGTTTTTGGAATACTAAGGCATGATTTATTATTATTCAATTGGAATGTATCTTTGAATAATTTTATCCATAGCAACTCAATTATATGACATTTGTATACTGTCATTTATATTTTATATCCTTGATAAAGGCATCATTGCCGAAACATGTAGGGTTGTTTTAAATATATATACTTTACAGTAAAGCCAGACCTTAAATCGCCAACTGATTGAATTTACCATATCATACCAAGGTCACTAAATAATTATATATATATATATATATATATATATATATATATATATATATAATATCTTCGTGACCTTGGTATGATAAGGTAAACTTAATAAGTCGGCGATTAAAGGTCTGTTTCATTACTTCAAAGTATATATATTTAAAACAACCCTACATGTTTCGGCAATGATGCCTTTCTCAAGGGAATACAAAATATAAATATTTATATTTTGTATTCCCTTGACAAAGGCATCATTGCCGAAACATGTAGGGTTGTTTTAAATATATATTCTTTGAAGTAATGAACCAGACCTTTAATCGCCGACTTATTAAGTTTACCTTATATGTATATACAGGGTGTTACAAAAATGTAGGGCTGGCTATACATAGACGGTTTCTACAACTAAAAATAAGCAAAAAAGTTTAAATAAATTTATGTCCTAAAATGGTTCGTTACTGAGTTACGGCCACTTGAGGGTTTTTTCTTTTTATTTTAGAAAAGGTTACAGAAAACGGGAGTTTCTTATGTTTCTTATAGTAAATGTTCAAAATGACCTCCACGGGAAGCAACACAAGCTTCAGCTCGTCGTATCATGGACTGCCTCACGCGCTGAAAAATTCCTGGTGTATTTCGAATTTGGTGGCATCCATCTTCCACTCTACGTTGAAGATCTTCAATATTTTGAATTGGAGTAGAATATACCATAGACTTTAAATGTCCCCATACGTAAAAATCTATTGGATTTAAATCTGGAGACCGTGCAGGCCATGCTACAAGTCCACCGCGACCAATCCATCTTCCAGGATATACGGCATTTAAAAATTCGCGTTCTGTGTGACTGAAGTGAGCCGGTGCACGGTCGTGCATGAACCACATGCGTCCTCTAACATTTAGTGGAACATCGTCCAGCAAACCTGGTAAGTCGTTTTCTAAAAAAAAAAAGATAATTCTGCCCAGTAAGTCGTGGTGGAAGTACAAAAGGAGCAATCACAAATTCGTTAATAATTCCGGCCCACACACTAAATGAAAACTGCGCTTGATGTCTGGACTGAATAATAGCATGAGGGTTTTCTTGTTGCCACTGGTGTAAATTATGAAAATTGACGATACCATCTCTTGTAAAGCCAGCTTCATCACTAAAGAGCACACACGACAGAAAGAGATGATCGGCGGCGCATGTCCGTAACAACCATACACAGTAAGCTTCTCGTGATGGGAAATCATTCTCACTAAGTCCCTGTACTATTTGCAGGTGGTAAGGAAAAAGCTGATTAGTTCTTAATATACGCCATACACTCACATGATCGACATCTTCCGCCAATGCCATTCTTCGAGTACTAGCACCTGCATTTTCTTCAACACGATCCAACAAACGTTCTTCCAATTCCAAATTTCTTGTGGTTCGTGGTCTGCCGCGATCTCGGACTACTGGTTTGAATGATCCTGTTTCTCTTAATCTAATATGAAGCCTTTCGAAAGTTTTTTCATTTGGTAAACGTCGGTTTGGGAAATATTCTGCGTAAAGTCTTCTTGCTTCTGCTCTGTTGCAATGTGCCAAACCATACATTAAATGCATGTCGGACATCTCTTCGAAAGAATAATCTGCCATTTTATACTATTAATTAGAAAACAGTACTAATCACAAATGACTTAATCAACTTTCACGACTGACAGCAAAAAAACCGGACTGCCATTAACATAAGTTACTCACTTGTCGGCGACTTGTTCAAACATGCAATACGAACGCTTCGCGTCTGCGCGATAATTTGTGACGAGATACACACGTGTCGGACATGCAATACGAAAAACTTCAAGTGGCCGTAACTCAGTAACGAAACATTATAGGACACAAATTTATTTAAACTTTTTTGCTTATTTTTAGTTGTAGAAACCGTCTATGTATAGCCAGCCCTAAATTTTTGTAACATCTGAACGACTTTTTTTTTAATTCCAAATCCCTTTTGGAACAAGACAAATTCTAATAATTGGTATAAAAATGTTTCAATAGGAACAAATATGATATCTAAAAAACTTGTCATTTACGCGAATCCAATAAAATAAGACAAAACAATTATTCAGCATGTGTAGAAAGCAATAAAGAAAATAATATTAAAATTAGTACACCAAACCAAACAATTTATAATAATTGTACATTTAATAACTGTTCTCCTGCTTTCAAATAAAAATAATTATTTATTATTTATTTAAATCGTTAATTTATCTTGCCAAAAAACACTCGAACTTTTCTTTCACCGATTAATTTTCTTTTTAACTCAAAATTTTTCCTATCAGTAATTTTTCTCGAAAAACTTGTGTTGCTTCCCGTGGAGGTCATTTTGAACATTTACTATAAGAAACTCCCGTTTTCTGTAAACATTTCTAAAATAAAAATAAAAAAACTTCAATTGGCCGTCACTCAGTTACGAACCATTTTAGGACATAAATTTATATAAACTTTTTTGCTTATTTTTAGTTGTAGAAATCGTCTATGTATAGCCAGCCCTAAATTTTTGTAACATCTGAACGACTTTTTTTTTAATTCCAAATCCCTTTTGGAACAAGACAAATTCTAATAATTGGTATAAAAATGTTCCAATAGGAACAAATATGATATCTAAAAAACTTGTCATTTACGCGAATCCAATAAAATAAGACAAAACAATTATTCAGCATGTGTAGAAAGCAACAAAGAAAATAATATTAAAATTAGTACACCAAACCAAACAATTTATAATAATTGTACATTTAATAACTGTTCTCCTGCTTTCAAATAAAAATAATTATTTATTATTTATTTAAATCGTTAATTTATCTTGCCAAAAACACTCGAGCTTTTCTTTCACCGATTAATTTTCTTTTTAACTCAAAATTTTTCCTTTCAGTAATTTTTCTCGAAAAACTTGTGTTGCTTCCCGTGGAGGTCATTTTGAATATTTACTATAAGAAACATAAGAAACTCCTGTTTTCTGTAAACATTTCTAAAATAAAAATAAAACAACTTCAATTGGCCGTAACTCAGTAACGAACCATTTTAGGACATAAATTTATATAAACTTTTTTGCTTATTTTTAGTTGTAGAAACCGTCTATATATAGCCAGCCCTAAATTATTGTAACACCCTGTATATATATATATATATATATATATATATATATATATATATATTTATTACATGCCAAATGTTGTATTTAATGTTCAATGTTAATAGGTTATGTTACGATTTAACAATATCTATGGCTTAATTTAGTAAAAATACGTAGTAAAATTACGTACCAAAATTAATTAAAGGGTATATCAAAGATCATTCCTAGTATCACAAGCTCATATGCAACATGTACGTTTTTCTTTTCTTCTTTGATTTTGATGGCATGAGTTTTTCCACAATCACTTATGCACGCAGAGTACTTAATATTGACATGTTTCAATTTTTTTCAGACAACGCACTTGATCACCATCATGCCATCACTCCAATGAAATTGGTAGTAATGGTATCGCAAGTGCCTTTTAATTACCAGTACTTTTTGAAAATTTTATGCTTGCCTTCAGTGTAAAAGGAACGTAGTTGCGATTTAATAAATCAAATCGTGACCGATGAGGTACATTTACGCAACATGCATTTGCTTCTATGCATCAAATATTCAGAGGTCGCACGTGATTTATTAAAGTATACCAAATAGAATTATCATTTTGGCAAATGTGTTGCATTAAAAAAGTGAAAGTATTTTGCATAACATTAATCCTGAAGGTACTATGCAAATATTTGGGATTTGACATCCTCTATTTTATGAAACTTAAATTACAATAATTATAATATAAATATGTTTTCTATATGGAAGTAATATAAATATTGATTTGAAGAGACAATTTATTTTTCATACGTTAGTTCTAATGTATTATTCTTATTACCCATGCTAAATGATAGCATACCAAATTGAATTATCATTTTGGCAAATGTGTTGCATTAAAAAAGTGTATTGACATAAGATTAATCCTGAAGGTAGGTACTATATACCTTTGGGAATTAAAACATCCTCTCTTTTATAAAACTTAAATTACAATAATTATAATAGAAACATTTTTTCTGTATGTTAAATAAATATATATTTTGTTTCAAAAGTACAATTTGTTTTTCTTACATTAATTCTTATGAATAGTTCTTGTTATTATTTATTTTAAATAAAATGGCTTCTAGTATTGTTTTTTAAGTATTTATAATAACATTTGGAACTTACTGCAAGTGAGAATTAATGAATATTAAATCACATTCTTACATGTAAATGTCGACTTATATGATGCGTTCATAACTACAATCCGACAAACTAAGTTTGTACCAGTATGCAGAACACACCCTTTCGCGACAACGAACTTCCTGGTAATTAGGTTAATTAAGAATTAAGAAATACTGAAAAAAACAAGTCAATCAACGGGAGGAAACGTACAGACGGCGTTTCGTTCTGGTTGGAACTTTTCAATGCACGGTATTCCTCGAAGACGGACATTGCTTTTTCATTTCTATACTTTCTGTACATATAGTTAACAGGGTTCCAACTTTCAAGCATCATATGACCTTCAAAATGTTTTTATATGCCAACCACAGCTTTAGTATTGATATCATAAATTGAAAATCAAATCAGGACAGCATATTCCAAATTTGATCGAATCATCGCAAAATAAACAGTACTAAGAGTTTGCGGAAATCTGAATTCTCTGTTTGCGGTGAATAATTCCAAGTAAATTGAAGCATCTATCAACAGTGTCGAAAATGTCGTTCACAAAAGACAATGTTGAATCAAAGACTACCTCTAAATAGAGTCGAACCTTTTTAGTTCGGTGCTCGCGATAGTGTAGGAAAATATAATAGCACAAGTTGCAGATTAACATTTAATGTTTCCAAATACAAAGATATTTGGAAACATTAAGTGTTAATCTGCAACTTCTATATCATACAGATATAGCATTAATACATCGCAATCAGACGGCGACTTAATAGAAGAAAACACTATAAGATTGTAAAACAACATCAATTTCTCACATTAAAATACACATTAATGAATCGTTACTAAACATTAGAAAAAAAGTTGTCCAAGTTTAGAACCCTGTTCTATATTAGAGGAGGGCTATAATACGACAAAGCAATGATTTCCATATATTTAGCAACACTAACGCTTTCTTTTATTTGCAGAAAACATGGAATTTCTTTCGCTGCAAGACGTTTCAAGCTTAAATTATCGAAATTCTTAACGTGTATGGAATATAAAAATAAATGTAATAATCACAAACATAAATTATTTAAATATTAATTTTATTGTTATTAGTTATTATTATATATATATATATATATATATATATATATATAATCGGCCAAACATTCCTTTCGGAATAGGGCCGCTCCTAGAGTGGAGCTCTTGTATTCATTGTTTTGCGGTGAATAACTCCGCTTGGTTTCGATAGGTTCATAGATTGGTGGTTTTCGCTCTCTTCACGATCCTTCCCCATTCCTCCCTGTTTCTAGCTATCTCGGTTAAGTTCCTTATCTTCAATTTTTTTGCATCTCCCATTACTTGGTCCTCCCACCTTGTTCTGGGTCGCCCCCTCGGTCTGTCCTCCACCGGTTTCCAGTCTTTTATTCTCCTGATTATGGTCTCCTCTGTTCTTCTTTCTATGTGTCCCCACCATCTTAGCCTTTGCATCTTAATATATTTCACCATATCCTCTCCTTCCATGATGTTTTTTATTTCGTGATTCCACCATATACGGTATTGTTCTTCTCCTTCCATTTTCTTCGGCCCCAGAATCTTCCTCAGGATTTTCCTCTCAAATATTTCTAGGTTTTCTTCGTCCTTGCTGGTAAGGCACATTGTTTCCGCCGCATATGTTACTACCGGCCTTATTGCTACTTTGTACATTTTTAGCTTGGTGTTTTTGCTTAAGTTTCTGTCATTTAGAAACCTCTGATAACGCCAATATGCTCTGTTTCCAGCCTGTATGCGCGCTTTGATTTCGGTACTCCTATCGTTTTTACTGTTTATATTTACCCCCAGATATTTTATATTTTCCACTCTCTCAAATTGGTATTCACCTATTTTTATCACTTTGTGTTTATCTTTCTTCTGGTAGTGATCATGTATTTTGTTTTATCTTTGTTTATTTCTAGTCCTCTAATTTTCGCTTCTTCTGCTATCTTCAATAGTGCTTCCTCTAAGCTTTGCCTGCTTCTTGCGACTATGGCTATGTCGTCTACGCAATGAGTTGTACCGAACTTTGTATAATACTTTTCTTGATTTCGGTTGCCCTGACCACTCCGTCCAGTGCGATATTGAAGAGCGTTGTTATTATTATTATTATTAGACTTCGGATAATTATGCATTTGCATAAGTGCATTTGCAAATGCATATTTTAGCTGTTGATATGTGTAAGTGCATATTTTGAACCTTTTACATTATAAGAGCATATTTGATCTTTTTTCAGCAAAGTATTATTTTAAAACAGTCTATGATTTCACAAAATATTTAATGTTCTTGTTAGACTTTTGCGGTTTCTGTTGTTTGTATGTCTACCGGTAGTATTTCTTAAAACTTTTTAGCACTACGATATTTCGCATACTTGTAAAATAACACCCATTAACTGAACACCAAATGCAAACAGACACTTTATAGCAGACAATTAAATCATCTTCTATACCATTGAATAGATAAGTTAAGTGAATAGCAAGTTAAAGCTGAATTTACTATAAACAGCCAACACAATAGTTAAACTTGTCCCCAGAAATAAAATTAAGTAATTAGTAATCTCGTACCTGAAAGAATATACATAAACTTGTCCCCGAGAAGAGTAGGTCCACAAAAATAGCTTCATGAATTCGTTCCCGACATTATCGCAGTATGAATCACCCATATACTTATTTAAAATCTATAGATAACAGAAAAACTCATTAAATGAACCAAAACATATTTTATTAATTAAGAATGGAATAGAAATGCTGCTTGTGTTTTATACAAGCACTAATAAATATTAACATTTACATTTAACGTTTATAAAAATAAACTATACATTTAGTAAAATCAAATCTCGAAACAGATCTATTTTTAGACTTATCGATTTTTATAGTAACGCACTGCTTACGTCTACACACGACTGGATCTCGTATGCTTGCACATTCAGATAAACTTTGAATTTTTATACAAGTCTCTGTTTGAAACTGCTTCAAAATTTTAATAAAATTAAAAATTGAGGCATGCGCAGAATAAACACTGGTATTAAATTTAGCGTGGAAAGATTTGCTTGTTTCTATGCTATCGCTGAGTTCTACCCACAAACTAGGTCGAAAAACGGCTTCCTCTGAAATATAATTGTCAACCAAATAATCGGAAAAGCGTGATAAACATTCATCTTGAGGTTGTATTTCCGAAAAATCAAAAATATAACAATCGCCTACTTCCGATGGAAATTTTAAACCAAATACCAAGGTCGGCATAAGTCAGGCAACGCTCTCGAAAAATCGGCATAAGTCCGGCAACGCTCATAAGTCTGGCAACGCTGTCGAAAAAGATTAAAACGAAGCATGTTCGTGCTTCAGACAGTTGTCTCGGTGTCATGATAACACGTGTTCGTCGAGTAGACTCGTTTTCAGAATGAATAACCGATACAAGTTCACGCTTCAAGAAAGAGTTTTTTTTGTTACGTCGTATCTTCGTACGAACGCGGATTACGAAACTATGTTTACCGAATTTCAACAACAATTTCCGAACTCGCCGCTACCAAATCGTTCAACAGTGTGGAAGATGTACCAGAAATTCTTAAAAACGGGCTCTGTTGCCGACGCGCCGCGTTCTGGATGCGCTTCGCCGGACCTGCCTCACAGTTGAGAAACGTTGCAGTAAATGCATTCATCAAGTTGGCCATCAATTTGAACACTTACAGTAACCCTTTTTCGAATCCTTTTTGTAATTTCTTTGAATAAATTCATTTTGACGCTGCATTTTTTTCTTTTAATGCAAATTTGTTGCCTGACTTATGCCGACCCCGGTACCTATATAGCGCAGCCACTTTCCAATTTCACTGGTTTCGTTCTTATAACAAGGAGCAAGGCCCAGATTTTGAATTTTGCGGAACCACTTTGGAATCTGGATACTCCGCTTTTGTACTGAAATGAACAGTATTTTCTTTCAGAGCTGATTGTATTATTTTTGAAGGCTCCTAACAAATGTCATCGGTTGCTTTACGTTTAAACTAGCACTTACTATCTGTCTGTTTAGTTTCTTCAGATTCTTTTCATGATTATGTTCCACTTCATTGCGTACAATTAAATTCTCTGCGCCCACAGTATAAACTTTTGCCTTACAAGGGCGATTCGAAAATCGCCAACATATTTCACCACTTTTTAAGGATTTGTGTTTGACAACTTTTACAGAGTCTACAATTAGCACTTGATTGCGACGTTCACTCAAACTGACGAAGCTTTCCATGCTTTCTCACAAATAAAAATCACTTCTTAGCCAGGAATGTTATTTTAGACTGACGAATTATATGTATATAGTATATATGGTAGATTTGGGTAAATTTTAAATTTAGATAAATTTGAATTTAATTTGTATTGTTCACTCAAATTGACAAAGCTTCCCATGTTTTCTCACAAATAAATAGCACTTCTTAGGCAGGAATGTTATTTCGAACAGACAAATTATAAGTATATAGAATATATGGTAGATTCTACAACTTTGTATTTATATTTCCAAGAAAGTATAAATCTCTTGTCCGGGGACAAATCAAGGTAAGAGATTAAAACACCGTAATTAGCATGGGGGCGAATTAATGTATCATGCATTAGATAGTACCTTCTCGGTGACGAATTTAGGGCCGCCCAGGTTCTTTTACATTCCAACAATCTGAAGTTGTGTACTAGTTAGAATAGTATTAACATTCATCGAGATGCCAAAGGAAAAAAGTGTGTAAGTGCAATTTGAAGTCAATTTGTGAAGGATTATAATGATGTTACAGCCGATGGACGTCTGTTATTTTGTAAATACTGCGAAGTTCATGTCACGGCGACAAAAAAGTCACTCAGTATTTTCAGGCCGGAAAACATGCAAGCAATAAAAATCCTAAAAGGAGAAATAACGAACGCTGGATATTCGGTGAAGAACTTTGTGTGGCTTTTATTTGTGCTGACATTTCGTTAGCTACATTAAAGAATGAAGTTTTTCGCAACTTTATGAAGAAGTATACAAAAAAGGTATTCCAGATGAATCGGTGTTAAGATAGTTATATCGAACAACACTAAACAAATTAAGAGAAGAAGTAAAGGATCAATCTATTTGGGTGTCGTTGGATGAAGGAACCGACGTAGAATAAAGATGTATAGCAAATTTCATATTTGGTATATTAGGAGTTATTGAAGAAAAAGACAAATCATATCTGCTGACTTTAAAAGTGCTGGACAAAGTCAATTTTATAAGTTTATTGTAGCAGTCCGGGATTTTATATGAAAAAGTGTTACTAGTTTGTAGTGCTGCTGCACCATATACAGGTTGGGCAAAACAAAACTGACCCGGAAAATATTTATAAAATTTATTTATATTTATAAGATTTACACGGAATTAACCCTTGTTGATGAACAGGAGAACTTCCCATTACATAAAATACAAAATAAATGGTCATGTGTTTAGTGACTAGTTGAATGCAAGACAAAATGGTGCTCACGATAAAACAGCGCGTGTTCATTGTCAAATGCACAAAACACAATTCGTGGAAAACGTGTGCGGAATTGATTGCGCAAAAGTTTAAGAATGGAAGTGTTTTGACAATACTTCTTAAGTCTTCAATGCAAGACTTAATGACAAAATGGCGCACAACGGACTCTGTAGCAAATAAAAGCATAACTATCCGAAAAGAGTTCGAACACCAGAAAACAATGATAGAGTGAGGGAAGGCCTGGAACAAAGACCGACAACATCGCAACGCCGTTTATCTGCGCAAGCGGGGATTAAGAGATCGTCGTAACATTATCAAAAGGGATCTGAATCAAAAAGGATCAATTTATCGTAAATCTTATAAATACATTACAGTAAATATCGTTTATAACGACGTTGAAGGGACCAACGAAATTCGGTCGTTATAAGAGTAGGTCGCTATATCCAAATACCAAATTATTATATAAACACATTTTATTTATCTTAGAAAATACACTTAAACAACGAAAACAATATTCTAGTTTTATAAAATACAAATAAAAAAAAAACATTTCCTTCTCAACTTATTTTACTAACAATTTAACACATATGTATATAATAATACATAGGCACGGACTGCATTGTACATACATACATACATACATATTTAAATTTTAATAAAAAAATCTGTCATTTTGGTTTGTTGTAATCTTTTGTTTTCTAAGAAGTGTTTTTCAATAATTTTTTCCAAATGGAGCAATGCAGAATCTGTTTTAGCGCCTTTCAAATTTTGATTAAATGTGAAAAAAAGCTGAATCATTTCAACTGCTGAAAATGCATCCTTTATAGTAGGTGGTTGAAATTCCGTAGTTTCGTCCATTTCCACTACATCGTTGTTTATTTCTCACTCCAAGTTTGCACTGGACCCAGCTAAAATTTCATCTTCTGTCATATCTTCCTCCGTTTCGAGTTCTTCATCAACATTTGAAAAATTATCCCAACCCTCTTGTGTTGCCAGGTTAACTACAGGTAAAGTGCGGACCCATTCAGTTAAAGGTAAGTTACCTTCATTTTGTAGTCGAAGCCACTCAGCTAAGGGTAAATTATCGTCATCAAAAGAGTTTTCTGCTCTGTGTAAATTAAACCCAGCATGTGCAAAGGAATTTGCTATTGCCTGTTGAGAAACGCGATCCCATGCTTTGGAAAGTAGAAAAATAGCCTGCAGGATATCTAGTTTTTGAGGAACACCATTCTCGTCAATGTCTTTTCAAAGCTTTATAAATTGAAGTTTTCTAAAATGTGTCTTTAGGGACTTCATTACACTCTGGTCCATCGGTTGAAGAACTGACGTGGTATTTGGTGGAAGGAAGGCAAGTTTTATAGCTTTTAAGTTTTGAATATTTGAATGAGCTGGACAGTTGTCTAAAAGCAATAGGAGTTTCCTTTTTTGCCGAATGGGTTTATTGTCCCATCGTACAATTATTTTTTAAAATAATGCTGATGTCATCCATGCTCTTTGGTTATTTTCATATTCAACAGGTAAAGATTTTATATTTTTAAAGCATCGAGGATGCTTAGCTTTGCCAATAACCACAAGTTTCATTTTTTCCGATCCAGTCATATTTGCTGCTACAAGAGCAGTCAATCTATCCTTACTCAGATTACCACCAATACATTTTTCCCCTTTAAATTTCATCGTTTTGTCTGGCATCATTCTGAAAAATAAACCTGTCTCATCTGCGTTGAATATTTCTTCGTCTGTATATTCTTTTCTTAAATTTGGCCACACTGTATTTAACCAGTCGTCACAAATCCCTTTAGGTACATCTATTGCTTCGCGACATATTTTACCAAAACAATATTGTGTCTTTTTCGGAAACGTTGAATCCATCCAACTGTGCATTTAAAATCTTCTAACCCTAATCGTCGAGCAAAATCATTTGCTTTCTCTTGCAATATCGGACCGCTAATAGGAATGTTGTGGCTCCTCTGAATTTTGAACCATTCATATAGGGCCTCGTCTACTCTATACGCGTTACAAGATCTGATCTTTTTCGTTTGTAATGATGATCTATTAATTAAATCCTCTATTTTATTCCGATTTTTCCAAATCGTGGAGATTGTTGAATGCGCCACCTAAATAAACAAGAATAATATTAGTATGCATGTTATTCTCATAGAAATCAAACAAAACTTACATTATATTCTTTAGCAATATTAATATTAGAATTTCCAGCCTCCAAGCGCCTAATAATAATTGAAGCTTTTTCTTCAATTGTAAACGCCTTCCGTTTCGCCATATCGACGTCGACAACGTACCTTCAATACCTAGATAACTACTGAATAAATACGTTTATCTGTCGCATTTCGCCTTGCCTTTTCATAACGCTGCAATTCCCCTAGCCAATTCGAAACTTCCCCACCATTTTCTTACTATGCGACGTGTCCGTCTTTATAAAAGATAATTTGATCCAAATTTCAAGCTATTTTTCGTCGTTATATTAGTTTCGTCATAATATCCGATGTAGTTATACTTATAACCGATAGGTTTCGCGTTTAGAAAGCATTGTTTCTGGCCAGGACCTTGAAATTTCGTCGCAAAAACCGATATGTGGTTATATCAGATGTCGTTATAAACGATATTTACTGTACATGTAAATCTTATAAATATAAATAAATTTTATAAATATTTTCAGGGCCGGTTTTATTTTGAACACCCTAATGTTCAAAACAATACGAGGTTATAGATTTTATACCAAAACATGATACATACGACCTGTGTAGCGCATGCTTTACATCGAGTAGCTGATTTAGTTCGTACTCTTTATCCAAACGTTAATATGCCGATATCATCTGTGAAAAGGATTTTTCTTAAAGCACCAATTCATGTCCAGAGGTTTCGGGAAATTGCAGGGGATGTCACTACCATCCCCGCCAATCATTACAAGATGGGAAACTTAGATCGACGCTACTGTATACTACGCTGAACACTTTCAAATTCTGAAGAAAATTGTTAATGAATGCACCTCTGAAGCAGCGCAGTGCATTGGAGAAGCAAATCGTGTTCTGAGAAAAACAAATGTTCTAGAAGATTTTATTTTTATTCGAGCTAATCTGGCGTATATTTCGACTGCAATCTCTATATTAGAAACTAAAGGATTATCTTTACAAGGCAGCATTGAAATGGTAGACAATATAGTAGTTAGTGAATGTGTATTAATAGTGTCGTGTGATATCGACAACTTTTTCACAGCACAAAAATATTCTGACCGACAATACGCGCAAATTTTTTTTGGAACATTTGTTACATCACGTTGTAGTTAAATGTAATTATAATTTGTTCCTATAGGTTCAATAATTTTGAATCGAAAAAAATTGTTTGTCTGTTTTAACAGAAAAATAAGAATGTCTTAATGCAAAAAATTAGTATTTATTTTTTTGCATATTTATGCGTATTCTGAATGATTTTGGTGCATATTTGCATGGATATTTTGAAGTTTTTTAGTGCATAACGCTAAGCCTAGTTATTATGTATATACTTTTAAAGACTTTTATCTATATTTTAAACTGTTTTTAATAGGCTTGTTAGATTAGTAACATTTTAAAATTTTATGTTATCCGTGCTAATGCTATATCCGTGCTATCTTATCCGTACTAATAAACAAAATGTTTACTAAATATGTACATACGATTAAGTATATATGTATATGTAACACATAAATGCAGAACTCATGAATGAAACGCTTGATAAGCACGTATAATACTACATTAAATGGAGACCTAGAAACAAAATATCTCATTACTAGTCATTACACACGATTTATTAAATCTACAAAGTAATTCCAGATATTGCTGTTATTTAGAAATATAATAATAATAATAATAATAATAATAATAATAATAATAATATCATATTACATATTTCTATGCATGACAGAATATTCACATTTTCAAAACACATATATAATATAAAATTGCTGACTTAAAAATATTTTCAACATAAAATAAACATGAATGAATATGGCCACTGCCTTAAATCATTAGATTAAGATATTATTGTATACAAAGAAGCTTAGCTCCAATAATTACTAATTAATATTATTATACCGATCTGGAAAGTGCCGTAAGAAGGTGCCCGTTAAATTGCATTAGATATTATTGCAATACTTACAGACTATAGTAGCATACATATTATAGATGCCTTCAACAAATGATGACGATGTTTGTTGCACATACGAAAAGAGCGATCATCTATAGATATTTACTAGACCAGTATATACATTTATACATAGCGTTAAACAGCGTTCTCCTTTCTGAAAGCAGACCTGGTAGTAATTTATTGTTAATATTGTTAAGCAGCTGTATCACATTGTGTTGAATATTAATTAGAGAACAGCCGCTTCCTCTCAGAGCATTGTCGTGATGAATGATTCATTTGTCGAGACAAAATTCGGTATTTTTTTCGATTAATTAGTAGCAAAATAGAATTGACTATTTGTCCTTGTTCAATAAATTCTTGATAGACTATTCTCTTGTTGTCGAAAAAACATACCAGTGTAATCTTAAACTGTGAGTGTGGCATGGATTCGTGATGGGTTCATTTTTAAAGCGCGACGAACTCAAAAAGTTCAATTGCATCCTCTACTGTATCATTTGTAAGTCATGCAGGAGGCATCAACATTCACTAGCGGTGTTTACTATCGAAAACAAGGGCGTCAAGGACCAAAGTAAATACCCAATTCTCCAATTCTTCGGTTAAAATTAATCTGTTTCTCGATTAATCTGAAATTCTACAATTATTAATCTCATACTTAATCATCTGTCGTATTACATCTCGCATTCAGTGTATATTAACACCAATAATTGTTATTTTTAGATGTCGATTTCTGGGGCCCTTCATTATCTCTCCTTGCCTTTCTTTTAATCCATGTTTGATACTTAAGCGCAATCGGTATTTTCATAGCATCCGCATATGTCACTTGAACATAATGACTTATAGTCAGGCCATTAAAGCCATTATGAATTCATCTACCAGGTCTAAACTGGTGAAACATTGTAAACAGGTCCTCAATGGACTGGTATAAGACAATCCTGTGTCACTGATATGGATGCCAGGACATGAGGAGATTAAAGGCAATGAGCCGAGCTGGCCAAGGAAGTTTCTAAGAGGAACTTAATAGAACCAGAACTTGTATGTGGAATCGCCGGGGATTCCGCTTCAAGGAAGCATCTGTACAGCATGGGCTTGGTTAGCGACCCCTGGTGTAGAAGATGTGAATAACAGGAGGAAACGACAGTTCATGTAATATTCTTGTGAGGAACTGAAGGGACTCAGATATTTCGGAAGAGATCCTACGAGGGTACTTAACTTTCCCCTGAAGGGGATTGTAGTTTTTAATCGAGGACACAAGACTAACAGAGTCGAACTGAGAGATCTATAGGCGGTGGTACAAAGAGTACTGTGCTCAAGAGCCTGGACTTACTGACGTCCAACCCAGAGAAAATTAAAAAATACGAAAATAATAAATAAATTTTATTAAATTTTTTGTTTCGTGATGCGTTTTTTGTCATTTGGTTTCCCGACTGTGTTGCATTATTAATAATGCAATTGCATTCGGGAAGACAAACTCTGAATGCTTCAGCAAAACAAACCACAACAAACACAATAAATTCGCAACTGCTAATAAAGGACAAAACATACAATACAGTTCTTAGTAATAATTAAATTGTTAATTAATACATATACATAAAAAATTTATATATACGAGGGTTGTCTTTCTAGTGGTTCATATAGCCTCATAGGGTGCGCCAGAAATAAAACGTCAGGTGTTAAAATTAATCTTTATCCTTCGTTAAGCGAAATCTAAAGTTTCATCAAGATACGACAAGTGATTTAGTCATAGTGAATTTTTAAAGTTTATAAGTTAGCCGAAAAATGGAATTGAGTCGAAAAAATTTTCGCGCAATAATTTTTTTCAACTTTCGGAGAAGATTAACTCAACAACAATGTGTTGCTGAGTTGGTTTCTGTTTTTGAAGATAAGTATAGGTATGGGTACATCAACAGACAATTTCACGTTGGTACTGTAAATTTCAACGTGGACGAACCAGTATCAGCGACGAATCCAAGACAGGTCCATCAAGAACATCAGTCACCCAGAGAAACATCGATACTTAAATCTTGTTGAAAATATTTTGAAAACCAGTAAAGCACTTTGAGTCGATCCACTGTGATTTTTTGGCTATATGCAACCCTAAAAAGATATCCCTCGTACATATACAAATCCACAGCTACATGTCCTAATGGGTACAACCAAAAATAAAAAAATAAACTCATCCACGTTTTTTTAACTGAGTAGTATCTAAGATATTTTAAGAGATACATTCTTCTTAAACAACGTAAAATAAAAATTTTAACTAAAATACCTCTTTGCCATATTAAGTATATTATCCAAAAAAATCAAAATATAAATCGAGCAGTAACTACCAAAAAAAGCAATTAAAAGCTACGTTAATAATTAACTGCTGTTGGTAAGTAGAAAGTCAAAGTTTGGCGAATCGTGCTTTTTGGCATTAGAAAATTTAAACAAACTTAAAAGATGAAGTAGTAAGTATGAACATTTAAATTTCTTTTAAGTTTAATTATTTGTGATGTTTATACCCAATTCCAAGGACTACACATTCAACATTTGTAAAAGAATATTATAATCAATGTCTCGTGGTAAATAAGTACTTTTCGTCCTGTAGTTTATATATTTATGCTGTAAGTTCATGTGATTTATAAGGACTCCAAACTAAATTGCCATATTCAAGTTTGCTTTTTACAAATGCGGTATATAAAGTGGTTGCAGTTTTCACCCGAAAAGATTTTGAATTTCGCACAACGAAGTTTAACGCTTTTAACGCAGATGATATGATGTGAATTTAAGTACATAAGATGAGGATCGAAGTATACACTCAAATGCCGAATTATAGAACAATAGCAGAGAGGGTTATCGCCAAGTAATCATAGTGCCATAAATTGTTTTTTCTAGTGTATGTCATGACAGAGCACTTCGAAACATTTATTTACAATTAATTTCGCTTACACCATTGAGAGACATTATTAATTTGTTGTAAGGAAATATAATAGGCCAATATTTTAATTTCTTCAAACAATTTCAAGTCATCTGGGAACACACACTTAATATTATCTGCACAGTTAATATTATTTAGTAAATAATTAATAAACGTAATGAACAATAGGGGCCATAGATTCGATCTCTGAAGCACTTCAAATGTTAATATATAGGATAGAAATAAAACTAGGGTTCTAATCTTCACTTTTAGTCTTTAATCGTAACACGACAATTGTTTCCCCAGCACAGTGGCTTCCTCAGGTGCTTACATCTAAAGAGTACGTTACAAACTGATGTAAGCACCTGAGGAAGCCACTGTGCTGGCGAAACAATTGTCGTGTTACGATTAAAGACTGAAAGTGAAGATTAGAACCGTAGTTTTATTTCTATTTTAAATTATGGATCTTCATCAAGTAAATGCCGAATCAATTCAATTAATGTATAGGCTTCTGATTGGAATCGATTGTAAAACACGTATTGAATACTGTTGAGGAGGTAAGCGAAAAAATCGTTTCGAATGACTACCGAAACCGAAGAGATTCAGTTTTTCAATAAATATGCCATGGTTAATTCTGTTAAATGGATTGAAATGTCAATGTAAATTGTATTCACTTGTCCACGTGGTTCCATTGCATTCGATATAGGCTGCATGAATGATAAGCTAAATTAGATTTTCTTTACATGAAACCGTGCTGATGTGTAGAAAAAAGTTTTGACGTGACAATATACATGTGAATATAATACGTTTGTAACATTGTTTGAAAGTGATATAAGTCTATATTGGTCTATAGTTAGTAATATTTGTTAACAAATTAGATTTATGTATAGGGCAAATTTTAAATACCTGCGATTCCAACTGGTCCTGACGTCATCTTGTTTTTTTAATTTTTTTGTAGAAATATAAATTTTCGCTCCTATTTGAAATAATATAGTGATCAATGGAGCATTGATACTCGAGTATTCACAATCATTAGGCTTGTTAGATACAAATGCACTATTGAAGTGTGGAATTAAATTTTCATTCTCTGAATTAATATTATGAATCTACGTTGGTTATAAAACTACATGATCTGTATTTCGTTTCATTAAGGAATTAATTTTTAAACAACCATATGTATTTAAAAAAAGAAATTTATCACAGGCGCTATCATGTGATTATAGATTTTAGAGTAAGGGAGTGTTTAGACAAATTTCTGTACAAAGGACTATTCTAGATTTTGCCTTTAGCAATGTTTCAAATAAATTGATGTTAAAAAACTATTAACGAATCAATTCAGTGATATAAGCATAGCATATTAGTACAAACAAAATTTAAATAAATTATTTAATAGAAAATCAAGACAGATGAAAATTTTATATATGTACAGATACGAATATTCTACATTTCCTTTGCTTATGATCTCCAATTATAAATTTGCTTAATCTTTTTTTCAATGTTTGTCGTTAATGTTCGAAATCGTCGAAACGCAATGAAGGTTTATTACGTTTCTTACTTCCTTGTTTGTTGTTTCACCCAAGTTACAATGCATAAACCTGCGTTCACACAGATTTCTATAAATTTATAACATGTAATTACAACATACGTCACGTAAAATTTCTGACAGATGATCTATTGGCAGTTTATTCATCATTTTTAAAAATATATTAAAATTATAAGGAGCTTAAAATATATAAAGATATTATGTTGTCAATGTATTCACACATGACCACGTAAATATCTAGAAATTGCTATTTTACCAATTCACAGTAGAACATCAACAATTTTGTATACTAGTGATGGTTCAAAAATGGATTATTAAACAGGTTGTTTTAATTATACGCCATACAAAATATATGCAATAGAAATTCAATTTAAACAGATATTATTTCTTTGAATATTTATAAGGTGAAATTATATTGTGAAAGAGTATTTAACAGTTAGACTATTCAGCTTAATCTACAAGCAGAATATAAAAAAGGAACCAATAAGGAAAGTATTACAACCGGGAAAGTCGAAAATAAATGAAACCTGATAAATTTATATAGAAATCAATCAATAATTTTGAATTAGGCAGCTGGTAATAACATAAATGAGGGAAGAGGGTGTTAAAAGATTAGTGGATACTGTTCTTTCTATTAATTTGTATATTTATGCTCGTTTTTATATTATTCAATTTATTACTTAAACCTATATTTATGCATGAATGCATTAAGTTCTAGAAATTCATGCTTTCACAGAAGAGTTACTTTACTAATTCCATTAACAGGATATGAATTATTTTACCAGATAATTCTTTGTAATTTTACAATGTATAAAAATCCAATTAGTATTGCTTTTAAATATTTCTTCTAAATGAAAATCGCTACAGATATTTATTTTATGCATAAATCAAAATGGCAATTGGCATAAAAAATAAGATAATGAATAACCAAGTAGAAATAGTATAATGTAATTAAATATTGTGATGAGTGACCGATAATCATACATCGAGAGCCTTCCAGAAAATGTAAATGTGTAACACATGAAAAGTCTAGACGATTATCGAATATACCAGAAGTTTTCACTGTTAATATAAATAGCAGTCGGGAAGGATTTATGCCATCCCATACCAAATCATCGCCGAGTGAACTTACATTAATATAAATACATAAATGTTCTTATTGTTAGTAATTAGTTTTAGATTGTTATTCGTTTTTATTATTAATATATGTAGTGTGTGTTGAAGTTATCGTTAGTTTTATTTAGAACCCGCGAAAAGACAAATATTACAATATTTTTAGCAAAAAAGACTTTTCAGAGGCGATTTAAATAAAATAGTCCATTTAATGTAAAAAAACTAGAGCAACTGTTGAATAAAAGTTAATAGATATTAATTAAATATGAAATATAATGACACTTAATTTAATACATTTATTTAAGGTTAAATGAACGCCTAAAGATCACTCAAAGCGAAAAATATTCTTCTCGTATCTTTGAAGAGGCAATATATTTCCTATATTACTTATAAAATGGATTACTGTGATAATAATTATTATTATTATTGCACCCAACGGTAGGAACCAAAACGGGTTACAACAACAAAATTTAATGTTACATATTGAGTTCGATCTTTAACATAAACTAAAAATTGACAATTGAAAAAGAAAAAGAACAATTGATAAATAACCATCACTAAAGTTCCTCCACTGTTAATCCTTATAAAAATGTCTTCGTCATAAATATTACCATATTTGCACATTTGGAATATGGGGCTCCTCCATCATTCTTGTACGTGTAAAATGTATCGACTATCGGCTATCCTCGGAATGCAGAAACCAATATTCGACAAAAGTGGCAACAGTCTACCCGGTTGTGAAGAAGTTTAAATATAAATATGGCTAAAGTTGTCTCCCTGCGTGTTAGCAGATAATCTAACTTGTTCTCATGCAGTAGATTAGTATAGCTTGTATTTCTCTCTGGATACAAAACGTCTCTTCTATATGAGAGGTGTTTCATCCTCCTGGTTTGAAGGAAGTTCGGTATGTTTAGACCGAAGTATGTGTTGAAATAATACAATATTTTTTTTGTATAACACTAATATATTTACAAGTTTAATCTTGGAGTTCCGTTAAATAAATGCAGTATCTGGTCTTAATACTAAAGACCGAGAAAAACTGGTTCATAAATAATATTTGCTCCTATTTAGATCACTGAGATCTTAGTAGGAACTGTTTGTTAGATCACTTAGACCTAAGCTTTAACTCGAAGAGATCGTACTTGCAACTCTAGTGAGCTCTAAGAGATCTTGTTTGGAACTGTTTCTTCATTCCCTTATTTTTCGGCAAGAAAATTTTGTCCCTGCCAGTCAAAGAGAGGGAGAAAACAATGAATAGAGTATACGGAAATTTCCATAACATTATTTTTACCTTTCTTCCAAGAAAAGTATATGCTGTAGTTTCCAACGTCATAAATGTATTAAAATAAACAATATACGCCGGAAACCCTCAATTATAGAAAATAAAATACCTCTTAAAGTAATAAATATACAATACACAGAGATAACAATATACTTCGCAGAATCGCCTCGAACCAAATTATTCAACCTATTATAATAATATATAACAGGAAACATGTACAATAAAACTTATTCTATTATATTTATGCTTATTCAAATACATTATTTACATAATGGATGGATTAACCAGAGGGTTGTGCCTGTAATAAAATAAATCGTTTTTATGACTGTATAAAATAAGACAATGAAGAAATGTAATATCTGACCAGTCCTAAAGTAATTAACAATATTAAAGATATCTGAACTCCAAGACCTTTTCTATATACAGGATTACTAGGATTAAATATATTAACATAAATATACCTACATCTAAATAAAACTAAAAATACAAAATTAAATCTATTTTGCCCGAACAAGAGGTACTTTTAGAATCGCCTCTAAACTCCCTCTAATTGAATTTTGTAAGAGACACGAGTATTCCAGTTTACTGCGTATCAGTGAAACATAAAGACACTTCATGGTTTTGAGATTAGCCAAAAGTTTGAAGTTACGCATGACAAATCCAAGAGTTTTAGAAACCGATTTACATATACCAGCAACATGTTCAGCAAAGCTGAAGAAACTACCGAATAGAACTCCTAGATTTTTTATAGATTCCTTGAACTCAAATACGTGATCGTTTACGTTGTAATCATAAGATATCATATGCTTTCGCCTCGAGTACCTAATAACACATATTTTTCTATATTAAGGGATCATTTATTATCCAAGCACAAATTGGCAATTTTGAGATTATGCTGTAGGGTCACTGCATTCTCCAATTTATTTATAGTTTCGTACACCATAAGAACAATAATAATATCAGTTTTTTGTGATTTACATTCAAACTTTGCACAGGTATTTACAATCACTGCTTTCCATGAACGACTTAAGAGAAATATTTGGTGGATACGTTTATATTGTACACATACTTTGATAATTAAATATGTATAATGTGACGTATTTTTATCATAATGATGTTGAATGGGAACTTGGTTCCAAAATGATTATATGGCTATACGCAACGGTAATTAGACACATGATAAGTTATGGAGCAGTCGCATAGTGGTAAGAAACTAAAAAAAACGAGTTAGTAGACGGCTAAGTGGCATAGAAAGACTAGAATGTTTAAGTGTCCCAGGTCAGTATAAGGAGAAGCAAGGTCAGTAGCCTACAGACCAATGCAAGGCCAAACACTTATAAGCCTAATCCAAGACACTGACCATAATAAGTTCAAGCAGATCCTATTACAGGGAAGTCGAGAGATGCTACGGTTCAGAAATTCAACATTGATAAGAAAAATAAAATGGTCATACCAGATATAGAGAAGTGTAAAAAAGCCCACCCGTCCAGACGGAATCTAATTTGTACACTGATGGCTCTAAAACAGAACAAAATCTTGGAGCCGCAATATATGGGTTCACAGAAAAGACGATGATTCAAGTGAGCCTAAGTAGATATACTACAGTATTTCAAACGGAAATAGCCGCATTGTATCATTGCGTTAGACAAATTAATCGGCAGAATGGAACGAATCGCACTTTGGCCACCTTCTTCGACAGTCAAATAATATTAATGGCATTAAATTCAGTACAAGTTGAATCAAAACTTGTATGGGGTTGTATGTGTGTGCAAAATGAGTTCAGAGACCACAAGAAAGTTATTTTAGTGTATGTTGCGAGGCACGAACGGCGTGGCTTCAATGAGCCCACGCATGGCCGAAAGCTTCCTTCGGCATTGCAAAAACAATTATGAGGCATGAGAACCACAATAGATCTAACAAAATGGTAGTGGAATAGACTTTACGGCCACCTCAATTAATCTAATGATATTAAATTGTACATCCTTATAATGATATTTATTAGAATTGCGGATAGGAAGCTGATTTGGTTGTTTCTGTTGGATAATTATACAACAATGCAGCTACTCGTTAACGCAGGTAATATTAAATACATCTTGACAAGTCTTGAAATTAATATATTATCAAAAGTACTAAGAATATTTAAATTATGCGTGTATAAATGTATAATGTGTATCTATTACTAATACAGATAATCAAAGAATAAAACAATACCATATACATATATGTATGTTAACGCGTGCACATAATTCATGTACGCTTTTAAACTAGTAATGACTGCATGTGACATTGAAATACAATAATTAAGTAAATAATGTGAAACCCGACTAGTTACTTATGTATTTCATTGTAAAATATGAAAAGCACATTAGTTAACCAGATATCAAGCGTTACTAACTTATCCTGATTAACTCTTATTTCTATGCAATTTGATTCAATTATGTGTCGAGTTGTTTTCCCGTACAACACCGCGATTACATCCATTTTTGTCAATGACGGGCCAATTAAAAGGCAATTTATAAAGCAGGTTGTTTTCATTATACACTCAATAGAAATTCAATGAAACAAATTCATATTATTTCTTTAATTTCAAACTACCAACGTGTAATTAATTACGAATTAAGTTTCCGCCTAAAATAATTTTCCAATAATTATTTTTGTACTCGTGATAATAAATTTGCACTCTATCCAATCCTGTTTTTATAATTCTTAATGTTAATTTAGCTCTATTGAACCTAAATTTATCCCTTACGAGCCGATCATGTGTAGAGTTTTCATTTCGTTAATTCCATTGCCCTACTTAATAGCAGGATTATTATAGTTGTTCATGCTAGAATATGAGTAACTATAAAGTACAAAGAGTATACTTATCATTTACAAACATTTGCAACACAAATGGGCGCAAACAAACCTGTAAAAAATGTATTTTGAATAGAATATACTGAGAAGAATATTGCAAGTGCAACAATATACAGTGATGGGCAAATGTTCCACGTGGTTCCACGTGTAAATATCCGTTAAATTAAAAAGAAAAAGATATTGTAATAAAATTTTAGGCACGTAAATTAGAGATAAAGAGCCATCATTTGTAGTATTTTTCAAATATACCGTGTTAAAAAAAAATGTAATGTACTAAAGTTATACTTTTTTAATTGAACAATTTTTATAATCTATTTTTCTACATTTTAATCAGCAAAAACTGGCAAGTTTTACCCGCTAAGGCCGTTTCATAGTAGAACATACTCTTATTACTTCTACATATAAACCTGCGAACTTCATTTAATTTCGAGTTTTCAAATATATATTTTTAATAAGTCTTCTTTATATTTTAACCATCCTTGTCAATAAACGTAGTTTATTACAACTTTTTCAAAGACTTCTGTTCCTGTTCTAAATATTTCCTATCATTAATGATTTTTTTTCTATACGTTAATGTATACATATATTTGATTTACTTAATGAAAATGCGTGTTCCGTTTATTGAGAGATCTCCTTATATGTTCAATATTAGCTCCTGGACATGTACCATATATTAACTTCTTCTTCTTCTTCTAGATCTTTGGATTGGTAAGTTCAGGCACTTGAGCACAGTGCTCTTTGCACCACCTCCAATAGATTTCTCAGTTCCACTCTGTCGTTTGTCTTCGATAAAAATCTCTATCCTCTTCAGTACCCTCGTAGGACCAAATAGACCTCTTCCAAAATGTGTCTGTCTGAGTCCCTTTAGTTCCTTACAAGTGCATATTACATGAAGGCTAGTTTCCTTCAGTTTTTCGCATCTTCTACACCAAGGCTCGCTAACCAAGCCCATGCTGTACATATGCTTCTTTAATGGACAATGTCCGGTTATCAAGTCGGTAATAATTTTAATTTATTTTTTATTATTGCGAATTAGGTTGGCTAAAAGCCTAGCGCCCAGTTCCTCTAGTAGTGTCTTAGTATGAGTTGACCTTCTGTTAGCCTCCATTTCTTTTTATGTTTTCTTTCTAGCCATACCCAGAGCTCCTTTCTAGCGGAATCCTTGGCGAGTCCATGTACAGGTTCTGGCCCTATGAAGTTCCTCTTAGAACCTTCCTTGGCCAATTTGTCGGTATTTGGAGTAATCATGGGCGGACGGTGCGTAGCAATAGCCACATTACCATCCTAATGTACCGAACGGGTCAAGTTGTAATAAGCCTACCATATCACTATTCGAAAGGCCTGCAAGACTAGTTATGGGAACTATAATAATAATAATAATGATTATAATTACTTTTCATTTGTATTATTTTATATTCATAATTAGATACATGACTGTTTCTAATCAAATAATTGGCAAAAAATATTCCGTTTTATTATTCATAAATGAATTATGTATTATGTTCTGATATTCGTTTATTGAATGATATTCCCGTTTGTCCAGCATAAACCACAGGGCATGTACCATATATTAACTTAGAGGCTCCTGACTTCCAGCTACTATGAATTTTGTATTCGTTATTTTTAATGTACAATGAAATGGTAATGCTTTAAAAATTATTTGAGCATTTACATTTTTGAGAATTTTTTAAAATGTACATAACATAACTACTCACTAGGAGTATATAATAGTAGGAGAGTCGCAGACTAACTAGCGTCCTTATGTCAAAGATTGCTTTAAAAACTAATTAAGTATAATGAAAGAGATTGCAAATAACAGAAGCTATACTACCAAATAGTAAGCAATATCTTATCAAAAAAGTCATACGAGAAGGCAATTGTCTACCTAAAAATTAAAAAAATACAGTTAACTATCAAAATTTCTCAAGAAACTAAATGTTTAAGTAGCTTTCATAACAAATAATACCATTTCTAAATATATTAACAAAACCCAAAAAACCATAATAGCTGGAAGTTGGGAGTCAATAAGTTAATATGTGAGACCAATGATTAACTATGGGCCAGTTGTCTGCTGGAGGAGAACTACTTACGACTCTCCAGCGACAGGCTCTGTTGGTAATCACGGGAGCTATGAACAGCAACCGCCTCCATGGAGGTCATCGTGGGTCTACCTCCACGGGAACTTTTTGTGAAAGTGGAAGCTATGGCTGCGATCCTGAGGCTGAAAGGCAATGACTTAAGGTGTTTTAATAAGGTTTTAAGGGCCATACAAATACCACAGGAACTATAACTGTATCCGGTTATCAAGTCGGTAATAATTTTAATATCTTTTTTATTACCGCGAATTAGGTTGGCTGAAAGCCTAGCCTTCTGTTAACCTCCATTTCTTTTTATGTTCTCTATCTAGCCATACCCAGATTTCCTTTCTAGCGCAATCCTCAACGATTCTACATACAGGTTCTGGTCCTATGAAGTTCCTGTTAGAATCTCATTGCCTTCAATCAGCTCTTGAAATCAGTGACACAGTATTGCTCTGTTTTCAAAGTTTCACCATTTTAGACCTGGTACATCAATTCATAGCGGCTTTAATAGCCGCCTGACAAATAGCCATTATGTTTGCGCAGCCGGCTTACCGAATTCCTCGGCGTAGATTGCGCTTGCAAACAATTTAGCCTACAAAACCGTTGTAACTTTCCCCAATCTTAATATTTTCCTTCCAGGACACGTTCCACATATACCTGCATCTGTGCCCCGATTAATTCATTTATAAATAACAAAACGAAATTTTTTTTGCCCATTATTTGATTAGAAACAGTCATGTGTCTAATTATGAATATAAAATAATTCAAATGAAAAGTAATAATAATAATAATTATAGTCCCCGTTACTAGCCTTGCAGGCCCTTTCGAGTAGTGATATGATAGACTTGAACCGTTCGGTATACTAGGATGATAATGTGGCTATCGCTACGCATCGATCGCCCATTATTACCCGAGAGTTATACTTACAGGTGCTCATTTTTCGAACTGGGACCGAAAAAACGATATCGATATTATTCTAGACAAGAGTTTGAACCCGGTTTATCAGATTCATAGTATAGTTGACAGTGTTCGTCCTCCTGAAAAGTAAAGCATTAAAATTAAAATTATTAAAAACGATATAAATAAATACACTTCAAAATGAAATAGTTTAATAAATGAATAAACACAGACAAACAAGATAATTATTTTATCTTGACTAAATCTGTTTGGTTAATATACACATAAAAAAGGTTTAACAATCCTGAAAGACGTATTTCCCCACAATTTGAATATGTTGGTGTTTGGATCAGAGGTGTATTACTCATTGTAGATGTATGGATCCCCTTAAAATGTTGGTAGGTAAGTTTAGTTTAATTTACTTCAAACATATGAAGAAACCACTGCGTGACTAAACAATTGTCATGTAATGTATAATAATTTAAAGACAAAAGATTATTGAAAATTTCTTCCAGATGACATTTTTGAAAATAATATCATAATAAAGTCAATGTTTTTCAACTTCAAGCATTTCAAAATTTCCGCCTAATTTATTTTAATTTTGAAAAGATCCTGTAATTAAAGAAAATATGTAAAGATCCTCGTTTCTTATGCATAAGCTTCTTAAAATATTTTTTTATTAAACATAAACTCTTACATAATTATATTAATCCAAAAAGAATGAGATAATTTACTTTACTCGTCGTTCGCCAGTATTTACTATACTCGTGTATGCTTATAAATGTGCACTTGATAACAAACACAAAACTGTAAGTAATAGTATATTACCTATGAAACAAGGAAGACTGAAGTGCTAATTAAATGCCCATTAGTAATGTTCATATGATACGATTAGAATACGTAATTATAAGATATGATAGAATATTTTTTTGTAATATTACTCAACATGTTACAGTCTAAACATACATATTTTATGTTGTCATCCAAGTGTGACCAAGATTTCTTTTTGGATTATGTAGCTCTTCAATATAAGAAATATTATGTAAATGTTCCGTTACAACAGACGTACATAGTAGTACATACATAGAAAGATGGTATGTAATTCGAATTACGACAACTACAACAACAATAAATGAAATTGTTGAGGTAAATGGAATGGCGTTGCTTTGAATATCGATAAGGCGAAATTATATTAGTGAAAGAGTATTTAAGAGTTATATTTTTCAGTTTAATCAACGAATAGCACGCAAAAAATTGAATAATAAGGGAATTATTCCAACCTGGAAACTCGTAACTAATTTAAACTTAACATGCTTGTATATCCAATATAATAAGTATGTTAAAAATCATTCTCCGTTTCTGCTACCAAACGGCCTTAGAGGATAAAACCGGTCGTTCTTTGTCAATGAATTCGTAAAAGTTATACGGCAATGTACGACAATCCGGATATCTAAATATACCAGAATCAGTGAAATATATTGGAAAAACCCAAACTTTCACCCCCACAGTGTACGCGATAAAATATATGTTTCTTTTTGTGGTAATTAGAGCCAACCGCTGTAAATTCACGTCATAAATAATATTTACATACGATATATTTACATATATACTTTAAAGCCTGTATAACACGATCAATTTTAATGTAAATAAAAATGTACATTAAAATTGATAGGCGTAGATGATTTGCAGCAAAGATCACGTATAATGCGCAGTTCATACTGCGCCGAAAATTTACTTGGAAAATAGAGCAATTTCTATATTTTACGAGAGTTGTCTTTTATATTTTACATATATAGCTGGAATAAAACAGTAGATAGCTTCTAAGTATTCTCCACGAAAATTTATGCACTTTTGCATATGCTGGAACCAACTCCGGAAGCAGTTATTCCACTCGCTTCTTGGTACAGTCAAAATTGCGTTTTTGAAGGCATCGATTGCTCCTTCTGACGACTGGAACCCTTGACCACGTAGTTTGTCCTTGATTTTCGGAAAGGTAAAGAAATCGTTGGGACTTATGTCGGGACTGAACGGAGGATGGTCTAAAAATTGAACGTTTTGTTGCGTTCAAAATCTAATTGTCTTGGGAAGTGTATGCGTACTTGCATTTTCTTGGTGGAGGAAGATTTGTCGTTTTGGGTTGGTTTCTCGGAGCTCACGACAACTTGTGGTAAACAAATGGTTGTATATCAATCGGCAGTAACAGTGCTTTGATCTTGTAGAGAAATTGTTGTTACATGATCTGCTTTCGAGATAAATGTTGCGACCATAATTTTGGAGGCACTTAGAGAATGGATAAATTTTGTCGACTTTTCTTCATCTTAAAACACCGAAACAGACGACTGACGTTTATTTTATGGGTCATATGAGTAAATCCAAGATTCAACACCACTCACAAAATTCTTCCCCGCGTTGAAGCGGTATAGAGTTTTTTGACACCAATTCACCCTAACTGTTTTGTGTTTTTGGGTCAACAGATGCGGTATCCAACGGGAAACTAATTTTTTTACACACAATTCTTCATGCAAAATTTCGCGATATTTCACATGTCGATCTTCGTTGATGAGCTTGCGCACAGTATTGACGTTTTCCTGAGCGACTGCCGTTTTTGGTGTACCTCCTCTTAGATCGTCGCTAAAACTAATCCGACAACGTTTGAATTCTCCATATCAATGAGAAATTGTTGACTGATGTGGTGCTACATTACCGAAAACAGAAACCAACTCGGTTAGGCATTCTTGTTGAGTTAATTGCTTCGAAATTTATAAAAAATGATTGCGCGAAAATTTTCACGGTTTAATTCCATTTTTCGACTAACTTGTCAACCTTGACAGTTTGTTGTAGCTACAACACTACAGTATCGCGCTGAAACTTTGGATTTAGACTAACTAAAGATGGGTGTTAATTTTTAGTACTAACATTTGATTAACGGCGCCCTCTATATCCCAGTATGCAAAACCTAAGATGCAACCCTCATAATGTACAGTCACAAGCATAGAAAACAAGCCATGTCTTAATACCAAAATGTCGGAATTTTAGCTATGTGCAGTCACCGTTGGAATGTCATTATTGGGTCATTATGCAAGATGCGATATTAGTTCACGAAGTAATCGAACGTCCTTTTATGTTAACTATTAAAGCAGTTGAGGTAGCAAACTTTCCCTGTTCGATTCACACTGGAAGGCGTCAATTGAAACAAACTGGTTTAAGAAATTAGGCGGCTGCTCAAAAAAAATTATTAAATGATCGACATAAAGAAGAACGCGTAGGATTTGCTCGTGAATTTATTGCCAGAGATCAACGTTTTTGGAATAATTTTGTTTTCACGAACGAATCAGTATTTCAATCTACCCACAATGGCAGGTAGTATTAGAGATTATAGGCGCAGAAATACTCAATATGAGGAAAAATACGTAAATAAACAAAACAAGATTGGACGTTTTTCGGTTAATATTTGGGGATGGATATCTAGAGGCTGACTTGGTGTTTTATGGCATATAGAAGACATATTTAATAGTTCTGAATATATGAATATACTGCAAGATGTTATGCTTCCGTCTGTTCCACAATTATTCCCAGAAGGCAACTATATATACCAACAGGACAATTGCGCTGTGCATAGTTCTCGTATAGTGGCTGATTGGTTCTCTGAAAATAACATTCTTGTTCTCAACTGGCCGAGTAATAGCCGGGATTTAAACATTAAAGAGAATGTATGGGATTTGCTAATGAAGAACATTCAAAAACAACACGTTCGACCTCGAAATTAAAGCGAACTATTGGAAATCGTAAACACAGCATATATCAAACGATTATATTGACAGTATATAGGAATCTAAACCACATAGACTGGAGTAAGTTATTGCTGGAAATGGAGCTATCAGTGGCGGCTGGTACTAAAGAGCATGTGCCCACCCAACCACCAAGATAAACACAGAAAGAAATTCGCATGTAATTCAGTGCATTATTGTATTTTATTATTTTTACGTATTTTTATAACGATGGTATCAAAGTTTCCTTCCGTACCACAGACACTAGCCCTTAAACGCTCAAAACTATGTTCCGGGGCACAATTTTAAATGTACCTATTCCGAATATGGATCGGCTGGTCACGCTTATCTTCGCCATATATTTTTATACGTTGTTTTATGGCACAGACTCGCTCGAGTCCACTTAGCGAGAGTGATTGCATTGTTTTCGCCGCGTACTATATGTGTTTATTATTAATGATAGAAGTTAATAGTGTGCAAAATCTTTTAAAAAACCCGCTATCATTTAAGGAAAAACTTTTAATTAATAAGAAAGGAAGGCCTATCCCTGAACTTCAAGTTTAGTTGTTGAAGTGTAGTTTATACTTCAAGAAGTAAAACTCGAACTTACAATAGAGTATTCAATAAAAATAAATATGAAAAATATGAGCAGATTTGCGGATGTTCACTAACAAATAAACTATTTTGTTTCAGCTGCTTAATTTTTATAAAAGAGATTAGTGCTTGGAATAAACAAGGCTTGAATGATTTAAAGCAAATCGCAGACAGGGTAAAGGAACACGAAAATTGCGTTTCTCACATGAATGCATGCGTGGATTTTAGTGTTCTAGGCAAAGTGGACATACGTGAACAGTTTGACAGTGCTTATTGGCGACATAAAATTAAGTACAACGTAGATGTGGAAAAAAATCGTCATATTTTGCGCCGGTTAATTATGTGTATAAAATTTTGCGGAGCTTTTGAATTGGCATTACAAAGCCATGATGAGACATTGACCTCGGAAAATCCAAGTATTTATGTAGGCTTAATCAACTTCGCAACTGTGCTTGCAATACATATGAAAGGTTCACAAGTGTTTAAAGGCGCCTCAAAAACTATTCCGAACGAATTGCTAGATGCAATGTGGCAAATCTACAAGTAGGAAATATTAAAAGAAATTAAATCTGTTTTGGTGGCCTATGAAACTACAGACATCTCTAATAATCAGAAAATGGTTGTTATTATTCGAAACGTATTTAATGGACAAATTTAATGAAATCTTATCCTCTGTTGGACAGTGTAAAATTGGAAAGTGAATCTTCAGTAATTTATGCGCGCGATGACATGTGTGACGTAGGTGGTGATTTGCCACTTTTAGTGTTCATACCAGACAACAACCTAAAAAAGATGTTGACGGAAACATACGAACTGTGAATATTATTTGTACAACGCCCGTCGACAGCAGAATGTAAACGATGTTTTTCCACCCTCAAACGCATTAAAACTTTTCTGAGAAGCACAATGTCAGAAGATCGACTGAACGCATTGGCGGTCTTATCAATAGAAAAGAAGTTCATCCAATCCATCCCGGATTTTGACAACAACGTCTTTTCCAGCATTAAAAATAGGAGAATGGATTTTATGTACAAAAAATAGGTAAGTTTTTTTTTGTGCCCACCCTCTTTCGTAACTCACGAGCCGCCACTGGGAGCTACAAGGAAATATTAATATAAAATGACAGTTGGTGTACCTAATCAAAAATATTTCCGTGCCAGTGATGTTGTTAACCATTTTATAAAGTATTTCATAAAGTTGTAATAAATCTGTAGGAAGTTTTGATTAGAATGCAATAACCTAAACTCAGACATATAACTTTAGAACTGTCATTTAAAGATAGACACTATCTAAATAAATTTACATTTTCCCGTTTTCCATGCTCGTGACTGTACTTTAAAATTGCTCGTGTAAATTTTTGGGGCAGTACGTAGTGCGCATTATATGTAATAAAATATTTCTATGCCGTTTTTACTGGTTAAAGTGCAAACCGCAAATTGCAATTTATCTCTTTCTAACATACATAAATACGCGCTGTAATACTACACGCGTTAGTCAGTTTAAGGTATTCTTATGTCTTAAATTTGGCCTTGGGCTGGAAAGAAATATTTTATGAACTATACGTCTATAAATTTTAAGGTATATTTTTATTTACATTAAAATGTACATTAAAATTGATCATGTCTTACAGGCTTAAAACTCTTAGTGGCCATATTCTACAGTTTGAATTTTATATAATACAGATTTAAAAAATAGTGTGAAAGTTATTTTAATAAAACTACTGTTGGTAGTCGGACCAAATATGGTCCACCTTCTTCTTCAAAATCTTTGCGTAAATATCCTTAACACTAAGCGTATTATCTTGGAATTAGCACGAATTTTCATTAAACATTCACCTTTTATATCGTACTGTAGTTACCCTAACATTGAGTTTTAGCGCTTGAAAACAATATAAAGAAATAATACCAGGAATATTTTTTAAATAAGATCTCTTCGTGAATGAATTTGAGAAAGACGCGCGATCGCCGCAGTGCGCATGCGTGCCTGCTTCAACATACTCTGCGTGCGTTTAGATGCCATTCGCATAGGTATCGTCTATCTAAGTGCCGTACAAAATAAGAGGCGTACCCTATTGTCTTCCGGTGTGATCTTGCTCCATGACAATGCAAGGCCACATGTTTCTGCACAAGCAAAAGGTCTAATCAGGTCTTTTGTATTGGGAATACTGGAACATCCACCTTAAAGTCCAGACTTTGCACCAAGTGATTTTCACTTATTTCGATTCTTAAAGGAGTTATTTGGTGGTCAACGGTTCGACGGCGACAAAGAAATAAAAGCTGCAGTCATAAATTGGGCTTCTTCACAGGTGGCAGATTTCTTTGGAAATGGAATTCAAAAACTTCTTGAACGGTGAGACAAATTTTTGAACAAAAATGGAAATTATGTAGACAAGTAGATGGAAGTATGTACAATGCGTAAGTAAACAATTATGACACCTTTTTTTTAAACGTAAGTGACACTTTACATACCGTATTGACAGTTGCTATGGTAGCGGGCTGTAATATTTATTACGACCCTAGGGAAATAATAGCAATATTAGAAAATTTTTGACAAATTTATTTCAAACATGCTTAATTAACATAACTAGGAAAAATAGAATCTTGTACAAAAACTTATGATTTTGTAATATTAAATGTAAACGAACAATTAGAACAATTAGCTATCTGAACAATAGAGTCTTCTTTCTTACTAGGCAAGTTTATATTTTCAATAATGTCAACATTAATGGATTCCTAATGGAATCGTCAACTTTCTTCTCATTTTTCTGTATCACAGTTGAGCAAACAGCCTCTGTAATATTTTGTTTATATAAAATTCGGTCAGCTATCTGTACTTTATTTATCATTGAATCGGAAACATAGCTTTCTGCCACGGTAGAAGATTTCCATCCGCCGTGTCTTTTCAGACCAAGAACATCAATTCCTGAATCGGCTAATAATGTTGCCGAGGTCCTTCGAAAGGAATGTCCGGTGTAGGTAGTGGGGTTCTCCAACGACAAGTATTTTGCTATTTGGCTAGGAATTTTTGCGAGTGTGTTTTTTCCTACAGGCTGATTTCGACATTTACCAAAACTGTACTTTAAGAAAAATCTATCATTGGTAATATTTTCTAATCTCAGAAATGTATTTTTTAATAATTAGCATAAAATTAATTGGATATTCTTCCTTCGCAATAATTGTAAAAGAACGTTTTAATCCATTTTTCGTATCCGGTATTTTAATTATTATTACATCATTTTTATTTTCCACATCTTGAATTTTCATTTTAACTAGTTCATCTTTCCTACAAGCCCCAGCAATTCCCATAATCATAACAACCTGCAAAAAATTAGTATAGAATGAACACGAATTAAAAAGAATCATTCTGTAAACTTACCTTCATCAACAAATATGTATCGTCGGAAGCTTCAATAAGAAATTTATTCATTTCCTCTCTTGTAAAGATACTAGACTTTTTAGTCTTAAAACCATCATTTTTACGCTTCAAAAATCCTTTCAATTTAGGATATTTTGAAATATCTTCATTTTCGTTAATAAATATGGTAGTTTTTAACATGGAGTATTCACACCATAAACTGTTTGGGATTTTAACTTCATAGATCTATTACGAAAATATGCCAGCATTACACTTTCAGAAATACTCTCCACATACCTCTGGTGACACCAATCTTTGAACATTTTATAGGTTTCATTGTATCTGTTTTTAGATTTCTCCGGCAAAATCTCAGTACAAGCTATAATAGCATCCATCTCTATTTGATTCATGTTTATAAATTTTATTTAGAAAGAAAAACTTTTGAGAATATATTGCATATACTTTGACATTTATCAAAAATATAAATTTATATCGACACAAACATGGTTACCATAGATACGACAAATATTCCTGACTTGATGTTACTAATGTGTATACATATAGTAAAAGTAAAGTGGAAAATCATTCAAATTCGTCTATTTAAAAAAAACGTAGGTATGACGAAAAATCTCATATGCACCACGGTTCGTACAGTACACTTTCATGGTCTCAAATACATGCAAACCTCGACCCTACGGGTCTCGGTTTGCAATCGTATTCTCAACCATAAAACTGTACTTACGAACCTAGGTACATAAATAACTATTAATTATATTTACAGTATTTTTCTTCTGATTCAAAATCAGAAAAAATTTTAAAAATTTCCTTCGTATATTTTCATAATTTCAAAAAAATTGTTCCAAATGTCGCCCACCACATCACCCCGTAGTGAGAAAATGTTAAAAAAGCGCCAAAGATATTTAAAAAGTTGTTTTTTTTATTTCTTGCCATTTTACAAATACGAGGCAAAAACACAATAATATTTTTTCACTGTTTTCTTCTTTCTGACATCACAAATTTTGTATAACCAATTGAAACAATTTACCTATTTTACCTACTGCTCTCCATGTTCATCATTAGAATAGAAATCGACTACAAGTTGAATTTGTTTCTTTATTTTTTGTCATTTGTTAGTTTAGTGTTTAGGGACTAAAGGCAATTACTTTTTCTTTGTTCAATGATACGACAAGGACATCTCAAATGGAGATCTATTTACCAGTGCACCGATCCACGCCTTACACTTTGTAGTTTGGCGAGAAGCCTCGGTATTGGCATGATGTCTTTCGGTGATACTAAGGTAGGCAAGGCTATTGAGCTTGTCGATGTCGATAGGTGCTGATCTAACGTTGAAGAAGGTTAAATTATCGAAGATAATAATGGCTATTGGCTCATCGAAAGTTGCAGATATTGCAAAAAGTCAACATCAGTAAATATCTGTGAACTCTAGGGCAAAATGCCTCTTATTGCCCTTACGTAAGTGTTGCCAATAAGTTGGCCCGGTCTTGCTGTGCATGTTATGAGTCATCAAGGGTTTGACCTATTTTTATAAGATCACATCCCTGTCTGCTTTCGCATAGACACTAAAACTTTCTGGTACATTCCTTACTTTTGAATATTGACACAATCAACAAAGTGAAATATATGTAGTAAAACTTATATATTTAGTAGAAATAAATATAAAAGAATCATCAACAAGAATTTTGCCAGCCTGACTTATGAACTCTGTAAATAAAATCTCCACATACAGATCAAGGGAAATGTTGAAAGATAATTGAGGAAACACGTAAAAAAGATCTTAGTACATAGTGAAAATCTGTTCTAAATATTTGTTGCCAAATACAAAAACATTGTTTTTCAGAAATTTATTAAACAATATATAAAAAGTTTTAGTTATACTGAATAGATAATCCGGAATTAGAATAAATAATCTCTATTATTTAATGCTTACGCTAATTAAGATATCTAGTGTTTATACTCTAAATACAAGTTCTCATATTTTTCTTTATTAAGAGCAATAAATCTGAAATTAAATACCATATTGTTTAGTATGATTTATGGAATTACAACATTCTGTATAATTTGAATCCAGATATACGAGTGGTTATACAATTACCACCACGGTAACAATACCTAATTACATACACAATATTTAATGGTCATTGTTTGAAAATCGTGAACATAAGTTTGGCAGCACATTAATCAGTTAATAGATCCTGGCATAATCACCTTATTAATCACTTGAAAACATTGGGTAATAATTAAAAATTTCTCATCTAATGATTTAGATAGAGTATTTATTGAAACAAGTCATTGAGAAAAACACACGAAGCGATATATAAGTAGATATAAGTTCAGGTCAAGTTTAAGGCATAAGAATTCCTTAAAGTGAGTATTACGACACGTATTTATGTGTTAGAAAGAGATAAAGTATGATTTGCAATTCGCACTGTCAGCAGTATAATACTGCTGTATTTTCTTTTCTATAATAATAATAATAATAACTAGAGACAGGACATATCGGACTGAAATGACGTCATTACGACGGACGATATAAATAATCTACTACATCTGTAAGTACATAACGCAGTTATTGAATAGCACTATTCATTCGGTTAACCGCACACAAAATATAGATGTGCAGTTAACCGAATGAATAGTGTTATTCAACAACTGCGTGATGTACTTACAGATGTTGTAGACTATTTATATCGTCCGTCGTAATGACATCCATTTCAGGGCGATGTGTCCGGTCTCTAATAATAACGGACCAGAAACCGAAGATTTCATCTCAGCAATATAAGATCAAGTAATATGTACAAAAAACTTCAAGATAAAGTGGAACGCATTACATATTTAGACATAGCTATATCAGCAGACAATAACATTAACAGCAAACACTTGAAAAAGTTAAAAAATACACACCACTGAAGATCTGGATTGTCAGCGTATCTGAAAACAGAAAAACGTATATATAACAGCTTTTATTATATCAGTTAGTGGAATAACACTCCATCGGTTCTCTAAGGGTCTCAAATAATTGGAATTACCATCCAAAGTCCACGAATTAATGCAGCGATCAATAATACTCACCACATGTAATATTGTCCGTAAATTTTTATAAATAGAATAAATTCGAATCACTGATTGAACACCCCAATATAGAGTCCTATAATCTCGAGAATCCTGGAAATGACGAAGAAAACAATAACAATAAATTACATCATAGAATAATATCAGCCGCATACCACCGAGCTCATACTCTGATATGTGAGTAGAGTAAAATGTTTCCCGGCAACAGAGTGAGGAAGTGCGAGATAACTTGACGCAATAATAATAAATATAATAATATATGTTATTACATTTATAACTTTTAATGCAATAGGAAGATAATTATGCCAACTATGTTGTACAAATCAACCAGGAACAAATTAGAAGGAAGTAATAATAATAATAACAATAATAGTGATAAATAATACTGCGGTGGTCGCAGCGAGATCTAAAACAAAAGCTTAGATTCAAAATGAACGAGATTTGTCTGGAAGAGCACCTGCAGAAACCGATACATTCTCAATTCTATAGCTCCACAAAAACGAAACCTTTCGGAGACTTGGACCTTTGCCTTTCTTTTATCACCTGGGCTGTACTCCGAAACTGAAAGGTATATAACGGCATGTCAAGATGAAGTTTTCCTGATCGTTCTGTATAGGAAGGAGGTGCTCAGACTTCAATGCACTTTAAATGCAGAGCCTGCAAAACACAGAAAGAAATCACGATGCATTTGCTCGCGGAGTACCGTAGATATGCTCCCACTTTATATATAACCAGGCACAATACGCCCCTGAAAATCCTCTACTTCCAGCTGGGGCATAAACATGGTATCGATACCGGAGTGACCTCTCCGTATGTCGAGCAATGCATACCACCTGTTGTCTTCAATGACAAAATTAAAATCTTTTAAGATTCTCCCTTCTCCACAGCCAACCAAAATCAAAGTAACAGACCAGACATGGTGGTTATGGCATTAGAGACAAAGTGCATATACATGGTGGAGATGTTATGTTTAACATCCGCAATAACGAACATGCGGATCTCCCATTGCAGTTATAGAATTAATCGTTATTTTATTACTGCAACTCCTGAGAATCTACATGATGATAGCAATCTATTTGAATACTATGCACATACCAAAAATAATATTGGAAATGATTTTCATTTTCAGTTAACTGACTAAGTGACCTAAAATTATTTCTAGTATCTCATCCTCGTCTTGCAATTTTGATGGCTTAAGTATTGATATGTTACAAATGTCTTCTCCTTTCATCGTGATTACATTGTCCATATCCTCAACTCGTGTATTCTTCAAAGTATCTTTCCCTTAGCATGGAAACAAGCAGTTATGATACCGGTGCCAAAGAAGTCTGACCCGCAATCTAAGGATGATTTGAGGCCTATAAGTTTGCTCTCCGTATTGTCTAAAATATTCGAGAAACTGCTTAATGCACAATTAATACAACATAGAAACACTTATTACATTTTACCAGCTTACCAGTTGGGTTTTAGGGCTGGTAACAGTTGTGAATCGGCTTTATTGAAGATTACAGATAACATATTGACTGCACGTGATAAGAGTTACGCTTCCGTTCTAATACTGTTAGATTTTAGTAAAGTATTCGATACCGTGAATCATGATCTGTTGTCTGCTGTGTTCCATTATGTGGGCCTCTCCGTTGATGTAATCAAATTATTAAGTGGTTTCTTGCGGGACAGATCGCAATCGGTTCAGGTTGATAGTCTGAAACCAAAAACCTTGGGCTATTTATAGACAACACGTTCAAATATAGAGAGCAAGTATCAAATTATATTAAACGGGCGTATGGAAATTTGAGACTTCTCTACCAGCATAGGTCTTATCTGTCTATAGCTACTAAATTGTCTTTGTGCAACGCCTTATTATCTGCTTTTATGTATTGCTTCTCTGTGTATGGTCCATGCATAGATGTTAATGATCAAAAAAGGATTCGAGGAGCACAAAATTCATGTTTGCGGTTTGCGTACGGCATTAAGAAATATGAACATATTTCGCACACTTTGTCTTCCTGTAAGTGGTTGAATATGAGAAATCGAGCTGTACTACGGGCTGCCTGCCTGTATCACGCAATTATTATAAGCAGGATTCCATCATACCTATATAATAAAATAACCTTCCGAACGGACGTGCATCACATCAACATTAGGTCGCATGGATTGATTGCGCCAGCATTACATAAACCATCACAATTCGAGAGCTCGTTTGCATTTAATATATATAAAATATATAACGCTTTGCCACGCAACCTGAAGGACTTGCCATTTTCTACATTTAAATAACACTTGCGCCAATATTTACTTGCCCATCAGCAACTAGGGATTATCTTTCTCTGAACGTGTGTTGCGCTAGCTTACAGTGATTTCTGTATTTTCATTTTTGTTTTATTTTTCCGTCATCGCAGAATTTTAGATTTAAATTAAATTAGGCATGATACTGTGTTGTAATTTAAATTGTATTGCAAGGTTAAATGGAGAAATGGTTGTGGTGTTTTACACTCAAAGCCAAACTTAACCTTGCGGCTCTTTTTTTTCTCTACTTTTTTTTCTATTAGCTGTGAATTTCTTTTTTTTATTTATTATTTAATTTTTTATCGTTTATTTTTGTTATGTTGTGGAAGTAAAGGAAAAAGAAAATAAACTTTTTATTATTATTATTGTTACCTATGTCCGGCTGAGACGAACACCTTGGGTAAAGAGCGTGAAAAAGGAATTCAATATCGAGATCTGCATCTGCAAATAAAATTGAGTTCGGAATTTATAGTGACATTTGTGCCGTTGCTTATCGATGTACTAGGCAGAGTAAGACACTAACTTTTCGAAAACCTGAAAAGAATGGAAATTGAGGTGACGAAAGCGAAACGCATTGTGAGAGACATCTTGGAATGGCTGAGAAACCTGCGGGCTCACAAAACCAGCTTTCCAACAACTTAGAGTTGGTAAACCTCGGAGGCTCATCGATCGTGTAGTTGATGCACCCGGGAAGTCACTTTGACAATTTATATTCGCGACCTGTGGGAGGCCGCCATTTTTCCACCAGACCACCACCGCTACTTGATATTGTACGATTATAGTAATTATTATTATATTCATTAAGCTGTATATTTTGTTTGCATATGCTATCTATATGTCACAAATAAAACTAAAATCAAATAAAAGTGTGGGGCGCTGCTGACACTGCTGCCCGCATGAGTGGTTGTTCAATTTTTGTGCAGCTATGTTGGGATGAGGTGGAGGGATAGAGGAATAAAATTTAAAAAAATAGTAATAATAATAATAATCATGGTTTAGCATGCCCCAACAGCTTGACGCTAACTTCAGGGGACATTGGCTGGCCATGAATTATTAATATGACCACGCTCGTGGAGCGACTTAAGACGTTTAAGTGCTGGCATTCACCTTAAATGAAAAGAAAAACTACGAAAATCTTCTCGGACCGCTCAGCCCTGGATCCAACTCCGGGATATGATCTTTATTACTTCTCTTTTCGAGGTCCACTTCAAGTTTCAGCAAGCGTTGATTGTATGTTTGGTTTCAGTTTTTATCTAACATACAATGTGTCCCGTATCGTTATGTTTAGATTTTAGGGGTGTAAAGTAGACTTTATTTCAAGTTACGAAAACGCAAAACTTGTATATCCATTTTTATTTCATTTGTTTCAAAGTTACAGATCTATGAATGTGTTTGTCAGATCATGAAAAAAAATGTAATCCTAAAGTCAATAAAAATTTATTTGATTTAAAAAAGTTCAATTAATAATATTTTTGAAATGTCCACCTCCTTGTTGAATGCAGGCTTGTGCCCGTAAGCCAACAGAAGAAGTACTTATCCGAATTTAATACTTGTTTTGTCGGATTTGCTCGGCAGCCAGGTGAATACGATCCAGCAACTTCTCTTGTGTTCGAAACTTGAGCGTAGACTAAATTTTTCATGTACCCCATAAATAAAAGTGAAGGGGATTAAGATCGTGTGATCTGGGTGGCCATGCAACAGGACCACCTCGACCAATCCATCTTGGATAACTTACGTTAACCCAATTTCGGACAGCAATTCCGAAATGTGGTGGTGTCTCATCCATGTGAAACCACATGTCTCGTCGAACATTCAGTGGGACATCCTCTAAAAAACCTGGCAGTTCATCAATAAGAAATTGAAGGTAATTGTCCGCATTTAACCTTCCAGGAAGAACGACAGGACCAATCAACAAGTCATCGATTAGGGCCGCCCGAACGTTAATAGAAAATTTATGTTGAAATTTAGATGGGCGTATGGATTTAGGATTTTCTGATGACTACCTGTGCAGGTTTCTCAGATTTGTAAAACCACTTCTCGTGCACGTAGATTCATCTGTCCAGAGGACTGTTCTGCAGAAATTAAAATGAAGCCGTGACTGTCTTAATATCCAGGTAGAGTAAACTAGACGAGCATAGTGGTCTGCCTCAAGCAAACCATGTCTCCTGCGATAGTGATAGATATAAGCCCTCACGTTTTCAAATTTGCCAAATTGTCGTTCGTGGCACTCCTAGTTGTCTAGCGATTCAACGTACACTGAGAGTTGAATCCCTTGTCACAATAGCTACTGCTTCTTCCTCTAAGTCTGCTGGCAAATTTACTCCTCGGTCGAAAAGATAATCACGCAGTCCCCATTCCCGAAATTGTCTGTGTACTTCCAGAAACGTTCTGTTATGAGGAATGCGCCTATCGAGAAACCGATGTCGGTATTCAATAACTGCTTGACATGCACTGCCGTTTCAGTAGCCATACACAAAATGCAATGTCCGCATACTCTTGAGAAGAAAATCGGTAAGGTATTTTGAAGAAACAAAAACTCACTAATAAGCTGATGTATGAACTGAAACGTAATGTAATCCTTTATTAAAAAATGCAACGTTAACAGTCATCTGAACATTTGTTTATTGTATGATATTCATGGTTCAGCACTTACAAAATAAGTAAGAACCTTCATTATCATAAATCAATTTCCAGTACTCTTTTTTGTAGATCTCCAAGAAATTACTGTATGCACTACGACACGTGTTTATTTATTTTAGGATAACATTTTATTATGCGACGTTAACAATCACAGGCCTGTTATTGAATCGTATAACTTTTTTTAAATAAAATCAGTTTGTATTGACTTAAAAATTACATTTTTTTTCATAATCTGACAATCACATTCATAGATCTGTAACTTTCAAACAAATAAAAATGGATACACAAGTTTTGCGTTTTTGTTACTTAAAGCGAAGTCTACTTTACACTCCTAAAATTTGAACATAACGATACGATACATCTTGTATACAGGATGCTTAGAAAAAAGGTCAGATATTTTATCCACATATTAGTGCCCATCTTAACAAAAAAAAAAGAAAAAAAATAAGCATAAGCAAATGTTATTTAGTAGTGCCAACAGCTGCTTATTTGCGACTAAAGTCAGTAATTTTTGTGAAGCGCTGTCAGTTTCTGATTATTCTTTCTTACGAGAAGAAAATGCCTTTTATTCGAATTCAGAGATAACCGATATGCACTTTATGTACGGTCGTGCTAATGGCAATGCTTATGAAGCACAGCGACTATACGCCGAAGCACTTTATAATCATGTAATTCCATCTGATAAATTGTTTTCAAAATTATATCAACGACTAAGTGAAAATAGTTCATTTAGCGTTAGAAAATATGACGCCGGGCGACCAAGATCAATGTCAAATCCAGATACTGAAGAAAATGTTCTAAGAAGAGTAGAAGAAATTTCTAATATCAGCTCCAGAATAATAGCAGTGGAACTAAACATTGATGCTTCTTTGGTCTGGAGGATTTTACGAGAACATCTGCTGTATCCTTAACATATCCAGCGAGTACAAGCCCTTTTAACTCCGGATATTGATTCCAGACTTGCTTTCTGTAGATTTGTATTAGGAAAACTTATCGAAAATCGAAACTTTACTGCTAATACTTTATTTACTGACGAGGCTACTGTACAGGCTAAATAAAAATGGATATACAAGTTTTGCGTTTTTGTTACTTGAAATGAATTCTACTTTACACTCCTAAAATTTGAACATAACGATGCGGGACTCTTGTATAATCATACAACTTTACAGAAGAGCTCAACATTATTCCTCAGTGGTTATACCGCAAACATCCTCAGCTCTAGTTATTACATTCCTTGTTATCTCATTTTGTGTATATCGTCAGTATTTCTTCTATTTTCTACTTTGATATCACTACATCACGCTATATAATTAATACATTGAAATAGTCAATTAAATCCAGAAACAAGTATTTTTGAACGATTAATAGAGCAAGTAGAGGTTATGGAAAGGAAATAGATATACAGGAAAATACATATAAAGAATTTTTTTGTTAATCCTACTTAAAAAATTCTAAAATAATATTTCAAAATTGTATTATAACTACAAACGTTCATTTATATTTCAAATAATTTCTTTCATTCACTCAAATGCGCTTATTGAATATACAAAAAATAATATCTATATATTTGAAATCTATGAATTTAGAGACCGGACACATCGGGCTGAAATAACGTCATTACGACGGACGATAAAAAGAGTCTACAACAGTAGACTTAGCTACTTACTTAGTAGAGTTAGCTACATGTGTAGCTAACCGAATCAATAGTGCTATTCAACAACTGCGTGATGTACGTACAGATGTTGCAAACTATTTATATCGTCCGTCGTAATGACGTCCATTTCAGCCCGATGAGTCCGGTCTCTGTTTATGATGTAAGATAGCGAATAACTTTTTATAAGTTTTTAGAGACGCAAACTATAAACCCACTAATTAAGGTTTCATACGTCCTCCAACAATAATAATTAATCGAAAACTGGTTCTCAGAGTTGTTTAAACAAATTAAATTTATTATTATTAATTACTATAAATATAAAATCTTGTACTTGAGAGACATTTTTCAATAGCAGGCGTTTGATAGTAAATCTTACAAAATTAGAATAAAAGATTCGAAGAGGCATTTTTCATTATTTCTAATCATTACAATCAATCAACAGTTCTCATTTTCTGCCGTTTTATTAATGGAAATGGAAAAATTGAACTACTGAACTTAGTTTAAAGACAACTCTATTGCATACAATTATTATGTGTAAAACTATTTGTTAATTTTATAATGTCAGAAAACTACGAGTATGATGAACAAAATTAGAATAAATTTTTACTGTTTGTTTATGTTACGATCTTGAAGTAAATAAATACTTTTGAGCGCATGCTGGCATTACGAGTCCTTTTGTAACATACATATATTTACAAAGTCATCAAAAATAACTTACACAGTTCGCAATATTTACCCAGACCAATGAATTAATCATTTAAAATTACAACCCAACTCACTATTACAACCACTCAATTTTCAATTTGCGTAACTGAATAATTCGTTGTATTTATTTGCAGGATTTACTTATCCATTTTACGTATTTAACGACGCAGTTTCTAAACAAGTGGGTATTAACAGAATCTATAAATACCCTAACTTTACAGATTTGCATATTGACAATTTTTATTAACACTAGAGCATTGGCGCATCGAAAAATAAAAAGACAATTTTTAGATCGGAAGTTCGACGTCCTTTGTATAAAATTTTACTAAATGTGCATGTTTAAATAGAGAATTTTTATTTAAAATTTCGATGCACAAATAAATTCCAAATCAATTCTATACATCGCATAAATTATACTTTAGCAACCTAACTAAACTTTAAAAAAATGGCTTAGTATAGAAAAAGAAGAAAATGTAAAGAAAATTTTGTATGTATTATTTTCTTTCTGTAAAGTTAATTAATAAATTAAAAACTTAAATTTGACATGGGATAAATTAAAGGAATGTAACTATTATATAGATCCTAGAAACTTTATGTACGAATAATAGGAGCTATTGAAAAAAAATATAGAATTAAAGACAAATATAGAAACTAATTACACATTTGACACTCAAGTGGCTTTTAGAACTAACAAATCGACCTAAGACTGGATGTTTGTAATAAAACAAATAGCAAAAAAATAACACAAACTAATAATAAATTATTTGTAGGCGTTATTGATCTAGAGCAGAGGCTCCCAAACTTTTTTTCTCGGCGTTATTGATCTAGAGCAGAGGCTCCCAAACTTCTTTTTCTCATAGACCACTTTGAAAGTTTTGCTGGTTCCAGTGGACCCCTGCAGCTACATTTCTACCATATTCCCAAAACTCGCAAAAAAATGTGAAGATTAGATCTAACTATGGAAATTTGCGTTGCGGCTGAGTTATTGGATAATTAATTAATTGATTGTGCTGTGAGTGGATGTCAAAAAAGTAAAGTTAGCTAATCAAAAAAGTGATTCCATCCAACTTTACTCCTTTGGCATCTACTCACAGCACAAGAAACCAATCAATTCTCACATATTTTATTTAGAAAACTCCCCATTCGGAGTGGTAAAAATAAAAAGAAAAATAGTATATTTCCTTGTGTTGTATTTATTCAAATATGTAATTATTACACTATTAATTATTATTGTTATCATATTATATTGTAATATGATAACAGTCGTAATATAATTAAAATTAAATATTAATAACGTAACGTAACTTCTACAATGACAATCACAAAATAGTCATAATTTTAGTGGGAGGGATGTACTTGATGGATTGACAGCAAATTATCAATATTTGGCTTCAGTTTTCTTAGGAATAACCGCAAATCTCCCCGTTCTGTGATATTCAATCTACTCCCTTTTTTTATTAAAAGGTTTGTAACGACACCTAAACTTTTCTTGGCAAGATATGACGAGGGAAACGCTATCAAAAGCTTTCTCGCAATTCCCCACAGTCCAGGATATTTTTCGGGTATTTCTGCCTGCAGCCACAATGTTTGATACCCTCTTTTAAATTTCACCTTCAGTTCCTCATTAGTGCTAAGCTCGAGTAGCTCCTCTTGTAATATCACATTCTCCACTTCCGTTTCATCAAGTGGATTTATGATCCATGGTGGTATTTCCATTGTCAGAATATCTTCAAATCTGATTTTAAAGTCATCATGCAGGGCAATTAGCCTTCCGTTGCTGGCGCGAGATCCTAGAGACACCGTTATGCGTTACTGGCGGCGGACTATGACTCCGCATACCATTTTCTTGGGTTCAACCGCAAAAAATGGTCTGTTTAGTATTTATATGGTTAAAACAAACACTAAACTAATTGAACGCTATTTATTATTTCATATATAGAATACATATTTTGAGTATTATAGTAATAAACATTTTAGTTACGAATACGACCTCGAAACGAATAATAAGAGCAAAACATTAATTGAACGATGGGAGTGACTTAGGTTAAGGTGTAACATACAGTACAAATGCAAGTTAGATGTTCCAGGCACATAAATTTTCCACACATTCGACAGGAAAATCGAGTTGGTCGGTTTTTTCTTCTGTCACAATAATGACAACGTCCTCGTGCATTCTCAGCATTTGCAACAGGTTGAGGATCTTGTAATCCAAGTATTTCCTTCAATCTGGCTGATATAGTTCTGGGGATATTGGTTTGGGCTACGCGAACACCAAGATAATTATCAGCTAATTCGGAAACTAGAATGTGCAAAAATTTTCGTCGAGGGATTCTATGGTCACTGTTTTGCAGATGAAACAGTACCATAGAATTCACTCCAGCTGTATTCAGTAACGCATAAAATATAACCATTGGCCATCTTTGAGTCCCTCTGGCACAATCATATGCCGCACACATTTTATCTAATGTGTCTACACCACCCTTCGACTCGTTGTAATCAATGATCATTTCAGGTTTACCTGTTGGTTCGTGGATCTTATCGTCGTGATGCAGACTTGATACCAGTATTACGTTTTTTTTTCTGTTTCGGGATATATGACACCAATGTTATATTTTTATCATATGCAAACATACTTGTACCTATCGGTCTTTTTTGTGGATTTGAAATTTCTGCAGGTAGTTCGCGTTTGTTTTTGCGAATAGTTCCCAGAAAAGTAAGCGTGTAATCCGTATATAGCGTACGTACTAATGGGATACTGGTAAACCAACACGTCACGTTCCGTTTTGAATGTCTGATTGGTTCAACCAGTCTTTGAACAAGTGCTAAAGGGGAATTATCCAAACGCCAAGGTCCATCTGGCTGTGTGCCAACATAGACTTCCAAATTGCTCGCGTAAAATGTCTTTGAATCCACCATAGCATAAACCTTTAGGCCATTCCTATTGGGCTTGCTTGGGATGTACTGGCGAAAGCCGCATCTCCCACGGAACGCCACTAACATTTCATCAATTGTTACATTTTGAAAAGGAGTATATGCAGATCTACACTTTTCGACAAATGGGTCAAATATTTAACTGATGGGGGTTAATTTGTCTGTCTTTCGCCTCTCCACGCGTGTATCCATATCATCAAATCGTAAATGTTGCAGTAAAAAAGTAAAGCGAAATTTAGACATTGTGAGGCGGAATTGCTCAACACTAGTCCCACTGTTGCTCCACAACTTTTCCACATTTACACGACTAGACTTCAGTACTCCAGCTAAATAAAGCAAGCTAATCAGGGCCTGAATCTCAGCTTCATCAGTTTCTTTTGCATTTCTTTCACGACTGTATTTTTCTTTATTCTTGTCTATATGTTTGTTTGTATATTCCACGATTTTTCCTAACATGTCATCATCAAAAAAATATTTCAATATTTCATAAGCACCTTTCAAATTTTTTACAGCTATCTTAGGACCCGGCAATCGCGTAATCAGGTTCTCCGAACGTGTTCTACTTGAAGGAGGAACATGTTTGGACCATATTGATCCATCTTTTCCAACAAAATGTGGTCCCCATGAAATCGGTTCTTCTTGTTCACCACCAGAAACTTCCTGTTCCGTGTCTGAATCTTCCTCCCGTTCTTCTACACTATCTTCCATAGAGTCATCTTCTTGATAAACATTCGCGACTTCACATTCATTATTATCCTCACTGAGACATTCTAACAAAAGTTCATGCAGTCTCCTATGTTCCTCCTCGTAGGACAACTTAGGGTGATACATCTAAAGAATACATTATTATGTATATAGCTGTTGAAAATGTTCATGTATCTTACCTTATGCGAATTTCAATAACGTTTTCACTGGCCGCGGACTCTCACTCCGCAATATTTTATAAAACAAAAAGTACTACACTGATACACTTCAGGTTATAGACTAAAGTTCCTTGAAACTAGTTCGACGAATACCGTAACGGGCAGATTTCGGGGGTGGGGAAATGTTTAGTAAATCAAAAACAAAGAATGACGCGGATTCAGAGTCCGCGCGCCAGCAACGGAAGGTTAAATGTTGAACGTAAGTGTAAATATCCTCATCAAGGCATTCTACCTGTGACAAGTTTGAAAACTGTGAAAATTCGCGCAGACTAATATTTTGCTTCATAAATTTCAATTTTCCAAGAAAAGCTGAAATTACACCCTTTGTTTTTATTAAAATGAGGCTGTCCTCTTGTAATTGTAATATAATGTCATTAAATTTTTTGAACAAATCTGTCAAAGACGCGATGTCTGCTTTAAAATTGATCAGGTTTTCTTTTAAATCTGGATCTTTACTTTCCAGAAACTCTAAAACTAATTCAAAAAGTGAGAAAAATCTTGTTAAACATGCACCTTTCGACAACCAGCGTACTTCAGTATGTAAGAGCAATCGTTGGAAGTCTTCATCATTTTCATCGCACAATTGTGCAAATAAACGCGTATTCAATGCATTGCTTCTTATTTTGTTAACTGCATTAATCACAAATTGAAGCGATTGGTGCAATTTAGCACTCAAATTTTTCGCTACTAGGTGTTGTCGGTGGATGACACAGTGAATTGCAGTTACCTCTGGTATAATTCTTTTAAGATGGCTTATAAACCCACGACATCGCCCGGCCATGGCAGGAGCTCCATCTGTTGCCACCGAAATAACGTTTGTGAATGGAATCGATTTTTCCTTAAAAAAATCACTCAGGACATTAAATATTGATTAACCTTTAGTGTCCGTCTCCAAAGTTTTCGCGAATAGTAGCTCTTCATGGATTTCTTCGTCCATAACAAATCGAACATATGCCAATAATAATGCTTCATTACCAGGTAAAGTTGACTTGTCCAGTTGAATGGAAAAATGAGTTGTTTGCAGATAATTACACAAGAAACTTTCAATATCAGAGCTAATTTCGTCAATACGTCTTTGTACAGTGTTGTTACTCAAAGGAATTCTTTTGAGTATGTCAAATTGAGATTTGTGCAGAACAGTTTTTGAAACCTCTTCAACAGCGGGTAAAATTAACTGTTCTCCAATGGTGTGCGATTATCCAGATCTTAGATGATCTTCGAGCTTCGATGGTTTCATAGAGTCATTGCTCAAAACTTTGTTGCATAAAATGCATATGGGCAATCGCTTGTCTGCCTTTGATGGAAAAAAACCAAATTTTAAATAAGCAACACTGTACTGTCGACATTTCTTCTTAGATTGAGCCATGTTTCGTATCAGTTACCTACCTGTAAATAAAAAAAACTTTGTTGTAGTAATCTTAAGGCGGTCTTACTTAACAGGATATGGCTATTTTAACAGGATTAATTGATTATTGCAATGAAATAAACATAGTACCGGCGGCAAACTGATTCTAATTATTAAAAGCAATAAATCGCTAAGATCAATAATTGAGTTTTATTAAAACGGCTGAACCGATTTTAATGTAATGTAAAACATTTTTTCATTAATTATATTTTGATATATTTCTGTAAATTCGATAGAAAATACTTGTAAATAATATTTTGATATCAAAACTTCGCGATTTTAATTATTTATATATTACTTTGATGCATGTTACGAGTATGTAGTATATAAGGACACGTACAATTTATGAAAATATATTTAATTATTAGTGAACCACCACACAGTCGGGTAATAAAAAAATTACTAATAAAGTAGGGACAAGAAGTTCAACTTTTCTCGGCCTTCTGTTCTTTTATGGAAGTATCTAATAATGGCTCTATTCAGTATTTAATTTTTAATACGTACCTACTACACGCAAACATTACAAATATACTTATTACAACATAAATATATCTCCTATCGCAGGTGGGTTGGAAGAGATTTCTTTTAGGAATAAGCCTCACCTTTTGTACCTACGTATTTTTTTTGTAATTTGTCCATTTTTTGTTTACTTACGTGTACAATAAATTGTAAAATAAATAGATAAATAATAAATAAAATAAAAGTATGTATAACAAATAGGCAGGTAAGTACTTACTTTTCCGACAGTGGCAAACACTAACATCGATTCACTTTACTTTACTTTTCTTTTCGAAATTCGGGAAACAAATGAGTAACGTTTATCCGTGGCATTCGTATTTATATTGGTGAAGAATCAAACAAGTTCATGCAAGATTGCAAGCACACACACCACAAGTCGTACTTCGCTCCTTTGCACGTCTGAACAAGCATTGTGGACGGCGGCAGCGGCAGCGCTTTGCAAGTCTCGGCACGTTGTACTGAATATGGAATATGCAAGTTTTTACAAGTAACAGTCGCTGAGCTTCTTAAAATATTATCTGCCTACATTGATAGGTGAACTCAAGCCGACATTTTAGTTCTTCACTATCGAAACCAGATAAATTTTCGTGGACCCCCGCTTACGAATTGTGAACCCCCATTTTTTTGTCACGCCAACGTAGACCCCCGTCGAGTCGCCCGTGGACCCCTGGGGGTCCACCTGGACCGCTTTGGGAATCAATGATCTAGAGCATCGATTCTCAACATTCTTAATTCCACGACCGCCCAAATAGTAAATGTAAATAAAATTTATATTTGGCACCCCCCCCCCCCCCCTCCACCCAAAGGAATAATAACAGTAAGTCTTACTATTACCAATTTAATTTTGACTGTAATTATAAATGTAAAAAAATATTTTATCCACAATCACATTATAGTAGGAGTTTCATCCACATTTATGAAGCATATAAAGTGACCTATTATCCACCAGTGTAATAATTAGAGCTGAGGATGTTTGCGGTATAACCATGGTTACATGATATAACCATGGCTATACCGCAAACATCCTCAGCTCTAGTAATAATGAAAAAATATAGAAGCTTACCATAGTAACCAGTAAGTATGATACAGCCTGCCACATTTTATTTAACAAATACGAATATTCTTTAATTAAATTTTAAATAATTTCATTTCATTAATGTGGTGAAAAAGTTGTATTGCATGCGTGTTTTAGATGCATTTTATACACTTAAGATCCACTTGCGTGGATAAAATGCTATCTAAAACACTACAATAAATAACAATTATATTATATAATTACAATGCACTAATTTATATATTAAGAAAATGCCCACAGTATAAAAAATATAATACGACCATTCCTATTATTTAATGTTTCTGCGCTTGTAGCGACGGGTATGAATATGCATATATGACGTGTACATACATGAGCAATTTACAAGTTCCAACTCGATGTGTACATGCTCTTTGTATTTGATCTCCTTCTATAATACTCGCTGTAAAAGCATGTTAGAACATGCATATAGATGCGTTTGAACAAGTTATGCTGTCACCAGTATAATAAAGCCGCTTGCGATTGCACAACTTCAGTTAAGTTTCGAATGCGAAGCGTGCGTCTCGTGCTTCTTTTATTTTAGTGTGCGGTCAACCGTGAAACTGAATTGTTTTTTTCTTAATTTCTTGTGCGAAATGCATAAATTTGTAAAAAAACGTAGTGTGCCATCTACATCCAGTGAATCGGTTGGTAAAAATACAAGGTTATACAATGATTGTTATTTAAATTATGGTTTTACTTCACTGGATATAAAGCCACAGTGCGTTGTTTGCTTTCAAGTTCTCTCCGATGAAAGCAGGACGCCATTAAAATTAATTTGACATTTGGAAACTAAACATCCGGCTCATTAAAACAAATCCTTGGAATTTTACGAAAGAAAATTACATACCTTAAGTCAACATACTTCTATTTGTAACTCAAGCTAGACTGATAAAAGTGTACTTGAAGCGTCTTATCTCGTAGCATTAAGAGTAGCTAAGATGTAGTAGTAGTAAGATAGATTGGATTGGAGGGTGCCCCCCATCCAATCGCCGAAAACCTCATCTTACCTGCTGTAATTGATATGGTTGTTTTAATAGGCATGGAAGAAGCAAAGAAATTGACAAAATTCCGCTTTCTAAGGACACAATATCAAGGTGTATCGATGACATGTCCGCCGATGCTCGCGATCAGATAATTCAGCAAGATAGTTAAGTGATTCTTTTTTAGTATTCAGTTAGACGAATCAACAGATGTAGCAAACATGTCTCAGTTCTCTTGTTTTGTGAGGTATAAAATGTGATAGGGACACATCAATCAAAGAAAATATGTTATTTTGCAAAACAGCACCCTATCATGCAACAGGACAATGTCTTTTTGATATTTTTTGTGAAGCTACTAGAAACTATACTAAAAAAGATTGGACAAAATGCTTTGCAGTATGTAGTGGTGCAAAGGCAATAATAGGAAGGAACAGTAGATTAATGATAATATTAAAAGATCGTCTTATACCAAGGGCGGAATAGACGCACTGCTTCTTTCACAGACATGCAGAATAAATAAAGTATACGATGTAAAATAAAACAAAACAATTAATTTGTTTAATCTTCACTATATAAAACGTATATTTACTAAACGTTTACAAAAGCGTGACGCGTTTCGCTGACACTGTAGGTTTATCAAACTACGATGGTATAATGATTATTCTACAAATGAAATGAGTGTATGCACATAAATTTGGTAATTACAGGTATATAAAGAAAGAAACGATAAGCTGTTAATAAAGAAAGGAAGAGATTAGGCATTCAAACACAATAATCACATGGAAAACCCCAAATTAAATAAGTTTAGTAAAGGAGAACTCTTTATATCTAGTTGGTCATTCAGTAAATTCCCAGACTTTTTATTTTTATTTATTTCCAGGGCTTCTAAGAGGTCTAATTTATGCGATTTATTTTGTACATGTAAGATTTCAAACTCCGGATCGAATGAATGGTTTTCAGATAAGTTATTTGAGTAATTAGAATCTATTTTTTTGTTATCATAACTACGTTTATGTTCTGAAATTCTAGTTTTGAAATTTCTACCAGTATAAATTTTGTCACAATTACTACCACATTTTAATTTATATACCCCTGATTTATTAACTTTTGAAGATTTGGATTTATTGTTTTTAATGAACTTGGCTAAATTGTTGTCTGTTTTAAAGCATGTATTTAGGTCTGAAGTTTCTAAACATTTTTATTTTAATTGAAGGTTTTCCTATGTACGTTAAACTTTTAAATTGATTATTTTTATTTTTACTCTTATCAAAAGGAAATACTTGTTCTAACGTTTGCTTGTACATTTTCTTAGCTATAATATTATCAATTAAATTTGGGTCATAGTTATTATTGACAGCTATTTGTTTAATAATATTTAATTCTTTGTTGTAATTATTAGTCGTTAAAGGAATTCTGTGTATCATACTATTGTAAGCCGCTTACAATATTATGATACACAGACTATCATACTATTGTAAGCAGTGAAAACAGTTGAAAAGCCTACTCTAACCCGCAGGAAAAGGTTAGAACGTAGGCAAAATATGAGAGAATCTCTAATGATTCCAGTCAGTGAAGCAGTATATACTTCTGAGGTAGAGAATGAGGAATTTCTTGAAAAGAGACATATGTTGAAGTACAAGTGAACAAGTGAACATTTAAATTTGAAAATATTTGTAATTAATTAAAAAATTTAAGTAAAAGTGATTGTGCATTATATAGTTTAATAGGTCTGAGAACAATTCAGTTGCTAAACAACATTGTCCAAAGTGTTGATCGTCATTACAGTGAGGATAAAAAACATAAATTGTCTTCAAAGGAGCGAATTATATTAACATTTATTAAAATGAAGTGGAATATAAGTTACGTTTTACTAGGACTATTTTTTGGAATGCCTAGTAATTTATGTAAAACATATTTTACATGTTTTGTACAAGTAAATGCATAAGTTTTGAAATCTGCCATATATTTTGTAGATATGGAAGAAATTTCTAGAAATATGGCATTATGTTTACAAGAATTCAAAGACACACAAGCAGTAGTTTATTGCACTGAAATAAGTTTCCAAACACCAAAGTGCCTATTTTGCAGAATAAAATTTTACTCTCTCTATAAAGATCAACATACAGTCAAATTTGACTGATATTCTTTATCAGTAAATGATATGGATTCAAATTTAATTAAAATGTAAGTAAATTTAAGTAAAATGTACAGTCATGTCTGACAAAGGGTTTTAAATTGACGAACTTTGTTATCAAAATAGAATTACATTATATAGACCTCCATTTTTAAGGAACAACAAACAGCTTCAAGAAGATGAAGCTATTCATATTGAGAAAACTAAACAACGGATTAAAATATTTAAAATCTTAGGGGAAAAAGTTTAGAGCTTCATTTGATAATGGTTTTGAAGCACCAGTATAAGGGCACTTTATTTCCAAAAGGGCAGTTGGTTTCTATACCATCTGGTGAATACCCCAGCCAATTTTCTGTTTCAAAAATGATCAGTCCAAATTCTGATACTTCAGTTCCTACACATTATTCAAATATTTTTCGTGCATTATTCTCCTGCGCTAACCCATGCTTCACATATTTGTTAAAAAAACCTTTTAGCCAAAAATATTTTTGGGACTTTAATGTTCCAATTATTCCCTTTATATGTGTAAATAGCATAAATTCTAAATCTTGTAACCCTAAACTGTCGCTGATCAAACCAAGATTGTGGTCTCACTTTTGTTTGCCATACCACAAATAATTAAATTCCCTGAATTATATACCTGTTCTCCTTCATGTATACGGCGTAAATTAATGTTACCCTCTAAATATCGAAAATATTCTAAAAGTGACAAAGTACTCATTTTTACTATTTTTGTCCTATCACCAAAACCGATCATCATTAATATTTGTATTCTTTCTTTTTCGTTTAATTCAACCATTATTGACAAACAACAATTTATTAATGACACTTTTAAATTCCACAAACTACTAAACCTTGTGAAAATTTGAAGATTGTAATATTCACGCTAACTTTTGTTCGACAATAAAAGAAGAAATAAAAGAAATTATAGTACTAAGATTTCGAATTGTAAAGGTTTTCATTTAAACGATCAGACCTAAGTATCAAGCAATACTTATGACTAGAGTGGACCAATCCGGAGCGATATTGGTAAATATTTCATATAAAAGCCGAAAAACTCCAATAATTTATCAATTTATATATATATATATATATATATATATATATATATATATATATATATATATATATATAAGGTAAACTTAATTAGTCGGCGATTAAAGGTCTGGTTATTACTTCAAAGTGTATATATTTAAAATAATCCTACATGTTTCGGCAATGATGCCTTTGTCAAGGATATAAAAAATATAAAAAATTAATTATAAAATTATTAATTTTTTATATTTTTTATATCCTTGACAAAGGCATCATTGCCGAAACATGTAGGATTATTTTAAATATATACACTTTGAAGTAATAACCAGACCTTTAATCGCCGACTAATTAAGTTTACCTTATCATACCAAGGTCACGAAAATACTATATATATATATATATATTAATTGATAAATGATTAGAGTTTTTCGGATTTTATATGAAATATTTACCAATATCGCTCCGGATTGGTCCACTTATCTACTTAGTCTATCTAGTCTATCTAGTCTACTTATGACTTTATGACTAAAGATTCTGATTTTCGTTTGCATGTAAATCTCAAACTAAATTTTTAGACCCCAAGTGTTATAGTTTGTTGAAATCGTGTTATTGAGGAGAATCCCAAAATCTAAGAAAATACAAGCCGTTCTATTTAAAAAAGTATAACTCTAGTACATTACATTTTTCTTTAACACTTCGTATATTTAAAAACTACTTCAAATGATGGCTCTTCATTCCAAATTTTCGTGTCTAATTTTTTTTAATTTAACAGATATTTACAGGGTTCCACACATTTGCCCATCACTGTATATATAACTATTAAGATAAAATAAAACAAATTTTATGAATTTCACTTTTTAATTATCACTGTAACGAGTCGTTTCGCATCAACCTGGGCTTCGTCAGACATATAACTAACTTATTTACAAAATATTTTTTATATTAAACACAAGTAAACGGTAACAAGCAAAAACACATGTTTTATTTTAAAAAATAGTCAGAGGGATGGGTGCTTTTTATTACTGGATGTCTATACACAAAACTTTCGCTACGGTTTATACAAAATGTACTGTTCTTAAGTAATAAAACTAGAGGTTTACATTATATTACAGGGAGGTAAAGAATTCTATGGAAAAATACAAAAATACAATATGTAACTGTCTGTATACCAAATAAATAGATTGAGTAAGGGTGAATTATTTGTTTCTAATTGATCATTTAAGATCTTGTCAGTTTTCTTTATTTTATTGATTTCAAGTGACTCTAATAAATTAAGTTTTTTGCCCTTATTTTCTACATGTAATATTTTAAATTCTTTGTTAAAATTGTGGTTCGTTGAATTGATATGAGACGCATATGAAGAGTCACTTTTATTATTTCTAAATGAAGAAAAATGTTCTTTGACGCGTATTTCAAACGATCTGCCTGTCTGTCCGATATAAGTCATAGGGCAACTACCGCAGGTTAACTCATAGACCCCTGACTTTTTATTGTTGTTTGTTAAATCCTTATTGTTTTTTATAAAGTTGGATAAATTGTTATTAGTTTTATACGCTGTATTAATGTCAAACTTTCTTAAATATTTACAAATTTTTGTGCTTGAAGAGCCTATAAACGTGATCATTTTAAATTTTTGGGTGTTATTATTTAATATTGGGTAAACTTGTGATATGGCTTTTGTACGAAGTTTTTTATTTAAAATGTTATCTATTATATTACTTTTATATCCATTGTTGATAGCTATTTGTCTAATTAAATTTAACTCTTTCGTTTTTAACCAAACAAATTTCGAGAAAGAGTTAAATTTAATTAGACAAATAGCTATCAACAATGGATATAAAAGTAATATAATAGATAACATTTTAAATAAAAAACTCCGTACAAAAGCCATATCACAAGTTTACCCAATATTAAATAATAACACCCAAAAATTTAAAATGATCACGTTTATAGGCTCTTCAAGCACAAAAATTTGTAAATATTTAAGAAAGTTTGACATTAATACAGCGTATAAAACTAATAACAATTTATCCAACTTTATAAAAAACAATAAGGATTTAACAAACAACAATAAAAAGTCAGGGGTCTATGAGTTAACCTGCGGTAGTTGCCCTATGACTTATATCGGACAGACAGGCAGATCGTTTGAAATACGCGTCAAAGAACATTTTTCTTCATTTAGAAATAATAAAAGTGACTCTTCATATGCGTCTCATATCAATTCAACGAACCACAATTTTAACAAAGAATTTAAAATATTACATGTAGAAAATAAGGGCAAAAAACTTAATTTATTAGAGTCACTTGAAATCAATAAAATAAAGAAAACTGACAAGATCTTAAATGATCAATTAGAAACAAATAATTCACCCTTACTCAATCTATTTATTTGATATACAGACAGTTACATATTGTATTTTTGTATTTTTCCATAGAATTCTTTACCTCCCTGTAATATAATGTAAACCTCTAGTTTTATTACTTAAGAACAGTACATTTTGTATAAACCGTAGCGAAAGTTTTGTGTATAGACATCCAGTAATAAAAAGCACCCATCCCTCTGACTATTTTTTAAAATAAAACATGTGTTTTTGCTTGTTACCGTTTACTTGTGTTTAATATAAAAAATATTTTGTAAATAAGTTAGTTATATGTCTGACGAAGCCCAGGTTGGTGCGAAACGACTCGTTACAGTGATAATTAAAAAGTGAAATTCATAAAATTTGTTTTATTTTATCTTAATAGTTATAATGGAATTTCATCAAGTAAAGGCCGAAACAATCATATACTGTATATATATATCACGAACATTGCTGGTCATTAGACTAAGTTGTATGTTTTGTGTTCCTGAATAGGTCTTTCGATTACTTTGAAATATGTAGCTCAATTTCCTTATATTCATTGTCGTTTGTTATTGTTTATTGACATTCCCAATCCTCCAATACCTTAAACTCACACGACTTTCCACTTGCATTATTTATTATTAAATTTTGTCGCTTGTTGTTTCTATTTTTTGTCTTAAATTCCGTAAACATCGTCTTGTCATTTGTAACAAATGCGCAATACGTGCATAACGTATTGATATACATAAACCTTTTTGTATATTTACCGCCATCGGGCTCGTGTTAATGGACTACACCTACACGTATTTTTCGCTTATGTACTAGCATAGCTAGTCAAGCGAAAGGTCGCCTTTTTCGACATAGTCTCTTTCGTCCGTCAGATGTCACTTATTAAATAGTGCCACCTTATAGGACGAAATTTGCTATATCTTGTAGGCGATTTCAGCGTAAATGTATATACAGATACAAATCTCTTCTTAAAAAGATTTGTATCATTTGTATTACATTGCTTCACTAGCTTGACTGATGACGCCTATTGATGACAGAAACACGTGTCTTAAGCAGAAGTAAATGCTGAAAATACGAGGTGTATTGTCCATGTGTACAGTTAGAGATATGTATATTGCATGTCTGTTTCATTTGTAACAAATGCGCAATACGTGCATAACGTATTGATATACATAAACCTTTTTGTATCGTCTTGTTTACTTTAAATTATAGCCCTGTATATTCCGCGGCTATTATAAATTATTTTGCCACATCTTATAGTTCATTTGCTCTTATTATTGACAGTGGGTAACCACATAACAAGTATAATTGTTTAATGTTGAATAGATTAATTATATGACAGTTGCATCCGCCTTATCATGTGCCATCTTATTTTGTCCGAAGTCTGAACGTATTGCTCAAACTATAAAGTTATACAGGAAATTCCAAAATGCATTGACGATTTTTAATATGGAATAATTTTTAATTTTAGGTTAAACACAAAAAATTAGAACATTCCACTCTAAAAGTCTGAGAGTTTTTTAATTTAAAAGTTAGCGTAAATGGCCTCTTTCTTCTGCTAGACATTCTTTGCCGTAGTACGAAATCTTCCATTACTCTGCCTAGCATCTCCAGTTTAATTTCGTTCACGATGTTTTGTTTAAAATCTTCAAGATTACGGATCTATTATTATACACACGACTTTTTAGATATCCCAACAGAAAAAAGTCTTGCGCTGTTAAGTCATGCGACCGAGCTGGCTAGATTATGTCTTCGTTGCAAGAAATTAAACGGCAGGGAAACATCACGCAACATATTAATACAGATTCTCGCTGCCCCATTCTGCTGAAATCAGTAATTTCCATCAAGTTGTTCATACCTCGGCCAGAAAAAAAGTATCAAATTCTCCTTCCTGATGTTACTGTTACGTTACACCTATTCTCTTTAAAAAAATATGAGCCAATAATTCCTGTTGCTGATAGCGCACATCAAACCGTTACTTTCGTGCGTGAAGTGGTCGTTCGTGAGGTTGACGTGGGTTTGTTGTTGCCAAATATCTAAAATTTTGTTTATTAACAAAGTCATTTAGATAAAAATGGGCCTCGTCGCTTATAAACAGACAACGTGCAATATTGGGTTCACTAGCAAACAGATCTAAAAGTTGTCTGCAAAACTCAAGTCGATTTTATCTATGTGATGGGCTGAGTTCTTGAACAAGTGCCAATTTATAGGGGTGGAATTTAATACGTCTAAGTATTCTATGAACGTTCGTTTTCTTTGAATTTAAGGCACGTGTATGCTGTGCCGTTGAGCGTTGTGGACTCGTCGTAAACTCTTATACGCTCAATATTTTCAGAAGTCATAGCACTTCCGTGTCTCTCAGTCGTTTTTGTTCGCAATGTTACCTTAATTAAGCCACTTCTGATACCATGCCAAAATGGTATTGCGGGATGGTGCACTACGACGTTTAAATTGACGACGAAACGAACGTTGGGTCGTGTAATTGTTCATGACAATTAATAACACTCAATGTCAAACTAATTTCCATGCTGTTTTGATTAGAATCCGCAAATAAATTCAAAATGTGACCATTGATAAAAAATTATTCCATACCAAAAACCATTAGTGCATTATGGTATTATCTGTATTTTAATAATTACCAATTTTAATAATAATAAAATATTATTCAAACTTGAGTGTGAAGAACACATTACAACTTCATATATATATATATATATATACAGGGTGAGTTTTTTTGAATGTTTATCATTGGGATCTCAGAAACTACTGGAGATAGAAAAACGCTTAAATGGGGAAAGATGCGCAGTTTTACGAGTTTGATTTAAAACTGCTTTTGTTTCTACGATAACTTTCATGGCTTATTAGATATTCAAAGAAAACTAAATTTTACGATTTCCTTTAAACATACTTAGCATCGTTAATAGAAATTTTAGAGAAAAAGTGTTCAGACAAAAGTTTTAGACAATTTTACGCCAAATAAAACTATGTAGCTAATATTTTTTTTCGTTCACCATTATCGAGTTATGACACAAACTTGTGTTTTTTTAAATGGAAACCATAGTTGGTTTTGACATCATTAAAAAGCTTATTTTTTGCTGATTACAATGATATAAGGTTTGATATGGTTATTTTAAAAAAAAAGCTTATTTTTTGCTGATTACAATGATATAAGGTTTGATATGGTTATTTTAAAAAACAAAGAGGATATAGACATTTCTATGATTGTTCACTTTATAAGATAAAAACTTTAAAAAAAATGTTTGGTGTTTTGTAATTCAAAAAACGAAAAATCTGAGTTACAATAGTGTTCGTTGGAGCAGTCGAGATAAATATACTAACATTTCTTTCACGTTGAGTCACAGAAGTGAGAGCTGTTAATTTTTACTTTTAAGTCAAGTTAATTGTCAAACATTGACAATTAACTATTAATTAATTTAATTGTAACTTAACTATAAGCGGTGCAAACGGCCGTTAATCGTAAGTTTGCATTGGCTATGGAATTTTCTAACGTAGAAAAGCGTGATATGGTTGAATGTTACATTCAGTGCCAGAAAAATTCTACTAGAGCTGCTGAAGTTTATTTTGAAAATTATTTTGATCGACGTCAGCCGTCGCTACCTACTTTTAAAAGATTATGGGGTAATTTAGCAGATTATGGTTCGTTCGTTAAACCAAAATCAAAAAAAGGGATGGATGAAGATAGAGAAATAAACATATTAGCAAGTGTCGCTCAGAATCCATCTACATCGACCCGACAAATTTCAACAGAAATGGGCTCCTCTCAACGCACTATTGTCAGAGTGTTGAAGAAGCATAAATTTCGTCCCTACAAATTATCAGTATCACAAACTTTACATGATGGTGATAACATCAGACGAATAGCTTTTTGTAGATGGTTTAAAGATCAGTGTCAAAACGATCCACACTTTTCAATGAAAATATTATGGACTGATGAATCTCGTTTCACAAATTGTGGAATGTTTAATATGCACAATGAGCACATATGGTCTCAAACAAATCCACTTCACGTTGAACATAGGAGACCACAAATTAAATTTGGGTTTAATGTTTGTGTGGTGTTATAGGATCAACTGTTCTTCCTCCTTTTATTTTTGATGGATCACTAACTGGCAATCGTTATCTTAATTTTTTACAACAAGATTTCGAAGAAATGTAGGATAATTTAAATTTAAGAACCCGAGCAATGCTGCAATGGTTTCAACATGACGGAGCGCCTCCGCACAATCAACTGAATGTTAGAAATTATTTAAATTTGAACTTCCCTAATCAATGGATAGGACGAAATGCACCCATTGAATGGCCGGCTAGATCCCCTGATTTATCAGTTTTGGATTATTTCTTGTGGGGTGTACTAAAGGACACAGTATACAAAAGAACATATGAAACAACCGACGATTTAAGAGAAGCTGTCTTAGTTGCTTTTAATAACATCGATAGGCGTAAAGTCCGCAATGCTACAAATTCTATTGTGAAGAGATGCAATTTGTGTATTAATAATAATGGAGGTATCTTTGAACATTAATAATGTTGTGTGCCCTTGATAAAAGTTCTTATAGTTTTCATTTTATTACTACATAAGTGTGTGTGTGTGTGTGTGTGTGTGTGTGTGTGTGTGTGTGTGTGTGTGTGTGTGTGTGTGTGTGTGTGTGTGTGTGTGTGTGTGTGTGTGTGTGTGTGTGTGTGTGTGTGTGTGTGTGTGTGTGTGTGTGTGTGTGTGTGTGTGTGTGTGTGTGTGTGTGTGTGTGTGTGTGTGTGTGTGTGTGTGTGTGTGTGTGTGTGTGTGTGTGTGTGTGTGTGTGTGTGTGTGTGTGTGTGTGTGTGTGTGTGTGTGTGTGTGTGTGTGTGTGTGTGTGTGTGTGTGTGTGTGTGTGTGTGTGTGTGTGTGTGTGTGTGTGTGTGTGTGTGTGTGTGTGTGTGTGTGTGTGTGTGTGTGTGTGTGTGTGTGTGTGTGTGTGTGTGTGTGTGTGTGTGTGTGTGTGTGTGTGTGTGTGTGTGTGTGTGTGTGTGTGTGTGTGTGTGTGTGTGTGTGTGTGTGTGTGTGTGTGTGTGTGTGTGTGTGTGTGTGTGTGTGTGTGTGTGTGTGTGTGTGTGTGTGTGTGTGTGTGTGTGTGTGTGTGTGTGTGTGTGTGTGTGTGTGTGTGTGTGTGTGTGTGTGTGTGTGTGTGTGTGTGTGTGTGTGTGTGTGTGTGTGTGTGTGTGTGTGTGTGTGTGTGTGTGTGTGTGTGTGTGTGTGTGTGTGTGTGTGTGTGTGTGTGTGTGTGTGTGTGTGTGTGTGTGTGTGTGTGTGTGTGTGTGTGTGTGTGTGTGTGTGTGTGTGTGTGTGTGTGTGTGTGTGTGTGTGTGTGTGTGTGTGTGTGTGTGTGTGTGTGTGTGTGTGTGTGTGTGTGTGTGTGTGTGTGTGTGTGTGTGTGTGTGTGTGTGTGTGTGTGTGTGTGTGTGTGTGTGTGTGTGTGTGTGTGTGTGTGTGTGTGTGTGTGTGTGTGTGTGTGTGTGTGTGTGTGTGTGTGTGTGTGTGTGTGTGTGTGTGTGTGTGTGTGTGTGTGTGTGTGTGTGTGTGTGTGTGTGTGTGTGTGTGTGTGTGTGTGTGTGTGTGTGTGTGTGTGTGTGTGTGTGTGTGTGTGTGTGTGTGTGTGTGTGTGTGTGTGTGTGTGTGTGTGTGTGTGTGTGTGTGTGTGTGTGTGTGTGTGTGTGTGTGTGTGTGTGTGTGTGTGTGTGTGTGTGTGTGTGTGTGTGTGTGTGTGTGTGTGTGTGTGTGTGTGTGTGTGTGTGTGTGTGTGTGTGTGTGTGTGTGTGTGTGTGTGTGTGTGTGTGTGTGTGTGTGTGTGTGTGTGTGTGTGTGTGTGTGTGTGTGTGTGTGTGTGTGTGTGTGTGTGTGTGTGTGTGTGTGTGTGTGTGTGTGTGTGTGTGTGTGTGTGTGTGTGTGTGTGTGTGTGTGTGTGTGTGTGTGTGTGTGTGTGTGTGTGTGTGTGTGTGTGTGTGTGTGTGTGTGTGTGTGTGTGTGTGTGTGTGTGTGAAAGTATCTCTCCAGATACGCAGCCACATGTTTCATCTTACTACAGAGTCGTCAGTACACACCACTGGGAGAGATACTTTCACAGAAACAACACCCTTGCCATATTACAGAAATTATTAAGGCAGATCGTAAAAGAACATTCAGTGCTGCTCATTGACTAATGTCAACATCACTAACGTCAAAACAACTATTACTATCTTCATAACAAGTGCAAAACTACTGACGGATACAACCGCAACTTGCAGAAGCCGTATTAACGTGCCCCCACTCTTTATCGGACAAAATCAAATGCGTATATAACGAAGTAATTTGAAATATACTTGAGTAGGTAAAACCTAACCAAATTTTTTATAAAACAAAACACATATATGAACTTCTATTGTGCTCTCCAAGCCCAATTTTTAATAATATTTTATATTATTAAAAATGTTTTTATTTTATACAAAATTTGTACAAAACTACAAAAATATTCTGACGACTTAAAATATACACAACAATGAATTTTGCGTTTGCCCAAAAATTGCAGTCTAATTTTAAATAATTGTCTAAAATAATACCAACATACTCGTATGTATGTATACGAAGACAAGGTTACGTCAATTCAACGGGAGTATATAAAATTTGTAAATTATAGAGCTAATCATCCTTGACGCTAAAATATATGATTGTTTTAAGTATTATCATATAACTAGTATGTACCATTATACAACTAAAAGCAGCTTAATAATACGTTTAAAATTAAAATTTATTTAGCACGAATATAGCTTTTTTTCTATTCTTAAACCTTTTCTCTGCGCTAATACATACATACAAATTTTGAGCTCTTCTTTTTCTGTTTTAAATCATTTAGATACTCTATTTTTAACAGGGTACCTATTTTTTTTGTATAGAAGAATGCACGTAGAATACACATTTATTTTAATCACGCAAGTAACAAACAAATTAATACGTTCTTTACATTATATTCATAACAGAGATTTTAAAGAAGTCGACAACAGGAATGGCGGATACATTGATTGTAACAACAAATACACCAAGAGAAGAAATTTCGAATACTGAATTTAATTGTGATGTTTTTGGTTATTGTAATAATGATCGAATTTTTTAAAATATTATATAGTTAAAAGAAATATTCCCAATACTGATTTAAAATGACTGATAACGTCAATGACTAATTGGGTAGTGTAGCCAGCCTATTGAACTGTACATCTAAAGTACTAAAGTTCATAAAAGTAGAGATTTATTTTAATGGATCAGCGCCATCTAATAAAGTCACATTTTCTAAGCTAAAGATATCGTTGCCATCTTTGTTGGCTTTGGTTAGAATTACTACTACGTAAATCTAGCCGTGTCAACCAATATTATATAAAATTTTCTTACTCAAAAAAATAAATATGAAGCGAATGCTCAGCCAAGTGAATTTCTAAGAGTTGCCAAATTAAATATTTGTATTTGCTTCAATCATTTATAGTCACTCGGTATGTAACTATAGATTTTCCGGTAGAATAATAGCGGAAAGAAGTAATAAATTGTATTGCTGTACATGCGTGGGCGCTTAATTAGCTAATATTAATAACAGGAAAAATTTAATTAATGAAAAATTTGCTTTTAATTCTATCAATGGATACGCTTGCACCTTGATTCTAGCCTGAACAAATTGCTGGTTTCAGAATGTATTTAGGATAACTAGAAAGGTGATTAAAACGATATCCTTTCTTAGAATTAATCGGAAAATTAATAAATTTCAATAATTTATTATTAATGGGTTTGACGGTTATCCTTAGAGACGGCGTTGATATGGATTCTCTGTTAGGCATAAGGAAGGTTGGTATTTCTAAAGAAACCAAACTGTTTTCGCGGTGTAAAATTGCTAACTGACAGTTGTAACATTAATAAGCTCAATAACGGGATGCTTAATCGGAGAATTTCGGATTACTGGTTTGTGTGTTTTTCTAGTTGAACTTTTTTCTGCGATTGCCAGTGCTGCAATAATTTTTTATCAAAGCGAAAATGTCAACCTATATTTAAATAATGCCAAAATCTATTTATTTATCAAATTATCCTTTTAACTTTTGAATTTATGCCTTTTCCAATTTGATATTAAATTGACATATAAATTTCCAATTTTTTTAACATAAATTACCTGCATCGACTATGATCGATAAACGTGAAATTTCTGGCAGTGAAACAAATAATATCTAAATAATATGTGTTATAAATATTTCCGATCTACAACGTCTTAACAGGACATCGGTAGAATAAATACAATTGTTCCGTCTTCTTTGCAAGTCATATGTAATTCAATTTATCCTTTTGTTCGTTCCCATATATCACCTGCTCAACATGGTTTTATGACAGGGCGCTCGACTACTACTAATCTTGTGAGTTTACAATACGTATGTGAAGAGTTGGATTGCCAGGGACAGGTTGACGTCATTTATGCAGATTTCTCCAAGGCTTTTAATAAAATTAATCACAAACTCCTTATACAGAAACTGAATTGTTTTGGTCTGAATACTGCTTTTTGTGAGTTAATCAACTCTTACTTGTCCAACAGATATGGATATGTTTTCTATAATGGTTTTAAGTCGTTGGAGTTTGTTGCATTGTCTGGAGTTCCACAAGGATCGAGTTTGGGACTTCTGCTTTTTAATATATACATCAATGATCTGTTTCCATTAATGTCTTGTCAAGTATTAGCATATGCAGATGACGTCAAGCTCTTCCATTGCATACATAGTCAACGCGATGTAGACATGCTTCAGGATACCTTGAGTGCACTGGCCAATTGGTCCGACAGGACCAATGCTTGTTTTGAACGTTAACAAATGTTATGCTATGACTTTCACTAGGAAAACCCGTCCATACTTGTCCTCCTATTCAATTTATGATGTTCCACTCACCAGAATGAGTGAAATTAAGGATCTTGGTGTGTCATTTGATTCATCTTTATCGTTTGACTGTTAAACGATAAAGATGAATCAAATGACACACCAAGATCCTTAATTTCACTCATTCTGGTGAGTGGAACATCATAAATTGAATAGGAGGACAAGTATGGACGTTCAAAAAATTTGTTCGTCTGCCTCAAGAATGTTGGGATTTACTATCAGAACTTGTAAATATTTCAATGATGTTGCGCTTCTGGAGTCTTTATATTTCGCTCTTGTTCTTCCTAAATTGGAATATGGGTCTGTCGTTTGGTTTCCTCATTATATATCGCAGCAACTTCCTATTGAGCGTGTACAGCGACGCTTTTTGAAATTCTTGGTTTTCAAAAATACTTGGAGTGTACCTAGACAGAAATGCTTCCTATGATGAACTAAGGCTGCGTTTTGGGTTCCAGACACTTACTGATCGGAGGATTGAACAAAGTGCTCGTTACTTGTTTAAACTTGTCACCAATATTGTTGACTGGGCTGGGATATTAGCTGCTGTTCGATTTAATGTACCTTCAGTAAATACTCGCTATACGAGTACATTCAACTTGCGCACCCCGAGGACCAACCTACTAATGAAATCACCTGTTTACCACATGATGCGGAATGCGGATGCAATATACAGCGATATATTTACTGGTGAAGTCATTAAATGAGTTTGCGTATGTGTTCTAATTTATTAATGTACACTTTTTGTTTATTCATGTATATCTGTAATTTAACTTTTACTATATTTTTCTTTTTTTTCTGTTTTGTCATATGTATGTATGTATGTATTACGCAGTTTTTGCCCTGTTACTGGGTACGAACCTGTTTGGCGAATAAACAATTATTATTATTATTATTATTATTATTATTATTATTATTATTATTATTATTATTCTTTATATTCCTTGAGCAAATAAAATCTAAATTCTTAATGATCACGTACAATTTATATTTTATTGTAGGATGTCTTGCAACACATAGGGTTGAGATCTTACGTAATTTTATTTTCAGTTTTCCTATAACTAAAATAAAAATACTCATCTAGTAATTATTTCCTTTTTCTCGCGGTTTACATTTTTAAGATCATATGTGATTTCTTTAATTAACAATTCAGGACGGGGCTTGTCTTTTTCTACGGGGTTTTGTTTTTTAGTTTGACTGGAAGTAATTGAATTGTTAATTTAATTAGAAAATTAATTATTTATGACATGTAGAAACAATTTACAATAATCTGTATGAATATATTCAGCAGCTCTCTGGACGATATCTATTCAGGTAATTATGATTCAGGGAAGCGCATAATCAAATTAATTATTTTAATGAAGAACTTTATATATAATACAGGTTATTCTTACGCTGTGTGAACGATATTTAGACGATCCGGGAAGCGGGATGATCATTTAACATCGTATTAATTGGAACAAAACGGAAAAAACTCGCTGAGTGTCTGGGTCTTTAGATCGTCCGGTGCAAGCGTTTCGGCGTCTGGAAACGGTACGGAGCCGGGCTACGAAGCTTAAGGATCTAAAGAAAATCAGGAGACAAACCTCAGAAGCTGCGTAAAGGCCGCTGAACTGAGCTCAATATATCGAGATAGCATCAGAAGCTGCGTAAGGACTGCTCAACTGACTCAAAGATATCGGAACAAAAACAAAAGCTGCGTAAAGGCCGTTTTACTGCCTCCACTTTAAAAAAGTCTGGACGGCTACAGCGACGTTAATGTCGTAAGAAACCCTCGGCTAGTTCGATGTGAATGTCGAAAGAGCGTCCCTGATTTTTCAGAAAACGAGGTATATATGTGATTCGAAACCCCATAAAAAAGAAAAGACTCGCCTGGAAGAGTCGCTGGCGCATAGAAATTATGCTTATTCTAACGATGGGGGCTGCGATGCAGTTAGGCCTACCACGCATGACCTTGCGCTAGAAAATATATTATACGAGTAATACAATTTTAAATGCAAATATATACAAATATACATGTACGAGGACACCTCGAAAGATCATATTTGTGTCGGCGCGGTCTGAGTTTTACAAAATTAACGTGAACTCGCACTAATGTTCGACACAATTATGTTCTTAACGAATGAAATTAGTTACAAAATATTGCGACGATTACTAATACCGTGACAGAGATGTATATTAAGCAATAATATTAATATGACTCTTCTCTATATAACAATAAAAAACTTCATACTCATCTATAGAGTAGAATGCGCCACGCGCTAGACTCACTTAAAAGTTGTTGACACATAAACTAAATAGTAAGAAGTAAATAGTAAAACGCTTTCAAACACTTACTGTTTTAAGAGTCTTCCGTGAAGTCACAAACGGGATATAATCGTTAAATATTTCAATCATTAGATATGGTTTCCACAGTTGTTTCTGAGCCAAACTAGTACGACGTGCTGAATAAATGTTTTTTTAATGCCGAAAATGACTATTCTACATCTAGTGATGTTATATTTGCACATTTAAAATAATCTTATTTTGAAGTATTTAACATGCAGTTGATGTTAAAGCAATCGACTGGATCTGCTAATAAATCAGCTTTATCTGTTGAACTAGGTTCCATCGCATGTGCAATGTGTTTTAAATTATAATGTGAGAGGAATAATTCTTGAATGTCTTTTTTGTATTGACATATAAGCAATAGTACTGTAATGACTCATCCGATGACGCGAGGCGCGTCATCCCTCTGGATGTTTTCTCGAGGCCTACGTGAACGCTCTAGAAAAGTATTCACCAGATATAAAAGCCGCGTCGAAGAAGGGATGGACATTCATTCAATACCCAAGTCTCGCGAAGTAAACATAAATATAGTTACATAAATATAAAATACATAAATGTACTTATTGTTGTTAATAGTTAGTTTCATATTGTTATACGTTTTAATATTCATATAGTGTGTGTGTCTAAAGTTATTGTTAGTTTTATTTAAGAACCCGAAAAGACAAACGTTACAGTGGTATTCAGGTGTGGACTAATTAATAAATAATAAACTAAGTAGACAATTAAGTGTTAATTAAGTATTCGATTAAATAAATATACAGTGCGGAAAGACGTTATTTTAAATATCGTGATGGCCAACAGAATGAAACTGATGGAATTAAAAGTGTCCGAGTTAAAACGAGAATTAGAAGAGAGGGATGAGGATACAACTGGCAAAAAGTCGATCCTCCAGCAACGGCTGCGCAATGTGTTGATCCAAGAAGGCGAGGATCCAGAGAATTATGTCTTTCAAGTTCCAGGCGGAGATGCTGACGTGAATTCGCTGTTGATGAAAATGGAACAAAGACTAATAGATAATTCGCAAACCTTGGAACAACGATTAATAGAGAATGCGCAAATACAAATGCAACAAATGGAACAAAGAAACCTAGAAACCGCTAGAGTCCTCGAGAAAAATCTGGAAAAGAAATTACTAGAAAATTCTAGAAACTTCGAAAAAAGTCTGGAACAAGTGGAGAAAGATGGGGAACTAGATGGGGAACTAGATGCAAGAAAATACAATTGTAAACGATGGTATATAACAAGAAAAAAAGATTTCTGCGAACACATAGAGATAATTAAAAATTCAAAAATTAAATGACAACCAGACAGAAAAATCGAGGTATGGTTAGACTAAGACCTTAATTAGCACAATAGGTTGGCAATAATTAAAGGCTATACTGAAAATATACAGGGGCCGAAATCGACATATAACAACATTCATTAACAAACTTATATGGAATTAAAGGATCGGCCAATAAATTAATTCGTTCATATTTTGAAAAGAGATTTCATGTTGTACAATGAAACAATCACCGTTCAAGATCTGTACCCACCAAGTTTAGTGTTCCTCAATAATCGGTTCGTGTTCTCATTTTTCCTCATTTATTTAAATAACCTACCTTGCAGCGTTTCTGTAGGTAAAGTAATTCAATTTGCTGATTATACATCGATACTGATTAGAGTGAGTCGACGAAATGGTGATACACATGTAGTGGAAGATTTCTTTACTTCTGCCAAGCTATGATTTAACAGAAATTCTCTGAAACTAAATGAAGATAAAGCAGAAATGATTTTAGTAACGATACGAAAAGTGAGAACTGACGCAGAAACTACACTTTTGTTTATGGGATGTTAATAATGAAATCAGTTAGAATTGCCATATCTACCATCTCTGCCGATGACTAGCAACTGCAGTTTATACTATTATACGGTTAAATACTGTTTACTGTGCCTTAAGGCAACACAATAAAATCACAGCAATGTGATATATACTTTTTTTTATTCTTCTTTATAGAGGATCTATATTGTCTGTCTATCTTTTATTTTTATAATATCCGTGATCTTTAATATACCGGGTGTTCATTTGAAAAGTCAATCTAGTAGCATGTGATTTACTGAGAACATTTTGAAGTATGTCGTAAATTAAAATTTACTACTTAACCTACGAAGTCGTATAATTCGACAGTTTCATACATACAAATAAATTACAAATGTGATTGATATTATCAAATGTAATTTGGATTTACGTTTACGGAACAACAAACACATACTAATATATATGCGTCTTATTCTATAAAAATTTCAAAGTAACCTAGATTGACTTTTCAAATGAACACACGTTAAAATATTCATATTGCATTGACATTTTAAATTGACTTTAATAAATTTACTAAAATAAAGATAATTATAATTATGAAGAAAACTGACTGAAGAAGTGTAATTCTATTTTACAATAGGTCACGCTTTTGTAGACAAATTTGGTGTTACACAGTCTGCATTCAAAAATACAATTTCTTGAAACTTGATTCCTCAATTCTTAGTTAAGTTCCCAAATCCAGCGACTACTTTCCATTTAGTGATTCGAAGACAGCCCCTCGAGGAGGAGGATTTCATGAAGTTATTGCTGCTGTGGCTTAATATTATACTGCTATTATAAAACTTATTAGTCATAATATTATGTGTATTTAATCAAAGGCGAAGGAAGTGAAATAAAACACATCGTTTTATTTTCTCGCACTTTCTTGCAATTTTGTTTTATTTTTTGACGTTATTGTTTATATAATATGTAGTCGAATTCAAATAAAGATCAATATTATTCATAGAGAGATTCATTCGAGTAACTGACGGCTCGTCCTCGCACGTATATATATTTCGTCACTCGCCGCCTGACAACGTTCAATGCACTTCGCTGGTTTGCTGTGATAAGTAATAGTTTGATACTGTTACTAATAACCAGAAAGAGACCGTTTTAGGAAGTAGCTCATAAATTGATAAAGGGATTTCCGGATTTAATGTACAATAGCAGTATAACAATGTGTAAATATGTGGTTACCACTAATGTGTTCGAAGAAATTTTACTGCGAAAGACAAGCAAATAGTGTAATGCATAGCCTCAAAAAAAGTAGGGAGACATTTTTGTTTCATTTATGTATAACTTTCATATTGTTTAAGTTAGTAGACAATGAATCATTTCGTTTATTTTGAAAGCACTACGGTAAAGGAACGTTACCTAGCCAGAAAAGATTACTATGTTTATTATTACATGTTGATTACATTACATGTGATTACATGTTGAACATATAATTAAATCCGAATTGAAAAATAAGAAACTATGGTTACCTGTGGACGAAACAACAGATTGTAAAAAAAAAATCGGTTGTTGATGTTATCGTTCGTACAATGGAACCACATTAAATTCTAATAGCTTGCAGAAAATACAACAATGTACAGCCGAAATGGTAATGCAGTGTTAGAATTGTTTGTGAGTGATAGTGCCACAAGAATGCCTTCTGTAGGCCGGTCTCTGAAAACAGATTGTGCTAATTTGTTACAAGTACATGCTTTACGTCTGGTGGCAAAAACTATTCGTAGATGTTATCCAGATCTAGATGCATTAATTGCAAGTGCAAAGGCTGCGTTTCTCAAATTCCCAAAACATGTTTGCCAAATTCAAAGGCTGTGTCCCGATATTCCTGAACTACCAGAGCCGATTCCTACAAGTTGGGGAACATGATTACAGTCAGCGTTTTACTATCATAAATATTTTGATAATATTAAGAACATGTTTTTTTTAATTCGATCTCAAAGAAGCTGCAGCTATCAAAAAAAAAAACAGTGAGAATTTCAAGATAGTCAGGTAAAACAGACTTTAAAACTTTTCAGAACAATGCTTCGCACTAGCGAAGGAAATAGAAAATAGATTAATAGAAAATAATAGATAAATTATAAAATCCTTCGGTGTCGTTAGTGGAATCTCTACAAATAGCAACATGTTCACACCCATCAATAGTAGAAATCGCAAAAAATGTGTGTGTTCTAGAAAGGTTCGAAATTGTTTTAGAGAAAGATTCAGATTTTGATACATTAAGACAAACTTGTGAAGGTGCGTCAACAGAACCGTTAGGTTGTTTTGAAGATTATTTTAATTATGCAAATATAACATCAGTAGATGTATGAGTAGTCTTCTGCATATAAACACATTTTTTCTCCACAACGCACTCGTTTTGCGGAAATTACTGTAGAAATATATCTGATATTGCAAATATTTAACCGATTTTGCCCGGTTTGTTACTTCATGAAAGATGTTTCAAAGCGGTAAGTGTTCCACCACTTTTTATAAATTTATACCCTTATCATTTATTTATATAGGTTTCGGTGCGCTTCACTTTTAAACAGTGATAATTTGTTACTCTAAATTAGCGAAGTGCGCTCAGCGTTGTCCGGCGGCGACTAACAAAATATATATGCGTGCGAGAACGAACTGCCCATGCGATGTTACTCGAATGAACCTCTCTAATCGCAATCTCAATGTGGTAGGTAGAACATCGTTTAGTAATGACTCGCTGTTCCACAACAATCAATCGTCGTAACAGTCACTATTGGAATATCCACATTAAATTTACCCGATAAATTTTCAATATACGTGATGAATCAGATGTATTATTTGTTTATATTTTATAATCTAATTGATCAACCAAAATTCGTATAAGAATGTTATCTACACGACGTGGTCAATTAATTGCGACGTTATTCATCGTAGTGTTTTCCAATTTGATCCATTTTGTTCACAGAGTTCTAAAAATTTGTTTTGTTAAACCACACAATTACTGTTACTTAGAATACATATACATTACAAATTGCTAATATGAATTGCAATTGCATTAAAAATTACTTCACGTCTGGAAGCCAATCATAATACAATGCCTACCTACTTTATTTATTTATATACCTATTAACTTTAAATATTTAATTAAGATTGTCCAATAATTATGTAGTAGTTTACAAGAATATTCGGATAGAATCTTTTAATAAAAACAAGATGTTGATTAAGGACTACCAAATTTCAAAAAAGACTGGTCCTTTTTTTTAATAATAAAAATATAGATATTTTTAATTGAAATTTAGCTCGAAAATCAGAAGAAATATGGAATTAGTGTATTATTTCAATGCATTTTAAAATATGTAGTTAATAATTTTTTTTTATAGTTTTTAAATTCACTAAATAACTTACTCTTAATAAGAAAATATTTGTTTTACGACCTACGAAAGAAGTTATATTTGATATCTATAAAATTTAGGAAAAAACTTTTAAAACTTTTAATATATTTTTTTGTATCTGCAATGTCCAACAACTATAAAACAAGAGAAAAAATATTATTTAATAAATCCGGAAACATATCCGGAAATATATATGTATATATATATGGTAAATTCAATTTGTTGGCGATTTAAGGTCTGGTTTTACTTCAAAATATATATATTTAAAACAATCGCCAACAAATTGAATTTACCATAACATACAAAGGTCACGAAATAATTATCTATATATACTTTTATTCATTAATGTTTTCCCCTAAGGAAATATACTAAAAACAAGGCGCAAGAATCAGTTCACTTCTATATTTATATATTTCTAGTAAGTATATTGGGTGTTTATATTTAAACACACAAATGTTTACTAAACAAACGCGTGAACTGTTCGCTTTATATTAATAAAGCGAATAGAACGAAGCCTGTGCGTAAAAGTGAAAGACCGTCCTAAATGAAATCGGCTCTCATAGATTGTCAACCTTTTTGTTAATATGACTGTACCTTTCTGTGAAATCTAATATATTTTATTTCTATTCTGGTCAAATACAAGGCTCGAATCTTGATCCGATATATATATATAAATGACATCACTACCCTTATTTGTAACGAACATCTAATATTTGTAGATGACTTAAGACTTTATTGTAAGATCAAATTTCTTAATGAATGCCTTCTTTACAAAGTGACTTGAAAGCAATTGACAGGTGGTTCAAACGAAATTATTTATCACTAAATATAAATAAATGCAAAGTCGTCCCTTATACATAAAAGAACAATAAAATTCAGCTCTCACGCATTTTAGATCAGTGGTTCCCAAGAGTGGGTCGCGACCCCCTTGGGGCGGGGGGCGATTAAAGAACTGGGGTTGGCCAAAGGATTTCCAAAATAAATTTTATTTTTATCTTTTACATCGTAAATAAATATAACGTCTTAATATATATATATATATATAACAGTATTAATGATTCTGAATCATTAACACTGTTACTTTATATATGCAACTTAATAACTTATGAAAAGAATTTTACTTTTTAAAAAGTTTATTAAGATAATTTTGTTACAACTAAATACGTCTGACCGATTTGAGGTCTGTATATGAAGTGTCTTTTCAATTTTATTAATGTGTACAACTCTTAAAACTAGAATAGTAATCTCATTGCTAAGTTTATCAATGAACGTGCCGTTTCCCGGTTGACGGTGATCTTCTCACGGGAACGATCCTGCGTCGACATATAATTTCTCCGTGGCTAAGTCGGAGACATTTCCGAACTTAAGCTGAGTGGATGATCTCTGGCTGTATCCATTTCCATCTGACCTTCATTGGTGGCCCTGGATATCTTCTTTCCTTGTTTGATGCATTTATATAACAGAATAATACCTATTAATACAATTATTATTAATACTGTCCAAATTGTTATAGGCCTTTCATGGAAACCAACTTCAGTAACATCTTGTAACTCAGATTTTAGAATTTGGAGATTTTCATGTAACCGTGTTAAGTTGTTTAAATTTATTACTTGTAATTCCTTTTTAACATTTACTTCATTATATACTTCGAATTTTATATTGACTTTAGGCATTTTGATGAATTTATTTTCTTTATACGTTGATTCCAATACTTTGAGAAGATTGTTATTAATTTTTGCAAAACAATTATGTAAAATTTCTATTATGTAAGTACCCTTTATTATTTCCATTTCTCTGTCATTTCCGCAAAGTTTTGTGATTTTGATTTGACTTGGCGCAACTACCAACCATTGATTTTGTTGTAATTTTATTATTTCTAAATGTTCGTATTTTACTTTCTTATATTCGCAGGTACTATAGTCGTTCAAAAATGTTAGTAACTGAACTTCACAGGGTGAATCTTTTTCTATCCATTTACTTTGTTGATGATCACAGATAAATTCTTCATAATTAATAGCGAGACATTTTCTATCTGAATTTACATACTTTTTGTCATTGATAACTAAATACTGGGTTTTAGGTTTGATATAAATATATTCGGTAGAATTATAATGGAGAGGAAGGGGATACAATTGATAATAATTATATTGATCGGACTCAACGAGTGGGATTTGGATAATAAAAGTGATTTCTTTGTTTTTAATATAAGCCTTTACTTTTATTATATTTTCAATTAAATATAAATTTTCTATCTTTGCATCGATAGGTAACTTTAGATTTTCTGGTACTGATAAATTTGCTATTTCACTTATTAAATCTTGTGGTTTGATTATTGAAGAATGAAACACTTGTTGTTTAGCGAACGTTAATGTATTTGTAATGGTATCCAATATCTCGTTTACTATATTTGTTAGTAATATCAAATGATCGAATACTATATAAATAATTGTTCTGTTTCCCGTAATCTGTGAAACTTTTGTCTCTAACAATTTTAGTCTATTTTCTAACAATATCTGATTATCTTGTATTATTCTAACGGTATTATTAAAGATTTCAATTGATTTTGTAACTAGAGTAATTTGTTTCTGTGATACTTCCTTTATTTTATTTTGATTTTTTATTATACCTTGTATTACCTCATCGTACCTTCTAGCATCTTCTTCGTCCAAATTACCTGTTACTGCTTTTACGATATTACCGAGGAAATTAAATGCTCCTCTTACTATTCTCTTATGTTGATTCGGTAAAATTTGTCCAAGTTTTAATTTCATTAATTCGATTTCGTATTTTAGGATATTTCCATAATTTATTATTTCCATATTCCTAATATCTTCCCAATCTTCTTTATTTAATAACGTATTCATATGATTAAACTGATTTTCTATTTTGTTTATTTCTTCAATTAAATTGTCCAAGTTATAAATATTAATAAAATTCCAATATGTTTGTATATTTTGTGCGGTTCCTAATTTTATAGGTAGTAATTCTGTCGTGTTTTTCATTTCCATTATATTAATGTTTCCTCTTGTTCCACAGACGAGGAGGCCGTAGAATCTGGAACAACACCATGTTTTAGATTTTTTGTATGAACTTTTCTTTCCTTATTTTTCTTATCAATAAGTATCGTGGTGTTATCTTCGTTGATTCGTTTAATTTTAAACGGGCCTTGATATGTTTCTGAAAGTTTATTTCTATTTAACATTAATATATACTTCTTGGTCAACTGTGAATGGTTTGATTTTAGCGTTTTCGTTTCTTTTATTTATTATTTCTGTTTTATTTTCTTGCATTTTATTCCCTAATCTTTCATATAATAATCTTAAACGATTCGAATGGTCTCTAACATAATCACAATAATATTTCTTATCATAATGAATTTCGAAAGGATCTCTTAGTTTCGTATGACCGTATGTTAATTCCAAAGGTGTTAAATTTGTTGTTGCATGTATAGAATTATTACATGCGATAATAGCAAGTTTTATTATTAACTTTATCTCTTATTCGTTGTGTCCGTTGATCTTTGCTTTGGTCGTGTAATTTTTTATTTTATTTTAACAAGATATCCGAATTATGTAACATATTATTACGTTTTGCATATTTTCTTGTTGATAAACCTAGGTGCAGTAGATAAATTTTTTCGTTGTAAAATAATTAATTGGCCTCTTCCTTTTGAGATGTGGACGTTATTAATTTTTCTTTGTGATATATTATAAGCTTGTTCACATAAATGGCTGTTTACTTGTTGGAAATGATATTTATAGCGTATTATATAATTGAAATTGTTTGAACACTGAGGCAAAATGTAATTATTTTTATTATAAATATTACTTTCTCCGTTCTAATTCTTGCCTTGGTTAATATTGTCTTTAGGAGTAATATTGTTATTTTCTAGAGCTATGTTATTGTTATCCGTATTATTTGAAACATCTTCGGTATTTTTGGGTTGCTCTTGTGAAGAATGAGACGGTGGTTGGTTGAGCTTATTTATTACGTCTGTTTCTTCTAATACGTTCTCTTCACATTCGTTCACTGGAGTACTGAATTTATTATCTTGATTGTTAATCTCTTTGATGATGTCTTGTTCAAGAAACTTGTTGACTTGTCTTTTTATTTCCTCTTTCTGGCCTGGAGGTTTCCTATATGGCTTTATATAGATTGGTGTTTCATCTTTCATATTTAGCTGATGTTTTATATCATTCGTAAAAGTTAATGGTAATCGATTATCATAAAAAAATGTCTTTAAATTGAATGCAGAGTTCTTGTATTGATTTATTTTCTTCTTTATTTAAGTGATCTAACCTAACTTTATTAATTACATTTTCATATTGCATTTTTTCTATTTGTCACGGCGTATCGCGAATAATTTTATTTACTGGCGATTTTTGTTCGTACGTTTCAGCCAAAATTGGATGTACTAAGTCTATTTCTACATTATGTTCATTGAAATTTATAATTTCGGTGACTGCTTCAAAATCTTTGGCATTCGTAAGAGAATTAGGTATCTCTACACCTGGAGCTATTATTTGATGACTTATAATAATATTCGAACAATTTCTCGTAACAGGAATTTTAACTATTTTACGTTCTCTAGGTCCTATACTAATTTTATTATCCTCAAAATATATAGGAATTTCTCCAAACTTAGTTTTTAGAATTTTGTTTACTATATCAATATTTGCGCCTAACTGTTCTAATAATGATATGCCAATTAAACCGTCATATTTATCAGAAAAATCACATATATGAAATTTATCTACCTGTGGTATAGCTTTGAACGTTTTTAAAGACGGAATTTCTATAATATACTCATGTTTGGTTTTAGCATGTGCCGTTTGCACAGTAAAAGGTTCATATAAAAGATAATCATAAAAATATTCGCTTGCTTTTTTCGTACTTATCATTGACCTAGATGCTCCCGTATCTATTAAAAATTTGGCGTTTATTTCCGGTAACATTATAAAAGGTAATTTTGATGTCGTCTGCGTGTTAAGTTTGATTTCTTCTAAGTCTTCTTTCATGTAGCCGGAGGCTATTTCCCGAAAATTTTCCTCTTCTTCAGCTTGCGGTTCGTAATATTCCTCCTCTTGCTCTTCTCCGATGTACTCTTCTTCTGTATACTCTGCAGGGTAATTTTCTTGAGAACACGACGGTTGGTCCATGTCGTCTTGGTAGTACAGTTCTTGTGAAAACCAATTAGGTTGTTCTGTTGCTCTCGAAGGTTGCTGAGGCTGTGTTTGTCTCGTTATTCTTGAGCTATCTACCTCTATAGGCATCTGTCGCGGTTGTCGCTTTTGGTCTATTGACCTGGTGATTTTGAAAATCTGAAGGATGGTGGTCTCGTGGGCGTCATCGTCGTAGTTTTGGTTTGCTGTTGGTGCCATTGTGGTCTGAATGGTTGCTGGGGCCGTTGATATTGTGTGAATGGTCTTTGTTGTATTTGTGTGGAGAATTGCGGTCGTGGTGATTGTTGAACATATACAGGCTGATATGTAGGCAATTGGTGCTTTATAGGTACGATTTGAGGTCCTATAGGTAAATGTCGCGAAATTGGTTTTACCTCGGTGCGATTTAAATGATGAGGTCGTCTAGCGTAATAATTGGAGTTTTCCTCTTCAATTACATACGTCATAGCTGTTTCTAAATCTTGTGGTTGTCTAGTTTTAACGCGAAAACCTATTTCACCTATTATTTCTAATCCCCTAATATAAACTCTGAGCGCTTTATTTTTATAAAATTTGTTTTTAAATTCCCTACTGTTCGCATCTTTTTCTGATAATTTTACTTTAGATAACAACAAATTTCTTAAATTTTTTATTCTAATACCGAAATTATAGGCAGTTTCATTCTTGTTTGGATATAAATTTTGAATATCTTGTTCCAAACAGTCCTCTGACCGTTGGTCGCAAAAGTTTGTTTCTAATAACTGTTTTAATTCGTCCCAAGTAACAATATTTTCAGTTATACCTAATAATGTTTCCGCTCTACCCGTTAATTTAGATAGAAATATGTGTAATAGATGTGAATTAATTGGATCTTCTGGATCTTCGTTCGCGAAAATCGTAATCAAATGTTCACAAGCAGCGATGTATCTACTTAATGTATTTGGGTTTCCCTCGAAATTTGGTAGAACACATAAATGAGCGGGTGTAATGTCTTTGATCGATAGATTAGGCATGTTTGCAGTTTCACTATTTTTATCCTTAATATCTAAGTTACCAAATGCTTGCAACACGTCGTCTATCCCGACTTCTGGCATATAATTTTATTACAGGCTTTATTTTAAAATATCACTTGTTACCAGGATAGTTTCGGTGCAAGGAATTTAGTTAAAAATAAAATTGTACTTACAGTATGTAAATTGCAGAATTCGTGTTCATTTGAATTGTTTTGCTTCTTGTTTTCTTTTTCCTTAACCTAGGTGGATGTAGATGCTAGATTTCCTTCGGTACCGATGCTAGGTACCTTTGATCGATGTTAGATCCAGCGTAGAAAATTGTATAAACCGTTGAAACGGAACACTTTTTCACAAAAATTTTATTTCCAAAAAAATGTTACAATTGCCTACTGACTGCGCCACTTAATAACTTATGAAAAGAATTTTACTTTTTAAAAAGTTTATGAAGATAATTTTGTTACAACTAAATACGTCTGACCGATTTGAGGTCTGTATATGAAGTGTCTTTTCAATTTTATTAATGTGTACAACTCTGAAAACTAGAATAGTAATCTCATTGATAAGTTTATCAATGAACGTGCCGTTTCCCGCTTGACGGTGATCTTCTCACGGGAACGATCCTGCGTCGACATATAACTTGCATTTCTAAATATCTTAAACCAAGGTCTATCGTGGCTTAAGTGGTAAAGCAACGGTCCGGCAAACCGTAGACTTGGTTCAAGTCCCAACGCGAACAATATTTTTCAATTAAAAAAAAATTCGTATGATTTGCTTTGTAATTTGTAGGCAGCAATGTTTACATCGTCAATTACTTTGCAATTACACACTAATTTGATATTTGTAAATATTTAATGTATAAACCGAAAACCACTTAAGAATTTATCAATTGATATATATATAGAGAGAGAGAGATAGAGAGAGATAGAGAGAGAGTACATTAAACGCAACTTTAGTGTACCATTCCTTAAGTACAGAATTTTTAAATACATATCGAGAATTAAATTGTTTTGCACGTTGTACAAACACCGTGACCAAAGTTTGATTATTTCTACATTTTTAAATCTGCAATTATATTCAACACCTCTACCAATACATAATAGCTACTCGTCTTGTTAACAGAGTTATTATTTACTAAACACCTGCCAGTAATTAAAAATATAATTGATCATAAACACGTAAAACAATTTACTTGGCATTTCGTGTAATAAGTTTTATTGATTTAGAAGTCTTTGTCGGTGTTTATTGCTTATTTTAATCTTTTCTATAATCTACAGCTCGGTGTTGATACTTACGGGTATCTAAGTTCTGTCACATTATAAATTACATTACTTTCATGCTATTTTAAACTATTAATTATTTTCATTTTATAAATTTGCGTCAATCATATTTTTTGAGGTTTTTGAGTTCCTTCCGTTGGCGATAATTTTATGTTAAATTTTACTCAAACTCTGCTTAAAGCATTATTTTAATTACTTCAGCTATATAATAAGTTGATATACAAGCTCGAAGCATTTTTTTTGTTTCAAGGGTAATATTGCCTTGATATAAAATTCTTATGCATATCTCAGTTATTTTAATGTCGCATTAATATTTCATTGAATACTTTTTCAATTTGTGCAAAGATTATGTTATTATTAATAAAAGAAAATGGAATGTCAAGTATAAAAAAAATAAGTATTTTCATATCTGTTTTAACAAGTTCCACAACGGAATTAGTGTATAGTCGCTAGAACGATTTCTCCCGTTTACGGAGAAATCGCAATTGAAGAGAGTATATCACGGAAATGGTTTTCCCATTTAAAGAGAGCCATTTTGACATAAACAATTCTTAACGTTCATGAAGAATACCTGACTTTGACGAAGAACGTCTGAAGATTTGAATGAGTGACGAGCCGCTCCAATAAACTCGGGAATTGAATAATATAATGGGTTGCACCTAATAGACCATTTTATCGGCAAAATTCAAAAAAATTAGCGCTTGGTTCTCGCATGTTATGGGTGAAAACAACAAAAATATGGGTGTCAACATTTGTGTCTCTTTACTCACCGTCGTTTAGCCCGTCAACAACATCTTTATGTTGACTTCAAGAATATAAGAGTATAGTGTAGTCCTCACGAGAAAGTGACTCTCAGTGCAAAAACTGATACTAATCAGCGTTAGCTGGCGTTATGCATCTGGTCGAAAACTATTATCTACTACGAATTGCTTCGGGACAATGTAATCATCACTGTTAAGATTTACTAGCAACAACTCCGTCAGTTTGAAGCCGCAATTTAAGAAAAATGACCGGAAAGATATCACCAAATCATTTTTCACCACGATAACGCTCGCCACCATACTGCTAAATTTATACAAGCTGTTATTCAAGAAATTGGTTGCGAAATCATTGCACATTCTTTATTCTCCTATTACACATTCCTTTCATTCCACATTCCTTATTCTCCTAATCACGATCCATCAGATTTCCATCTCTTTCTTTCTTTATCATACTACCTCCGACGAAATTCCTTTAATGACGATGTCGCGCTTCAAAATTGGTTTAACGACTTCTTCGTTTCCAAAGCAACAAATTTCTTTCAGGCGTGAAATCGAAAAATTGCCAAATAGTTTGGAAACAATCGTAAATAATAGAGGACAATATATTCTTGATCAGCTCACGTATTTTGTTTGTTATTCATTAACCCAATAAAATCATTTTTCTCGTAATATTACGTTATATTCCACAAAGATTTCCTTATTTTTGTCATATTTGTATTTCAAATGAAACAGTGATAAATATATTCAGGTTCTGTTTTCCCATTTAGTAAAAAGTTTACATTTTATGTGAAGATAATTGCAATAATACGTAACCGGTTTAATCTAAACCTTTGGGAATGGCGATATACTTAATTTTTGCTAATATTGGTAATGAATTAAAATAAAGAAAAATTAAAATAAAAAAATATATAAATGATTAGTTATGATTATAATATTCTAGTATCTTTGTCTAAGAATATAGTTGAGTAGTAATTATAGAATCGAAGACGTATAGAAAAGGTACCTATGATTATGTGTGATTTCATATTGCCGAAAATGTGTACAAATTTAGTACAATGGAAACGAATGTGAATACAATGAATCGCCGCTTTTCGCGGAGTTTGCGTTTTACTAATTAATGAATTATTAATAGAAAACCCTACTCTAAAAAGAATGACGCTGTCGTTAAAAGAACCAAGGAGATCTTAAATGAAAATACTAAGAACAATTCTAACGGAATTCACTACGGACAGAACCGGAAAATATTCTAATAATTTTTAATTATTAAACATTAAAAAAACGCATTGAACCTGTTATATTTTAACCCAATTAACAACTAATTGCTCAACATTGACTAACTCGATCATATTATTGAAAACTTCAATGCTCAAAACTGAACAAAGTCCCAAAATAATAGCTATGTATGTACGTATAAACTACAGTTATGTACGGATGTAATCGACACAAATAGATATACACACATATATATTGCATATAAGGGCCAAATACGGTTTGTGAACTTTTAAAGAAATAAATAACCAAGGGATATATGAAAACTTTAGGGGAACTATCCATACTGAACCGCGAATACGGAGCGCGGATAACAAAAACTGGTAGTAAAAACAGAATCGCGAATTCGCAAACACGGGGGGCGCGAATAGCGGGGGTCCACTGTATGTGTATAAACCTATTTATGAACCCATGCTAACATCAGTATACTTAATTACTGACCAAGTGATTAAAAATCAGACCTTTTCCCTTCATATTTTAGGAAGCAAGAAGCAGTAGTATATATATATATATATATATATATATATTAAGTGGGCTACTTCACTCCCAATCACTAGTTGTTGCAGATAAATTCAATTATTTCTTTACATACATCTCAAATCTCAAACATTTCTGCAAATATATTAGGGTGGTGCAAAAGTTTTTCCATTTTTCAATATAAAACTTTGATTTAATAAAACAGCGTGATTTTCAATTGCTCGCTTATACTTTATCCTTGGCTTAGATGTAGAAACAAAATATGAAACCTAACCTCTACCGCTACGGCATTGACAAAATTACGTAGAGGCCATTAACTAGATGATAGTCTGATGGCGATAAGTCAACATTGTATGCAGGATGTCGTATCAATCCTAGTCTATCGAATTCTTCTAAGTTGCGGAGAGTTTTTTGAACAGTATGTGACCTGAAATTGTTCTGCTGGAAGTACACAATTTCTGTTGACCAATGCAAGATACCTTTCCCGTAAAATTGTTGACTTGTGATATAGTTGCTCGCAATGAGTATCACCTTCGTCTCAAAGTTCTCCGTTTTAAAACAGATTCCGTAGAGTTCAACCACCGATTCGGTGTGTTTGGATTCCAAATATATTATATCAATTCTTCAATTCCACGGAAGAAATATTCATCTTGGAGGTTCGCAACTAGTTCATTGCAGATGCGGATACGCTGTTGTGCCTGCTCCGTCGGTAAATTGTGGGATTTTTCTCTGCATTGCCTGCTGCCTTCCCAAGCTTTCGAAGATGACGGCCTTACCTTAATGTAGTAACAATTGTATATATATATATATATATATGTATATATAAATAAAAAATAAATTATATTTTGTTCTTCATGCTATTTTCCTGATTATGTACTAAAGTATTTATTCTTTCCTGAACTAAGTGTTCGATTAATTGGGTCTCTGCACGTGAAATAAATGAAAAACATTCAAAATACCAAAAATATATTAATTTTAAAATTGGGTATTAAATTCGTGATGAATATCCACTTCGCTTTCTGGCCATATTTTCTTCAAAATTCCAATTTAAATGTTTATTATATACAACAATATATATTTTTCGATATTTTTTTATGAAATAATAAACCTTGACCTACTAAATATTGCCGGAAATAGTTTTTAAATAGATATAGATCACATTCAACTTTTGTTTTTATTCGATTTATACGTGTATACAATATTGATATATTTGATTTTTCACAATTATCACAATCTATATACATACATGTTTAAATGACAAATTAACCTTGAAGATACTTATAATTAATCAACCTGTCTTCAATTAAATATATTACGATATATAATATGATAAATATTACAATTACACAAGTTAGATATACCGTATATGTTATACCAAATTATAACGCAAAAAAGTAATAGTGACAACTCAATGTTTTTTACTGTACAAAGAACCCATCTATGTACATATATTATATAATAATATCAAGAAGAACTGGTTTGCCTTCGTCAACACTAAACTAATTTTTTGCCATCATTTGAACTTGTCCTTACACATGTGAAAGACTTGTTCAAAAATGCCTGCGTCATGCCAAGACACTAATTAATTTGTTATAAATGACGTTTATATTCAAATTTGATTTTTATTAGATTTATATGTATATATTTCTTTTTGGTGCTAAATAATTATACGCTTTAAAATAGGCCATGTTTCAAGTTCTTTCTACTTCCGTTACATGCTTCTAATATTAGTTTTCAATAATTTCTACAACTTACTCATATATACTCATTTATATATTATATATTATATATTATATATTATATATTATATATTATATATTATATATTATATATTATATATTATATATTATATATTATATATTATATATTATATAGTCTATAATATAATCTATATATAGATACAGGCTGTCACACACTAAACGCCCCAAGCTGTAACTCTGTTATTTATATTTCGATTTTCATGAGACAGGTTTGAAATGAAATGGTTTGACGAGTACTATGTTTGAGACTACATTTACTTTTTTCCAACGCCATTTTCAATTACTAGCGATTATCATTTTTTTTCAAATTGCACCGTATATATTTTTTGCATAATTGAATAGAGATTTTTTTCCTGAATCCATTGATGTACAATACATCCATTTTAATTGTAAATTTAAAAGAGAAAAAATAATAAGAACAATTTCCGAACATTCTCTTATAAGTTATTTTTGTTATACTGTAGTGTGCCATGAAAAAATAAGTGTAAAAATATTAATAATTTTAATTCACAAAGAAAAACAAATAACAAAAGTAAAAAATAAATTCAAAACTAAAAAGTTTTACAAATATTGTTCGAATTGATTACCGTCATACTCAATAGAATACTGGCATCTCCTTATAACAAACACCATGGGTGGCATTTAATACGAAATTATTAGGTATTTCCCGACAAGTTTCAATTATTCGGTTTCATAAATTGTTTACGTTCTGTGGCAGTGTTAAATAAACTTGATCTTTGAGATATCCCCAAAACCAAGAATCTAGAGGCGTGAGATAAGGTGAACGCGCAGGTTTTAGCGAATAGGCTTACATGAGACAATTCATTGTTCACTAAAATTTCTATTCAACCAACCAACGTTTATTCGTGGATTATGGGGAGTAGCACCGACTTGTTGGAAATATACTTCACGCAGTTCCGCACGGGTAATTCATCCAAAAAACTTTCAACATCTTCGCTTAATAGTTAGTGATATCTTAGTTGATTTAAAAAAAAAATGGCCCAATCAAGCGGTCTCGAAGTAGACCACACCAAACATTACATCTATAACGACGTTGAAAATTATTGTCGACAACATACCTAGGGTTTTCTCGGCTCCATTCGCGATGAATGTTGCTATTAAAAATTCCACAATTAGTGAAAGTACATTCATCTGTAAAAATAATTTTGCGATAAAAGAACGAAGTTGTTAAGTAAAAATTACGAAACTGTGTTCTTCGAATTGGATTATTTTCATATATTGCTTGCACTTTTTGGGCAATGTATGGCTTAAATTTGTGTTTTTTAAGTACTGTAGACGCAGTACTTCGGGACGTACCAACTATGTATGCAACTTCACGAACCGAGGTTTTGGCATAGCTAACAAAACGTCAAGTTCCACGTTTTCAGAAAATTTCCTGCGCACTACTTTCGGTGTCTTGAAACATCCAAATTTTCTTCAAGTCGGCTAAACTTACGACGTACTGGAACTTCTCTTTCCGGAAAATGTTCCATGTAAATTCGCAACGCGTGATTAGAGTTCTTATCACATTCAAAATAAACTTGTTGCATGCCTGTAAGTTGATTGAAATCCATGATTTATTTCAAAAACGGCAAAATATGCTTGTTTAGTAAAGAAAATTCAAATATGACAGTTACCTATGCGTAATGCGTTATTTTCCCATCGCACACTACAGTATAACACAAGTGACTAAGAAAATATTCGGACAATGTTTTAATAATTTTTTTCAACTAAATTTAACTAAAATTAATGTATTGCACATCAATGGATTCAGGAAAAAATCTCTAGCCAATTATGTAAAAAAACCCGAGGAATTTGTAAAAAGAAAGTTGACAATCTCTAAAAATTGAAGATGGCGCTGGAAAATAGTAAACGTAGCCTCAAACATAGCATACATCAAGCCATTTTATTTGGTAGCTGTCTCATGAAAATTGAAATATAAATAACAGAGTTACAACTTGGGGCGTTTTTTGTGTGACACCCTATATATATATATATATATATATATATATATATATATATATATATATAGATAGATAGATAGATAAATAGATAATTAGATAATTTCTTAGCCGTTCATTAAATATATCAATTGATAAATTCTTGGAGTTTTTCGGCTCTTATATGGAATATTTACAAATATTATCAAATTAGTAAGTAATTGCGAAGGTAAATGAGGATGTAAACATTGCTGTCTCCAATTACAAAGCAAATTATACGAAATTTTTAATTGAAAAATATTGTCTACGTTGGGACTTGAACCCAAGTCTACGGTTTGCCGGACCGTTGCTTTATCACTTAAGCCACGATAGACCTTGGTTGAAGCTAACTATTTTTTTACATACAAAGGTCACGAAATAATTATCTATATATATATATATATATATATATATATATATATATATATATTGTTATGGTTCATGTAGCACCCATAAATCAGCTTCTGAATTAGAGGAACAGATAGAACAATACTTATAACTAATTACAAAAAGGGTGAAATTGACGAATTTTGTTTGTAAAATTAGTATCAACATGTAAATAAATTAATACAACGAAAACAGTAATACAAATCAATTTATTTTTACTTTTATAACTTATTTTTATATTTCTAATTCAAATTTCATAATTCAAATTATTCGCGCGAAAATAACGGTATCTAATTTATCTACATTGAAGTATTGTATTGATACCGATTACACACGCCCTCTTTTAAAATTTAGATTGAACACAAATGAATACATCTAGAAATTCATAACAACAACATAACCTGCATTCACCCGAAGACAAACCGTATTTGAAAATTATTAATAAAATGTTATGATTAAGTTAAGAATGTAATATCAATTAAAATATAAACACAAAGCGATGTTGGGATAATTAAATTTCGAGGCTATTTGTATACATTAAAATAGGCGGTGAGAATAAAAGAATAACGAGGGACGCGGAGAGATATTGAATTTTACAACCGATGGTTTTTTTTTTTTTCATCCAAAGTACACAAAATAGAAGCTTAATTAATTAAACGGCCAACCTGCTGACGTATAAGCGAGTCTGCTATCATCGAAGATACACCGACAATCGTCCATAGCATCATCACCAGTGTTCCAGCGGTGAAGCGTGGGTCAATTGGGAGAACTATCAGAGGCAACCCGAGACCAAGTTTTAGTACACCGGACTTGGAAATACATAGCTACGAGCCCAGCCAGATCCAACGCCGTATATCCAGTGAAACACAGGTTCTTGACGTCCAACTTATTCTATCAATACGTATTAAAATCACATTATAATAAGCCAATTCAGAATAAGAGAATCTAACTTGCTTTAACTTCGATTTTTAATATTTAAACATCGTTTTTACTAAGATTTATTGCTATAAGTATAGTTTACCATGTAAAATAAGTCAGTGGTACTCACCAGATTCATATAAGCAATACATTTATTTGTTAGGTAACGTAGTTTTGTCCACAAATATATTATTCAATACAACATATTAGATTCACGTAGGTTAAGTTCATTATTTTTACTATAAACACTAGTTCATATCATATGTTTGTTACATATTTCTATTTTTAGCTCAATATATTTTTTTTTAATCATTTCATACTGTCGTATTATTTGTTAACGTTTAATTGATGAGTTTAGCATTTTATTTATACCAAATTACCAAAAAGGAGATAGTTCAAGACCGACTTAGAACCCTGAAAGGAGTAATTATTTTATTTACTTAATTATCTTGCTCTTCGACTGCAGTTAGTGCCTTTTTATGTGTACAGAGGACGCAGTTTAATAAATGTGATTAATTTAATCACTGGCGCTCAATATAAGTTAACTATTAAAACACAATCACACCACAGCTAGCATCTTATCAATATATATATATATATATATATAAATATAATATTTTCGTGACCTTGGTATGATATGGTAAACTTAATAAGTCGGCGATTAAAGGTCTGGTTTATTACTTCAAAGTATATATATATTTAAAACAACCCTACATGTTTCGGCAATGATGCCTTTGTCAAGGAAATAAAAAATATAAATGACAGAATATAAATGTCAAATAATTGAGTTGCTTGGTTTAAATTATTCAAAGATACATTCCAATAATAATAATAAATCATGCCTTAGTATTCCAAAAAACAGATAGCAAGGTGTGAACATATTTGTTGTTCGCTGCTAGCAGCTTGTGTCTCTTTCTGGGTATGAATTTGTATGCTGGTTGCTGCTGGCAGCTTGCGTCTCTCTCTGGGTGTGTGGTTTTGTATTTGTGTGAGCGCGTAAGTGTAGGGTTTTATATGTTGGTGCGCTTGTGCGTGTGTTTAGTGACCGGTCGCGTAAATTTAGAGAGATCGGATAACCAGCCGTTGCGTAGGGCCGCCAACCCTTTCCCGGCAACTTCTTTACTTTTCCGTGCAGTACTTCGACGGCCCGACCCCCGCCCCAACGAGGCAAGGCGCAGACCAGCGAAGCGCACCCTGCACGGGGTTGCTCATCGCCAACCGAGGGAACACTCTTAGTGGCTACCTCAGTCGACGATGGTCACACTTTGTGCCATCTTAACGATTTCCGCTTTGAAGTAATAAACCAGACCTTTAATCGCCGACTTATTAAGTTTACTATATATATATATATATATATATATATATATATATATATATATATATATACATATATATATTGTTACGAAATCTTAATTACGAAAGGTATTGAGCTGGGTCTAATCTTGAATAAACTGTTTTGAATGTGGATTGTGAATGTATATATAATGTCAGAAAGATATCAAATAATTATGACATAAATTTGTGTTAAAAAAAATACGTAGCTGCGATTTTTGAAAGACAAAAAAAGGAAAGAGGGGATTATGGATTTTTGATAGCAATGAAGAAAAGGCGAAGAAATACAAACGAACATTTTTAAAACATGGATATTTAAAACACTATTGGATATATATATAGTGAATGAATGAAATTAATCAAAAGGTAGACAATAAATTGACTAATATGTGAACTTAAAATATATGCACATAAAATCAGGTGTTTTAGATAAATTCTAAAAGTAAATCATACGATTAGGTCAACTTATGAAATGATGTGACCAATAATGATAAGCAATAAAATTAACCAAGGGTCTTGATCTAAGAATTGCATAAATAATTTATCAAAGATCTTGGATAAATCTCACATCGAGATTTGATACACACTGTATATGCAACAATTATTATATATAACATACAATTAATTATTTAATTGCGTAAATTCCAATTTACGAAAACTAATACAAAATAAATCTATAAAGATTGGTCCACATTGTATATGCAGAAAATATATGAATTATATTACAAAATGAATGTTCCAATAATTTCAGTTATAATAAAAAATTGTATTACACAACTAAATCCAAAAATTATTTTTCCACCCAGTATATGTAGAAATTATATTATGAACAAAAAAATTGAATAATGAGTCGGTTAAATATTTTCCACTAATAAAATGAAAAAGGCAAATCTATGCTATTGTATGACATTCTGAAGGCTATATCAGCCAATTAAATGCTTCTAAATGATATATAGATAAAAAATGCAATAATTATATCTCTAATAAAGATAATTAAGTTTACAATTCCCAACTTGAACAGAACGAGGGTAACAGCACGTATTTAACGCCCTATATCTATGAAGTATACTTTATGAATTTATAATAAAGAAATATGTGCTTAACACACCAGTATATTCATACTGACAAAAAACGAATTAATCAATTTACACATGCAAAATTTCTTTTCTTTGAGAGAAATCGAATTACACCAATTTTGGTCCTCAGTAATTAATCACAATCGTACTACATTTATCACATGGTGATTACCGGGGAAAGAAAAAAAACTACGATCTCGTACTTATTTTCTCTTCTAAGTTTTTCTCGTCTCTTGTTACTGCAGCCATATCATTTGCGTATGAGATTACACCTATTGACTTTTGTATTATAGATTCGATAATGTTACAATTTTTTATTACTCCCTTCAGGGCTGTATTAAATAGTACCCTAAGAGATGCCTCTTACTTTACTCGTTTTGCTTGTTCTTTTAGATTTCGCATTTGCTGATATCTTTCGAGTATTTTGATAAATATAATTTGAAAATATCGCCATTTTTCTGCACTGGAAGAATTCAAGGCTTTAATTGCGCTGATCAAGTTAGAATAAAATCTTTGTTAACAATATGTAAACTGAGCAATCAGTAATAGAAAAAAAATTTTAAGAAATGATGCAGTTATATTTTCAGGTATTGTATATGATTATATATAAAATATAATTCCAAGGTATTTAATATTAATTTGATGCTCATAATTTTAAATTTCAGTTTTCGTTCAAAATTAATATTCAAAGTTGATCGCTTTGTTTCAGTAACATAATGTTCACTACTTGTATAGTTAGCTATTATCATATATTTCCCCAAATTAAATTAAAATGTGTAACGCGATGTATGATGACGTAATTTCAAGATAATTATATAAAAATATTCCATACCATTTATATCAATATCAACAATTTCGCTTAGACAATACTACATAGTATAATCCGTGTATGTCACAATCTGATGTCTCACAGACTTTGTCATTGGAATTTTAGTTTAACATTAAATTAATTGTTTAATCAAAGACTGTGCTTTATTTAGAAGTGCATAGAGTTATAGATAAAATTAACAATAAAATCGCGCAATATGAAATGTTATTGACATGATTCGTTAACACGTTTCGTGTAATTTACTTACTATACGATTGGACTTGAGAAAAAAAGAATCAAATTATTCATTACTCTAAGTACGTTAAGTGATAAACAGTAGTGACATTCGCTAAGAACACTTTTACACACGCGCTCAATTCCTTTGGGAAATTATTGTTGGTTTCATCCACGGGTTGTGAAAAGTCAAAGTGTGTCAATGACGAAAATAATAGCATTGCACGTACTTCATATTAATATCATGCTTAAGTAGATTCTTCAATATGACAATCGATGTTTTTTATAGTACAATAGTGCAAGTGCTTGTACAATATAATAAATTATGATAATTGCTATTTTAAACTCAAATAAAATATATTTTTAATGATTGCATATGATTGCATATTACATAAAACTGTAATTTTGTTAGAATGGGTTTTATAAAAATTGTTTGGTTTTATGTTAGAATTTTACGGTAAACCATATATATTAGCATCAAGGTATATAACATAGTCAAGCAGTCGTTATACGTGGGAGCGTTCTTAAATTGGCGAAGAATTAGACGGGGTTTAGATGGTAGTGGCAGAGCTCTTTCATGTCACGACGTGTTCAGTGACTCATTAGTAGAGACAGGCACTTAGGTCGGCCAGCATTGGTGTCACTGCGTGGGGTTTACCGAAATAACACTGCGCGTTATTTAGAAAAAAATTATCGTAGAATAATTGAAAATGCATATAAAATATAATAAACAACTTATCCAATAGCTTCGATGCTTAGAATAAATCCGGATGTGCGTGAGTGAAAACCTGCAGGATAGCGTGCGTTTCTAAAGTAGTCTCCTTGAGATTTGTCCTTTGCGGTGTATATATCTGCTTATACGCAAAAAAAAAGATCGTTCCGCAGCTAGCGATGTAATATTCGCGAAGTTAAACTGGTCCTTAAATTTGTTCAAAGTATCTTTCGCAACACTGTGGTTAAAAAGTTGTCTTAATTTAGTAAAATCAACATTTTTACGTAATAGAGTATTAAATGTATATCTGAAGACTTTTTTATCATTTAAAGTATGTAGCATTGTTTCTGCATGGGCAACAATTTCAACTGAATCCGGTAAGGATAACGAAGTGTTCTGTAATTTTTTATTGCATCCACTATTGGAACGTATTTCTCGTAAATAATTTTTAAATCTGTTGCAACTTGAAGATTTTGAAAATACGTATGACTGAGCCTTATTGCAGTTGCTTCTTTAGGATTTAGTTGTAAAATTACCAACTTTATCTTATCAAAATGTTTAATATAATAAAATGCTGCCTCTAACCATATACCCCATCGTGTAAGAATTGGCTGCAGCAGTTCCGGGATGGCATTGTGAGTGAAAGAGCCGAATACGTTTCGGAGATTTAAGAAAAACCGCTTTCGTCTGTTCTATTAGTTGATGCACATCGGGATATTATTTTCGCATAATGTTTGCTACAAGATGCAAAGCACGAAGCAGACATATAACATGTAGTGAGTTTGCCTGAACTTCTTTGAATAATTGTCCCATGCGATGCGTAACGGTGGCAGCATCGGTAACCATAACACAGGCCTACATCTCTGGTGCATCTCTGTTTGTTTGAATTGTCGATAAAGTAGGTAATGTACAGTATATTGACATACGTCATTTTAACTCATCAGCTCTAGTTTACCTACTACCCTCATTGTGAATTGTTGTCGGTCTTGTTATGGTCTTGTTCGTAACTAGTCATTATTACAATATCATCGATAAAGTTTGTGTTACTATCTCATTATGGCTAGTACGTCCAGACGTTGTGTTAACGATCCTGATATATTTTGTTATGTTTGTGGTGAATACATACTGAAAAATCAGCGTAAATCGATTACAAACACAGTGCGTCGTTTGTATTTTGCTTACTTCGGTATTGAAATTCTACACCAAGATAAAGTGTGGGTGCCTCATAGTGTTTGTAAAATATGCGTTGAACATTTGCGATAATGGAAGAGAGGGAAACGTAAGTCTTTGAAGTTTGGAGTGCCTATGATATGGCGAGAACAACAAAATCATTATGACGAATGTTACTTTTGTATGATTAATATAGTGGGCATCAACAAAAACAATCGCCATAAATGGAAATACCCCAATATTTCTTCAGTACAAAGACCTGATCCTCATTCAGAAAATGTTCCAATACCAACTTTTCACCAGGTAGTGCAGCAATCTCAGGAGGATGAAGCTGAAATAGCTATTTCTTCCCAAGTAGATGATGACTTTCAATACTGCGGAAAAACATCAGATCCTAAGCCATTTTCGCAGAATGAGCTTAGTGACCTCATCAGAGACTTAGATCTTTCGAAGGAACGTGCTGAGTTACTAGCGTCAAGATTAAAAGAAAAAAATTGTCTTTCCTCAGATGTTCGAGTGTCTACATATCGCACGAGAGAGGGAAAGTTATTGAAGTTTTTTTCATCTGATGAAAATTTTGTGTATTGCTGTAATGTGAGTGGTTTGCTGGCTTTCATGGGTTTAACGATCTATCAGCCCAATGAATGACGTCTCTTTATTGACAGTAGTAAACGAAGTCTAAAAGCAGTTCTTCTACATAATGGAAATAAATATGCTCCCGTTCCAATTGCTCACTCAACATGTGTAAAAGAAGAATATGAGGTAATTTCAAATCTTTTACAAAAAATAAAATATATTGAACATAACTGGGTGATCTGCGTCGACTTGAAGATGGTTAATTTTTTATTGGGTCAACAGAGAGGTTATACTAAATACCCATATTTTATTTGTCTCTGGGACAGTCGAGCTAAATCACGTCATTGGACTGCAAAAAATTGGCCTGTGAGAGATGCTCTTGTTGTTGGGGAAAGAAATGTTATAAATGAACCCTTAGTTTCAAGAGAAAAAATCATTCTTCCGCCATTGCATATAAAATTAGGGCTAATGAAGCAATTTGTTAAGGCTCTCGATAGAAATGGTCAATGTTTCCAGTTTATTTCTCACAAATTTCCTGGTTTAAGTACTGAAAAACTAAAAGCAGGTATCTTTGATGGACCTCAAATACGTAAATTGATGAAAGACACAATTAATTTTGAGACTTGTATGAATGATGTGGAGAGGCTTGCCTGGCAATCTTTTGTATCAGTTGCACAAAATTTCCTCGGAAATCATCATCATTGACAACTATGTAGAACTAGTAGAGGAAATGCTGGTGCGATTCAAAGATTTAGGCTGTAATATGAGTATAAAATTACACTATCTCAATAGTCATCTACATCATTTCCAACACAATTTAGAAGATCTAAGCGAAGAACAAGGGGAACGTTTCCACCAAGACCTAAAAACAATGGAGAATAGATACCAAGGAAGGTGGGACAGTCATATGATGGCTGACTATTGCTGGGGAATCATGCGAGATTGCCCGAGTCAGTTTTATTCTAGAAAATCACTCAAAAGACAATTTCTTGATGTTTAATGTCAATAAAATATATATTTTTTCGTGAATTGTGTTTTTTTTCTCGGGAACTAGAGCTGACAGAAGAAAACGGGTAACATTTTTGATATCGCCATGTAAGACATACTTAAAATCGGGACTAAAATCTCCAGCACCAAAATGGTTGTAGGCCAGTGTAATTAATACTTGCTTTGCTAAAATTTCAAAGTTGTGTATTGTTCTGAAGTACTTCAGCAGTACATTCTTGCAGTCTTTTACAGACTAATAAATAAGGGTATGACGGTCCTTGCGAGTTCATTGTCCGTACAAGGATCGATACAATGGAAATACGCGTATTCGTAAATACATCTACGAATTATGATAACTGTTCACGTACTAAAGTGGAAAACGCGAGACGGACAACTTGAGCCGACAGCAACTCTGAATCACTCAAATCTCTCGCTCTCCTGTGCCAGCCTAAGCCAACCGAGAATGCCTGCCTCTACTCATTAGTAATACAAATATAAAGTTTTATTATAATTGCATCAGTAGTGTTTCAACTATCATCGACAAAGCAACTGATTCAGGAAAAAAGTTATAAAGTTTCGTACAACGCAAGGACAGTCTGTTCAAACCATACTAAAAGAGATGTCATCAGTTTACGGGTATTCTTGCCCGAGAAAAACTATGGTTTATAAGTAACTTCGTCTCTTTAAGTAAGGTAGTGGTGGGTAGGAGCGGCTAGGGCGGTCTATTGAAGTGACTACTTCAGAACTTGTTCAAAAACTCGAAAAATTAATAATGGAAGATTCTCGGCGAAAAAAAAACACAACTCGCAGAAATTAGTGGAGTATTCGATACAACCATTTTTAAAATTTTTAGAAAGACTCCATACAGTAGCACAAAAAATGCACACCACCACATAAGAAGTTTAAGGTATCACAGTCGGTCGGAAAAGTCTTGGCGCCGTTTTTTTGGGGATTCCTGTTAATAGATTACAAAGATAAAGGCGTTATCATAACTGGAGAATACTACTCTTCAATCTGAAAATGGTTAAAAGAAGTCATTAAAGAAAACTGAAGAGGGAAATTGACGAAAGGTGTCCTGCTCCTGTAGGCTTATGCTCTCGACAAAACCCACAAAAGCCATGTTGCGCCGGCTACCCCGCATAACGTGGGCTTCCCTATTATAAATCACCCACCCTATAGTCCGGACCTCGTCTGAGTTCCCAAGAATAAAGAAACAACTGTGAAATTTACGAGCGATGAAGAAGAAGAATTTGGGCGTATTTTTCAGACAAAGATAAAACATTTTCTTGATGAAGGCATATACAAGATAATTAAAAGATCTGAAAAATGTATTAGGGTTGCAGGTAAATATATTGAAAAAGAAAAATAAATTGTATTTTTATTTTCGCACCTTTTCCCCCATTCCGCGAACTTAAAAACGCTCCCTCGTACGTACAAGTATACTGCTATTCTAGTTTTGTATTTCTACAGGTCTTAATATATTTTTTTAATTATTCATTTAAAAAATAACTAAAATATATGTAACTGTTATATTGTGCACCACGTAATCAAAATTAAATTACAATGGACATTTGTCTGTTACACAGGGGGATCGGGGAGCAAATTAATAAGGATTTTTATTAATTTTGTTTAAATGTTTCTTCGCCTGCCCTGGCTCAGTCTTCCTGGTAACAATGCTTTCATTTAGGGTCTCTGCCCACATCGCTTTATCCTTTAGGCGAGGGTTAAATTAAACACACAATTACCAGAAAGATACGACACAGTAATTGGATATATTTCATAAATGGAACACTACACAAAATAATAATACAAAAACAAAGTCACGCCTTATTATAACGAAAGAAATAAAGACTACGGAGATACAAAGTACTTACAATTAAATGTCACTATTTACACGCGCACTTGGATTTGGAGGGACCTACTTAGCAAAGTAGGCAGCCGTAGCTAGGGTTTTGCAACTTAAGACCGTAGACGGCGGCCTCTCCTGGAACTGCGGCTGGATTTCGCACTGCCACTGTAGTTCAAACCTGGACTCAACTCAAAGAGCCATTGGAGCTCACCTTGAGCTGACTCGACTGACTGAAATTCTCGGTATATGAGTCCTTTTGAGTTTGTTTGGTGGTCGGAGTTGCCTCCATTTCCACTCCAATTTCATTACCCGGGGTTGTGTATGTTTTGTGTTATTGTGTGTAGTTGTGTGTTTGTGTGTTACGATTGTTTATCCTATATGGTATGCTGTGTGTTTTGCTACATTTTTGTGTGTTTGTGTTGACCTCTGTTTATCTGTTAATTTTTGATTTTTTTCGCGGCTAATTGGATATCGTTATCCTCTGCGCGTCTTTTAATTTGTTTAAGTCCGTCTTTTTTAATTAGTCTCCGTTTTGGGTTTATTATTTTCCTTATTGTGGGGTTTTCATGTGACTGTATTGTTTCTATTGTTTTTAGTGTTCGTTTGCATATTATTGTTTCCAGTGTTTCGAGTTTCGTCTCTTTATGTATCTGCGCGTTTGTCATGTACCGCGGTGCATTTATCGCGAGTCTAATAACCTTGTTTATTTTCCCTTGTACCGATTGTCTTTGCTTTTCGCTGGCTTGATGCCATATTTCTCCGGCATATGTTGCGCCCGCGAGTATTATCGTTTTTATTATTAATATTTTATATTCCAGTGTTAGTTTGCTTTTGCCGTTTAGTATCGGGTACAGTGCGTGTGTTGTGAACCCTATTTTTCGTTTTATTTCTTTAATATGTGCCGTGTATGTTAGTTGTGAGTCCATTGTGACTCCGAGATATTTAACTTTTTCCTGCCAGTGTATTGTGTGACCTTCGAGTTTGACTTCGTCCGGCCTTTTGTGTCGTTTTCTGTGTTGGAAGTAAATTGCCGCGGTTTTTAATGGGTTAATTTTAATTTTCCATTTGTCGTACCAGTCTTTTAGGAGGACTAGATTGTTTTGTAACTGCTTGTGTATGTACGATGTTCGTCTGCTGCTTATGTATATAGCGGTGTCGTCTGCGTATTGTGCGATATTACATTTTTCTATTGTGGGAATATCCGAAGTGTATATGTTATACAGGAGCGGTCCGAGAACGGATCCTTGTTGTACTCCTGCTGCTATGTGTTCGATTGTCGATTTTTAGTTTCCGATTGTGACATTAAATGTACGGTTCTTTAGATAGTTGTCGGTTATTTTTATTAATGTGTTTGATATTTTGTGACGTTTCATTTTGTGTATGAGGCCGGCGTGCCAAACCCGGTCGAAGGCCTTTTCAATGTCAAGAAAGATTGCGCCCGTTGATGTCGATATGTTCATTTTTTCGGTTATGTGTTCTGTCAGTCTTAGTGCCTGTTGTGTAGTTGAGTGGTTTTTCCGGAAACCGTATTGAAAATTTGGGATTATGTTTTTGTTTTCGACTTCATTTTCAAGTCTTGTCTGTATTACGCGTTCTGCCAGCTTACTTATTGACGGAAGTAAGCTGATTGGCCGGTAATCTGCGGTTGTTTTTCCAGGTTTGTGGATCATTATTATCTGCGCGTGTTTCCAAATCGCGGGATAGTGTCCGTGTTTTATTATTCCGTTTATTATTTTTATTGCATAGTTAGTTATCCCGTCCGCTCCCGGGGCTTTTCGGTTTTTAAGGTTTTTAATTATTTTTTCCACTTCGTCGGTATTTGTGGCGTCGATTTCTCCATCTGTTATATCGATTTTTGTATTTCGTTGCCGTTCAATTTGGTTTGTAAATGTGTTATGCTTCGGTATTGTTGGGTTCGTTTCGAATTGTCTCTTTAACGCGTTCGCGAATTCGTCTGCTTTTTCTTTATCAGTTATTGCCGGTCCGTTTGCGGTTTTTGGCGGTGGAATTTTGTTTTTTTTGTTTGTTAGGGCTTTTGTCATCTGCCAGAGTGTTTGATCTTGCGTATTAAGGGATTCAATTTTGTTATTCCAGTTTTTGTTAAAGTGTTCGATCATGTCAGATTTTATTTCATTAGTTATCGCGTTTAATTTTGTTTTTATTACCGGATTTAGCGTTCTTTTATATTCTTTAAGTATGTTTTTTTTGAGTCGTATTTTTATTTTTAGTTCAGTCGGGATGTTAAGTTTTGTGTCGATGGTTTTAGTTTTTGTCGTTTGTGCGATTGCGTTTTTTATGTCATCTTCCAGTGTGATCACTGCTTGATCGATGTCTTTCGCGTTGTGAATTTTTACTGTTCTGAGTACTAGGGATTCTTTAAATTTTTCCCAGTCTGTCTTATTAAATGTTTTTTTCGTTGTAGTTGTGTCCATGTCAAGCGTTAATATCACTGGAAAATGATCTGAGGAGAGGTCGTTTATAGTTTCTATTGTATGTGTTGTGGTTATGTTTTTAAGTATTGCTATGTCTAAAACGTCAGTAGTACCCGTTGGTATGTGTATGTGTGTGGGTTCCACAGGCCCGATTACATTGAGGTTGTTGTCTTGTGCTATTTTCTTTAGTTTTTTATCGTTTTTATTGGCTACTTTCGAGTTCCAGTTTTGGTGTTTCTCGTTAAAATCTCCCGCAAATATTGTAGGTGTGTTTTGATTGAAGATCGTTTGTATGTCTGATTCTACTATGTCTAATCCGGAGGGAAGATAACTTGCGTAAAGGTTTATCGGTCCCCTTTTTGTGTTTACTTGTATGCCTGTGTTTTCGATGATATCGAGTGTTTTGTATTCAAGTTCGCTGTGTTTTATTGTTTCCTGTACGAGTATAGCGGTTACGCCGCCTTTTTGTACCGGCCTATCGTGTCTGTATGTTTTGCATTTTTGTATTTTTAATGAGTGACTTGGTTTTAGATGTGTTTCATTTAGCAGCATTACGTCTATTTGGTGTTCGTCTAAAAATACGTGTAATTCATGTTTTTTGTGTGTTATGCTTTGTGCATTCCAATAGGCTATTTTAATGTTGTGTTTGTGATTCATTGTCTGCGTGCGTGGAAAAGTTTTGTAAGTTCATTTGTTTGTTCGAAAAAGCTTTGTGTTTGTTGGGGTGTAGGGTTTGTCGAGCTAAATGTTAGGAATAGTTTCCCAATCATGAGTGCAATTGTGTCGTCAGCTTTTTCGTGTGAGTTAAGTGTTGGTTTTGGTGTATTTTCCCGGGTTGTGAGTGTAGTTGCGGTGATGTTATTTGTCTGTTGTCTTTGAGTCCACACGTTGTGTTTTGGTAATGGTGCTTCTATGAGTTTGTGTGTTTGTAATGGTGTGTTTATTGGGTTATTTGGATTCTTTTTGCATGATAAGCTGATCGAGAGGTGAGCTCCGCCACAGTTTGCGCATTTAGGGGGGGTGGTTGACGGCTTTGTGCATTCATGCGTCGAGTGTGACTCTCCGCACTTCATGCACGCGAAATTCACGTTGCAAGTACGCTGTTGATGACCGAATTTCTGACATCTGTGACACTATACGATGTCTGTTCTAAGTCTGAGGGACTCTACTTTTACTTCTAATCCGCAAACTGTGTGGATGTCAAAAATTGACTTGTATTCTTTGTCTATTTCTATTAAAATAAGGGGGGCTGGAAGGCGGTCTTTACCGTTCATCCTAGTGATTTTTGCGATCGGATAGTTTCTAGAATCTAGATCGGCTTTGATGTCTTCGTCGGTCAAGAATTGGGGTACGCCTCTGATGACGATTTTTAATTTTTTTTCACTACGGAGTTGGTATGTGAAGGATTGAATGGCTTTTTCGTTGAGAATTCGGTTGAGATTGCGATAGTCTTGTTCTGTTAATGGAGTGATTTGGACTCCGGCCGGGACGAATCTACTTTGTGTGTATTGAATGCTGTGTGTTTTCATGATCTCTCGGACTCGATGCCATTGTGTTGGGTCAGTGATTGTAATTGGGGAGATAGAGGGCATTTTGGGTAATTGGATTGTGTTGTTTGCTGTTTTTGTGTATGTTTTGTGCTGTTTGTGTGTGTTTTGTGATATTGGTACTTACCCCGGGTTTCTCTGCGGAGGTGGAGGCTGTCGGTTCTTCTTCGCAGCTGTCCATTGGCGTCGTTTCTTCTTTCTTCGTATCTTCGTCGATCGTGTGGAGTGCTTCGTACATGTTGCTCGTTTCTATATCCGGTGATTCTGTCTTTTGTCGGACTTTCGTGGTGGTTTTTCGTTTTTCTTGAGCTCGTTCATCTTGTTTTCGAAGGCGTTGTGCATCATCTTCATAAAGTTTTCCATTGTATTTTGCAGTTCTTCGTACGTGTCAATATTCTGCAATATATCTATTGCTATACGTTGGCCGTTGTCGTTGGTGCCAGCCATTTCTTCTGGTTTCGCTTCGTTGTCGGTAAAATATATTATAATATAATATATCGGTCGTATTTATTCTATTACTACCGATGTGCTCAGAGCCATCGATAGCGTGCGAATGAAATTCTCGGAAATTGTCCCCGCTTTTATTCCATCTCGCTAGGGTGGGGAGACCTTGTTTCGCTGTGATTGGTCCACATGGTCGAGGGACGGGGCCTAGCGGTGGCATCGTTAATGCATAAATAGAAGTAGGCCTATTTGTTTGTTGACATTCACGATGCATCTATGGTAAGGGTCGTATGCTGCTGTGACGTCATATTCTGCGTTGCTGAGCACACATGAAACCAGTCTACGCTGAAACAGGCGTCGTTGCTTCACACCAGGGGCCGCCATCGGTAGCATGACGTTCGTTCTGTTTTCGGTACTATTTGTGATGTTTAGGCTTCTGTAACTGTACCTGTATCTATAAATTTTTTTACTACATCTTTGATAATCTCTGTCCACCGTCTCTTCTTTTCAAGCTGTTCTCTATTGCCTCTTCAATCGTTCTTGCGTGTAGGTATTCGATAATTGCAAGAGTTTTTATCACCTCGACGTTGATTTTATAGTGTACTTATTCGCCGGTTTGATTTTCCTTACTTACGCACTGTCCCAAGAATCGTATGGTATTCCGTATAAACTTTGTTCTTTTAGCTCGACATTGTCTTTCGGGTTTCTCAAAGATCGGAAAATATTTCTGTCCAGTTATATCCGTTAATTATATATATGGCCTCAACCCCGTACTTCTCCAGCATAGTAGTTCGTTTTACATACGGTAGCAAAATATGTTGGGATTGTTTTTCTTCACTGTCTTTTTTATTTGTTGTTTGCCGCTCTTTCAATTTGTATCTCAGTGAATCTGTATTGCATCAATGCTGCGTGTAATTGTCTGAATTCTTGTTGTAGATGTATTTTATCGAAGAGATTTAATCTATTTATTAAAGTTTGTACTACTCTGTTTAATTGTATAAGGTGGTAGTGGTTTTGCATGCCGTGGCCTAGTGTTCCGAGTTTGCACTACGTTGAATGTCAAAAATATTGTAAATTGCACATATAAACATAATTTTTGAACCTGTACAATTAATTTCAAAACTCTTGTCTTTCTCATATTTGTCACTTACTTGTCAAAACTTGTACAACTCCTTTATTTCATATCTTTAACTTATAAATGTTTATATAAGCCTTCGTCTTCTTCAAATTTATTTCTTCTAAAATTTTACACTTAGTTATGAATCTTATGATCTTTTCTATTTTACTGCTCCCTTATAAACTGATTTACTTTTTAAAAGCCTCAATAATCTTTTGTGTCCTTTAGTTTTTAGTTTAATCATCTTATATGTATATTTCACAATTCAATTTCAATAATTCTACATAAACACATTCGCTCTTTGTATTCTTTTGCAGACTCGATATCCGTTATATAAACTTATGAATTTCTAGTTCACCACATAATTTTTTTGTGTCTTATTATTTCTTTGCTGGCTGCAATCAATAAATAAACTTCATATTTTTTTTACACCCGGGTACTCTTTATATTTCGTTACGATATATCTTTTAAATTTTTTAAATTATAATGTCAGATACATTTAACATTTTTTTATTTACGTTACATATATGTTCAGTTTATTTAAAATAAGTTACTTTTGAGTATAATTTAAGTTTCTTTTTCTTAATAAGTCTAGAGAACCGACATTCTTACCACATGACTAAGTTCTCAGAATACAATAGCCGTTGTCCATTGTTAACGCTGGTGGCCGAGAAAGTCAAACACAAATACTTCATTGTATTACGCCGGGATGTTCTCGGCGAAGTTTATAAACATTTCGAGATGCCGATTGCGTTTAATGGATATTTATCCTCCAAATACAACAGGTGTGTTGTCATTGTAATCGCAGCGGACCAGATGGCCGTGAAAGACTAACAAATACTTCATTGAATTACGCCGAGTCATGTGGTAAGAATGTCCGTTCTCTATAATAACATTTCTATTATATGCTTATTAATTTCCATTTCATAACAACATTTGCATAGAATGTGTTTTTTTACTTTGAATTTTCTCTTTTAAATGTTTTCCGATAAATGCGATATAAATATACTAAAAATCTGTTAATAAGTTTTCTCAACAAACTAGATTGATTTTTGTAATCTGTAATTGTACTGTAATTTATTAAAATCATATAGAAGCTCGAAATTAGTTTTGTCATTGAAAATTTTCATCCATTTAAATATATGTTATTACTTATTACAAATAAGGAAATACAATAGCCACTCGATTATGTGAACTAATTAAAACCTTACCTGTTCACAGGAGCGAAATGTTCATTCAATCGAATTATTATATATTCAGTAATAATCAAAAAGAACTTACAAATGAAAAATATATACTACACACAACATGAATAGGTAATGATTTAAAGAAGTAGGTTTCGTTTGATAAAGTAACAGTTAATTTTGTTTTAATCTTCTTGTCTTTTAAATATCTTTGAACTGCGATTTCTTTTATTCTTCGCAAAGTTAGTAGATCTTCAGAATTTAGCATATTTTATTCTGCCCAAGACCTTGTACAGCTTCCTTAGTGAGGATGTTAGTTGGAATTGGCTCATCTCCCATTATTTCTTCCACATTTTCAATTTTAGTTACATTCTCTTCAAGTTCTTCTATGACATCCTTGTTCCAGTTTTCTATGTCTTCTCGGGTGTATGTTGTGTCTCCGTTCACTGCCTGTAGTAATGCTACAGTTTCTTGAATTGTCACTGCCTCAACGCTGTTCTTGTATTTTTCTTGTAGAATAACTAGTGGAAATTTTTAAATGTCTTATTCCAAATCTTCGTTCAAATCTTTGGCTCCATCCGTCACTAGCATTAAAATTTGGGTTTTCATTAGAACTTTCATTGATAGCTTTAGCTTTTGTTTTTTAAAGTTCAATCGAAGCAGGTACATTTTTAAATCTTTGTGCACAAAATCATGAATATAATTTTTCTTCCACTCGTGGCCTATTAAAGGTTTTAAAGTTTTTCTTTTTCGTATTCCACTACGCTTTGATGTGACTTTTAAAATGTCTCGTTTTTAATTTTTAATTCCACATACAATCCCGTATTTTTTAGACAAATATGTTACACAGCTACCATTGTCCAGATTTTCTAAAATTTCACATTTTTCGGACAAACTTAACACTTTCCGCTTCACTTTTATTGTAAACACAAAAATACTCCAGCAACTTCAACAGAACTAAAAATTACTAAAATAAAATAATTTGTTATTGTAAATTACAAAGCAAGTCAGCAAAATTATGCGTATGCCGGGAATTTACCCTCTTCACTGAATCAAATGTGTTATTGTTCATTCTTTCGAGCTTTAATGTAAAATGTTAATTGTTCCTACAAACGAGTTGTTGACTGAATAGAGTATTGACTCCACCAAGCGGCTACTGTATTTTGAAAATTATTTCAAGTTTGTAAAATACGTTTTTTATGATAAAATGGCAAAAATATTTCAAAACGCGTCCTAGTTTTTGTAACAAGCAGAATCAGTTTTGAGAATGCCGAATAATGGTCTCTTGTCTTATATCTATGCTATAAGCATCATATACCTTTAGATTTTTTATTATAGAACGAAGATCTGTAAACGATTCTTTTTTCTACTCATGGCACGAAACCGATTTTCTAGTGTGGAAATTCACCGGTTTTAAACCTTATCGAAAATCCTTGGTCTCTATTAAAAACAAACGTGAATGAGTATCACAACTCAAATATCAATAAGTATATTAAAGTAAGGAATTACGGGAATTTGTGAAAATTATTAATGGCATCAATTGCATGCCCCCACGCATCCAAAATGAAATAAAAGCAAAAGGTGGGAATACCAATATCCTTGGTCTCTATTAAAAACAAACGTGAACGAGTATCACAACTCAAATATCAATAAGTATATTAAAGCAGGGAATTACGGGAATTTGTGAAAATTATTAATTGCATCAATTGCATGCCCCCACGCATCCAAAATGAAATAAAAGCAAAAGGTGGGAATACCAAAATATTAAATATGTGTATGTCTTGGGTAATAATAATAAAAGAAAGAGAGAGATATTCAATTTATTTCAAGGCAGTCTAATACGTTTGAATTTATAAATAGGTTCTTTTTCAAATATTTATAAAAAATATGTACGATTTCAATAAATTGAATATTTATAAATTAAAAATACATACATGTCACAAATTTCATCTAGTCTATTCAGAAAAAGCCATCGGCAGTTGTTTTATATCATTATTAGAGAACGGATGCAATTTCCATAAAACGCAATCGGCAATTGGAATTGTGTATAACGTCGCTCAGTACATCCCGGCGTAATTCAATGAAGTATTTGTTTGACTTACTCGGCCACCTGGTCTCGCAGCGATAACAATGGACAACCCAGCTATTGTATTCGGAGAATATAGTGTTTTCAGTGGTGTCGTGTACGTAGATAAAATAAATAAGTTTATTGTATTTCGTAAGAGAAATAGCACGTACATTCCTTTTCTTTTCATTTAAGCAACATCTTCCAATTATTTTCACGTAAGTGTGCATAAAATTTCGTTACTTACTTTCGTTTATTTGGATCTAGAATATTCTTACTGTGTGTGAAACGTTATTGAAAAATTGCAATAAATCAACCGTAAAACGAAAAAACGTCAACGAAAAAAAATTGAACCCGTTGGAATCTGACAATTTTAACGAAGAACTCTGTGAAACTTTTATGGCAGCTAATATTCCATTATTTAAATTGAACAATCCAATTTTGAAGACATTTCTGAAAAAATATACTGGTCGAAATGTTCCTGATGAATGAACTTTACGCAAATATTATGTTTCTAGGTGCTATACGAGAACAGTAGAACGCATTAGAAGCCATCTTTTAAATCGATACATATGGATAAGCGCCGACGAAACGGTGGATATGTTAGGACGCTGTGTGGTAAATGTTGTAGCTGGTGTACTACATCCAACTATTCCCTATAACTCATATGTAATAGCAACAAGTGTTATAAATAGAGTTGATGCGGAAACAGTTGCTGAAACCATTAAGGAGAATATGCAAAAAATACTTCATTCGGATGCCACGTACAAGGAAAAAATACTTTTATTTGTCAGTGATAGTGCTGCGTATATGTTAAAAACAGGCAGACTATTGAAGAAAACATATCCTAATATGCTGCATATTACTTGTGTAGCACATGCTCTCCACAGAATCTGTGAATATATCAGAGACACTTTTCCGGAAGTTGATAGACTTGTACCAGCTTTTAAAAAAGTTTTCAGAAAAGCACCATTGAGAGTAGCTCTTTTCAGGGGAAAATTTCCATCTCTGTCACTGCCTCCCACTCCAGTAATAACTAGATGGGGAACATGGCTGGAAGCTACTAGTTATTATACTGAGAATTTCGATAGTCTAAAACATTTCGTAACACTGCTGAAGGAGGATGCTAGAAGTATTGGTGAGTGCAAGGAGCTCACACAAATCCCAAATTTAAAAAATCAGTTGTACTTTCTTCACGAACACTTTGGAAAATTGCCAAAACTAATCACTTATTTTGAAAATTGAAATCTCAAATTAAATGACGGATTAACCACATTAGATGTGGCTATTAATAATTTGAAAAGTATTCCAAGTGACTTCGGATGTGGCATTCGGCAAAAGTTTGAAGCAATTCTTAATAGAAATCCAGATTATGTATGGAGACAATTCCACAAAATCTAACGGCTAAATATGAAGAAATAAAAGAATATTTCCAGTATGCACCTATAACCAGTTGCGATGTAGAAAGGACGTTTTCTATTTATAAGGATGTACTTAATTCAAAGAGAACAAAATTGACAGAAGAAAACCTTGAGAAACTATTGCTAGTCAATATTAATATGTACTCCTTTACTCATCTTGAACGATAAAATGAACAAATAAAAATGTTCCAATTATAGAAATAAAATTAAAAACTTTAAAAATACAACTTTACAACAAATACATATGTATTTCGTAATTTTATAGATCACCACCCGTTTGTTTTCCAATTATATAAATAAAATTAATTAACAAATATGTATTTCGTAATTTTAGATAGATAGATCACCACCCGTATGTTTTCCAATTATATAAATAAAATTAAAACTTTATAAATACAACTTTTCAACAAATAAATATGTATTTCGTAATTTTATAGATCACCACCCGTACGTTTTCCAATTATATAAATAAAATTAAATATTTTAGAAATACAGGCTTTCGCCAGTACTGCACTGGGCTTTGCGTCATGTGGTAAGCGTGTCCGTTCTCTAATCATTATATAAATAATTAAAAATGAAAATTCCAAGTAAAGCAAATTTTATATCAAATGTCTTAAAAATTAATTTTAATATTCACTTGAAATGAAAGAAATAAAAATATTTATCTGCTTTTTAACGGAGACGAATACGTAAGAGTATGAACAATTTTCTTTATATGTTTTTGGTATTACACAAAGACGATTCTCTTCAAAGATATTTAGCGCTGGCAAAACGGAGACATTAATTTATAGACAAACTGTACATACGAACACATACACTCATACCGTATAACGCTTTTACGTATGAAACATAAATCTCATGTGTCAATTAAGCATAATTACATTACTTGCAATTTAAAAAATAGTTTTACAATAATTCTCAATAGCATAGTTTAGAGTATTGCAATTTTTATCGCAAATATATGTTTACTACAGCAATAACTACGAATGCTCTTGGACTAACTTACGCAAGCAGTAATTAAAGTTTGGCAGGTATGTTAAAATTAACACAAGACAACAAGACGTCAACGAAACTACTGACCATAGTTCAGGAAAAAAATTGCATGTCGTACAAAGGCAATAACTACGTAACAGTATTTGACCTAGTATCACTACGTCAATAAAACTACTAACTATAGTGCACGAAAAAAAATACATGTCATTCAATGCCAAGCACAAACCATAAAAATTTGGCACAATATATTATGATTACATACATTTTTTTAAATGAAAGTAAGACGTATTTTTTGCTAAACAATTTATACAATTCAGCAAATTTCAAAAGTGTGTAAACCCAAAATGCCAGTTCTGAGGTTTACACACTCTCGTGTAACTCTGAGAGACCCGAATAGCTGATGATTCGGTATTTTTAAAAACAGCAATAGTCCGGAGATAAAGCAAGGTGAAATATAGGGGATTCTGCAAAAACGACCATAGTTCAATAGTATTTCCAGCAAAAATGGCTATTGTCCCAGACAAAAGTTATTTTGCCAAAAATTACAGCAATTATGTTCGATAGCAGTGACGGTAAAAATGGTGGATAACCGGTACCGGATGTTTTGTGATGAAAACAATAAGACACAGTGGAAACGCAAGAAGAAGAAACGTGTAAAGAGGGAGTTGCAGATAAGGAATAAAAAAATTAAGGGCGAGGAACATGTAAATTATGTCGAAAAATGGTCAGACGCACGAAAGACCGGTCATGACTGCAAGAAAGAATTAAACCAATTTGTGTATTGAATAAGGACTAAGTAGTGTCTTTACAGATGTTCTCGTTTTCAATGTTTCCAAACATCAGAAAATCATGGTGCTGATTTACTAAATCAATTCAATTTAATGACCTCGAAGAACGAACAAGACGCGCGCCTGGCTGGTTTATTTTCGTTTACTGCCCCTGTTCGTCGTAGGCCCGGGCTAAAAGTAAATGAAGATGAAGGTGCGGATTCCGACAATTCAGAGAATGCAAATCGTGTAAAACCATTCAGCAACTCGGTAGTTTTTGAGTATAAAGTAAGAGTTGATGCAACAAAACGTATAATGTGTGCAAGAGCTTTCTTAAGTATGTTTTATATTACGCGATCCAGATTAAGAAGAATTCAGAACCATTTACTAACTAGAGGATCAGCACCATGTGACAGGAAAAGCAAGCACTCAAACAGGTTTAATTAAACTCCAGATTCAATACTTGATTTAACAATCTGTCACATTCAATCATTTAAAGTACGTCAGTCACATTACTCCCGCTGGGATAATCCTCATCGTTTATACAGGCTGGCCCAAAATGACCGAAGGGGTTTTAATTCCTTATAACTTTTTTAATATAATTTTTTTTTTGTTGTTTTCAGTATTTTGTAAGGAAGACTTGGGGAATTTAAAATGGAACAGTACACAATTTAACAACGTGCCAAAATCGAAAAAAGGAAATCAGAAGAAAATCATGATTTTATTCATAATTTAATTATGAGCGACGAACCCCATTTCCAATTAAATGGGTTCGTTAATAGGCAAAACTGCAGGATATGGGCTACGGAAAATCCAAGAGTAGTTCAACAGCGAGAATTACACCCACTTAAGTGTACCGTTTGGTGCGGTGTTTCGTCGGAAAGGATAATCGGCCCATATTTTTTTGAAAATGAACACGGTGTCGCCGTTTCATCACTGGTGTTAGATATCGGACAATGTTGGAAAATTTTTTAAGGCCAGCCGTGGAAAACCATCCGCAAGTATGGTTCCAACAGGATGGAGCCACAGCGCACACAAATTATTTCCCGTACAAGCGATTTTAATTGGCCCCCGCGTTCACCGGATTTAACCACTTCAGACTGTTTCCTTTGGGGTTATTTGAAAGGAAAAATTAATAAGCCTCGAACCATACAGCAGTTAAAAAATAATATAAGCTACGAAATCAACAACATAACACCTGAAGTTTTGCGAAAGGTTAAGGAAAATGATTTGAAAAGAGCACGAATATGCGAAGCAGAAGATGGCCACCACTTGCGAGATATAATTTTTCATAATTAAATTAAAAATATTCTCCATTAATATACTGTATTTAAAATTTAAAAAAAATTATAATTATGTCTTAAATAAGAAGTTATAATGAACTCAAACCCCTTCGGTCATTTTGGGCCAGACTGTATCTACCATAAAGTCTATCCGTGAGTGTTGTGCAGCAGCTGTTTCTGATTAACATTCCATATAAACTGTACTGGAATCTCTTCAATAAAAAGTTTAATATTCGTTTCGGGTTACCACGATCAGATACATGTACAATTTATGATCGGCTTAGTTCAGCTCTAAATGCCTGCTCCAACATGGATGAACAAAAAAACTAGAAACTGAAAGAGCACTTCATCACGCTAAATCTGAGAAATCAGAAAGCAGTCCAAAGAGAAAGTACAGCAGGGACGTATCACATGCATTAGCTTCGATTGTATGGAGAACCTGCCATTGCTCCATATTAGGGCAAACGAAGTATTTTATGCAAGCCAGTTCTGGTACTACGTTTTTGGCGTGAATGATTTGGCATTAAATAATGGTACCATGTTGATATATGATGAAATAGTTGCGAAGAAACGACAGAACAATGTCACGTCTTTGTTACTATACAGTAAAAATGCGCGAGGTAGGAATATATGGCAATAGGAGAATATAGTGGGGTTGGAAGTTGGTTGGTCACAAGATAAAAAACATGCATGATCCAAAAAATGATTTGGAATTATTCAGCGACAGCTGTCCAGGCCAGGTTTGCCTTGGTGAACATTTTTAAATATTTTAAAAGTATTACGTATTACTTTCCTATAAGAGGACACTCAATGTTAGCTAATGATTAAGATTTCAGCTTGATCGAATTCACAAAGTGGAGAAATGTGGCAGAAGTTCAATCAGATTGGGACAATCTTATTTTAGAAACATGAAGAAAGCCCAAACCATTCGATTTAGTGAAGATGAAACACGCCGATTTCTTCAATTTTTTGGAAGCCTTGCAACCATATTTCTTACCCCGATCAAAACCACCTACGTAGATTAAAAGTTTTAGGTATATCCTGTGAATTAACTGATCAAGTTAAAATGAAGTATTCCTATTCTGGATCATGGGAAACTATTACTGCGAAACAGAAGCAAACTACCCTCCGAACTATCACTTTCTCCTTTGTATGATGGAGAAATAAAAATAAAACCCCAAAAACTAAACTTTATATACAGCTTAGCACAATGTCTCCAAGTTCCGGACAATCGTCAGTACTACTTAAACTACTTACACAGCGAAAATCATCTTCATACAGAAGAAGTTTCAGATTCGCGTGGTGTATTGGTAGATATTGATAGTGATGAAAACAACAGTGGTGGGGAAGACTAAGATACGGTTTTAATTGTTTAAGTTATCAATAAATATGTAATTTCTTGCTTATTTTTGGATTTTGTTTCTTTTACTGAGAATAAAGTCTTTTTTTGTTTGTTATATTGTTTTATATAACTTTTTTCTGGCAAAAATAACCCTAGTCCATCATTTTTAAGTCATTAACCTTTGTTTTATATAGAAAAGGAAAATTACAGAAGTTGTCACTTTAGTTGTCACTATTTTATCAAAGTAACATAAACGGAAACGATTATCCCAAAAAATAGAACTTTGCGACAAGGCATCAATGAAAGGATGCTTTTTTAATTTAGCAAAAAAATGAAAATTGGCTAAGGTTGTTTTTTAAAAAAACCCTTCAATCGTTATAGCTGCCATAAATGTGTCATGCAATAAGTCATAATATTACTACGGTGGTCTACTTAAATGAAGTAGGTATAACCTCGAAATTGACAAACCTACACCACGTCATGTAAATAGAACGGGTGTTCAGAAACATTCGAAGTCAAAGAAGTCCTTGAAAATATGAAGTCATGTCTGAGATAGATTGATTTTTGACAGACAACAGTTGACATTTAATAATTATTACAAATCAGATACTCAAGTAAAGATATACGATTTTTTGTTCAGAGCCCACTTGACTTCGAATGTTTCTGAACACCCGTTACTTAAAATGTTATTATATGTCAATATGATGGGTCAGTTTTTTTGTTCACCAGTTTACTATGAATTACGAGGGATACCTTTTATGTTTTGCATACAATATAGAGGGTGCCACTAATCAAATGTCAGTACTAAAAATTAACCTCCATCTTTAGTTTGCCTAAATCCAAATTTTCAGTGCGATACGTGTCGTGTTGTAGCTAGAACGAACTGTCAAACTTGACAAGTTAGCCGAAAATGGAATTAAACAGTGAAAATTTTCGAGCAATATTTTTTTATAATTTTCGGAGACATTTATGTTAACAAGAATGCCTCACTGAGTTGGCTTCTATTTTCGGTAATGAAGCACCACATCAGTCAACAATTTCTCGTTGGTATGGAGAATTCAAACGTTGGCGGAATCATTTTAGAGACGATTCAAGAGCAGGTGCAGCAAAAAGGGAAGCACTCAGGAAAACGTCGACGCTGTGCGCAAGCTCATCAATGAAGATCGATATGTGACATATCGCGAAATTGAGGCATTATTGGGGATTTCAATGACCTAAATTCAAAAAATTTTGCATGAAGAATTGTCTGTAAAAAAATTTGTTTCCCGTTGAATACCGCATCTGTTGACCGAAGAACAGAAAACAGCTGTGGTGAATCGGTGTCAAAAAACTCTATACCGCTTCAATGCAGGAAACACTAAAAACGTGAGTAGTGATGAATCTTGGATTTGCACATACAAGCCAAAAAATAAACGCCAGTCGTCTGCTTGGGTGTTCTAAAGAGAAGAAAAGTCGACAAAGGTCAACCGTTTTCGAAGTGTCTCCAAAAAGATAGTCACGACATTTTCGATAACAATTTCTCTACAAGATCAAAGAACTATTATTGCTGATTAGTACACAACCATTTGTTTGCCGAAAGTCATCGCTGAGCTTCGAGAAACCAACCCGCAACGACGAATCATCCTCCATCGAGACAATGCAAGTTCGCACACAGTTCGTAAAACAATTGAATTGAATTTTTAACGCAACAAAACGTCGAATTGTTAGACCATTCTCCACACAGTCACGACCTAAGTCCAAACGATTTCTTTACCTTTCCGAAAATCAAGGACGGATTACGTGATCAATGGTTCCAGTCCTTAGAAGGAATAGTCGATGCTTTCAAAAACGTAATTTTGACTGTACCAACAAACAAGTGGAATAACTGCTTGCAGAGTTAGTCCGAGCGCATGCAAAAGTGCATTAATCTTCGTGGAGAATACTTTGAAAGACAATAAAGTCTTTAAAAACTCTCTACTGTTTTATTCCAATTTTATATGCAAAATATAAAAGGCAACCCTCGTATCTCCATCATCTTGGAATTCTAGTAACACATCTTTGATTAAATTTTATAATTTTCTGAGATAGAACTGATTAAATACGAAGATTTAGGTTTGGCAAATATTTCTAGATCTTCTGATTTTTTTCTTATATGAAGAACAGCCCAATATCGACAAATATTTTCCATAAATCTTTAAATATCTTTAAATTTATACAATAAATCAATTAAAACATAAAAGTCATCAAGAGCACGATCACAGGATTGAATTACGTTAATTTAGTTACCATTTCAATGTATCAGAATAATTGAAACACACATGAGTAGGTAATCCCCACCAGTTTTGTATAATACAAAGGTATTTTTAATAATATAAAATATTACTAAAAATCTGGTGTGAAGAACACAAATGCAGGTTCACTATTAATATTTTCTGTGAACGTGTCCGAATATATCCTATCCCCAGAGACGTAGATACGTATTTCGCTTTTCTACAAGCTCATCGGTACGCCCCTGCTGGAGAAAGGATATTTCCAGACACATTCACAGAAAAGAACCACCTCGCCCTATCACCGTAATTATCCAGACCGAGCGCAGAAGTAAATTCGGGGCTACCTGTTGTCAGACAGCCGAAGTACCTCGCATACCGTCCACATAATTAATGTGAAGTAACGACGCCCTTCCAAAGGTTAGGACAGCCAATCTCTCTAGAAAAGTGAGTGAAGGCACAAACAAAATGCAGTTTTCTAGAGAGATTGGCTGTGCTAACCTTTGGAAGGCCGTCGTTACTTCACATTAATTATGTGGACGGTATGCGAGGTATTTCGGCTGTCTGACAACAGGTAGCGCCGAATTTTCTTCTGCGCTCGGTCTGGATAATTACGGTGATAGGGCGAGGTGGTTCTTTTCTGTGAATGTGTCTGGAAATATCCTTTCTCCAGCAGGGGCGTACCGATGAGCTTGTAGAAAAGTGAAATACGTATCTACGTCTCTGGGGATAAGATATATTCGGACACGTTCACAGAAAATATTAATAGTGAACCTGCATTTGTGTTCTTCACACCAGATTTTTAGTAATATTTTATATTATTAAAAATACCTTTGTATTATACAAAACTGGTGGGGTTTGCCTACTCATGTATGTTTCAATTATTCTGATACATTACACATGCGGTTAAGCCGTAGTATGAGTGAAGGCACAAACAAAATGCAGTTTTCTAGAGAGATTGGCTGTGCTAACCTTTGGAAGGGCGTCGTTACTTCACATTAATTATGTGGACGGTATGCGAGGTATTTCGGCTGTCTGACAACAGGTAGCGCCGAATTTACTTCTGCGCTCGGTCTGGATAATTACGGTGATAGGGCGAGGTGGTTCTTTTCTGTGAATGTGTCTGGAAATATCCTTTCTCCAGCAGGGGCGTACCGATGAGCTTGTAGAAAAGCGAAATACGTATCTACGTCTCTGGGGATAGGATATATTCGGACACGTTCACAGAAAATATTAATAGTGAACCTGCATTTGTGTTCTTCACACCAGATTTTTAGTAATATTTTATATTATTAAAAATACCTTTGTATTACCATTTCAATACTAAATTAATGAAAATAAAGTGTTGTTTCACCATGATAATGCACCAGCTCATTCATCTACAATTGAAACCGGTGAAATGGACGAAATTGACATTTCTAATTACTACATCATTCTCGCATATTCGTCCCTTTCTGGCCCCTGTAATGTTTTTTATATCTGAACCTGAAGTTGGCTTAGCCGGGCGAAATTCGCATCCAAAGAGAATGCTCTCGCTGAAACTAAGGCTTATTTTGCAAACACGCGAAGATCAAAGAAGTTAGAAGATCTTTGATCTAAGAGAATAAGAGATGGATGAAAAATAGAACGTTCTTTTTTACCAATAATAGTTTTTCATCAAAGTCAAGTGCCAAATATAAATAAATAAACTTTCTCAAAAACTACTCCATTTTGTTAATAAGTTTATTTCAATAGTTCCATATACTTTTATGAAAGTAATTATTTTTCGAAACAATTGAAACACAGCAAGTTTCAAAATTTACGTTTTCATGTTTCACACACTAAATTGTTTTTGATATTATGTATTCGGAAGAACATAATAATGGGTTATCCATTTTGTGGTCATTTGACAGCCGTCAAATATTTATGTCAACTGAAGCGTCAAATTTGTAGTTGAATGTTTGCCATTTACGAAAATACATCAAATAATAACCGAAAAACGCGTCAAAATTGTTAAAACCCACTACAAAAGCGAAGAATCAAACGTAGCCACGTTTCACGCAATTAGAAGCGATTTTGGTCGTCATAATCGTACTATGCAAGCAATTGGCAAGATTGTGAAAAATATTGAACAAACGAAGACCGTGTTAGATTTTCAGAGGCATGTCTATCATCGTAATGTACGCTCTGCTGAAAATATCGCCGCCGTGAGTGAAAGTATGGCCGAAGAGCCGAATTTGTCGATTCCACGGCGTTCTCAGCAATTTAGCCTGTCTTAGGGCTCATTATGGCGAATATTACATCTGGATTTACACCTACATTCATATCCATAGTCCAGCTCACGCAACAATTAAAACCTGCTGACCATCAACGGCGCAGGAGATACGCCAAATGGGTCCTGGAGCAACAGGCTATAAATGATGATTTTTCGAACAAAATTCTCTTCAGCGATGAGGCACATTTCTCACTCGGTAGGTACGTAAATAAGTAAAATTGTCAAATTTGGGGTCTAAAAATCCTTAAATAATTGAAGAGAGACCGTTAAATCCAGAAAAAGTGCGAAATGTGGTGCGCATTATAGTCTGGAGGTGTCATAAGGCCGTATTTTTTCGAAGATGACGAAGAAAGAGCGGCTGGTGTCAATTCTAAAGGGTATGGTCGAATAATAACAGACTTTTTTTGGACTACGATTAAAGATATGGACTTGGACGATATGTGGTTCCAGCAAGATGGTGGCTCTATTGCACGAGAAGTTTACTGCCTGTCTAATTTCACGTTTTGGCGACGTCAATTGGCTACCGAGATCATGCGATTTAACGCCGTTAGACTTTTTTGTGGAGTTACGCAAAAGATCGTGTTTATGCGAACAATCCTTTAGCTTTAGAGCATTTGAAAGACAACATTCGTCAACTGATGGCCGAGACACCGGCCGAAATGCACCTAAATGTGGTCCAAAATTACCTCAAAAGGATCGAGTGTTGCCACAAATCCCGAGGCGGCCATTTGAATGATATTGTAGTTCATACATAATGGCAAGGTCCAAACTTTATAATAAAAAAAAAAACAAAAATTCAATTTTATATGTTTTTTACGTTTTTTTTTGAAACCTAAAAATGGATAAGCCTTTAATGCATTTATGAAACGTACTATTAGCTACATTTTGATAAGAGCTGTGAAAACAAATTCAGAAATTCTGAACTATCACTCTAAAATACTCATCAGTCACATCAAAAATAAAATTATTCAAAATCCTATTATAAATCTTGTGAAATGTTCCTTAACGCAACTCTGGAATTGCCTAGCTAAAACAATAAAGTGACGCAGTAAACTGAAATATGTGGTGACTGAATAGCATGGGGCTTCTACGACGCTCAACTCATTTTTTTGTTCATAGAAATTTGCAGTGAAATCGCTATTATGAATAATAAAATGAAGAAACGCAATCAATTAATAATGACAATGGACTTGAATTACTGGGGATTCTATAAAAACTGAAAGTTCTACTACAAGCACATACTAGGATGATTTCACTCTTCTATGAAATACTTATTTATTTTAAGGATATTTTTTTTTCTTTTCAACAGAATTTCCATCCAATTCTGTTACTTAACCCAACGACTTTCCAATGTTTTAAGTCGTCTAGTAAGTAATCTTCCGAAAGTTCCTCAAATATTTGTCCCGAATCTTTCTTCACCAAGTCATTTTTTAAAACAAAAAAAAAATCACTCGAAGCCAGATCTAGTGAATATAGTATATGAAAACGGCAAATTTGGTAGGCTGTTACCGTTGCGAATGAATGAGAGCATGTGTTTAACTGTGTTTTTGTCTCTGTTACATTGTTTATAAGTTATGTTAAATAACTAAATGGACTTAACAAAAAATGTAATCAATTCATCAGCTTTACAATTAAAAAAATAATTTTTTTGTCAAAAACATTTTTTTCCTTTAACTTCACATAGCCACAGCAACGCAATTGGATGATTTGTTTTCCCATTAAATTTATATTTACTATAATACATTTATCTCTTTTCTCATTCATTTCATTTCAGATTGAGTCACAGCGAAGCGTGGTCGGGATTAGCTAGTTATTATATAATTATCTATCATATGTTATTTAAATATCTGGACACTGGCTTATCATGCTGGCAGTTGCGTGTTTCCCTGACTGGACTGTCCAAGTAGATTTTCGTGGTTTTCCTTTTCATTCAAGGCGAATGCCGACAGCGTAGAATCTTAAGTCGCTCCATGGGCGCAGACATAATAATAACTTATGGCTTGCCAATCCCCGTAATTGACGTCTTGCGTCGAAAGTTCTGAAGCATGAATTATTATTATTATTAAACTTGAATGTATCTTTGAATATTTTAATTTTATCCATGACAACTACTGATATATAAGTTTGACATTGGTATACTGTCATTTATATTTTAAATTTCTTTGAAAAAGCCACTATGTGTCGAAGCATGTAAGATTGTTTTAAATATATGCAAACCAAAATAAACCAGACCTTAAATCGCCGACTAATTTAATCTACATGCAAAGGTCAAGAAATAATTATCTATATTTATATATATAATTGTATTTTACATGTATGAATCCTTTATACAAATTAATTATTGGACAATAAAGAACAGACCACCCTCATAGATTAATTTCAGTTTCAGTTTCTCATATGTATATGCAGAAATTGAATGTGGTTTGAATAAAATGCACCACAACAGGTGCACTAAAACCACAGCGGCGACTAATTTGCCAAGAGCGGTGGGGGTACCCACCTAAAGCACTATCCAATCATTCCAGAAGCTGGCATTTCTCAGCGACTTCAACGGTCAGTCTGACAAAGAACGGCCGCGTGTAAGTCTACTTTCTTCGGTGCGTAAAAGCCGGACCGCTCACACATATACAAACACAGGCTGTAGTAATACAAAGAAAATACACTCGCGCGCACAAAATTCAACGAGAGACAAACCAATATCCACTGTATATTAAAACAACATAAGGCGCACCGTATATATCTACATAAAAGTGAAACTAAGTGATTGAATAACACGTCGGTGTTCAGTAGTTTTCACTTGTATGCTCACAAATGTATTATAATATAATTATTTGCTCGTTAATGCGCGATTGTCTACCTATTTGCTTTGTTGAAGTTTACCTGAAATCGTGGAATTGCCGTAAATAGCGATTATATTGTGTTGTCTCTGAACGAGCGCATTAAAACCCGGAAAAAGTCAAAAAAAAGCGAAAGTGAAAAGAAGTGTCATCATCGGTGCGGTTACTATTAAACTTTGGAAGCAACCGAGTGTATTATTCAATAATTGTTTATCTTCAGTATTTTGAAACTGTCCAAGCATTTTCGCCCGGGAGAGAATTTTCGAAATTTCCCTAACAGAAGAGTGTATGCTGCATAGAACTGCCTGGATTTGTCAAAAATGTAATTATTTATTTTTTTAGTTTAACTATTTGATTGGAATAAATTAATTCGGGATTTGGCATAACATACTTAACTCAATTGTTACGTAATATTAAAACTTCTCAAACTTGACTATCATTATAGTAATGTCATCTATAGCTACTGTATGTGCATACATACCTAAATTATATACGAACAAATTAAGCCAAGACTAATCATTCTATTAATTAACTATCTTTAGCCATGGTCCACTTTTTATAATATATATTATATACGTATTCACTACGTATTTGAACAGAGAGAATCATATTGACGATTTATCTTTCATAATTTAACTACATTTAAAATGTCACCAATGCAAAAGATAATTGAAGTGTTTCGTGTTTATCAAAAACACAAATGGCATCTGCTTATGATATTTATCTGAAAAATATTGAAAGAAATTATTAGTTCATTCTATGAATTTTATTCAAATACATTTCACGCTCAAGAAACAAATCATAGATCGGTGTTCCTAACTTCGCAACTTTCCAAATGCATCTTTCCCTGTCTGTATTTTCTTTACCCGTGACAAAATAATGCCGAAATTGTGCGATAAACATATTACCGAACATATATTACCTTGTTTTCTAATAAACGCCATGGGATCTGTTAACCCATAACTCCCATAAGTATAAACTTATTTTAGCACGAAAGAAAGAGAATGACTTCAAGTTGTCAAAAAATAGATAAGACCGCATCGATGTAGTCTTATGAATATAAATATTGTTATTGTTGCATAAATTTCTCGTTTTGGATTCAGTGGGTCATTTAAAAATTATTAGAATAATGTTTAACATAAAGAGTAATTATATATTTTAAAATGATTTTATATCAAACGAGTTGTGTTTTAAAATATATTCGGAAATGAATTTACTTAATAATGATGTACTAAATCGATAGATTTCTGATATAACAACTTCAATAATAATAAAATCGTACAAAAACATGAAATAGTAAAAAAAATACAAATTAAATCTCGCCTCTTTATCAGAATCATACTTTCAAAACAATTCGACCATCAATATTTAAATACTCAGAATACTTTTCAATAGTACTGCTATATTTCTCATTTAAAATTTTTATATTTATTTTTTGATAATCAATATTCCTATTCCTATATGTATATAGTATCTAATACTGAAATATAGAATTTGATTCTGACAATTTGATTACATGTATTTTAATAATTTCCATTCTAGTCGATACACTTTTGTGTTAAAAAAAAAACAGTTTCCAAACATTTTTTCCGTACTTTTTTTGAAAACATCGACTTAGCCGAAGTATAACATTCTCCATAACTTATCTTTAATATGGAAAAGTATGAAAGAGTTGGGTGCTAAATTACGATTATGTTGTAGAAGGCTTGTCGAATCAAGGTTTTGATCGTTTAAATAGTCCACTGTTGGTCGATTATCAAAAACCTTTTTAAAAGAGTTTATGCAAGCACACGGTACAGTATCAATCATAATTGACAACACTAGAATCATCCAGAGCTGTAGTCGCGAGTGTCCAGTTAAGAAATTCACTTCCACTTTCTTGTTACGATCTTTTTATGAACGTCTTGGTTCATGCCGACTCATTTTAGAAGCCTCAAACCGTCGATTGCTGTTTTTCCGGAATCATATAAATAGATATAACAGTCATTGTCTATTACATTATAAACCAAACATATGAAGTAGGTTTGCTCCAATTAAGGCGATTAAAGTTTGTGTCCATATACGAACAATTGATCGTGCAAGATAAAGCCACAATATTTTTTTCGATGTGTCACTTTAGCTAAATGAAAAAAAATTACATGAAAATGTAACAATAACATTTATATCATTAAATCACTGCTTAAGCTCCATGTAGTTCCTTGTATCAAAATACCGTTTATAAGTCTTGGACTTGTAAAGCTAAAGCAGGTTTAATCTCAATGGAAATCAGCTTGAACAGGAAGAAATCTGCAATATATACACGAAGAAATAATTATAACCACATGATCTTAACTACCATTTGATCATATATTTCTACCCTCTAGAAGGCAATGACATTTTTCTTTTTTAAACTTAAGTTGGTACCATAATTTAAGTTAACTTATTTTGCAGCGTGTGTGTGATATAGGTTATTTTATACTGATGACAGATTAGGTTTTGTCATTTGACAAATAATTACATACAAACGTTTCAGTTGAAAAAATAAAAAGTTTAATAATAAAAACAGCTACAATAAATGTTCAAAGTGAGCTCCTTCATTTTCTATGCATAGCGCAACTCTTCGTCTCATATTATTGAAGGCATTCCTTAAATTATGTGGTGTAATTTCCTCACAGACATTTCGGATAGCATTAGTAAGTTCTTCAATTGTATGTGGACGATTCGTAAACACTCTATTTTTTAGATGTGGATAAATGAAATAGTCCATAATTGTTAAATCCGGAGATCGTGGTGGAAAGTCTACTATTCGATTATCAAAGAATTCATGCAATAATTCCATCGTTTCTCTTGTCTTATGGGCTGTTGCATTATCTTGCTGGAAATATCCCTCGCGGAGCTCATCATCATGTAATTGATTTACAAATGGTAGCAATAAATTATTACGATATCGTTCTGCATTTATCGTATTATTAAAGAATATTGGACCAATAATCCGTCTACGAGAAACAGCAAGCCAAACGCCTATTTTTTGTGAATGCAAGGGTGTTTCAAGAATTTCATGTGGATTTTCACTAGACCAAGTGCGCATTGTTTGTTTATTTATATATTCTGATAAATGAAACCATGCTTCATCGGACCAGAAGGATTTGTCAAGAACGTCATCGTTATTAATCGTACCTAAGAACCACTGACAGTAATTAACTCTGGTTACATGATCGATTGGTAAAAGCTCTTGCACGCAATGAAATTTGTATGGAAATTTTTGTAAATCTTTTTTAAGGATTCTCTGGCAGGTCCCATATGACAGTTGTGTTTGTTGTGAAAGCTTACGAATCAATTTCTTATGTGATTGATTTATTCGTCCCTCAACATCTGCTATATTTTCAACTGTCCGCTTTAGTGGTCTACCAGCACCTGGTTTTCGAGACACAGACCCTGTTTCACGGAATTTAACCACTGACTTTTGAATTAATTGCCGCAAACTGTCATATGTTGTTGGAAAATTTGGAAATTCTATCCGAAATTCTTCTATACAAGGCTGCAAGGAGTACGACCATTCTCCATTTTCTAATTTTACACCATTCCTAAAGTATGATTCGATCAGAAAAACTTTATGATTTATTGTAAATATTTTTAAGTGTCAATTAATAAATACATTAATTACAGATGAGTTTTATTTATCAGAACATACACATAATGACAGATGTATTTTATTTGTCACTACCAACACGATATTTTCAAGAAATAATTTCATGGCTTGCTAGAGGGTAAATATAAATGATCATATTGTATATCTAATACGATAACCAACTGCGTATCAAGATACTCTAAGGACGTATTATTATATAATGTTCCTAGGATAAAAAGTTGATACCTAATTGAATTGGAAACATCACATAAAATACCTTGCAGGCAAAATTTTATCATTTCATTATGCATTATGTGTATTTGCAAGTTCCGTTAACGAGGCAGCTGAACTTTCAACATCGTTGAAGCTCTGAGGATTTTCATACTGTAAAAGTCATACGTTAGAAGCATATTCAGAATAGGAAAAACATATTGATACAGAGAAATTAAAAAAAAAAATCAGAAAATATTAACATTAATAAGTATTGATATACTGGAATGTGTATAACCTTTTTAAAGATTAAGAACATCACTACTCCTACAACAATAGCAACGCAAATATCTAGTTCTGATACAAGCTACAAAAAGTACAAGGCGCTACCCATAATTTGTCGGAATTTGAATGTGGCGCGCAACGGGATAATAGTAAAACTCTACAGCACTAGTTGGTGTAAGATACGTCTATACTATGCCAATCTGTCAAACGGTACTTTGCTAGGTAGTGACAAACAGTTTTTGTGTGTATATTTGTTGAGTTGTGTTCAAGTTATTCTGCGACACTACAATGTCTGATGTGAAAGAGCAAACAACGTGCATAACATTCTGCTTCAAACTTGGTAAAACGTCAGCGGAAACTGAAAATGCTTAAACAAGCGTTTGGTGAGGATGCTTTAGACCTGACGCAAACTTAGAAGTAGTATAGTCCTTTCTACGATATAACGACCTGACTAAAGGATTAAAACTATTAAGTCTATTACCGAAAACAGCGGCAGATATGTTTTGGAAGGTCGAAATGCAAATGTGCAAATGGATGATACTTTATCTACTTTTAGCGTAGTGTAGCATGAAACTGATATTACTGACTATGACTATTCTGACAACTGTGAAGACTTTTAATATATTTATTTAATTTGTTTATAAATATTTAGAATTATATTTCCACCTTATATAATTTTATATAATTATATAAATATATAATACATGTGTAGTTTGTAATTTTGTAAATACAGTCCTGGTTGGCTATCGATATGTTCTAATATTTATAATCGCTCGTTTGTATGTACTTATCTGCCACTGTGCTCAGGTAGAAGCCCGTAATAGACTTTACGGTTTTAATCCTTTAGTCGGGTCGTTATATCGTTGAAAGGACTTTACAACCGTTTTAAAAATGGACGTGCGTCGATTGATGATTATGAGCGTTCCAGTCGTCCATCGACAGAAAACACACCACAAAATGTAGCAAAAGTGTATGATGCTACCCTGCTGGACCGAAAGAGAATTATTCATGACATTTGTAACATTTTCGGTTTGTCGTATAGCGTTTGTTATATCGTAGAGCCGGTGAACTCAACATGCAGCGTATTACCGCGAAGTATATGCCAAGCTTACTCAGCATTGAACAAAAACGACACCGTGTTTATGTGGAAATAAACTGCGGAAAGGAGTGCGAACTTCGGCATGGATATTCTCTAGAATCATTACTGGCGATGAATTATGGGTGCACGTGTATGATTCCGAAACAAAACAGCAGTAATCGCCGTGGAAGACGCAAGTTCGAAGCAACGTCAAGTCGATTTACTTCTTTGGCGCTGGTGGCATCATGCACAAAGAATTTCTTACACCCCAAGTGAAACAGTTAATGAAGGATTTTATTGCGACGTTTTTCGGCGAGTAGAAGAAAACATTCGACGCAAGCAGTCTGTCAAGTGGCGCAACAATTCGTGGTTCCTACACCACGACAAAGCACCAACCTACACGTCGCTTGTTGTGCGTCAGTTTCTAACCTCAATGATGACGACAGTACTATCCCATCCTCTCTGCTCCCCAGATCTTGCCCCTTGTGACTTCTTCCTGTTTCCAAAATTGAAACTGAAGTTAAAGGGGCGCCGTTGTGAGACGATTGAGGAGATCCAAACCGAATCACAGACAGTATTGAACACGTTAACACGCGAAGACTTCCAGCGCTGCTTCCAGGCATAGACCAGTGTGGCCATATTTCAAAAATTCTTGGCGCAGACTCTAGCATCAAATATCGCCCAAAATCGCAGCCAACTTAAATTTTAAAATTTAAATTCCCCGCCAAAGTAATTTAATTTTAAATTTAAATAAAGGTTCGAGTTCCCATTCCTTTCTGTATTTTCTTTTATATTTGGCCCATTTTTATTTTCGATTTTATAATAGCAAACCGTAAATAAAATAAACTAATAACAATATAAGAAAAACTGAAACTGAAGTTCTGACAACTATTAGGTTATATTCGTTCTCACTTCGATATTTATACCTATTTAAGAGATTTTAGCGGAATGTCACTTGTAACTCAACAATAGTAACTAGAAACAGCTTCAGTTCGCAGTGACAATCCGTCACAATTCGTTTATTTAGCCAGTAATGCCAGTATCAAGGAAGTATTTAGTGCCTATAAACTACACATAAACCTTAAAATATCTCATTGATAAAAAATAATCAGAATCCTGAAACAGTTACATACAAACTGGTGTAAGTGGTCACACTTCAAGTTTATAGTGTGAATTGTTTGAACTTGTGAACAAGCCTAAATACTAAAACATTGATAAATTAAAGCGAGTAGGAGTAATTAAAATAACATGTACGAAAGCGAGAAAAATATATTGATTTTACTCCTCAATTTTACCTATTTTCGCTATTGAAACTGAAATAAATGAATTCGAAAATTACAATTATATAAAATCACCCAATTTGCGACTTGCGATTTTTTCAAAAATTCAGTCGCATTTATCTTTTAATAGTAGCCCAAATTGTGATAAATCGCCCAATCTGGCCACACTGACATAGACAAGTTCCTGGGATCGGAGTATTCATGTAGAAGGAAAGTACTTTGAATGGGATGGTAGCGAATAAATCGAAAGAACAATTTATTTTCTTTTTTATATTCCTCTGGGTAGTACCTCGTATGTGTTAATAAAAGTGCCATGACATAAATAATCAAAATTTACAATCGCTCACCATTTCATATGAAGGAATTGTCACTAAAACGTCTAAAGAACTTATTCTGTAATACTGTTATCCAATGATTCAAGAATTTTTTGAATACATTTTGACTGTGAACAATATTTAAGTATTTATTATTTTCGTTAATTTTATTTTTGTTGATTTTCACAATTTTTTGCAATTTATTATTGACACATTCAATAGTACATGTTGTGTACTGTATGAGTAAATATATTATTATTATATTTTTAATAGAGGTTGCGTAAGTGACTAGAATGTTGAATAAATTAATATAGAAAGTATTTCTTTCTTCTACTTTAATTTGGATATATAACTCAATAAAGTAAAAATGCTTCTTAAACATTTAATCATTAACATTTTCTAAATGAAAACTTATTTATGTGCCCAATCCTAATTTTTATGTACAGGATGTCCACAACATAATTTTGTCCACTTATATTTTAGAAAGTTTCATAAAAATTATTTATATTTCTATTATTGGGTTAGTGTTTTGTATGTCACCAATTGCAAAATTGCGAAAAATTATTTAAATAAACGTATGCGATTCTGATGAATCAATTAAATTTAGCCGTAAATGAGGTCAAGGGTACCGCGTTAGACACGTTCATTCACGATATGCAATATCCGCACGTACTGAGTTGACATTTCTGGCTTTATTGGTCGTATCGAAAACTTTTTTCGTATTAAAAGATTAATCTCTCGCTAAAAGTCTTTCTTCCACATATCTTTATGATATAGTTATATAATACATAATTACATAATATTTAATTTAGATTGCTAGACATTTCCTGTGCGATAAAAACTAATTATTTACAAAAAAGTTTTCGTAAAAGTAAATATATTTTCTTCGATATTATTTAGAATCATAATTTTGTTAATAAGCACCTAACGTCAGTAGTCACCAGCACGTCAGTATGTATCTATTACTGTCGAGAAATACATAATAATACATTGCTATTTAAGGAAATTAAAAGTGAAACCGCTTGGATTTGAATTTGTAATGACACAAACAACGTCTAAACAAACAGGTCCTTCATTTACTTGTGGTATTCCAATCGGGGCGCCTCCACAGTTATTCTGAGCAATTTTAATGTTGTTCTGCAGAGAATTTTCTGCATGAGATTCGACTACCTACCTTATAGGTAGCCCTGTGTTTCTACTTGTATCTGGTAATTTACGATATTCAGTAATCATTTCAGATGAACTACACTTACCACTGTAATACTACAAAAATAGTTCATTTTAACGTATTTAAGATGTAATGTTGACACTTGCCACAAACACTAAATATTTTTTTGAATGTTTTAATAACTAAAATTGAATAAAACATATAAAATATGGGCATAATTGTCGATAATGGCCTTCCATTCGGGAAATTACAAGCTGTCTTTCGTCGGGCTTCAAATATTCTCTAATATCTTAATCTCCAAATTATGCTCTTAATACATAATTAACTATTATATATATATATAGTACAAAACGTTATCAATTCATTAGACTTCAACCCCATTTTCTTTAAAAGATATGTAGACGACATCATAACATGTGTACCGATAAATAAAATAAACTAAAAATTATGTCTGCGCCCGTGGAGCGGCTTAAGATGCTATGCTGTCGGCATTTGCCTTAAACGAGAAGGAAAACCACGAAAACCTACTCAAACAGCCAGCCAGGGATCTAGATACGGAACTGCCAGCATGATAAGCAAATGTACAGATATTTAAATAACATATTATATATATTTATATAACAGCAACATATATTATGATGGTAAATTGCAGATCGTTACATAATTAGGTTATAATATATACTGCTTAGATTTTTTATATTACTTCTGTTGTTAATTGAATTTTTTTCCTGTTTAATATTAATCATTTCTTTAATTTCCCTTTTCATTGTGTGTTGTTCTTTTATCGATTATCTGTGTGTTTTCAAAATCGAAATGGTGATCGCGTTGTAGTTTGTATGTAAATAAAGCAGTTTTATCTGTTTTAGAGTATTTGTGGGTTTGTATTCTTTTGTATAAATATTGCTTAGTTTTGGCCTATCTAGTAACTATCGCAATCGCGACATTTTATAGATTTTGTAGATTATAGATGACATGTGTTTCTCGATTTTTTCTATTTTGGGTTTTAGTTTTGAAAATAGATGTTTATTAGTATTACTAAGTCTATATGTTGTAGCTATATCATATTTTTTAAAGTATATATAATTTTTTCTGATAATTGTGGAACATGTGGAAGCGTGATATATGTTGTTTCATTGTTTAAATTGTTATTGGTGTCTGTAGTGTTGTATATTTGGTGGATTCTTTTTTTAATTGTTTGGTCTATAATATGTGTTGCTGTTATATAAATATATATCATATGCTATTTAAATATCTGTACATTTGCTTATCATGCTGGCAGTTCCATATCTAGATCCCTGGCTGGCTGTCCGAGTAGGTTTTCCTTCTCGTTTAAGGCAAATGCCGACAGCTTTATATCTTAAGCCGCTCCACGCGCGCAGACATAATAATCACTCATGGCTTTCCATTCCCCTGTTTTTGTTGTCTATCTGTTTAGAGAATGCCAAGGCATGATTTATTATTATTGAACTTGAATGTATCATTGAATAATTTTATCCGTGACAACTACAGATATATTGTACGACATTAATATACATACTGTCATTTATATTTCAAATTTCTTTGAAAAAGGCATGTAAGATTGTTTTAAATATATACATATTGAAGTAAAACCAGACCTTAAATCGCCAACTAATTGAATCTACCATAACATACTAGGGTCAAGAAATAATTATATTTATATATATATATATATATATATATATATATATATATATATATATATATATGTATATATATATATATATATATATATATATATATACAGATTGTCTCACTAAGTTGGAACCATATGGAAAACTTTTTTATTATTAATTTTAGGAAAAAAAGTTATTCTTCATAAAAAGTTCTGCATGTTCTAAAATCTAAAATACAATCATCAGATATTAAATTGTTTCAGTCGTATACGCGGTTTATCGAAAAATATGAATTTTACTCAAACAGTAAAGTTCGTTTATATTTGACAATATCGAAAATTGTTATAAAGAAAAGTTGATCAGAACTAAAAACTACGTTCAAATATGTAATTACATTGAAAAATTAGGTTTTGTTATTTTCTACTAATCTTTTTATTTTCAATGAACATTTATCTCTTGTGATTATGAAACACATGATAAGTAAGAATACTATTTAGATCTTTTGCGTCGTTTACGTGAGACAATTCGTAAAAAACTACCACAATTATGGCGAAACGATTTATGGTTTTTGCATCATGATAATGCACCATCACACACTGCCAACATTATTGGTCAGTTTTTCATCAAAAATAAAGTAGATGTCGTTCTTCAATCACCATGTTCACCAGATGTGGCTCCAGGTGACTTTTGTTATTTCCTCGGCTGAAATTACCACTTCGTGGACATCGTTTTGAATCAACAGAAGCCATCCAAGAGAATTCGCAGTCCGCTTTGGAGAGTATACCGAGAGCTGGGTAGAATAAATGTTTCAAAGACTGGAAGAAAAGTTGGAATAGGTGTATTTTTTTCGGCAGCCAGCTTTTGGCGTTTCCCAGTAAAATTATTTTTAATACTTCCAGTACTCGTAAATTTATTTACTATTGAATGATTAATATTTTTATTGGGATGTCTACTATTAAAAGTAATAGCTGCTTCTCTATGTGTTTTATAATTTTCTCCCACAATCAAAACAATTTCGATTTTCTCTTCACAAGTTAATAACGCTACCATTTTTATGTGACATAAATTCTAACGCGTTGAAACTCACTGTCAAACACTTCTTGCTATCAACAAATCATTTGTATGTCAGTGCATCCTAGATTACATGTAACTACAGTTAAATTTGTATTGATATTGTAGACAAAAAAGAAAAAATAATTTTTTGAATGTAAATGGATATAATTGCATATTTGAACGTAGTTCTTAGTTCTGATCAACTTTTCTTTATAACAATTTTCGATATTGCCAAATATAAAGGTACTTTACTCTTGAGTAAAATTCATATTTTTCGATAAACCGCGTATACGACTGAAAAAAGTTAATATCTGATGATTGTATTTTAGATTTTAGAACATGCAGAACTTTTTATGACGAATAACTTTTTTCCTAAAATTAATAATAAAAAAGTTTTCCATATGGTTCCAACTTAGTGAGACAATCTGTATATACATATATCTGTATAGTGTTTAGATAATTTCTTAGCCATTTCTTAAATATAACAATTGATAAATTATTGGAGTTTTTCGGCTTTTATATGAAATATTTACAAATATCAAATTAGAATGTATGTAATTGCAGAGTAAGTGGGGATGTAAACATTGCTGTCTACAAATTACAAAGCAAATCATACGAAATTTTTAATTGAAAAATATGGTCTACGTTGGGACTCGAACCCAAGTCTACAGTTTGCCGGACTGTCGCTTTTACAGTTATATATATATACATGTATATATATATATATATATATATATATATATATATATATTTGGAAAGGAAAATTGTTTTTTGGGGAATCCAGCAAAATTAAACTCTATTACTTAAGTCAGTTCTTTATTTTTTTTATCCCAATATTTCGCATCAAAATTATATGCTTCCTCAGGGGGTCAAAATGTGAACTGGTTTTTGTATGGAAAAATTACCCGTCTTAATATTCATAATGTTTGCAATATTTTAAAGTAATCCGACTAATAACAACAGCTTACACATAGTTTACTCCGTAAGTACAGTTTAAAAGCCAGGACAAACACATCTAAAAGAGAGGCACACGTGTAGTTTTGACGAACAAAAGCACTTCTCGCAAAAACACATGTTATCTGTCACAAAGTTAATACATATATTAACTTTATAAAAACTTATTTATTAAGTATCCCTATATTTCGCAACAACTTCATTCCTTTTTCCGGAGCTAAAAATGTAGAGTTGAAAAAAATAATACAAATTACTTTTCATTATTTTTTTCAACTCTACAATTTTATCTTCAGAAGAAGCAACAAAGTTGTTGCGAAATATAGGGATACTTAATAAATGAGTTTTTTAATTGACAGACCGCTTGCCCGCTTTTAATTTATTTTATTCAATATGTTACGGTCGATAATTTCGTTTAAATTATTTATATATATATATATATATATATATATATATATATATATTATTTTTATTATTTTGCAAAATCCATCATTAAACTTTTTAATATCGTGAACATAAAGTACTCATAAATATCTTCTATTCTAAGAATAAAAAACGATTAAAATTTGTTATTTTCAGCCAATGATTTCTTAAAATACTATAAAATATTTAATTGTTAGTAAACAGTAATATTTCCTTGAATTTTTAAATAGTAATACAACAGTTAAAACTTGAAATTGTGAAAATAGCAGTTTCCGATCTCCTTTTTTCATTTAAAAATTGAGATAATACTCGTATGGTTCATATTACAGTTTTGCTACAGTGATCTTAATGTCACATTTTGCGCTAATATGGCTGTTCAATACAAAAAAAGTAGGCTGAGATGGTTATAATTTTATTTTATACAGTAATTGTAATTACGCATTGAAATCATACACAAATTTTTCTACATGTCGATGCTTAGCGGTTGTTGATAACGTACGATGCAAGCTGCTGCACGGATGAGACTGCTTCGAACAATTTCGGTTGTAGCTAGTGATGGGAGTTCTCGAGAACAAAAATAGTAATGTATTCGATTCTTGAAAGTTCTCGCTGTTCTCGAGAACTTGCGGCATAATATTCGAATACTTTAGGTCTCAGTGCTACTGCCGGTACTCGGTCAGTAAGAAACGCGTTTTGTTCTCGAGTACTTGCGGTGAAGTATTCGAATACTTTTGGTTTCTGTCTAGGAGCCACTGCCGGTACTCGGAAACGCGTTTGTTGTCACATTCATATGTATATGTATGTATAATAGGCAGTGGCGGCTCTTTAATGAGAGCAAGTGAGCAATTGCACCCCCTGGAATTATGAAACAAAACAAACCAAGCGGCGACTATCTGTGAAAGTATTTATTTATTATGTATATTATGTATTCATAGTTATTGACGAGGAACGTGGCACGCTAACAACGTACATGCACCGATCGTCGTCACAGATATAATGAGCAAAGCCCAACTGTTGCTCCGTTAAGCCATTAACATTACATTGAAGATGGGGAGAACTGTATTTTGCCCTACTTCAATGTTGTATAATACATAGCGTCTGAGCAAGTGGTCCAGTCTGCTCACGGCCGTTGTAAAATGAATTCCGTCTATGCTTTAGAGAACAACGCGTTTTCGCGGTTAACGTATGATGAAAAAATCGCAGTAAAAAATCTTAAAAGGCCGATGCCTCAATTATGTTTAGAAAATAAACAATCTGTTAAAGGTAAAGACGTTATAAGAAAATTCAAAATGGGCATGTGTTAAATTTAATAATAAATTGCATTTGATTTTGTGGCGCGTTTGAACTGGCACTTCGGGGTCATGATGAACAGCAAACGTCGAATAACAAGGGTATTTTTCGGGAATTGTTAAAAATTTTACGGCAGAATTGGATAAATCGCTCAGAGATCACATCGAAGCAGCACCGGTTTTTAAGGGATTATCAAAAACGATACAGAATCAGCTGCTGGATGCAATGTTTAACGTGTATCATGAACAAGTTGCCAGTGAAATTAAAGCAACCGACTTCATATCTGTGATAGCTGATGAAACCACAGATGTGTGTTTCAGTTGGTGGTTGTTTTAAGATATATTGTGAACGCGAGACCGGTCGAAAGATTTTGGAAATTTCTTCTGCCTAGTGGACATGATGCTAATTATTTATCTGCCTCCATCCTTAACGAAATTAGTTTGCTTGTTGATGACCCAGAAAAACTGATTGCACAGAGCTATGATAGGGCAGCAGTCATGAGTGGTGCTATTAACGGCGTGCAAAGGCATGTCCAAGACCAGTATCCAAGGGCTAATTTTGTACATTGTTATGCACATCAGACAAATCTAATTATGTCACATGCTACATCGAGCAGTAGTAATTGCAGAATTTTTTTTTGCCAATCTGATTGGATTATGTACATTTTTCTCCACTTCACCATAACGAGCTGCAAGATTGGAAGATTTCCTTCAAAGAAAAGGCTTACCTCGTTCTTCAAAAATTAGATGGAACTTCAATTCTAGGACAGTGAATACAATATATGAGCACCGAGAAGAAATAATTGAAGCTCTAGAACAAATCGAGGGAGAAGCTAGTTTACAAACTACCATTCATCAAGCTGGTGCCAATTTGCGAATTTTAGAGGAGGAAAATTTTATCTATTGGTTAACTTTCTTTCATAAAATTATGCCACATGTGGACATATTGTTTAATCAATTACAAAATGTCAATACAGATGCATTAAAAAACAAGAATAATTTAGATAATTTTGAACGCGCTATTGGAAAAATTCGAGCCGAAATCGCTGACACAGAGAATTAGTTGGTTAAACAAAATGACCCAGAACTGACTCCTCGACCATCAAAGCGGCGAAGAGTAACTGATGGTAGCCAAAGAAGGAGGGAAACTATTGAAGTGTGCGATATTATTTTGCTAGAAATAAAAACTAGATTTCGGTATACAGGGCACTTAATATTAGCAAACTTAATTTCTTTTAAACAGTTCTCCTCTTTTCAAAAAAAAATTTCCGGAAGATTGCCTTAAAGAAGCAGTAAAATTTTATCCATGCCTCAAAGAAAGCAGACTACGAACTGAATTAAGCGTTCTATATTCTAGAGAAGAATTTAGGCAAAATATAGAAGTCGGTGCTGTAGGTCTGCTAGGTCTTCTGCTGGATGGATTAAGCGACACCTTTAATGAAGTTGTTAAGCTTTTAAAAATTGTCATTACAATCCCAATGACAACGTCCGAAGCGGAACGCCAGTTTTCACGGCTGAAGAGAATAAAAACTTTCTTGAGAAATACAATGAAAGGAGAGAGATTAAATGCCCTTACTATGTTATCTTGTGAAAAAGAATGTATAAATTTCCCAAACTTTAATGAAAAAGTGATAGAACTGTTCTGCACGTCAAAGACACGTAAAATGGACTTCGTTTATCGTCCGATGTAATTAAACTGTGTAATATTTACTATTCCCTCAAAACAAACTCTACAATGAACAGTACCTGTCTGGAACAGTACGTCGGTGAAATTTATAAGGATTGGGTAAGCGTTTTTGTATTACACTTTTTAATTTTGAAATTATGCACTCCCTATGTGAACCACCCCGAGCCGCCACTGATAATAGGTATTCGAATACTGGCTGTTGTTATCGGTTCTTCATTCCGTTTTAGACTATCGGTATGATGTTTGTAATATGAGTTAATTTTAGGTGAACGGGAGAGATTTTTTACAGTGAAAAATAATGTAACCGAGATAAAGAACAATCCAAAGCAACATGTGTATGTTATACACTTGTGATGCGAGTATTCGAGAACAAAAATAGTATGTATTTGCAATTTGTTGTTCTCGAGAAGTATTCGAATACTTTTGGTCTCGTTCTCGGATAAGTATACGATTCCAAAAAGTATTCGAGAACCAAGTATTCGATTGTTAAAAGTTCTCGATTCTGCCCATCACTAGTTGTAGCTACTTGCTTCTCTGTATATATGAAACTTTAAACGAAGCAGTCTCATCCGTGCAGCAGCTTACATCGTACGTCATCAAGAAGTTTCTATAGGCAAAAGAAAGGAGAAAGGCACATTTACAAACTATATTACAAGACACTAGTTGATTCTTAGTTTATACCACGTAGTAGTGCCGAATTATTAAAAAAAAAGGCACTAATTGAGTATAATCAAAGAGTTAAGTCTAAAAGAAAGTAATGATCGTAATTATATAGGTATCAAACGATACAGTTTACTTGTTAGCGGTTTTGAACCGAATTAGTTGTAGCGAACGCAACACGTGAAAAAAACACCGAAGAGCGCTTCATTATGTATATTCGAGCGAGTACTTTTCGATCGACGGATTTTTGTTGACTCAACGAAAGTTGAAACGAAAGATCATGTCTAGAGAGACCGGCAGTAAGAAATGTAGTTTTATGGTTGATTAGCGATCGACCAATCACATTATAAATAAGCGACGCCAGCAATTAAAATTTAATCAAATTAATGGTAACAATAAAATTATTACCATTAAGTGATTCCCTGCAAAAATACTTTAAAACGATATTGTTTAGGTAACCTTTACTATAGCATATAAAACGCGGCTAGTAAATTACGTCAATTGATACACAGCCGATATAATTTTACTTTTAGAAAATACTGTTTAATAAGAAGTAGAACTAACAGTTAAAATATAATCGTAATTATAACATGTAAGTAATCAATAACTAAATTTTAACGAAATTACTAGGCGCTAAATTAGGCTATACGGAGGGTGATCAAGTTGTTCCCAGCCATATAACGTGATGAGATCATTAGTTTGGTGAGCCACGTAATGGACAAACACTATCGTATAGCAAAACAATCCCTACACTGAGCTTTCTACACATTTTGTTTTAGATTGCACAACACAATTTATTTAAAGTAGCGCAATATGTCCTAGGGTTTACTTTACTTACTAAGTCAGGATTTTTGTTGTCCAATGTGAGCATAGTACCCGATAATTTAAGCGTTCTGTCACAACTTTATAGACAACACATCTTGAACCATGAGGAAACGCATTAGATAATTATGAAATCGCAAAGCGTGTTGTCTCCTCGAACTTTTAACTCATAAAGTTTCTGCACTAGATTATCGTTAATGATGGACATTCGTCCACTCGTCCCTCGTCGTGTACGTTCTAAAGGTCATCTTCAAATGTTCTAAACCATTTTTTTACCGTTCCATAGAGTTTTCTTCATACGCTTGACTAATCTGCTTCTGAATTTCGGCCGTGAAACATATTTTACATTTAAAAAACGAATGACTGCGGGTATTTCAGACTAGGTGGCATTATCAATGGTTTTAGGCATTTTAAACAATACACAAACAATCGTAAACTTGGGCTAATGCTTTCGTAATAGTGTCTGTGGCTAGCCCATATATGCAGGTACACATTGCTATTGCAGCGTTGCAGTGGCCATATTTAAAAAAAAATTATGATAGTTTCGTTCCCCACAGAAATGGCTTATACCATTGTTTATGCAAACAATATACATATAAATCTTTATATCTTTTCATTATTAAATTATTATATAACTTCTTTAAACTCGGATATTAAAAAAATTCATATAAAATATATATTTCCTTGATATTGCAATATTACTGTGTTATACAACTTTCATAATATTATATAAAGATGTGAGTTAAGTTTCATGATATACTTTCTCGGCTTTTCTAGATATAAGCCGATTGCATGTTTAGTGAGGACTGAATATGTAAGACGACATGATAAAAAAGACAATTTTTTGTTGTATTTGTAGTGGTAGCATTAATTAATTATTAATGCATTTTAATTAAATATTGAAAATAATTAATAATTAATGTTTATTAAATTTTTTTATTGTAATCATATACTTACGTACTTAAAACTAAGACCACATTAATTCGTAATTAACATTATTGAAGTTTTAGTAATATGAAAAGTGGCATAACTATAATGTGAATTCAGTAATAATGTATATTATTACCAAGATAGCTTATAATACAAGTGGTTGAAGTGTCGTAAATAATATTATGTATACCCCTGAGCCTTTCATCTCTTGCTGGTGGAGGCAATGTTCTATGGGATGACATAATAAGTTCTCAATCGTCTAACCGTCACCTTCGGACACGGGCTTCCCTCGATTCGAAGCGTAGCTAAATCCCTGGTCTCTCGACCAAGGACTTAGTTAAAAACCGCAGCACGTCCTCACGTTCCCCGGGCCAGTTTGAGTAGGTGTTCTTCAAAACTCCCTGTCCAGGTCGGCTCTTAGCTGGCTATTTCGCTCGAACCAGAAGGGCTTCGCGACCATTCTCGGCATTTTATTCTGGAGTTTCTGAGATCTTAATATGGGATTTAGCGACATTCATCCAGGCTAGGGTACCATACGTTAACTACGGCCTCAAAATCGCCTTATAAATTCGCAATATTACCCGCATGGAGAGCAGACTCTAATCACCCAGGAGCAGAAGTAAAAGACTCCACGCTCCAAGATACTTATTTTTGATCACCTTGGTGTCGGGTGTCGGTAAATTGCTTGTATCGTCAGTATAGTTCCCCATCTCGACAGCTGCCTCCCTCGGTATGTCGCCACTTGTTTACTTTTTATTCGGGAGGTCCTTCCACCCAGGTACGATCTGATAAGGATCATAAGATATTCAGCCCCATTTTTATCATGTTCCTATTAAAGTCCTGCACCAGACCAAGTCAAATGGCGCCGCCATATCCAGGAAGACATAGTCGATGGTGTGTCTGCCCGAATCCATCCCTTATGGCTTCCGTTAAGCAGAAAAATTATAATATTAATAAATAATTTAAAAATGATAAATTTTTAAGATTAAATCCAAAATTCACAAGTGTTTTTTTTACTGAAAACGTTCACAAAAACGTCACATAAAATATAATCCTATTGGCAATAATGGAAAATAAATTGAACATTAACTACTACCAAACCAGTATAAGAGAAAACACGGTTGGAATTAAAATAAAATGATATTAAAGTAAATTGAAAACGATAATAAATATACATTTTTATTATTTTATTTTTATGCAAGAAAGGAAAAATCATTAAAAAAACTTGAACAATACCAAAACATTAAAACAGAAAGATACGGATATGTATGAAAGGACTATGCAGTTAGTCATGATTTATTTTTGGAAACTAATAATAAGAAATGGTAAACAAATATATTTGTCAACAACGAATATTCCACTTATTTTCGCTATAGTTTGGTTTGTCGTCAAGATTTCTTCAATTAACCTGTGAATAGCTATGAACTGTAAAAACCTGCATTTGCGATTTCAACTACAATTATTTTTGAAAATAATCCACATTAATAGTGAAGTAAGTGCCATTAACTTTATATCACTTACAAACTTGCCATAATAGAACTTCTAAAGTTTTATATTTTCCCTTACCTGGTTTTGGTACACAGATTAGAATAAGTAAATAAACAGATTAACGTAGTTAAAAGTAGATATTTAGCTTGAAATTCACACGCATATAACGTGTGTTCATTTGAAAAGTCAATCTAGGTTACTTTGAAATTTTAATAGAATAAGACGCATATATATTAGTATGTGTTTGTTGTTCCGTAAACGTAAATCCAAATGACATTTGATAATGTCAATCACATTTGTTATTTATTTGTATGTATGAAACTGTCAAAACATACGACTTCGTAGGTTAAGTAGTAAATTTTAATTTACGACATACTTCAAAATGTTCTCAGTAAATCACATGCTACTAGATTGACTTTTCAAATGAACACCCGTTACATATACGAATATGTATAACAATTTTCAAGAATGCTAATAAGGATGGCTTTCATTCATGTAGTGAGGTATGCGGAGTGCGGTGATGACTCAGACTATGTGCCCACACTGTCAAATTTAATAATTATATGTTTATATACTGAGTAGGATTGTTCGACGTTGAGAGATGTTATATTTGCATAGTTAAAGTGCTCTTTGTATCTGTACAATGGATCTTCAGTATTGGTAAAAAGTTGCCCTAATTTTGTAAAATCTACATTTTTATCTAATACACCTTATGTGTATTATTAAATTTAACAGTGTGGGGCACATAGTCTGCCGTCTTTAGATGACATTCGTTGTTCGCATCTCGATGCGTGCGTATGAGCAAACTCGCAAAAAACTAAAATAAATTTTGTACATTTCATTTACAATTTTGTTTCGTTTTTTTTATAAGAATTTTATTTAATTTTCATTAATAATTATATTTTAGTTACAATTTTTAAAAAGTTTTGTTTCAGTTCAATATTACCGCATACATACATCAATTATAATTATTAATTATTATAATAGTATATAAAATGTATATATGCGTGTGATAGTGTTTGTAATACGCTTCGCAATTTCCACCGTGACATCAGTCAATCTGTATAGTAACACCAGACAACCATATATTTTTATGAATACTTTAAATCGACTGTATTTACCAAATTGCGTGTTTAAAATTTAATTTGTATTCTGGTTCAATTAGTACGACATTCTAACTTCAGTAAAACCAGATTGGAGTATGTTGGCCATGTGTGTTGCTAACGCCACTCTAATGAGAGAATATAACAGCGTTCTTTAAAATATTTACTTTTTAAGACTGTGCTATGTACCCTCACGAGCAATATTTCTGCGCCTATGTAATACCTACTTACGATTTAACAACTTGCCCCAATAACATGATTGCCTCGGAGATCTTCGGCTCAGAGACCAGCTCAGTTAAGAGGCGAGCTAAGGGAGAGTTCTTATAAGACAGGCGCCCTCGAGCCATTACAGTGAACATAATAAAAACAACAATAACAAGAGAGAGTTTCTTAACAACGAATAAATCAACAACAAAACAAGGAAAGGAATAATAAGCATCAACGCCAAACTTGCTACACGACTCTGCAAGCGCTCGATGACGTGACAGCGATAAACATGTATGATGTAACGTGTGTTCATTTGAAAAGTCAATCTAGGTTACTTTGAAATTTTGATAGAATAAGACGCATATATATTAGTATGTGTTTTTTGTTCCGTAAACGTAAATCCAAATGACATTTGATAATGTCAATCATATTTGTTATTTATTTGTATGTATGAAACTGTCAAAATATACGACTTCGTAGGTTAAGTAGTAAATTTTAATTTACGACATACTTCAAAATGTTCTCAGTAAATCACATGCTACTAGATTGACTTTTCAAATGAACACCCGTTATGAATTATCTAACTAAAATTGACTCAAAAGTAATAGTTCAACATGAGCTAAAGACTCACCCAGTATAGTAAGTTGTATACAAAAAACTAAATTATACTAAATCGTGCATAAATAAAATATGCCTTAACAGCAATAATTTAAGAATTATGTTAAATTGAGGAATAGAAAACATTCAATGAATACAACCGAATTTTAGGCAATTTAAACAGTTAATGAGATTTAAGTAATAATAAGATTGACATCTTGAAATAGTTGAATAATAGTTATTAAAAAATAAATGTAATAGCAGGCTTAACCTAAAGGATTGTATAGATAATTTATCTAAGATCTTGGATAAATCTCACATCGAGATTCTCGTACATACAGTGTATTCATAAATTACTGTACATAATACAAAATTTAAATCATCATGACATACATTTGTCTATATCTTTCTGCAAAATGATACTGAATTTATTTAAAAAATGTGTTAAATGACTTTACGAAAATGATTAATAAGCAACAATTACAACATCGGGCATGACCCTAGTGTAGCACAGACTATTTCGATAACCTTATATATGCACAATTATGGTTATTGTTTTATTAAATTTACTACAGAACTATATACACAAAAAGAAATAAATGAATTATTTAAGCTAAGATAATATGTACACTTTACGTAAAACAGTCCGTCGTGATGAGTTGAATTAATTGTCTGCAGTCTTCAGGTTAAATTTGAAACAATAGGCCTACCTTGGTTGCATGATATCGTATTGCTCACCGGACGGTTGACTATGTATTCACCTTAGACGCGAAAGAAGACCACGTGCACGTAGAATTTTTCTGGTCTCAACCAGCAAGTACCACGTCTAGCAGATACAGTTTTTTACAGGAATACAACGCGCCCCTTACTGGCTAATGAATCCTATACTAGCAAATGCTCATGTCATATACTGGCAAATGCGGTTGTCCTATACTGGCACCCTAATAAAATCCAGAAAGGAAAAAAAAAGAAACAATATAACGAAATACTGTCATGAAAGAACAATGCCTTTACACAAAGACGTCGCATAACAAAACTCACCTAATGTCTGCAAAAAGGTCGAACTCAAAAACCACGTGTAGGTCAAGGAAAAATTAATCCGTCATTACAATGATAAAACAATCTATAGATTCCCAATCCTTTTTGTTTTCTACGATTTTACAATGACTGAATCCGCGTGAGCGAGAAAAATTCCATCGTTTTAAAAGTCGTACGTAATATTAATTTCCAATCAACACGCGGTGAAGTTGACTTCTTGACCTAATCACTTCACAAAACAAAAGAGGCCAATTACCATGCGATTCGGACTTAAGTAGGCAACGCTGCTTAATTCCTTCAGAAAACCCAAGATAGAGGTAGACATTATCGAAAAAAGAATTAAAAAGCAGGATCTAATTAGAAGAGTATTTCGCTACAGAATAATTAAGAAAAGAAGAAACAAAATGAAACAAAGCGAAATTAATAGAATTTGTAATTAAATACAAGGCAAGCGAATGTCTGATTAAAGAGACAATAGTCCAGGATAATTACTCAAAGATGTCGCGATTATTCTAATACAACGAAGGAAAACTGTTCAAAAGGAACAAAAAGAAATTAATACCTGAAAATTCTACAAAGTCAATAGACACATTAATAGTTACGAAACTGTTTCCAAAATATAGTATTTTAATTGAAATAAATATATTTGCGATAAAATATGTTAGTCCGCCATTTGCTCACGCATATTAAATACACACACATATACAAACATGTATAGCAAGCGCCAAATAAGATGGCGAGCGGTGCGGATGCGCCGTAGTTGCTTTTAAGTCGTTCTTGCGCACGTCCACTTACCCACTTACTTGCAACTTTATGTAAAACCAAATACAAAGTTTCCTTATTTCTAATGCTGCGCGAACTCACTCGCACCGCTCACCATCTTATTTGGTGCTTGCTATAGTGTAGGTACAGATGAGAAGACTCTAATGACCATGCGCGACCGACTTGTCAGAATCACGTAACTTAACCTAAGTCATAAGCAAAACAGAGACAATATTTAAATAACCTATGGAACCCGTACAATGTTACAAAGCGAAACTAAAGTAATTTATAAAACAATGTCCAGCCTATTGTCTAATTAAAAATAGATTTCAGAAAACCCTAACAAGATATCAAACGATGGATAGTAAAATATGATGACAACCTAAAATTTATGCTGTGGAATAAAATCGTAATTATAAGATATTTAAAGGAATATTAAGATATGTAAATAATATGCTCGAGATACAATGTATTACTAAATTTCTAGACTGAGTACGTATCAAAAATTAACTATAAAGAAGAGAATATAGCTGTGGCTGACATTTTATTGTTACAGATAACAAAATCAAAAAAATACCATAAAAATAGGTCTCTAATAAATGTGTAAAATATTAATACAAGTAGAAACAACTCTAGATGTAAGAAAATGATTAACATAATATCGGAGATTCCACGATATATACCTAGACTTCCAAAAATACGTGACAAACAAGGTAATATTTAATTTTATCGTTTAAAGAAATCAATTATGATAAACAGTTCACAAATGTGTACGCTACACAAAAAAATACAGCAGTTCAATTTAAACTATAACAACTGATAGCGTATATTTTATAGAATCTGTAAGTGGTAATATAAAAAAGGACCACATATAGACTTAATTTGAAAATAAGAGAGAAAGAAGGTACATAGGACTTTATCTTTCTGATGAATGATTAATTATGATGACATTGAATAATACGAATATTTTGATGAAAGATCTTCTCTATCATACTTCTTAAAAAGGGGATATTTATAAGTTTATTTGAGTAGAAGTGTAGAAAGAAAAATAGCTACATATTGCATTTCCACTATAACAAATCATTACGCCATATTGCAAAATGGCGTTAGAATTTTCTAATGATTTGTAACCTATTAAAAATTACGAGGGCGGATTAATATGCAAGACCTCCAAGAACGCCATTGTGTGATTGGGAATAGAAACTAGTTCTAACCTGCAAACGGTAATTTCGAGTATCACGTCTTAGCATGCAAAGTTTTATTTTCCTAGGTATCATAGTTGAGTAACAGTGTCATTAATCTATAGTTTGATTTTTGAGATGCATACCATGCATCAATCCGTGATAGAATTTTTAACGCTAGAAGGTTGCGCGTCTAAAGAAATTTACAGGCATTTGAAAGCTGTTTATAGCAACGATGTGAAGAATATTTGCCAGCGGGTTTGACGTGTAAAACTCTGTCGTTGAAGCGAAATGAAGGTGTTTGACGAGAAACGCTTAGATATACCAGTAGGTGATGTATGAAGAATCAAAGACTAGAGAATAAACTGATTCAATGAAATCCCCGGATTACGCAAAAACAAATTGCTCGCCAATTAGACACTAGTCAAAAAGTGTTTTTCAGAAGTTGAATTACAGAAAAATGTGTGCCTGACGAGTCCCGCGACAGTTAACGTATGTCATGAAAAAACAAAGAAAAACCATTTGTCAAGAACTTTTTAACCAGTATCTATGCGAAGGAGGTGATTTTATCATGAACATCATCACCGGGGACGAACCTTGTGTTCATCATTATGACATCGAAGACAAACGGCAGTCAATGTAATATCACCGTTCTAATTCTTCACGTGTACGAAAATTCAAAGGGTTTCCATTAGCGCAGAAAGTCATGCTCACCATTTTCTGGGATGCAAAGGGAGTCATTAAGACATTTATCAATGATTAATTCAATAAGATACTGCAAAATTTAACTAAAGAACTGTATTCCTTAGAGTAAGGACGGAAAGAGTGAATTTTTTCTTGCACTACAACAACTCAAGTCAAGGCCATTGCCGCAACGAAACGATGTAACAGTGACGAGTCTGAAAGTCATGGTTGTTTCACACCTTCCGTACAGGCCTTTAGATTTCTGGTTGTTCCCAAAGTTGAAGGAGGTATTGAAAGGTCAACATTTTTCATCAAACATTGAAGTTCAGCCAACTATTCGCAATTAGATTAACAGTAAACAAGAATGTTTTTTCATGGACGGAATGAAAAAAGGATTTAGCGTTTGGAGAAATGTGTTGCACTAGCTTACATATCAGCCCTCTCCTCGTGCAAAAATATTTTAAAGAATGATCAATTGAATCAAGAATTAGATTTTATTAAATCTATTCTCACTTGCATTAATAACATTTTAATTAACGTAGCTTTAAGATATTCGTATATATATATATATATATATATATATATATATATATATTCATATAAACACGAGCGCTAGTCATAACTATATAGGAAATATTAAGGTTTACAATATCGGTCTGTATTCAAATAAATAATGTCTCTGTTTTCCCCAAAAACCTGTAAATGATTAATTGATTAATATTTAGATATTTTATTTACTGAAAAATTTCATAAATTAGCATTATAAAATACAAACCTTAAAAATGGAAAGATTCTAGACATACTTATGGCGACAGTAATGTATCGAAATCAACATTAAAAAAATATTTTTTAGTTAATTATTGTATTGATTTAGTTTTAAACTGTGCGAAATTTGAAATGAAAAAAATTCACTTAATCAGTTTAACATTCAAAATCTATACTATAGTAAAACAAAATTACTTTGACCATTCCAGAGAAATTTTTTTCCAAAATTCAGACGCGATTTTATGTCACCAAATATAAGCCCTGCCGTTTTCAACAGAGCCCGATTTGTATAATTATTCTTTTTTATTCTTTTCCAGTACCCTTTTAAAATTAAAAACAAAAATCAAGATAAAAAATATATCGGTAATAAATAATGTCGGTTATACCGTAGTTTAGTCTTTAAGGTCAACAATAGGTATGTACACATATATTGAATATCTTAAGAAATTACAATATTAAAGAATGTTGTAATAAATCGATGTAAAGTATTAAACTACGAGGGGTATTGATATCTAGTTAGCCTAGGCCACTTTCCTTGAACAAAACAAAATCTTGTTATAATGGCAAGAAATAATGACATTTTAAAAGAGTCACTGTAAAATCTTACGTCAAGAAGTTGAAATATTACTGTGCAGTAAACTTTGAAAGAAAGCATGTCGAATGCAAATGTGAAAATCGATAAATTGGAGTTTCGAGTTTCAAATACTTGTATTTGAAGAGGTTAAGTGGTAAGGAAATTTACGAAGATATGCTTAACGCACTTGGTGATCAATGCCTATCAATGCCTATCATATTCGACAAAAATTGGATTGCCTCATTCAAAAAAGGAAAACTTTCCGTTGAAGATGATAAGGGACCAGGAAGACCGATTTCGGTGTCCACCCCCGAAAATATTGACGCAGTTCATGACATGATATTATCAGACCGTCGAATTGGGCTGAAACATATAGCTGAGGCACTAAAGATTTCATATGAATGCGTCCATCATATAGGATGGATTCCTAAATGCTTGAACGCCGAACACGAACGAGCAAGAGTGAAAGCATCACGGTCATTCTGTGCCCGTTTTGAAGGAGATTCAGATTTTTTTAACCATCTTGTGACTATGGATGAAACATGGGTTTATTTTTACGAACCAGAAATAAAACAGCAATCGATGGAGTGGACATCATGGTTCTCCATGGCCTAAGAAGTTTCGAGTTCAAAAATCCGCTAGAAATGTACTTGCTTCAATGTTTTTGGAAGTTTCGAGGAATAATTATGATCGATTACTTAAAAACGGTCAGACCATCACTGGGGATTCTTATTCTAAATTACTAACCATCTTGAGAGAGAAAATTAAGGAAACAAGATGTGATCGTGCATTACCATGAATATAATTTGGGATCTAGGATTAGAATTACTGGAACACCCGCCCTATTCCCCAGACTTAGCTCTCTTAGGCTATTATCTGTTCCTTCTATTGAAAAAAAGTTTAGAACGACGTCAATTTTTGTGTAAGGAAGAGGTAATAAAAACTGTGGAAGTCTGGTTTGCAGACCAAGAAGAATCTTTTTTTAGAAGGGTTAAATTCGTTGCAGGATCGCTATATTAATTTAATACGAGACTATGTTGAATAATAAAATATAAAAATAAACTCACAACTTTAAATTGTTTCAATAGTAGGCTAAGAATATATCAATACCTCCTCGTATTTGATCCACATGTGCGACCTCCTTATTTTTTTTTATATCAAATAAAAATAATAAATAACCAGGGTATACAAATCAGGTGAACGAATCGCTTCTGCATTTTTGCTGGCTGAGACGCAATTAATCTGTGTTGAAGCTATAATTAACAGATTCAGTTAATTCAATTATCACAAAGTAGTTCGTATATTCAGGTATAGTTGTTGCCATATTTTAAAATGACTCCAATAAACGGTTAGATTATGAGGGTCAGATTACCTGCTGTTTGCACACTTGCATCACGTAATCTTTACAAATACTAATCTGCCTATCGTGACAGAATTCGAAAAAATTGGGAATAGACGACCAATTAGTGAGGCTCTTTTATTAATAATAAAAAATATATTTATTTGTCGAGTGAGGTACCTTTAGTTATGATAATATCTAACGATACTTCGTACTTTGTCTTAAGAATTATGTGAAGCAATTGATGGTGGAAAGCAAGTTAATGTTATTTACACATGCTTTTGAGATAGATCATGGTATTATCTTGTTAAAAATGACTTCATTTGATTTGATCTTTATCGATGCTTATGAACTCTTACCTACAGAACAAAACCAATTATATCTGATTATATCTGCTTTAATGGCTTTAAAATCAAAGAATATTTTAACATCTAGAGTGCCTCAGCGATCTAAATTGGGGCTAAATTTGTTGTTTAACATATTTACCAACTTTGATCAAAGGCGTAGTATTAGTTTATGCTGACGGTCTAAAAGCTGTAATGTGTGTTATAGATAGTACGCGTGATGCAGACGTTCTTCAAATGAATCTTAATATTATTAATAAGTGATGCTAGATAAATACTGTGGGGTTGAACTTGAAAAGTGCTATTTCGTGGCTTTTACTATGACGCCAACTAGAAATGATTACAACTATTCCATCAACAATATTTCTGTCCAGCGTACGACCTCTGTTAAGGATTCAGAAATTGTTTTCGATAAGAAACTTGGCTTTTCGGAACATATTTCGTTAATAACTACGTCCGCTTACCGAACTATAGGATTCATTATATTTTCAGACATCTTATAATATTGCAACTCTCAAATCGCTTTTTTGTTCTCTGGCAGTAAGTTAGAGTGTAATGTAGCTGTCTGGTATCCTACATATGATACATATTCCTATGAATTGTGGTTTTTATATTTATTGCACCACCATCCACAACTAATCTACCCAACTAGGATACTCGGTCGGCTTGTTTCCAAAAAATGGGACTTCTTTCTTCTCAGGGTTCCAATCGGAAATACGTGGGCTTCTACAACATTTTTAAGGCGCCAGTAAAAGAATTCACTTTAAGTACGTTTATATATTTTCTGAGTTACTTTTTTAATTAATTAAACAACAATAAAGGTAGTAGCATAAAATCAAAGACAGAATCAAATTTAAATGAATATTTAATACAAAAAAATCAAAAAAAGAAAAAAAAATTGATCTTTATAAAGTATAAAGACTGTGTAATTTATAATTTACACCCAGAGGTAAAAGAATTCACTGAATATGACAGCTAAATATTAAAAATCCTCTATGACTTCCGAACAAACTTATTTTAAAATAATAATAAAGATTATTTTTAATTTCTCCCCAGAGAAACACACTGTATAAACTGGAAAATACGATAAAAATTTACCACATGCGCGATCACATCAAACGCATACAAAAAATGCCCTTGATTTCCCAAACGAATAAAATTTTACAATTGTATTTTTTTACTTAAAAATGTTAATAATACTCTTTATTATTTTTCTATCTAATAATAAATCTCTAAATAACAATATTAATACAATTGAAATACAATACTCAAATCTTTTGAATTAATAATTTAAAAATATATATATTTTTACTTACATAAAAAATTATATGAGACACGTAGACAAGAAAACGTTGTTAAATAATATAAATATAAATTACGAGAGCACAATCTCGTGGAATATACGGGAATTGAATATAATCACCAACAACTAATTAACACAATAAAATACAACCCGAAACTATTTAAATATATAATTATATATTTTTTTAAATAAAAAGAACGTCGTTGTCTAAAGGTTTAACGTAGTCTGTCTCCCCGTCCACATCACCCGCAATGGCATGCACAAAAAAACCGTCCTACAATAATACAAGTTTTTTATCAAACATATAAATATACAATCAAGTTCAAAGATAATGGTACATACATTTTTAATAAATTTTAAATATAATTTAGGGAAAAACCATAGCAATATGTTAATGACATTGAACAAGTTGAACGTAAATTCCTGAAGTATTCGTCCTTCAACGTCAATGGCTTCTATGCAGAAAGAACATGGTTTAGATTACTCCTCACATCGTGATCGACATGAATTTGGATATCTGGCTGATAGAAGGAAGACAATTGTCTTCTTTCTATCAGCCAAAGATTCAAATCCATTCAAAGTTTATGGAAAATATTATTACTAATAAAATCAATTCACCGGTTTTATTATTTCGGATTGACTGAAGCAATTTTTGTGGCTACTCCAAGAACAAATCTGCTTCTGAAGGCTTGGTTAATACACTCCGCCAGCAATTTTAATTTTATGGACTTGGATGTGTTTATTTATTGATAACAAGTTAACCTTATTATTGTTAAGGTTATTTTTTCATACTTTTTCCATGTATCATCATTATATTAATATGTATTGTCCGTCTTGGAAATATTACTATTATTATTTTTATTACTACTACTACCAAAATGGAAACACTAATATGAGAAATAGGAAAATGTTACATTCTTCGTGACCTTGTTGGTATCACTATCACTATCAACACCTACTCTGAGTATTAGTTGTCTATAAATATTCTACTTCCTTCAGTACTGTTGTTTCAGTATTCAATATTTTATTATCTTTCTTGTATTTTATACGTTTAATGTAATTTCTTTACATCGTTTGACAAATGAATACGTCTGATTTTTGTTTAAAATTCAGCTAATTCTTCAAATACAATTTCATCTTCAACTTGCCTAACATAAATTGCTTCTCTATTCCATGGTCTCTACATTAGAAACAGACTATGTTGAATAAATAAAGAATACAAATTACAGCAATTTCTAGTAAATTCTACTTCTAAAAATCTAACGGTTTAAATATCTATATTTACAAATTTTGCAAATATAATAAGTTATTATGTGTTTTACCTAATCTATATTATTAACTATTAAGAGAATTAGAAACAATTTCACCTTAATGTGACCGTTCATGGTTTTGTGCATGTATTTATGAGAACCTGTCAGATAGCCCTTATAATCCAATTACTATCTAGTGCGGTCCACCGGAGCTGCACCATATTGAATATTACCTAGTAATTTCTGACCTGAACGGCACCAAAAAATTTTCTGCATGACAACGCTCGATAATTCTTAGCTCGAGCTGCACCTAAGGGTTAAGGGTTAAATTGAAAAGAAATAACTGCATTCTGTCACACATTTATTTATAATTTAAAAGTACAAAGGTTTTACTACAATTTCTATCTATGTGTCAACCAAAATTTGTATGATACACATTTTATGAAGTCATATCTACATATGTTGCCTTCCCGTAATTGCTTGATTTTTTCTTTTATAAATTCAGTTTTCCGTAAAACTTTACCTTTTATTTTTCGTTTTTCATCAAATAAAATACAGTTAATATTGATATAAATATCTGTTTGCATATCCCTTAAGGCGTTAACGAAAACATGTATATTTGGGAGAACTACAATACTTCAAATTTGAGTGAAAAGAAATTATTTGCGATGCCCAAATAATTGCTGGGAAGGTAGATTCCTCATGAATATATGTGTTTACCAAATAATCTAAGAAATCGTCATGAAATCTTCCACAAACGATTCTCCAACATTTTCTGGTAGTAAAATGTTAAACCAAACAAATGGCGTATTCAATTTCCTACATTGGATTCGAGGTCTAAGTATTCCCTTGTAAGACTCAATTGCTGTATTTTACGCCACCTAAAAAAATAATTCTTTTTAATTACGTCAATATCTAATGCATCTTTTTATAGACAGCTTACCAAGTCTGAGATAGGTGAAATCTACAACCAACAATCAGGGTTTCAGGGAAGACCTCTTTAATACTAAAATGTATTGCTCGGTCAAAATCGACTACAATTTTATTTGGATTTAGTTTATATCCCATTTCAATACATTTTCTCTTCAAGAGTTCAAACAAATGAAGTAGGTTGCTTTGCTTTTATTTTTCAGCAAGCAATAAGCAGGCTGCACATATCTGTTGTTTACGTAAACATGAATGGTAAAGAGCAGGAAATGTTTTGTACAATAATCAAATGTACCATCCATTAATAATTGTTCTTGATTTTCGTACAGAAATTTTATATTTGTTTTGGTTGAAAACACAATTGTATTTGTTTACACGTTATTGATTAAAGGAAAATCTTCTCCTTTTGTAGTTTTTCCATCAGTTTCCCAAAATCATGGACGTTGTCTATCGACTTTGGGAATTTAGGCACCTGTTTTAATCTCGCAAGATTGATGTTATATCTTAGATACTTTTTACATCCTTGGATGTGAACGTATTTAACACATCTGCGTCTAATTCAATTTCACTTTTGTTTAATTTAGCCTGCTTTTCAGAAATATTTTCTATCGCTTTCCTTTTAACTGCATTGCTTATTTTTTTACGATGATAAACACTGTCACTTACTGAATCATGATTATGATTTCCAGACATTTTTTAAAATATCACATTTTCACTTATGGTAAAAAGCCTTACACTACACTGTCTATTAATACACTTCTAACACATTTCACCGATTTTTTGAACTTCTCGGCATTTGTAATATTTAACTTTGTGTTGATTACCACTTTCACAAAAAATTAATTTCACACTTCTGAATAAAATAAACAAAATTGTCAGGCTCAATCATTTATATGCAGACAAAGTGAATACATAGAAGATTAACGCTTGTTCTTAATGGCTGGAAATAATAATCCTTTAATTGAAATTTTAATGGTGGTGCAGTTCGGGCTAGGAATTAACGCATGCTCTTAATGACTGGGTACCTGCTAACATTTTTGGTGCAGTTCGAGTATCCTCATTTAGTGAAGTTATTTTAAATATCATGGCAACAACTATACATAATGTAATAATAACAACATAAGATTATGGCCTTTAAATTAAAAAAATATGCTCTGTTTTCTTTAAAACATTTTTTAAACTTATATTTCCCTTTATTTAAAAGAGGTAGATACATTCATATAAGTATACCACAGATGTGAATTGAACTATTCGAATATTTTCCTTGATTCATTTTCACTCATTTTCCCATAATTCCTTTTAACTTTTGCAACTGTTTTATCGTCATCTTTATCGCCTTTTTATAGAGCTACAAATCATCACTAGCGTCCATATAAAGTTCAGAAATATGAATATACCATTTGTATTTAAACTCTGACTGACAACGACATTTTTTCTTATTTTTTCTTACATCCAGGAATTCCAAAGCTGTTCATCATCATTTTATTTGCAGTAGAATAGAGGTGTTAACATACTTAACATATTTTTAAAATTACTATTGATTTAACTAACAAATCGGAGACTGTGGCTTATAAGTGAATAAAATAAAATTAAAAAACCCTTACCACAATAGAATTCTATTGTGGTAAGGGTTTTTTAATTTTATTTTATTTACTATTGATTTAAAAAAAAAAAATTTAAATTCTTTCCATTTTTCATAGAAGCAAGAGCGATGAACTTATACAAGGTTGTACAATTTACACAAATACAAATTTATTTGTATTCGCATTTTATTAACATCATATAATATAGACACAAAATAAAAAATATATTTATAATTATAAAAGAAAAAAATAGAAAGATAATGTACATAGATGGATTTAAAAAAAATTATTGTAGACGTACCTATCCTTTTTTATTTTGTATGTTTTTTATTGTCAGTATTTAAAATGGCATGTTTCTAAAAATTAACTATTAACAGAAGACAGCTTTAGTTCAAAACAAATATGACTCAAATGCATAAGCACAACAACACTAACCTGTAAGGAAATTCCAAAACATTAAACTTGTAATACTAATTTCGCTTTATCTATAAATACAAATTACATGATACAAATATAATATTTGAAACATAATTTCCATAAGTGCGATAAATGAAATCAATGCCAATTGAAACATTGCTTATACATAATTAGGAATTCATTAAGATTAGAGGAAATGACCATGTTTAAAAGAACAATCATGAACTGATGTTTTTTTCAATTTGAACTCAATCATTTGATACTTCAATTAGTATATTAATAGTTAAACATTTTATGGGAAGAAGCTAATACCAACAAACGGAAAATTTAAATTCATCAGTATATTGGTAGTACGAGGGCTCTATCCGTTGAACCTCTCTAGTAGCCCATATGTAGACCGGTTTAACGTTACGCCCAAATATTTAGGGTAGGGGTTGTGGTTGATCCGACCACCACCCAGTTCAAAATTCAGCTCTTCTGTCGGCTTCTTTGTTACACAAATGAAAGGCACATAATTCAAATTTTCAAAATTATGTTCTGAAAAATCCACTCACCATAGATTCATCCTATCTTCCTTAATGTCCCTATTTGTAATTCATCGCGATCAAATCTCTTTATGTTCATTTCTAAATTTGGTGATAAAAAGTCAAAATGAGAATTTAAAAAGTCAATTCTCAACAACAGTGTGCAGTTCACTAAATATTTTGCTACTGATTAATTTCAGGTCTTTCGTTTCCAAGAAATATTTTTGATGTTTTTTATTTCGTTAATTTCTTAGGTTCAATTTATCAAATATATGTAATATACAGTAATTTTCTGATTTGAGGATTTTATTTCTTTAAATGAATCTTGTATGTTTCCACATAAAACAAAGTTCACGTACGTCATATTATCAATTGTATTTCAGAAATGCTACTGTTTCACACTACTCAATTACCATACCCAATTATCATACCAATAAGTACGTATTAAGGAAATTAATAGCTTGGATACTATAATTGTTTTGCGATTTTTTATCACCTAATTACAACCAGAATAAATTCTTCCACGTATGATTTTTCAGTTCGCTTTTCAACAACAAAAATTAAGACTGTGTTCCTAAAGGATTACGATTTTACTTAAATACTGTGTTGAAGTTTTTATAAACTAATGTAAATCTTTATGAAGTATCGATAATGATTTTTATCTTCAACTAAGAATCCAAATTACACTTTCTTCAAATTCGATCATTAAAATGACAGCGATAGTCCACTAATAGTTAATATATTTTAATCTTTTCGTAAATAATCTCCGTCATATTAATGAAAAGATTATATGAAAGTTCTTGTAAAAAATTTCATAAATATTTCAACTTCACGTCTTTCATTTTACTTACTTTTATAATTACTTACATATCCTCGAACAAATTACTTCCTGTTCCTAGAGAAGTAATTATTTTCTCGAAGAAGTACAAATGCATTTTATTGTGTTAACAAAGCCACTCTATTTTGGAATAGTATAAGTAATAATTCTATTATATTACACACAAATATAACATGAAAAAGTTATGATGATAATTTTAAGAAAACTGAAAGTGTATGCTGACCCAATTATGGAGCAGTGTATTTCCTACACTTAATGCGCGAGTTTCGTTAATAGGACAGACAGATATTAATTTTACAATGTTGTCAAGTGATTTGGTGGACTAACCAAAATACTGCGAGTGGCCAAAACTCTCGCTTTCTCCGTCAGCTGAACATGGTAACAAAAACTATTTTAATGGATCTATTAAATGTGCTTATATTAGTTAATATCACGCACATAAAATATGAATTTTACTTACTTTGTTTTATGGTCTAATAAAAGATGGGAATTCTTGAATTCATTAGAGGCAGTTAAACGTCTAATGTGTTCTTTATTATATAATAATGAAAAACTGTTTCATTAGTTTCATTACTCACTAAATTTTAGTAAAACTTGTCTTGAAATAAAAAGAGAGATATGTGCGTAGTCCACACATAATTGTAGTATTAGATAAATGTTACGTATTATAGTGTATTCATAATTATAAGAAACTAGCTTTTAATGTGATTACAACTGTTGTTGCACCCCCTGTGGCGATAATTCTCTCATCGTTATTTAATGGATACGGTTCACCTACCTGCAGTATACGAATCCATTGGCCGTATTGACTACAAATTAGGGCCCTCTAATTAAATAAGAAAATGTAAAATATAAAATAAGAAATACTATTCGTCAGATTTATTTGTAAAAAAGATATTAGAAGAAGTGTGGTAATATAGATATATTAAACACATAGGTACATCATTGTATGTTAGCCGTGTTCCGTATATACATAAGTATTAAACGTAAAGTAACATTAGGTTAACAAACAAACATTGTCACTGGGAAGAACCTTCTTTCATTAATCATCGTATGGTTGGTCGTCTGGTAAATTGGCGTCTGTGTCTAAATTGTATTGCAAATTTATAATTAAAAGTGCTACAATATTATACATGTCTAAATATTCGATATCTTTTGTAATTGGGTGTTTAACAACATTTTTCCAATTTTCAGCACGTATGTATTCCATAGCATTGTTAACGTATATTATTTTAGTTTGACGAAATTTCGGTGTTTTATTAGTTCGTCTTATGATGTTTTTAAGTCGGGCCCATAAAAAATTGTTAATAAATGAATAGTGGCAAAATATGTATACGTATACATTTGATTTCTAGTACATAATTCCGTTGAGTGAAAGAATATATACAGGGTTAGTTAAAAGTATGGAGACGGCGATTTATTGTCGTTAATATTCATTTTAGGGAATTATGTTCTATAAAAGTTTGTTAAGATATTTTGATCTACATTTGTGATTATTTGGTTTTTTTTTCTTCAATTGTTTTTTTAGATACGCCTGTTCGCGCATTTTTTTTTTAAATGGGAACTGGTAAATTTTGCTCTTCCATTCGATAGAGGTTTTTTTTCTCTTTACAATAATTTTTTTTTTTTAAATTCATTTTAAAACTTTTTTACAAGAAAAATTAAACAAATTAATAAACAAAGTCAATTAAAGTAAGTGTTCAAATTGTCGTCCATTAGTAATTTCACAATGACCCAATTGATTTACAAAACCCCGAAAGGAGTTCTGTAAAAAATCTCGGGGAATTTCTTGTATCGTTCTGGTAATTCGGATATGTAAATCTTCGACGTTATCGGGCTTTTCTTTGTAAACTTTGTTTTTTACGTATCTCCAAAGAAAAAAATCTAAAGGACTTAAATCTGGCGAACGGGCTGGCCATTCAATGGTTCCTCGTCTTCCTGTGGGGAAAAACGTTGTCCAGATATTGACGAACATTTACACCATAATGCGGTGGGGCGCCATCTTGCTGGAACCAGATACTGTCATTGGGCAGGTGTTCATTGTCTTCGTGAGGATAGAGCGTAGCACTAGCAGGTATTATTTCATTTTGCAATAACTGCAAATACAGAGCCGAAGTTATATTGCCATTGATGAAAAAGGGACCGATAATATGACCGCCTAGAATGCCAACCCAAACATTAACCTTTTGGGGGTGCTGCGTATGGTGCTCCAAAAACCAAGAGGGATTTTCCGATGATCAGTATCTGCAGTTAGGTCTGTTTACTTCACCGGTAAGGCAAAAAGTAGCTTCGTCTGAGAAAAGAATATTGTTGACAAAATTTTCATTATTATTGCAAATATTTAACATTTCTTCAGAAAATTGTAATCTCCTATCAAAATCATCTTCCGTTAACTCGTGTACAAGGTGTACCTTATAAGGTTTATACTTTTCACTTTTTAAAAACGACACGATCGATGACTGTGAAATATTGAAATTGGCTGCTAATTGATTGGTTGATAAATGGGGATATTCAGATACAGCCAATAAAATATCCAGTTTGTTATCATCGCTTTTTGCTGTTCTCGGTTTACCACTCCTTAGCAAATCTTTAACGCTACCCGTTTGTTCAAAGCGTCTTAAAGTTTTACCAACAACGGATTTATAAATTGGATTTCTATTTGGATGCATATCATTAAATAAATTACTAACGTATTGTAAACTTCTGCGTCTATCTCCATAACCCAACATTATAAGTATTTCAATTCGTTCATGTTCACTTAAACTCGCCATTGTTAATATTAACAGCAACAAATTGCACAAATGAATTATTTCTGTCAAAGATTTGACGTACACAATAGCCACTGATAAAATTATGTCGCTCAAGTTTGTTTATCGCTACGTTTCTGTCTATCTGCGATGTACCAAACATCTGTTAAACAAAATTAATTTAAAAAAAAACAAAAAAAAATTGTAAAGAGAAAAAAAATCTCTATCGAATGGTAGAGTAAAATTTACTAGTTCCCATTTAAAAAAAATGCGCGGACAGGCGTAACTAAAAAACAATTGAAGAAAAAAAAAAATCCAAATACTCTCAAATGTAGATCAAAATATCCTAACAAACTTTTATATTGAACATAAATCCCTAAAATGAATATTAACGACAATAAATCGCCGTCTCCATACTTTTAACTAACCCTGTATATACTTCTACACTCAACGATAATTCCAAAATTATTATATCTATGCCATTGTATATTGGAATATGGTGTTAAAAATAGATGAAGGCAAAATAGTTGAAAGAGTGTACGAAGCAAGAACAAAAAAAATGAAAAGTGACAGGCCAAGAAAGTCCTGGATAGAGAAAGTTAAAATTATACAGTTACTACAGGGAGAAGAATAAATTGGAGTCTGATTAAGCAAACGACACGAGATAGAAATGGGTGGAGAGCAGCGCGTAAGCGTAGGCTAAAAAACCAACTCGACACCCTCACCGCCTTACACCCGAAAGAGTAACAAGGTCTCATTGGATTCAGTCTAAATCTTATATCTATTCATCATGTCCTTAATTAACTGACCGTAACTGTATATATTTACTGCAGGGCAAGACGAGTATTTACTTCTATTTCAAAATGGCTTTTATTAATTGAAACAAGTAAAAGCATATAACCTTAAAATACATAATTACAATATCTAAGATATCGATTATAGCTTTACTTATTGTATTATTAAATACACTTCATGCATCAGAAACTTCTATATTATATTCTAGTATGAAACACTCCAAAAAGTTTCCTATATTTTTTTAAAAGTAATTGAAATTAGAGAACTACTTGTTGAATGAAAATGATACCACCAACACGCATTAATATTGCTAAGTATTAAAACAACACAGTCCAAGAATCGAAAGCCAAATTAAAAGACCGTGCAATAATCTATTAATAGTTTTTCGATACACTAAACTTTCAAAATAAAAATTCTTGCGTCATAATTAAATATTTACCTTTAGACAATATAATCACTATTTTTTTAACGCATAATCTAATACAAATTCCATGGAAATTCCTTATGATTTCTCTTGCATTACAAATGCTACAGCTCTTAACATGTTATACAAAAAAGAAACTGTTGCAAAAGTTTTCTGGTTTACGTCAATGGCAAGGAACATTCACCCACGATGTGATTATATTCTTGTCAAGGCTGTATATACAGTGTTCATGTTCGCTCAAATATAATTCTCAAAACTAACTTGTATTACTGATATATTTTGTAATTTTGTTTATAATATAAATTTCTTATAAATTACATCGCAACAAACAAATACATCAATAAATATAGTTACAAAGCAACTGTCTCTTCTCTAAGATCATATTTCTGTGAAACATAACACAGGTCCACAAAATTAAACTTTTTGACACATGTTTTTATTTTGAAAACTGATTTTATATAATTTTGGTAGGCTGATTTCAAAAATTCTATGCATTTATTTGTATCACGTAAGGTTTTTTTTTGCAAATATTAAATAAAAAAAAACGATATTTCTAAAAAAATTTATTTGTTTATTGAGTAAAAAGGTGGAATACAAGTTAAAAAAGTGGAAAAAAATACTTGACTCAGTCTTTTTTAAGTAAAATCTTTGTCTTTTTGCCAGAAAGCTGCGTTTTCCGGACATTCGGTTGTATGTTCTTAAGGGCATATCCCGTTTTAACATCCAGCAGTAGTCCGCCATCATCGTTATCTCCATCTGCCTTGGTATCGCCGTTCCATTTCCTTAATGTCTTGGTGAAACCTCTCTCCCTGTTCTTCGCTAACTGCTCCAAGATTTTCAGGAAAATAGTTCAAGTGTGAAAACAGGAAATGCACTTTCAAACTCATATTACAACCTAGATGATGAAAGTGTTGTAACATATTTTGAACAATATTTTCGTAGTTTTCGTCCCTAGAGTTCCCAAGAAACTTATCAATTACTTCTTTAAATGAAACCCAGGCGTTTTTCTCGACATTGGTCATTGTGTTTTGAAAATCCTTGTCTTTGCATAATGTTCTTATCTGCGGCCCAACAAAAATACCTTCTTTTAACTTGGCATCGGATAAGGCTGGAAATGTCGCGCACAAATATTTGAAACACTGTCCATTTTTGTCTAGGGCTTTAACAAACTGCTTCATCAAGCCAAGTTTGATATGGAGAGGAGGCAGTAAAACTTTTTTGGGGTTAACTAAGCTATCTCTTAATACATTTTTGCTACCAGGTGTAAGGCTTGTTCTAGAGGGCCATTCTATTTGAGTCCAATGTCTATCCCTTGCTCGACTATCCCACTCACAAATAAAGCATGGAAATTTTGTATAACCTCCTTTTTGTCCTAGTAGCATGCACATCACTTTAAGGTCACCACAAAGCATCCACTGATGTTCTTGGTAGTTTATTTTCTTTAAAAGAAGTTCAAAATTTTCATACGTTTCCAATAAATGTACCGAATGGGCAACGGGAACCGAGGCCAGCTAGTTACCATTGTGCAATAAAACGCCTTTTAAACTACGCTTACTTGAGTCAATAAACAGGCGCCATTCTTCTTTTACATACGGCACATTTCCTAATTTTGAAATTAAGTCAGGAATATTGTTGCAATACACTAGCGGTCCGTCTTGAGTAAAATATTGACATAACTCTTTTTCGCGACCCCGGTAAAAGCTTGATGTGACGCCAGGTGCCAGTAAATATTTCTCACGAAGTCGGGAGGCTAACAATTCGGATGCATCCTTTGGAAGGTGCAAATCTCTAATTAAATCATTTAGTTCGCTCTGGTTAAACACTTCGGGCTCTCTGAAATCTGGTGTGAAATCTGAGTCATCTGGGTCGCAATTAGATTCCTCTGATTCTGACGATATGACGTTTTCCAGTGCCTTTGGGGTGGTAGGTATCGGTACATCTGGTCCACGAGGAACTGGTCGAATAGCAGAGTCAAGATTGGGATACACAATTTGTTTCTTATTTTTTCTGTTGAATCCTTGAACATTACACGAAAAAAAATAACAATCATCACTGTGATTTCTAGGCTCTCGCCATACCATAGGAACACCAAAGCTTAAGCATTTCTTCCTACCTTTTTGACAGTTTCTTAATTCTTCAACGCAAACGGAACAAACAGTATGAGGAGCCCAGGACTTGTCTTGGTCGCCAATTTTTACACCAAAATAAGTGTGGTATAATTTTTCACAAACGAAGTTATAGTTTGCCTCTGCTTTACTACGACATAACTACCACAGATATAACAAAAGTTATTCGGATTGTTCACACAATGTCTTCTTTCCATATTTATACGTTCTAGAACACTTAAAATACGCAACAACGAAGACAACAAGCGCGCGGACACAGTAGCACGACGACTAACACAACCAAACTGCACATAAGCAGGTTTCGACGTTGTATTGACGCTTCTGCGCCGACTCTGTTGCTTTGCTGAGAAATCTAATATTAATCAGTGTTGCCAAATCACATTTAATTTCATAAAATTCATTTAAAAATCATGCCTAACATGGAACAAACATATTCTTGTCATAGGTATGTATATTAATAAAATAACATTTTTAAGATATAGAGTGCTATAAAAAAAATTTACGTGATAGAGCAAAAATATGGCGTTTTTGGAATAAGGGCCCCCAAACATATACAAATTAGCAAACAGCTTTCAAACATCAAAATCACTGTAGACCTGTGTAATTAATTTGTAGATCGGCTGGAGTGATGTGAAACGTTTTGCATTTCTAGTGGCATTTCTATGAAATTGTAATCTGCGAAGGCAGATTGATATATAATGTCTCCAATACTATAAAATAAGAATAAGAAAAGACAAAATAGTGAAACCAGGCTCAAAATGAAGTAAATTTATTGTACTACCAATGTACATAATTATTTTTCTACATAATCACTATTTAGTGTTTCTCCAAACGCTGAATCCCTTTCTTCATTCCGTCCATGAAAAAAACTTTCTTGTTGATTGTTGATCCAATTGCGAACAGCAGGCCGAACTTCAATGTCTGATAAAAATATTCACCTTTCAATACCTTCTTCAACTTTTGGAAACAGACAGAAATCTGAAGATGCCAAATCATGACTGTATGAAGGATTCGAAACAACCGTGAATTTAAGAGTCGCCGCTATCGTCATCGTTTCGTTGATGTAATGCGGTCTGACGATGCCGTTGTGAAAAAAAAAATTGTTCTTTCTTGCCTTACTCTACGGATACGATTGTGATCCAATTGCGAACAGCAGGCCGAACTTCAATGTCTGATAAAAATATTCACCTTTCAATACCTTCTTCAACTTTTGGAAACAGACAGAAATCTGAAGATGCCAAATCATGACTGTATGAAGGATTCGAAACAACCGTGAATTTAAGAGTCGCCGCTATCGTCATCGTTTCGTTGATGTAATGCGGTCTGACGATGCCGTTGTGAAAAAAAAAATTGTTCTTTCTTGCCTTACTCTACGGATACGATTGTGATTAGTGGTCGTAAAGTTGTGCAATATTTTATTGAATTGATCGTTGATCCATTCGGTATGAATGACTGCCTTTGCATTCCAGAAAATGGTGAAGGTTGCTTTCTGGGCCGATGGAACTCTTTTGAATTTTCGTAGTATACATGGAGAGTCAGGTCGATGATATTCCATTGACTGCCGCTTGATTTCGGCGTCATAATGATGAACCCAAGATTCGTCCCCGGTGGTAAATGTTTCTGAGAAAATCATCTCATTCACGCTTAACTTAACTTAATTCACTGGTTAACAAGTTCTGGAAAAACAGTTGATCACCGTTAATCACCGTTGAAAAGCTATGAGCTTCGGCGTGGAAAAAAAGTATTTTTTTAATTCAGGAAACGTTGCTGAAATATGTCTAGCAGCCGACCTAGTTGTTGATATAGTCTCTTTTCTTTTTATACGAGGTTTGTCTTTCATATTTTGCATATAGAACTAGAATAATACAGTAAACAGCTTTTAAATACTGTATTATTATCTTTCGCAGTGTTCTTCACGAAGATTAATGCACTTTTGCATGCGCTCGAACCAACTCTGGAAGCAGTTATTCCACTTGTTTGTTGGTACAGTCAAACGTTTTTGAAAGCATCGACTGCTCCTCCTAACGACTGGCATCATTGACCACGCAGTCCGTCTTTAATTTTCGGAAAGGTAAAGAAATTGTTGGGACTTAGGTCGGGACTGTGTGGAGGATGATTTAAGAATTCGACGTTTTGTTGCGTTAAAAATTCAATTATCGTGCGAGCTGTGTGCGAACTTGCATTGTCTTGGTGGATAATGATTCGTCGTTGTGGGTTTGTTGTAACAGTTCTTTGACCTTGTAGAGAAATTGTTGCTACATGACCTTGTTTCGAGACAAATGTCACGACCATCTTTTTGGGGACACTTCGAGAACAGATTACTTTTGTCGACTTTTTTTAACTTTGGAACACCCAAACAGGCGACGGGCGTTTATTTTCTAGCTCGTAAATCCAAGATTCATTGCTACTCATGATGTTGTACATGTTTTTAACACCAATTCACACTAGCTGTTTTCTGTTCTTCGGTCAACAGATGCGGTATCTAACGGGAAACTAATTTTTTACACACAATTCTTTATGCAAAATTTTTTGAATTGAGGTCTTTGAAATCCCCAATGATGCCTCAACTTCGCGATATGTCACAAGTCGATCTTCATTGATAAGCTTGCACACAGCATCGACGTTTTCCTGAGTGACTGCCGTTTTTGATGTACCTACTCTTGATCGTCGCTAAGACGATCCAACGAGAATTTGTTGACTGATGTGGTACTTCATTGCCGAAAACAGTAACCAACTCGGCGAGACATTCTTGTTGAGATAATTGCCTTCAAAAATTCTAAAAAATTATTGCGTGAAAATTTTCAGTTTAATTCCATTTTTCGATTTTCGATTAACTTGTCAACTTTGACAGTTCATTGTAGCTACAACACCACGCGTATCGTACTGAAACTTTGGATTTAGTCTAACTAAAGATGGGGGTTAATTTTTAGTACTGACATTTGATTAGTGGCGCCCTCTATGTCCCAGTATGCGAAACATAATGGACATCCCTCGTATTATTTTCTCTTAGTTGTGTTGTAGGACAATATTGAAGATTATTTTAGAGAAATTTTTATATTATAAATTTATTTCCAATTTTAGCTCTACGCGACGCTATATATTTTCCAAAGTCATCTTCACTAATCTGGTTAATTTATTTAGAGTTTTTAATACCTTTTAATAATTTTATTTCTGGTGTTACAGGAATATAATAGTGTTATAATCACTAAATACGAGACTAAATATTACTCTAAATTTGTCTTACTGTAAATATAATGAAAATGCTATTACACCGGGTGTATTATGAAATGTATTATCTGATTTTAATGAATGATATGTCAAACTAAATCGTTTTTAAAGCACTGTAACCTGTTTTTAAAAAAAAAAATTTTATGACGTTTCGTTTTTGACAGACAGTAGTAAATTTTTTTTTTAAATTGTACTACATATTTTTTTTTTACTTATTCTAATAAACATTTATTTCCTGAAGACACTTCCATTAAATTGAGTGACAAATTTATTATTATTAAAAAAAAACTACGAAATTTACAGAAATCAAGCTATCATATATTTTAATGAATCAAATGTTCGAAATTGGCCCCATTTTGTTCCAGACACATTTGACACCTTCTATTAACTCCAACTGCTGCGTTTAATATAAGATTTGGTGGTATTTCATGACATACTTGTACTATCCTTCTTACTAAATCATCTCTGGTATCAGGTGGAGTCAAATAGACATGATCTTGAATGTAAGACCACAGAAAGAAATCCAGTGGATTCAGATCTGGCGATCTAGCAGGCCATCGAATAGGTCCGTAAGTGCCCATCCATCTGACGCCAAAATAATTATTTAGAAAATCAGTATTCATTCGTGCATTATGGGGTGTGGCACCGTCCTGTTGGAACACTACCCTGTTTAACTCAGCAAGTGGCAACTCATCTAAATAATCGCCTAATTCATTGCGTAACAAATTATTATACTTTTCTTGGTTTAGATTACCCTCCACAAAAAAAGGCCCTACTACTCTATCGCCTAAAATGCCACACCATACATTTACACTGAACCGATTTTGAAAATTGTGTTGCATCACAACATGGTTATTTTCAGTGCTCCAATGGCGATAATTATTTCTGCTGAATACACCATTTTTCCCAAAAGTGCATTCATCTGACCACAACACACGACGATAAAAAATTGGATCTTCCCTTAGTTTATTCATGAAAACCGTGCAGAATTGAACCCTTCGTTGAGGGTCGTTTTCACCGAGAGCATGCACCTTCCGTGGTTTATAAGGAAAGAACTTGTGCTTCTTCAGAATGTACTTAACTGTAGCATGTGATACCTGCATGTAGTGAGCAATTTCTCGCGTAGACGTATTAGGGTTTTCTTCCACATAGAGCAAGACACTTAATTCTAAATTTTGATCTTGAATTACACGTGCGTTTATTTTCGGTTTCTTGAATGATCGAAAATTTCGTAAATTTCGCACGAGCCTTCCAAACTTATCGGCACTTGGACGCAGTCTGTCAGGAAAACGATTTCCATAAAGTCGCAAAGCAGTTGCAGAATTTGTTCCGCATTCAAAATATGCTTGAATCGCATCCACACATTCACCATTATCCATTTCAATAACAAAATTTAGAAATAAATCGTTGAAAATGTTATAATGAATGTGTGACTGACAGATGTCACAGCTCTCTTCGAAAATTTGGAATGCATTTTTATCGTTCAATATGACTGCTTGATTATTAAATTTTTAAAATAAACACTGTAAATGTTGTTGTTGACCCACCGCTCACTGATAACATTGGTTTGTAATCCTTTATGGGCTATATAGTATTGAATGTAAGTGATTTTAAAAGGTACACACATTTGCTGGTAATAAAATGAAATAGAGTATTTAAAATGCATTTAAGAAATCTCTGTGTGTGTCGGAATAAATTGAACTAAAAAAAAACCTACAATTTCTCGATTTTTTTTCATACAAGGATATCGTTGTTTACAGTTTCATATTCAGAAAAAGTAATATATTTGACTAAGGAAAAAAAAATAGTGCAATTTAAAAAACACAGTTTGCAGCTCTCTGTCAAAAACAAAGTGTAAAAAAAATTCAAAGCGGATCACGTTACAGTGTTTTTAAAACGATTTAGTTCGACGTATAATTTATTACATTCGGATAAAAAAATAAAAAAGTTACAGCACGAAAGGTTTTTCATAATACACCCGGTATAAGTACAAAATTTTTCCAAATTTAGAATTATTAAATCAGAAAATTAATTATTTTATTATTTTTATTATTTATATTATTATTTATATGTGAGAATAATTCTACACAATTTAACGATTTATAGTTTATTTAAACTTTTATTAGTATCATAAAGATTTTTTTTTTACTTTATGGTTTGAGAGGAAACGCAAATTTAATTTAATATATTATTTAAAAAAATATTAAGTTTATTTCGGAATATCTAAAGGATGGAAATAATCAAAACATTAACATAAATTGTACTCGCCAAGAACGTCACTTTATAAACAAAAAACTATAAAAAAATAATATTATATAATAATAAGAAAACAAATATTTAATATTTTACAGGTGTACACCTAACTTTGCTAGTAATTGCAATTAGTATTTATGAAGAATTAATTCATCAATGCATCATTTCAACAGTACAGATGTTACTTTCACATTCCACGTGAATTTTGAAGTCAGTACTAATCACAACTGTTTATGATGAGTATGTCGCAGAAAGACCTAATAAAAATGCTAGATGTGCGCTCTATGGCGATGACACAATAATAAGGACACCATGTAGCAAGTTCAATTAGAAAAGTATTCCAAGGTCATATGGAAACTTAATTATTTACATCAAAGCAACTGTTCAAACATATTTGAACTTTTATTACATAATGTTAATTTGTTAATTAGCCACGTATATATCTGTACACATACAACAAGCGGAGCCATTTTGGAATAGACGCTATACTCGCAGAATATTACATATGTTATTTGTTTTGTTATTTTGGTATTTGTACCTTGTTACAAAAAGAGAAAATTTGAAATCTATATCCATAAATGTATCCACATAATGTGTTAATGATTAACAATTACAATTTCCCAATACATATATACCTGTATTAGTATTCAGTAAATTCACTTTTTGTTTTAAATTCCACTCTGCTGAGTTATCAAAATAGCAAAATTATTTCTTTAGTACAATTAGTAAACTAAATTTCTTATTTTCATATTTCGATTGATTTATAATTTTGAAAGTACAGTTTAGCTCAACATATTTACATATTGAAGTTCATAAAATTTTGGAAAAATCTATCCAAAGAGGCCAATCACCATTTCCAAGTCTACAATTTACTAGTCAACAATTAATTTTTTTTAACTACAAGCTGTTCATTATAATATACGTACAAATACTAACTTCAGTTATTTTGTTTAGTTGTCGCTTATTTTCTGGTGTTTTATTTCTTCTCCATATTTCGCAAAATCTCCGTTTCAAGACGATCATATCCCTAGCCACCACTGAACAGACTTCTAGTTTTCGGCATAATCAGGTGGTACCAATATCGTTTATTGTTTTTAGTTGGATGTCTTTTGTGTTGGAAAAATTTGTATAACTACAGTCGAAATAGAGAATATTCAGTTTCCAAAATGAATATTAAGTAGAGAAGTTTCAAACATTAAGATTCCTCAACGCAATGCTCGAAACTAGAAAGAAAGTGGAAGTTATGTTTAACATGTTTTATTTTAAATCAATCAATCAAAGTATTCCAAAATATCCCATTACGACCACACTTTCGAAAGACATTCAAATACGGTTTTATAAAATACTACTGTCTTACCAATCATCTTGTTTAGTTAGAATTTAGTCAAAGAGATTGTCTCACTCCAGAATAACGTAATGTTAATGTTCTCCTCTTGTTATATAAAATTGGGACTTGAAGAACTTTGTTAATACATTTGTTAAAGAAAAGGAAAGATTTAAATGCCAACTAAATTAAAGAAGTAATTCCTCATTGCAATTCAAATCACAAAACTACTAGTATACACCATTACTAACCATATATTTGTTAGCTGGGAGCTAGCAACATGAAAATCGTTTAATAATACGTTGTCGAAGGTTTATCTGGAAACAAAAAGCTGAAAGTAACAATTTACTAGTAGAAGAACTAGTAGAAGAAGTAAAATTCAAAAATTTAATATTTAGAATGTTTCGTTTTTACATTTTCATCTGAACTTTTTCCCTTCAAGTTCCCCTCTATTATAACAAACATTATTGCGGTTATCAATCTTTAGTAAATTGTTTATGTTAGAAGTCAAAAAAGTTTAATATATTATTCGTGTTTTTAATCGACATATTTCAGTGTTTGTTTACTTATTCAAGAAATAGTTCTACTTGATGAAATATCAAATAACTTCATATCTTCTCCTGAAGAAACAATAAATTATTACGAAAACTTGAGTAAAATGAAAGGGAGTAACATTGGCTAATTGCTCAAAATATTCTTCCTTAATTAAGGAATATTCAAACTTTGGACGATTATAAAAGTCTATTATGCATTCTCGGAACAATTTGATCCAAATTGAAGTCTTGAATCATAGCGTTTCGTATCTAAAGCAAGCCCCATAATAAAGCTGATTTACTCAAAATAGCTTAGCTGCTAACACTGCCAACCATACATACTTAAAAAAAGTTACATGTTTTTTTTTTATGACAGTATTAAGATCTTTAGCGAAAATAGTGAATAGAACGTTAACATTTAACATATGATCCCGCCCCATTTCATTAAATCACCAACATCATATTATAACTACTCATAAACATCTTTTATATGTTGATATATATTTACGTAATATTAAAAAGAAATTGTCAGATTTTGTACAATCTCAACTAATCAGAAAAAATACTTTTTGTGAATGTGTCTGGAAATATTCTTCCTCCAGCAGGGGCGTACCGATGAGCCTGTAGAAAGGTGAAATACGTATCTACGTCTCTGGGGAGAGATATTTTCGGACACGTTCACAAAAAATATTAATAGTGAACCTGTATTTGTGTTCTTCACACCAGATTTTTAATAATATTTTATATTATTAAAAATACCTTTGTATTAAAAATACTTCTACTCCAATCTTCTAACTTCCTTAAGGAGTAGAAAGGAAACCTTTAACATGTAGAAATAACTGCCTATACCTACTTTTTCTTAATACTGTTTATCAATTCCGACAATGAATTTCTATTTCTTCGGCTCAACCACGTCGGTCATCTCTAGAATTGATTGATAATGATCTTGCTCTTGGGCATTTCTATCACCACCAGCTTTCAGAAAAACGATTTAAAAAATAGGAAGTAATACCACACATATACACATGTTTGTTCAGATTTGCCAAGCCATTAATTCAATAATATTATGCTGGTCGTCCATTTATATGGATTTATTGATATCTATTGATTATTTTCAGTAATATATTTGAGCTCGTTTATATCATATTGTTTAAAATGTTAATATCGTAGTCTTATTTATATTATATGCTGAATAAAAATTAAATTCTAATATTTGTTGTTAAAATTAAGACACAATTCTGACAAGCATTTGTTACGCCATCTAAATTTTAAAAGAAATATTTTGTTAGATAACGCTCATATATGTATATAACCTACAAAACAATAATTAAGACAATAAAATGGCACAACATGCTACCGATCCGCCATTTATTGTTAAGTGCATTGCATAACGGTTTACATAATAAAAATAATACAATTTCTGCATGTGGCATTGCAAAATTTCCGGAAACGACACTCTCAAAAAAATAAAATAACACGGCATCCATTAGACGAAGCGACAGACTTTTCAATCATTAAGCACTGTCTTCTGTTTTCATAGGAATTCTGAGAAAATTGAACACGAGTTGACGCTACGTATATGTAAGCAAGAAATACGCTACACGCTACATTAATAGTGAAAGTGTTATTGTATAACATTTGACTTTTACAATTATTGGTGATATAATTGAATCTTTCTCTCTCTGCATTATCAAAAACGAAAACAACATTCTGACGATAAAAGTTTTCTTAGTATTACATGAACTAATTTCAATTTTCTTTTCTGATTATCATCTTCTAATTATTTGACCACTCTTACTTTTCTTTAAAAAAAACTGTGTAGAATTTAATGAAAGTATGTGTTTGTACTAGTGCTAAAAAAGTGTTACAGTCTGTTGACTTTGGTGATTATGTATTGAGTTTAATTACACGTCGGGTGTTATAACAGTAAATTGCTATTAGTTGAACTAAAACATCGTTATGTAAATAAATAAACTAAAAGTTTTCCATCATACGTTAACTGTAAATTTTGCATATACATTATGTATAAGGTAAGAAGAGAAAAATTGGAATTCTTTGGAGAAAAAGTGATACAAAATTTGGGGAATTTAGCTTTATCATTCTCACCATCATTTCTGACACTGCATTCCTTAGCCCTAGCTTCTTCCTTTTGTAATTAATTCAGTGACCCGTATATGTAATATATTAAGAAACAATACATACATAACTAAATAATATTAGCCTAGAATTTAGCAATTAGTAGCAATCTTCCATGGATGTCAAAGCGTCAAAAAAAGATGTCAAAAAAAAAATTCTCAGATATATTGATCAGTGCGTTCTTCCCAACAATCTCATGAAGTTGATTCAGATAAATTAAGCCTCTTCCCCATATTAAGCTTAGATTCAGTAGTTCTAGTTCTGATAGTCCGAGGTTCCGTATTGTTCGAATTAAGGTTAATCACACGCCGTGCTGCAGTTATGTCTAACAAGGTTAGACTAAAAGACCTAAAAAGGTTCATCAAATGAATTTCACATATGAACATGTTCAAAGTGTGTGAGAGGTATAGGAAAATCCTGGCATTAGCATGAACATCATTAAATATCCAAGAAATGCTTTCTACTTCTTGTTAGTTATTCTTGCACTGCACTACTTTTCAATACCATTTCAATATTTCATTTGCAAATCAGATCATCTTTTATGAATAAAGATATTTATACAATGAATGTATATAAAACATTAAACTAAAACTTTTTCATCTTATTATTACGAACAGCACATGAATCATAGTATAATCGAATCTATCCAAAATTTCGTAAAAGATAGAGTAGATAAGAGTGATAAATGTCTCATCACAATTTTATATTCCCGGTAGTGTTCTATTTCCTCTTTTTTAGCCTCGCATATATCAACTGCTGCCTGCTACTTTCTCCAGGACATAACTTTTGCTTCACTTTTGATTTCGTCCCATAATTCTATAATCTAATACATTATATCTTTAAAGTTGGTTTTTTGTAAGAAGTCTCACGTAATTTGAACCTTGTATTCTACTGACTGTAAGAAGGGCTTGAAGAAATGTCGTCTATATCTTAGTTAAAATTTTCTACTTTATTGTGATCCTTTGGTTGCAGAATGTTGGTTGTATTTGGTGGAAGATATTGGACGCAAATGTCACTAGAACGTAATTCTTCATTTGGACACAAAAGTGCATTATCAAGAAGTAAAATGGCCTATATTATTTTCATTGCGAAATGTTTCTGCTATTTTATAATCTAAATCCATTCGTCGCAATTGTACAACTAATTAAAAATTAGTCACTCGTTTTCTATTAGAATTTTGAACTTTTATGAAAATACGGCGACTATTTCTTCTTCTATTGAAAAATTTTCTCCTCATATATTTAATTTACGAATATCTCTAACCAACTTGCACTGACTTAGAAGTTGAATTCCCCTTCTATAAATGCATTTCTAAAAATACGGCTTTCTCTCATAACATTGAACCAGATATTCAACGGGATTTTTCTCTTCGTTGAGTTGAGTAAATCAACGAAACAGAACCTCACTAGTTTTTAATACTCAGCTCTCCTTCTTGATTGCCGTGATGAATTTTCTACGCTGCAATGAGTGTAATAATTGTTTAATTTTGTGCCTGTTTCGGCGACAATTACCTACAGCCATTTCTACAACGTATTCAGCTGCGAGTTTTTTCATAGTTTCAAATTTATATAGTCTCATTATTGTTTCTATTGTTTGCATTTTTTTCGCCTTTTTGCTCACTTTTACAGAAAATAATTGTGCAGAAAATGACCGTTAACTTGAAGGTGTGAAAGCAAACTATGTAATCAAATTAAATACTAACGTAACAAAAGCATTTTTACCATTTGGCAGTGGAAAGCAGCATCAAAGCTAAAGAAATCATATTGAATTAATACATACATCTCGCTGCTAAAATATATTCGTGTTTAACATTAACAAATGAATGAGATAAAAATGCAAAAGCAATACTACTTAATTTCCACTTTATTGAGGTAAAATTCTATTACAATTGTTTCGACACACAGTGTCTTCCTCGGATGGAGTTGTATTGCAAACTAAACCTAAAGGATGTTGACAATTTAAACTTAAATTAATATTATAATGAAAAAAATAATTATACTCAGAAGGATGGTTCAATAATAGTCGCTTTCTATTCAAGATGTAAACTTTATTACACAAAGGGACCAAAGTTTACCGAGTACCAACACAAAAACGGGAAAACCAAAATAAATAAAATTATCAGTTGTAAAATAGTGCTAATAAAGGAGAATTGCCGAAATCTATATAATTGTTGAGTAAAAGGTCTGTATTTTTATATTTCAAAATTTCCATAATTTCAAGTAAATTTACTTGAAAAAATTACACAAAGGGACCTAACTTTACCGAGTACAAACATAAAAACGGGAAAACCAAAATAAATAAAAGAATGAGTTGTAAAAGGCCTAAAAAGGAGAATTGCCGAAATCTAGATGATTGTTGAGTAAGAGGTCTTATATTTTTATATTTCGAAATTTCCATAATTTCAAGTAAATTTACTTGAAATTATGAAAATTTTGAAATATAAAAATACAGACCTTTTACTCAATAATCATAGATTTCGGCAATTCTCCTTTATTAGGCCTATTTTACAACTGATTCTTTTATTTATTTTGGTTTTCCCGTTTTTATGTTTGTACTTGGTAAACTTTGATCCCTTTGCGTAATAAAATTTACATCTTGAACAGAAAGTACCTATTATTGAACAATATTTCAAAGTATAATTAGTTTTTTCATTATAATATTCATTTAAGTTTAAATTTGTCACTAACCTTTAGGTTTAGTTCGCAATACAACTCCATCCGTGTGTCGAAACAATGTAATGGGATTTTACCTCAATAAAGTGGAAATTAATTAATATTGCTTTTTCATTTTTATTTCATTAATTATGAATTTCCATCAAGAAAAAGCTACTTCGATTCAAAACATTAAGAAATTAATATTTTTTTCGTTTCAAATATTTATTGTAAATCATTGCAATATTGTTTCGCGATACAATCGCTTCATTAGGTGGATGAAAACTACATATTTAAAATAGAGAATATATATGCTAATATTAATAATACATAATAGAAGGGGTAAGAATTACAATTTTAAATTTTGAAGTGGAGAATTAAGTCTACTTGATCATTTAAAATTATTATACCTGTTTGACTTGCTAGACACATGATTTACACCATTATTTAAATAAAATGTTTTAACAATTTCACTACGTTGTTGCGGCGTTATGTGCTACATAATAAATTGTTTTCGACCACACTCTACGACTGTCAAATGTCATCCGAACCAAAATGGCGGCCAAATAAAATCAACCTGGAACATAAAACGCATCCTGTAAAATAATTTTAGTAACTTAATTTTCCTCTCTACTATAAAAGAAATAACAATCGGTTAAATGGGCCTTTTCTTCTCTTCATATCGTAGGTATTCCAAATGGTATATATACCTTTTATTCACAAGAAACAACAAATATGCTGTGCTCATTGCTTTTCTTCATCTCAATTAGACATCCAAAGTACAGATAATAAGCTATCCTTATTAACATAGCAAAGCATCGTTTTTGGTATTTCACTGTAAACTGTCTACAAACATAACAAAAACTGTCTGGAACGTTTGCACATTTACGGGACATGATAATGTTTTTAATTATCACTCAAAACACAAGAAATTTTCGTGAAGTTTTATAAAGTTATATTCAACTTTATAAAACTTCACTCATTCCACAAAACATTGCTAGTATGAAAGAGGTTCATACATAAATGATCTAACTTATGGAAAGTTGAAATAAAATTTATCAATATTTATCAGTTTAATCAGCCGAATGCAATTACATTATTTCCAAAACTTCTTGTCGCTAATACGTAAATACCCAATGTGATTATAATTACCCTGTTCAGTGGAATTTCAAATTCATATATTTCAAATATTGCCCATGAGAGAAAAAATCTGAAAGAAAATTTGAAATGAAAAGTTACATAAGAATTCCTTAATTCTCTTACAGAACCAAAAACTCTGTTAATCAGTATAATTAGTTGATTATCTGCGACATGATTCTCATATTAATTAGCTGGTTACTACCTACAGACGCAAACGACGATTTCTATATTTAAATCGCTTTTATATAAAATAAAATTTTAAACGTGATCTCCAACTAATTTTTTTTATAAATAAACTTTTTAAAGGCACTAAATTTGGTAACTCCGAAGTAACGATCTGTACATATGGTTTGCTCAAATCTGTCAAATTAATAAATGTAATAAACACTACGATAAATGATAACATAAGCTGATGATGTAGTTGTAATAATCCAACAAGAACTCATTTATAGAAAAATAATTAACATAATCGTACATAAATAGTTATTTTCTACGTAATAATATAATAACAAAAAAAAACAAGTATAATTAAAAAAACAAATTTAATACAAAATATATCTAAAAAATAAATAATTATTTATATTAAAAAATTCATTTAAAAAGTAAAACAAAGAGCATAAGAAAACAATGCTAACAGAAAAATAGATCTAAATGCAGATTGTTGTAATTCCACATAGTATGTACCAAAGATGCCTTCATTAGTATAAAGTTTTATACGTTATTATACGTATATTGTTTTTCATATTTTTTTTTATTTGCATGGAAGCTCTGTTCCCCATCATTACAGCATCATCTTTTCTATTTTTGATTTTTCTCGTAACGACTCGATCGCATAACTCCTGGATATATAAATACTCTCGTGAGCAAAAAAAACGGGACACAGTTTTTGCGTGGGTTTAAATTGTGGCTACTTAAGTGGCTATCTTTACTCATAATAGTATGTCAGGAATTGTCAAAAATGTGTGTCTTAATTGACATTTATTAAACATTTTTAAAATAAATGTAAATAAAAATTACTAAAAACGATAGAGAAAGATTATTTATTAAATTAAAATAATTATCACATTAAAATAATTAGTATTTCATCATTCCACCGTTATTACTAACTGCATTTTGTAGACATTGAAGCAACAATATTTTGTACAACATTTATAGAAATTTTATGCCAAGCATTTTGAACAATCTCACATTCTTCCTGGGTAGAAGTTCTACCTCATTGATCCCCATACATTTTCAATGGGATTTAGATAAGGACTGTAGGGTTGGAAATCTCAAGTTTAAATTTTATTCTCTTGTAACCATTGTGTTATAAGATAATGTTTCGTCTTCCTACGTATTCGAAACTTTGTTATGTCCGGAAACTATTTTCCGATTTAAATTATCCTCTTCCTTCCATTTTGTTATATATTCTTGCGGCTGAACTTTTACCAATATTATATTGAACCAATACACTTCTTTTCCCATTTTTCAAACTAGTAACAAGTCTGGCTTTATCAGTTTTCGAAAGATGCGGCATTTTCAATTTTGAATTAGCAACTATGATATATAATTTGACGTGCAGTTTGAAAATTAATCAAATATCGTCAAAATTACAAGCTAAAAAATAAACGAAATTGACATAAAAATTTTGACACTGTCCCGATTTTTTTGCTCATGACAGTATAAAAATTTATATCTGTCTTCGAATCCATGTTCTTCTAGTTTGGTTTATATATATATATATATATATCGGGTGTTTTTTTAGCTGCATGAGAACTATCGATATCAATAACTATGGTTTAACAGCTGATAATGTCAAACTGTGTTGACATTTCTGTTCAGTAAGGTTTGGCAAGTCATCATGAATTGTTTAATGCCAGAACAATGCTTCCAAATTGTGGAAATTTACTTTGAAAAAAATAAATCTGTTCGCGAAGTTCATAGAGCACTTCGTCCATTTTACGGTCAACATAATCGGCCTAGTGAGCAAGCAATTCGTGCAGTTATTGATCGTTTTCGCACTAATTTTAGTCTTCTCGATTCAAAACCATCAACAGGACAAAGAAATGTGCGTACCGAAGAGAATATTGCTGCTGTAGCGGGAAGTATTGAAGAAGACGCCGAAATGTCGATTCGTCGTCGTTCTCAACTTGTTGGCCTTTGTCCTTCGACTACGTGGAAAATTTTACGTAAGGATCTAGGCTTACGTGTCTATAAAATACAGATCGTGCAAGAATTGAAGCCAAACGACCATCGTTTGCGTCACAATTTTGCTGATTGTGCTCATTTGAAACTGGCCGAAGATGAGCATTTTTATCAAAGAATTGTGTTTAGTGATGAAGCTCATTTCTGGTTGAATGGCTACGTCAATAAGCAAATTTGCCGTATTTGGAGAGAAGACAATCCTCAAGTAGTTAACGAATCACAATTACATCCATTAAAATTGCCTGTTTGGTGCGGTTTACACGCTGGCGGCATCATCGGTCCTTATTTCTTTCGAAATGAGCAAGGAGTTGCCGTTACGGTGAATGGCGAGCGCTATCGAGCCATGCTGATTGAATTTTTGTTTCCAAAAATTAATCAGCTAAACATCAACGACATTTGGTTCCAACAAGACGGCGCAACTTGCCATACAATCGATTTATTGCAAAATCAATTTGGTGACAACTTTCTTTCCAGAAGTGGTCCTGTTCACTGGCCCCCTCGTTCGTGCGATTTAACGCCTCTTGATTACTTTTTATGGGGCTATGTTAAGTCTTTGGTTTATGCCGACAAACCAGCAACTCTTGAAGCATTGGAAGCCAATATTCAAGCCACCATTGACGCCATACGGCCAGATTTATTGGAAAAAGTAGTCAAAAATTGGACTGATCGAATGGACCATGTAACTCGTAGCCGCGGCGGACATATGCCGGAAATCATATTTAAAAAATAAATGCCATGAAATTATCTACCAGATTATAATAAAAAAAATTCATTCCAACAATATTTCTGTTTTGTATTATCATTTTAAGTTCTCAAGCTCTTAAAAAAACACACATTATATATAATGTAATATTTCTTAGTATGGTAAAATAAAATGAATGGATATATGTTATAAATGCCCCAAAAAGTTGGGCTCAAAATGTTATATGTCAATGACGTTAATATATAAAAAAAAATGTTAATGTTAAAAAAAGTAATATTGCTATTGACATGTGAATTATATTTCCCCAAAAGTTGGGATGACAAAAGTTATATATAAAAATTTATTTAAATCGGGCTTATTCAATACTTATCTGTTTTTTATCGGCTAGCTTATTTCTCTCTCAGGGTTAAGGTAGGTTCACTTCTCTCCACTTTGAATTTGTTTACGTAGCTTATTTAATTGGAAATGGAACAATATCTCAAGTACTTTACAACAAAAAAAACCAAAGTAAAATATTGACAATTAACTTTATTAATAAGAAAACATCTTGAAAAATTTGAGAATTTAAATAAACAGTTTCGTGACACACATATAACATAAGGGAGACACACTTAACAGTTGGTATTCTTACAGTACGAATGCAATATGGTGTAAGACAAGTGCAAATAATTGTTGCTTTATTAAAATATTTTATAAAAGTGAAATCGAATCAAGTTTAATATTAGAAATAGTGAATACTAAGTTTTAAATAATGTTGAATAAAAATTACAGTGGTTGAATATCGGTGAAAGCAATGCAAATAATTATTTATAGAATAAACAAAAAAAGTTCTAGAAGTGTTCATAAGCAAGTTAAAAATGGCGCGTATAATATTTGTAAAAGTAGCAAAAACCTGAATCTTCGGATATAACCTCTGTTGATTCCTGCGCCTGTGTTCTGGAGAAGTCTTCACAGCGGGAAACTGGAGAATATTTCTGCTACTATCCCTCGGGATGATGTGAACTTTTCCAAATCTCCAAGTCCGACGGCGGCTTGAACGGATGGCCGATCTCTAGCGTTCAAAGATGGTGTTCGATGTACGGTGAAATTTTGGGCGGGTAGTTTTCGTATCGAAAACTATAAAAATTCGTAACTCTCGAACTGTTTGGTCGGAAGATGTTAAATTTGGTCTACAGGTAGTTCGTAGGTAGGTGAAACGTTTGGTAGACTTAAAAATCTCGAGCACTTAATATTTCCGCCAAATTATTTTAATTAAGCCGGAGCACAAAAAAACGTGACCTCTCGTTGCAACTACTAATTACCGACGCCAATCTTTTCATTTGTTTTTAATTGCATAACTTGCCGCAAATCGCTCCATTCTTTACTTGCATTATCTTTTTGAATATTATTAAATTAGACATTTTTACAGTGTAAAACAGTTAAAAAAATTACATTTTGATTTATAAAATAACTTTAGTTAGGTAACATATGTTGATGTGTTTACAATCACTCTGTCAACATCTGTTTCTTTGCGGGTTATGGCACCGTTAAAATTGTGGGCGGGGCTTAATTGTTCAAATACATTTAAATATAAATACGTTAAATTTGTTTGAATAAAATCGCGTTATATATATTAATTTGAAATAGAACTGAATATAAACATCACAATAAAAATAGAAAAATAAGTTAATTATTTCAAGGCAAATTTGTCGTCATAATAAAGTATTTATACTTTGAATCAATCTTTCCCCTTCTTGGTATTAAATTACATAGTAAATACAAACATTACAGTTGCATGTATCCTTTGTATTTTTTCAGAGAAAGAGCCCTTCTTGCAATGCCTCAATTTCCCCCTTGATAAAAGATAGAAACTTGTTGAAAGCTTTTAATCAACTGGGTAAAGGAGTATGAAAGAAATATACAAGTGCAGTATAGTGCTCTGATGAAAATTTAATGAAATGTGTGTGTTCACGTTAAAAATATTTCAAATTCTATAAGTAGTTATTTATATTATTCTAGCTAATAATTCCCTATTTAGTAAATGTCATTAAATGGTTAAAGTTGATTGTTTTATTTTTTTTTTGTTCGGGTTTTTGTTTGGAAACCTTTTTTAATACTAAGTAGTTACTTTCTTCTTCCTTTTTCTTTTAATAATAATATAATTAATTTAATTAGCCTAGTTTAAATGTAAACTTGTGATTAGTATAGATAATATAGTACTTATTATTAGTTTACGGACTATAACATGTTTGGTTTGTTTGTTTATTTTTACTGGGCGGTTTTCTGATCTTTTGTTTGCGTTCTATTCTGATGTTAATAGCTTTAAATATATTAGTAAATAGTTATGGTGTTCTGTTTTGGGGTTGTTTTATATTTTTGGTAAATCTTTTATCGATGGTGTATGCTTAACATTATTTATACATTGTTTCTTATTTATCTTTGTTTCCAATTCATATCAATATTAGTTTTAACTTCAATAATAAATAATTCTCTCTTTGTCAATACAAATCCTTGCCTTTCAATTCCTACTCTTATCTGATTCCATACCTTTAATATACATAAATTCCTTACAATAAGACGCTTGGTCTATATATTTTAATAATATTTCATAATATTCATATAATTATAATAATTCATTTATTTATTCATATTCAATTCTATATCCCCCATTATCATATATTAATTCCTTCCAATCCTTTGTAAATCTTTCCTTTCCATTTCCTGCCTTTTCATCATACCTTTATTTATTTTTAAGATCATACTAATCTTTGCATATTCTACCCTCATTCTCTCATTTTGTTTAATTTTAGCATACTTATAATTGCTTCGTTTTCCCCCTTTCAGATGTTTTAACCTTTGTTATATAATCTCATTTCAATAATTTTTTTTTTCTTCATCTAAGTTTGTTCTTAACAATTTTAATACGTTATGTTGCTTTTTCCTCAGAATATTTGGCATATTAATACTTGTTTATTAGTTTCCTTTTAATGTATAGCTCCAGTCATGTTAAGTTTCCCTTATTATTGTAAGTTAGTTTGTTATTTACTCGTTTCTTATCTTTAAGTTTCTTAGTGTTGTTTTTGTTTATTATTAAATTGTGTTTACTATATCCTTGTTAATATATAAAGTTTTGCGTTCAGTTGAGTTATCAGTCATGAATAATCATTTCCCCATCTTTGCTTAGGTCGTCTTATTATTTATAGAACACCGAGATTCTGTTATCCTATATTAAAATGTTGATTTTTCGTCGACGAGCTTTAGGCGTGACCTGGCAATGGCAGTGGTATAAAAATATCATGTAACTTCGCCCTCGGGTTATATGAATGTTTTTGATTATGAGTGTCATGTTTAAGATATTGTAGGTATTAAAGTATTTGTAAATAATTATGTGGGTTAGATTGCCTTCTATATTCATTAAGTTATTAATGTTAGTGTGTGTGACTAAGTATTGCAAAGTTAGGCTTGCTTCTTGGGTGTAAATATTATTTGTTAGTGTGTTGTGGGTTACATAAGCGGGATGTATATTTTTAATTATAAATATGTTAAGTTCGTTTCTACCTGTCGTCAGTGTTTTAATATTGTCGTCCTCCTGAGTGTTGTTTATTAAAGAGTTGTGATAAGCTCCGTCTTTTATTCGAGATTGATTGTGTGTTTTTATTTTATTTTTGTATCTGAGCGGTTGGTTAAACTTTCGGTCCGGAATCATTTTAGTTACTTTTTTGGCATTAATATTGTTAATTCTTGTGTTAACTTGTTGGTCCTTTAGTTCAGGCTTGGGTAGGTCTAATCCTTTATCATTTGTCCCGCATTGTTGATTTATATTAGTTATTACGTGTTCACTAAACGCATCAAATTTGTGTTTAATCCTCTCTCCCATGGCTTTTTGTGTTGCGGTTATTTCAGCAAGCTTGACATCGATATCCCCCTTGAATGTATTAAGTTTCTTTTCTATGTTGGTGTTGTTTAATTCTATTTTTTCATTTATGTTAATTAGGTTAACTTCTAATCTCGTCGTAAGTTCGTTATTTAAGTTATTTAAATCTTGTTTTAGTTCGCTATTTAAATTCGTTAGGTCTTGTTTTAGTTCGCGATTATTAGTATCTAGTTTGTTGTTAGTGTTATCTAATTTATGGTTAAGGTCTTTATTGGCAGTGTCCATGTCTTGATTATTAGTATCTAATTTGGTATTTAGTTCTTGCATCTGTGCCATTAACATGTTAAACATGTCCATGAATTTACTGTCAGGCGAAACACTGGCCTCTCCTGAAACGGACGGTTGCGGTACTGCAATGTCCCCCTGTTCAGTCCGGTCTTCTTCCACTGCGTCTTTCGGGGTCTTAGCTCTGTGTCTTGTATCCATTTTAGGGTATTTTTAGTTAGTTTGTAAATTATATTAGTATTTGTACAGGTAGTTGTAATTATATTGTAAATATATTAGCGGTAAAATATTGCTGTTTACAATGTTATTAGATTTAATGTACACACGTAAATGCAATGACAGGTAACAAAAATATATATAAGAAATATGAATCTGCACTTTAATATTTCCCTGTACCAACCTTTAAATATCTTACAGATGGTCTCGAAGACAGCAATCCCTTGAAATACAAAACCGTGCTCTCTCTCTGAAGTTCCACAAAGACAAAATAACAAACACATAAACAAATAGTACAGTATGGTAAATGCGAATACAACGGTTCTCCTTGTTTTTTTTTTTTTTTATTAATTCTTTGTGCCACGAAAACTTTGTTACTTGAGGAAGTGTTCCTAATTGATATGTTCGATAATAGAGTAACTTTCTGTCGAAGTGTGGAGTAGAAGTTCGCCCCAAAACGTTAGGGTGCCAAATGTAATATTTCTTAGTATGGTAAAATAAAATGAATGGATATATGTTATAAATGCCCCAAAAAGTTGGGCTCAAAATGTTATATGTCAATGACGTTAATATATAAAAAAAAATGTTAATGTTAAAAAAAAGTAATATTGCTATTGACATGTGAATTATATTTCCCCAAAAGTTGGGATGACAAAAGTTATATATAAAAATTTATTTAAATCGGGCTTATTCAATACTTATCTGTTTTTTATCGGCTAGCTTATTTCTCTCTCAGGGTTAAGGTAGGTTCACTTCTCTCCACTTTGAATTTGTTTACGTAGCTTATTTAATTGGAAATGGAACAATATCTCAAGTACTTTACAACAAAAAAAACCAAAGTAAAATATTGACAATTAACTTTATTAATAAGAAAACATCTTGAAAAATTTGAGAATTTAAATAAACAGTTTCGTGACACACATATAACATAAAGGAGACACACTTAACAGTTGGTATTCTTACAGTACGAATGCAATATGGTGTAAGACAAGTGCAAATAATTGTTGCTTTATTAAAATATTTTATAAAAGTGAAATCGAATCAAGTTTAATATTAGAAATAGTGAATACTAAGTTTTAAATAATGTTGAATAAAAATTACAGTGGTTGAATATCGGTGAAAGCAATGCAAATAATTATTTATAGAATAAACAAAAAAAGTTCTAGAAGTGTTCATAAGCAAGTTAAAAATGGCGCGTATAATATTTGTAAAAGTAGCAAAAACCTGAATCTTCGGATATAACCTCTGTTGATTCCTGCGCCTGTGTTCTGGAGAAGTCTTCACAGCGGGAAACTGGAGAATATTTCTGCTACTATCCCTCGGGATGATGTGAACTTTTCCAAATCTCCAAGTCCGACGGCGGCTTGAACGGATGGCCGATCTCTAGCGTTCAAAGATGGTGTTCGATGTACGGTGAAATTTTGGGCGGGTAGTTTTCGTATCGAAAACTATAAAAATTCGTAACTCTCGAACTGTTTGGTCGGAAGATGTTAAATTTGGTCTACAGGTAGTTCGTAGGTAGGTGAAACGTTTGGTAGACTTAAAAATCTCGAGCACTTAATATTTCCGCCAAATTATTTTAATTAAGCCGGAGCACAAAAACACGTGACCTCTCGTTGCAACTACTAATTACCGACGCCAATCTTTTCATTTGTTTTTAATTGCATAACTTGCCGCAAATCGCTCCATTCTTTACTTGCATTATCTTTTTGAATATTATTAAATTAGACATTTTTACAGTGTAAAACAGTTAAAAAAATTACATTTTGATTTATAAAATAACTTTAGTTAGGTAACATATGTTGATGTGTTTACAATCACTCTGTCAACATCTGTTTCTTTGCGGGTTATGGCACCGTTAAAATTGTGGGCGGGGCTTAATTGTTCAAATACATTTAAATATAAATACGTTAAATTTGTTTGAATAAAATCGCGTTATATATATTAATTTGAAATAGAACTGAATATAAACATCACAATAAAAATAGAAAAATAAGTTAATTATTTCAAGGCAAATTTGTCGTCATAATAAAGTATTTATACTTTGAATCAATCTTTCCCCTTCTTGGTATTAAATTACATAGTAAATACAAACATTACAGTTGCATGTATCCTTTGTATTTTTTCAGAGAAAGAGCCCTTCTTGCAATGCCTCAATATATATATATATATATATATATATATATATATATATATATATATATATATATATATAGACTATAAAGTATTATCGACCGTACTGTATAAGTAAAAATTTCATTAACGGGTGAGCGGTCTGTCAAGTAAAAATAAAACTCCTTTATTCCACTCTATATTTCATGTGTAATTCAGAGTTAAAATTTAGCAAATAACGGCACTAAACATGTTAAAATTTTAACTCTGAATTACACTCCTGATGAAGTAACCAATGCGTTATGAAATATAGAGTGGAATAAAGGAGTTTTATTTTTACTTGACAGACCGCTCACCCGTTAATGAAATTTTTACATATATATATACATATACAGGCTGTCCTTGACATAAAGAGACAACGTTTGAAAAATAGATAGTTATCATTGTATAGAAGATAAATACTGTGAGTAAATATCGACGCGAACCCTTAAATTAAAAACACCCTGAAACTTGTATTACGTGACGCCTATGAATTCAAAATGTGTATAAATAATAAAAACCTCACACACACATACGCTATAGCGTATTATGTTTACATACGTAACGGCCGGATGAGATGGACAATAACAAAAAAAAACTTTTCTTTTCGTTATTGTCAGTCAACTTAAGATATCGTATTTTATAATATAGTCGATCGCACAGTGGCGTGACAATTTTTTCTTAAATATCTTTAAATATCTGTCACTTTTCTTCTCACTTATGAGAGGGAATTTGGGGAAAGCATTTTGGATTTATATTCTATATAATTACATCTTTCATTTTCTCATTGTCTTTTTATTTCTAGGACACCCAGTATGTATATTTATATATATACGAGATAAAAGTAATATTTTTTGGAAATAGAGGCCGCATAATTAAAACAATATTTAATTTGACCTTTGGATACTAATGTATATATAGTATCTTTTTCAAAAAATTAAATTTTTGTGATGTTAATATATTGCGACATAGCAGTTTTATTTATAAATGTTTTGCAAATACGTAGCAACACCACCAAAATTAAATTTTTTGAAAAGGTACTATATATAGTATCGAAACGTCAAATTAAAAATTGTTTTAATAACCCGGCCGTTACTCCCAAAAAATATTATTTTTATCTCGTACTATAATTACGGCCAAGAAAATAAGAAATTCCTTCTAATACTACATATACATATATACATAAAGTTGTGATTGCCAAAGAAACAGGAATTAGCATAATATATCTAATGTTATACACAAATTTAAGAATTGTGTATCAATAATTTTGACTAACCCATATATAAACCGTATGTTAAATTCAATTTAGTTACTTTAACACCTAAATAGAATCTTTCCTTTTCTAAATTCTTTAAACAATTCTTTAACTTAATTCCAACATTATATTGTACTTAAACAATTTATTTTAATAACTAATTAGTATGAAATTGCAAAACATGTATTTTTTATGGTGATGACTGTTCCGCTAAAGTTAGAGATTATGCTTAGTTAGAGATTATACTTGCATATAATGTTTAAAATAATATTGACATTTAAATATTGGATTTAATTATATTAAAATATTATAGAATAATAACATAATGTATAACATTTATCAATTTAAATACAATAAGCCTATTAATTAGATTTTTAATATAAATGACGTTATTTTATGATACAAATATGAGACAATGGAAAAATAAAACAAAATATAGAGAGCGTCCTTTTTGTCACCAACGCGTGCCCATGAATTAATTTGTCCTCAACACATATAACACATATAATATAGTAAAACATTAAAAAAATTAAAATTTGTATTTAAGTCTATAAGTGTATTTAGATTATTCAGAAAAATCTAGTATTTAAATTTGCCACTTAAAATCTCAAATATCAAAACTTATTAAATATTGTAAAATGATGTTCAAATAACCTTAAAAGTACTGTACTATCCAAAAAATGTTTCTTGCTAAAACTTATATTTTGCACATCGAATACACACACACAAAATAATTAAAACCTGTAGTTTTGTATGGCGACAAAGAGGAAAAGGGGTGAAAGATGAGTAATGTCTTCATACGAAAAATTGCAGTCCAATGTTTTCGTAGTAACAAGAAAATGATTTTTCTTTGATCGAGTCCGGCCCTGTCGCAATTAATATACGGGCAACAATACGGGAATCAACCGCTTATACTTCTATTTAATGCACCATAAGGTTTTTGACATATTCGACGTAAATGCAGAAGCATTTATTGATATCCACAAAAGATAGACTATATTACATCCCACGGTTTTATTTAGGTACAGGTATCGAAAGCATCATTCTAAGGTTATTTAATATTTGGTAAGATAAAGGGAAACAAACGCCACATTATTTCAAAATATATTTAAATAGATCATAATATATAGAATTAAAGTAACATAAAGAAAAGACCTTACCTATTAGTTTGGTCTATCAATTCACCTAATATTCATATTGTCACGATTAGTTTACTCGTTTTAAATACACTATTATTTGTATGTGGTGAATAAAGGCATTACGCAATTCACCCTTCCTATTTTTATAATTTTAAAGATATACAATTGCCTACATTTACTTTGAGAAACCAATAAAGAACATTTAAATTTGCACCACAGTCACTTTACTTATATTAGTGTTCATTTTATTTGGTATTTAGAGAAGTGCTAATTATACGTTTGAACTGATTAATTTTATTAAATACGCATACTATTCTACAACAAAGAACCCTGAGAAAGATATTAACATAAAAAAATTATAAGAGCATCAAATAGAATATACGTAAGTACCAATTTATCTATTATATTTTATTATAATTGTGTGTACGGAGTTCACAGCGTTCTCTATACCCATAACAACATATATATATATATATATATATATATATATATATATATATACAGGGTTGGGCAAAAGTAACGCATCAGTCGAATAATTCCGTAAATATAAACTTTAGAACAAAATGTTGTTAACAAAAGTTTTTTGACAAGTTATTTTGTATTGGCTTCAATCATTTGTTTTTTTTTTCATGATGATTACATATGACAGCCAAAAAAATTTTTTTTTTTTTAATGGAAATAATATTTTTTAGACTATTCGGAATCTTTATTAAGTTCTGAATATGAATGCGTACTATTTTCATGGGGTTAGATAATAAAAATATTGAGAAAAAAATTAAATTTAATAAAAGTAAACAAACTACAAAATTAAATTAAATGCTCAAAGTGACGTCCTTCTACCAGCTGACCTGTCCTAAACGTTCCCAAAAATGACGAATTGTATTTTGTAAACTATTAGGTGGTATGGCTTGTATCTCACGAGTAATTTTTGCTCTCAAATCCTCTAGGTTTCTAGATTTCTCCTTGTATACTTGCGACTTCAAGTCTCCCGAAAGAAAGAAATCCAATGGATTTAAATCGGGAGACCTAGCGGGCCAATCAATAAAACCCAGACGTCCAATCCAACGACCGGGAAAAATTGTGTCTAAATACTGTCGAACATTAATAGCATAATGTGGTGGTGCTCCATCTTGTTGAAACCATAGATTACGGTTTGGCATGCTTGGTTGATTGTCGTTAGGAAATAAAATCAACAGATCTGGTACAATATTGTTACGCAATAAATGTAAGTAACCATCACCATTTAGGTTGTGTTCCAAGAAGTACGGACCTATGATGCGTTGCCTAACAATGCCAGCCCACACATTAAGTTTGTGGCGATGCTGTATATGATTTCCTCGCATCCAATGTAGATTCTCAGTCACCCAATAACGGCAGCTTTGCCTATTTACAAATCCATTTAGACAAAATGTGGCTTCGTCAAAAAATACGATGTTGTTTAAAAAATTTGGATCATTATTGGACAATTCCATTATTGTTTCACAAAACTGTAATCTTCTGTCCGGGTCATCTTCGTTAAGTTCGTGCAGTAAGTGTATCTTATAGGGCTTGTATTTGTTCGCTTTTAATATTCGTCTAATAAATCTGTTACTCATATCATTTTCTAATCCTAGTTGAGTGGTTGACGTAGTGGGATTTTCCGTTACAGCAAGTAAAACATGAGGAGATCGGTCTTCATTAGTGATTTCTTTTGGTCGGCCAGCTTTAGGTATATCTCTAACATCGCCCGTTTCTCTAAATTTAGTAACCAATCTCGAAACTGTTGATTGAGCTATAGGATCTCGATCCAAATAAACATTATTGAATAAAGTCCAAACTTCGTGATGTGAACGTTGCCGGTCACCATATCCGACCATCATAAGAATTTCTATTCTTTCTTTAGTAGTTAATTTGACCATTTTCACACAACACACGTATTAAAAAAAGCAAGTTTTACGATGGAAACTATTTTATTGAGAAACGTCAATAATTTAATGACAGTCAAAAAATCTACAATTTCCAAAGCAATCTACAAAACACTGCACTAGTCCAAATGTACGTTTATTAAATTTTATTTTTTTCTCAATATTTTTATTATCTAACCTCATGAAAAAAGTACATATTCACATTCAGAAATTAATAAAGATTCCGAATTTTCTAAAAGAAAATATTATTTTCATTTAAAAAAAAAATGTTTTGCTGTCATATGTAATCATCATGAAAAAAAACGCAAATGATTGAAGCCAATACAAAATAACTTGTCAAAAAACTTTTGTTGACAACATTTTGTTCTAAAGTTTATATTTACGGAATAATTAGACTGATGCGTTACTTCTGCCCAACCCCGTATATAAAACACACACATATATATATATATATATATATATATATATATATATATATGGTAAACCTAATCAGTAGGCGATTAAAGGTCTGTATATTACTTCAAAATATATGTATTTAAAAAACTCTACATGTTTCGGCTGTATACGCCTTTTTCAAGAGAATACAAACTCCATTCATATTTTGTATTCTCTTGAAAAAGGCGTATACAGCCGAAACATGTAGAGTTTTTTAAATACATATATTTTGAAGTAATATACAGACCTTTAATCGCCTACTGATTAGGTTTACCATATCATACCAAGGTCACGAAGTTATTATATATATATATATATATATATATATATATATATATATATATATATATATATATATATATATATATATATATATGTGTGTGTGTGTGTGTTACTCTTGATGTTCTCGCGGTGGAATGATGAAATCGTTGTTTCTTGGGTTCTCCGTGTGTGAGATATGTCCTGAAAAGGACTCATTTTCTCGACGTTTCAACGAGATTGCACTTATTATCTTCTGGAGTTGGTCTTCCGCTGGTCAAAGTCTACCGCCAACTTCGACCAGCGCAAGACAAACTCCAGAAAATAACGAGTGCGATCACGTTGAAACGTTGAGAAAATGAGTCCTTTCAGGACATATCTCACACCCGGAGATCCCGAGAAGCAACGATTTCATATATATATAGACTATTAAGTATTATCGACCGTACTGTATTAGTAAAAATTAATTAACGGGTGGGCGGTCTGTCAAATAAAAACTTATTTATTTCACTCTATATTTCATAACGAATTTGTTACTTCTTCAGGAGTTTCTACACGTTTAACAAAACCACAATATATTAATCAATATGACAATAATAAAATACTTACTATTAAGAGTTAAAATCTAACAAAGACGCCACTAAACATATTAAAATCAATCGTCTAAATTTAAAACATTAAATTAATAAGATATTGGTTTCTCGTCAACCTATTAAAAACAAATATACATAAATGTTAAAATATAAAAACAAAAATATACAATACACAGCAAAAATCTGATGTCATAAAAATATCGAAATCAAAAACTAACTATACATTAAACGATACGAGGACTAGTTAACAAAACTTGGCAGGTCGATTAACCGCCAACACCGTGTATATTGCAATAGATTATACTTAGTCGATTCGTATCCGGCTTATAATTTACGCCGTTGATGTGAACCATTTCTAGAAAGCGTCTTTTTTGGAATTATTTTCAGTGTCCACAGTTCTGACATCGCCAAAATTAAATGTATGGCCGTGCATGATCCACCAGAATACAAGATCTCTTACCAATACGGACGTCAATTTTGTGTTGTGTATTACGCTGTTTTAGCCATTGTGACATTTGGCCAATGTACACGCCACGACAATCCGAACATAGCATCCTCTAGACAACATGGCTACATATTTAAAAACAAAGGTGTTACATCCTTGGTGTTACTATATAATTTTTTCAAAGTAAATGTATTATATCTGGCTATTTTAAGGTTACTAAAACAGCGTATCACACAAAACAAAACTGATGTGTGTGTTGGTAAGAGATCTTGTGCTCTGGTGGATCATGCACTTGATCTCGGCCATACATTTAATTTTGGCGATGTCAGAAGAGTGGATGCTGAAAATAATTACAAAACAAGATGCTTTTTAGAAATGGTTCACATCAACGGAGACACTAACAGCGTAAATTATAAGTCGGATACGAATGGACCAAGTATAATCTACTGCAATATACTCCTAGCTAGCTCCTGTTAGCTAGTCCTCGTATCGTTTAATGTATAGTTTGTTTTTGGTTTCGATATTTTTATGACATCAGTTTTTTGCTGTGTGTTTTATATTTTAACATTTACGTATATTTGTTTTTAAAAGGTTGACGAGAAACTAACATCTTATTAATTTAGTGTTTTAAATTTAGACGATTGATTTTAACATGTTTAGTGACATCTTTGTTAGAGACGCCATTAATGTGTGCGTGTTACTCTTGTTGTGCTCGCTGTTGAATGATAAAATCGTTGTTTATCGTGTTCTTCTCCGCGTGTCAGATATGTCCTGAGAAGGACTCATTTTCACGACGTTTCAACGAGATCGCACTCGATATCTTCTGGAATTGTTCTTGCATTGGTCGGAGTTCGCGATCGGATGCCGTTGTTGTGAGCTACCTCTGCTTATATACTGCTGCGTCGGAAGGGGGTGTGGTCTTGTCGGAGTCGCGCGCAAACGGCTTCGTGTGATTGGTCCGGATTACCAACGTATCGTCAACATAGTGTAGCCACAGCGTCGGTTTGTCCTTGTAAGTGTTTAGAGCCTTTGCTTCAAAGTTCTCCATAAAGATGTTGGGAATTATCGGTGAGAGTGGTGATCCCATCGGTGCGCCTTTTATTTGTCGGTATTTCTATTTGTTATATGTAAAATACCTATTAACTAAGCAGTGTTCTATAAGGTTGATAGTGACTTTAGGCACTTGATAATGATTGTCTAAGATGGACATTGTTTCTGCGATTGGTACATGCGTGAAAAGGAATGTCACATCGAAATTGACTAACAGATCTGTTGACTCTACTCGGAGATCTTTTATAAAATCAATGAAGTGATCTGCATTTTTAACGTAGAATGCCATTTGTTCTGAAAGCCCAGTCACACCACCATCCGGCACAACTGACCTCCGTAGCAAAAGTATTAGTACTACGACCCGAAAGATTAGCAGACGAAGAACACAACCACGAACAACTATTAATAATGCTCTACTCGCGAATGATTACTCACACAGGACAATAAACACAGCAAGAAACAGACACAACAGAACAAAAACAGAAAAGTGAAACCACAACAAAATCAGCCAAATATTAACAAAACACAAGATCGATACCATTTTTACTACACATAGAAAAATAACAAATATAATAGTTAACGCTAAAGATAGAATCCCACTCGAAGATCAGAGCGTCTATGAAATACCATGTTCAGATTGTGATCAATCCTATGTGGCCCAGACAAACAGGTGAATACATGTAAGGAGAGAGGAGTATAAAAATGCAGTCGCCAAGAAAGAAGTAACATCATCCCTGGCACAACATCGGCTGCTAACGAGTCATACAATCGACTTCGATAATACTAAGATTTTAGCGAAGAACGAAAACTTATTCATAAGAATTATTAGAGTAGCGATAGAAATAGAAAAAAAAACAAATGGTCTTAATAAACGCGACGACGGACAGCGCCTGCCACATACATGGAAACCCTTTCTAGCTCACCTACATATCAATACTGAACTCAAACACGACACACCACTATGTCAACCGTACCGTCCACAATACACATTAAGATCCGGTCCAATCACACCAAGCCGTGCGCGCGCGACACCAACAAAGCCACATTCCCTCCGACGCAGCAGTATATAGGCAGAGGCAGTTCACAACAACGACACCCGACCGCTAACTCCGACCAGCGCAAGAACAACTCCAGAAAATTACGAGTGCGATCTCGTTGAAACGTCGAGAAAATAAGTCCTTCTCAGGACATATCTCACATGTGGAGAAGAATCCGAGAAATAACTATTTCATATATATATATAATATTTTCGTGACCTTGGCATGATATGGTAAATTCAATCAGTTGGCGATTAAAGGTCTGGCTTTACTTTAAAGTATATATATTTAAAACAACCCTACATGTTTCGGCAATGATGCCTTTATCAAGGATATAAAATATAAATATATTTTCCTCCCGATCGAGAATAAAGTGTCATCTTATACATCTGACAATTGACATATATTAGACTACTTTATTCTCTAGGGAATAAAATATTCGATTTTCCCTAGGGAATAAAGTGAATACTGTAGTGAATGACTTTTGGTTCATTTTTTTAAGTCAAAATTATTTAACTGTCAGATTGACGAAGCATTTAAATATATCAATCAATTTTATTTTGTAATCGTGATAGTAACATTTGATGAGTTTACAATATTTATATATGGACAATTATCTCAAATCTTAACTTGGCGGTTGCTTACAGTAGTGCTTGTGCAAGGTTCGTTCTCATTTACTTGTAAACTCGTTTTACCTTAGTAACCAGAAACTATGCACATTTTCATGACAAACCAACTTATAATTATTATATTAATTATTATATTATAAATTATTACATTTAAGGTCGGGAGGAAAGTTTTGTATGTAATTCGGGAATAAACGTCTATAATCCCTCTACAGAAAATGCCCTCGCTACCTTCGGTCGCTCAGGCATTACTTACTGTCTCGGGATTAAAACTGTCGTTTATTCCCTTAATACATAAATATCTATTATATCCTTGATAAAGGCATCATTGCCGAAACATGTAGGGTTGTTTTAAATATATATACTTTAAAGTAAAGCCAGACCTTTAATCGCCAAATAATTGAATTTACCATATACATATATATATATATATATATATATATATATATATATATATACATATATATATATGGTAAACCTAATCAGTAGGCGATTAAAGGTCTGTATATTACTTCAAAATATATGTATTTAAAAAACTCTACATGTTTCGGCTGTATACGCCTTTTTCAAGAGAATACAAAATATGAATGACAGGATATAAATGTCAAGTAATTAAGTTGCTATGGTTTAAATTATTCAAAGATACATTCAAGTAATAATAATAAATCATGCCTTAGTATTCCAAAAAATAGATAACAAGGTGTGAAAATATGTGTTGTTCGCTGCTAGCAATTTGTGTCTCCTTCTGGGTATGAACTTGTGTGTTGGTTGCTGCTGGCAGCTTGCGTCTCTCTATGGGTGTGTGGTTTTGTGTGAGAGCGTAAGTGTAGGGTTTTGTATGTCGGTGCGTTCGTGCGTGTGTTTAGTGATCGGTCGCATGAATTTAGAGAGGTCGGATAACCAGCCGTTGCGTAGGGCCGCCAACCCTTTCCCGACAACTTCTTTACAATTCCGTGCAGTACTTCCCTGCCTATCCCTGTTTTCTGTTTTTTGCTGATGTGGTCCTCTACTGGGTTGCAGCCTAGCATATGCGCTACAAAACTCTAGGGGGGTCTGCCCGTTGGGCAGTCAGGTGCCATTCCGCCTTTCCAGCAAGAGTGAGGAACCATGCTACGCGGCGCTATCTCGTCGCCGCGCAATGCACACACCACTAGGACCGGTCCTGGGCGACAACCTGGCTAGGCTGCCGTTAACAGCACACACACGTTCGACGTGTGTGCTATGCCCCCGCTTCGGCGGAAAACGTTAAGATGGCATAAGTGTGACCATCGTCGACCGAGGTAGCCACTAAGAGTGTTCCCTTAGTTGCGATGAGCAACCCCGTACAGGGTGCGCTTCGCCTGTCTGCGCCTTGCCTCGTTGGGGCGGGGGTCAGACCGTCGAAGTACTGCACGGAATTGTAAAGAAGTTGTCGGGAAAGGGTTGGCGGCCCTACGCAACGGCTGGTTATCCGACCTCTCTAAATTCATGCGACCGATCACTAAACACACGCACGAACGCACCGACATACAAAACCCTACACTTACGCTCTCACACAAAACCACACACCCATAGAGAGACGCAAGCTGCCAGCAGCAACCAACACACAAGTTCATACCCAGAAGGAGACACAAATTGCTAGCAGCGAACAACACATATTTTCACACCTTGTTATCTATTTTTTGTAATACTAAGGCATGATTTATTATTATTACTTGAATGTATCTTTGAATAATTTAAACCATAGCAACTTAATTACTTGACATTTATATCCTGTCATTCATATTTTGTATTCTCTTGAAAAAGGCGTATACAGCCGAAACATGTAGAGTTTTTTAAATACATATATTTTGAAGTAATATACAGACCTTTAATCGCCTACTGATTAGGTTTACTATATATATATATATATATATATATATATATATATATACTTCTTCCATTGGCAAGAGAAAAACAGAGTCTTATAGCTTCTTGGTTTTTATACCCAAAGGCAGCACAATTTCTACTGCGACCCGTAGTTAAAATAGATAACTATATGATTTGAAAAATTGTATATAATATAAAGACATAAGAATAATAATTAATAAAAATGCACTGTTATGCACTGCTTTCAAAAATGTATAGTAAAACCCAAAATTGTTCTTATAAATTCATTATTCAATTAATCCATCTTCGTCTAGTGCTACCCCATACTATGTATGCTAACGCGATGCTATAGAAAGAGTGAATCGGACTAATACAATGTCCTCTCTAACATTTTCATACATAACGACATTGTATCTCTGGCGATAAAGTAAAGATAAAATATTCGATCGGATCACGTGGTCACATAGTATGAATATTTTAGAAATACATACACAAAAATATTTTTTGTCCAAATTGATTTATTCTTTACTGTACTTCATATGCAATAGATATAACACTATCTTTATCAAGGATAAAAAAATAATAATATAAACAAATACTCGATCTGAATAATTTTGTTTTATATACTCTTTTTATGTTTCATAATTTTGTAGTAAATTCTTAATACGCATTTATTTTATTAATTTTTGACTCATCGTTTCAATGTTAAAAGTCTTATTCTTTTACATAAAATTCACATAGTATATATAATATTACATTCGAAGAGCCGAGACCTTGTTAGTCCATTTTAATATGTTATATGCAAATTAACATAATTGTGAATAATAATTTTCCACTTTGCCTCGACAATATTCAATATGCTTGATTATAATTATTATATTTATTAAAAAAAAATTAAAAATAGTTTGCATTTAGGCGAAGTCATTCTAACATTTACATTCCAATAATAAACTATATATATATATATATATATATAAGAACATAATATAATTAGTTTATATACGCTATATAATAACATTAATATCGCTGGTATGCCTATATACTATTCGTATTTTTTAAGAAAATACATTCAATCCATTAAATTTTGTCCTTTAAATTTGAAGATATTAACACTAACATTGATACAGAAAAAAGAGTAGTCATAATTTCTGGCGTTGTTTGAATAGTTCGAATTGAATATTTTCGAACAAAAGACTACAATAGCACTGAATTATATAATAACTAAACGTTTATGGAAAAAAGTTACGTCTCTAATAACGATATAATGAGATTTTCTTCGTTTTAAGAATAGTGTAAACATATTTTAATTGATACAAAATAATACAAATCTGTATAAAAACAAACTTGTATCTGTATATGCATGGACACACAGTACGTATTTACCAGCTTTTGCTTCAACTACCAGACGCATGCGTTTCTGTGTAACCACTTTGTCAATGATAGATTTACGAAGCAAAAGACTGTAGTACACTTGCGGTCATGTAGTAAGTTTTGTCCTATCCGAAGACAACAGATAACCTCTTGCCATCTGACGGACAAAACCGACCACGCCGGTGCAAAGTGTTCTTCTCGAATAGCGAAGCTATTACTGATAAAGAAGAAAAATACGCATATTACTGTGAGTCCATTAACTCGTCGCCAAGTGGCGTAGTATAGCAAAAAATAGATTGCATGTCGATGCGATAATTCACATCAAGCTTTGATACAAAATAATACAAATCTGTATAAAAACAAACTTGTATCTGTATATGCATGGACACACAGTACGTATTTACCAGCTTTTGCTTCAACTACCAGACGCATGAGTTTCTGTGTAACCACTTTGTCAATGATAGATTTACGAAGCAAAAGACTGTAGTACACTTGCGGTCATGTAGTAAGTTTTGTCCTATCCGAAGACAACAGATAACCTCTTGCCATCTGACGGACAAAACCGACTACGCCGGTGCAAAGTGTTCTTCTCGAATAGCGAAGCTATTACTGATAAAGAAGAAAAATACGCATATTACTGTGAGTCCATTAACTCGTCGCCAGGTGGCGTAGTATAGCAAAAAATAGATTGCATGTCGATGCGATAATTCACATCAAGCTTTGATACAAAATAATACAAATCTGTATAAAAACAAACTTGTATCTGTATATGCATGGACACACAGTACGTATTTACCAGCTTTTGCTTCAACTACCAGACGCATGCGTTTCTGTGTAACCACTTTGTCAATGATAGATTTACGAAGCAAAAGACTGTAGTACACTTGCGGTCATGTAGTAAGTTTTGTCCTATCCGAAGACAACAGATAACCTCTTGCCATCTGACGGACAAAACCGACCACGCCTGTGCAAAGTGTTCTTCTCGAATAGCGAAGCTATTACTGATAAAGAAGAAAAATACGCATATTACTGTGAGTCCATTAACTCGTCGCCAGGTGGCGTAGTATAGCAAAAAATAGATTGCATGTCGATGCGATAATTCACATCAAGCTTTGATACAAAATAATACAAATCTGTATAAAAACAAACTTGTATCTGTATATGCATGGACACACAGTACGTATTTACGTATTTTGTATCAAAGCTTGATGTGAATTATAGCATCGACATGCAATCTATTTTTTGATATATTAATTGTACAGCGATTAAAATTTTCGGCAATGTAACAATAACGTAACTACTGCAAGCGAACCGTTGGACTATTCCAAAGATAATTTTGAATTGTCGTATCTTACAGGTTTCTTATTGTGGTATTAATAATGAATTACATGAAATGCGCAATATGTTCTCGTCTTGACATAAAAAAAATAAAGTTTTAATAATTTTATAATTTTTGTTTAACAATATATTTTCCACTATTTTAAAAGCATTTATTAGAACGATTAATTAATAATTCTATACCCTTGTAAAAAGAATCTGATGCCTTCCCTTCAAATTATGGCTGTTTGACTATTTGCAAGTCAACATTGCCATGATTGTAATTTCTAACTGCAAATCTCTTTACTATTCTCGATGTTTTTTTAATTCGTACACACAAAAAGCTATATTTAAATTAAGAAAACATTTCTATTTGAATATTTTATTTTAAATCAAAGCTTTCTTACTGTATCTTCTCCAGTTCATATGTATTATTGAATGTATCTTCTCCAAAGACGTAGATACGTATTTCACATTTCTACATGTTCGTCGGTACGCCCCTGTTGGAGAAGAGACACATTCAAAACAAACATAACTACGTTACTATCTGGGCGAAATTATTCAGACAGAGCGTGAAGGAATATTCAGCGCTGTCTATATAATAACAGCCGAACTAGACGTGTTTTTTATAGTCGGTAACCACCGTATCTATAAAAAACTGTATTCTCGTGTCTTCACTACTTGTCGGCGTGAGCCGAATGTGTATATGACAACATAATTTGAAACATACTTGAGTGGGTAAAACCTCACTAAATTTGTATAATACAAAAGTATTTTTAATAATATAAAAAAATTTTATTAAAAATGGGGTGTGTAGATGCGTATTTCACATTTCTACATGTTCTTCACACCCCATTTTTAATAATATTTTTTTATATTATTAAAAATACTTTTGTATTATACAAATTTAGTGAGGTTTTACCCACTCAAGTATGTTTCAAATTATGTTGTCATATACACATTCGGCTCACGCCGACAAGTAGTGAAGACGCGAGAATACAGTTTTTTATAGATACGGTGGTTATCGACTATAAAAAACACGTCTAGTTCGGCTGTTATTATATAGACAACGCTGAATATTCCTTCACGCTCGGTCTGAATAATTTCGGCCAGAGAGTAACGTAGTTATGTTTGTTTTGAATGTGTCTCTTCTCCAACAGGGTCGTACCGACGAACATGTAGAAATGTGAAATACGTATCTACGTCTTTGGAGAAGATACATTCAAAAATACATAAATGAACTTGAATTGTGTTCTTCAGACCCCATTTTTAATAATATTTTTTATATTATTAAAAATACTTTTGTATTATACAAATTTAGTGAGGTTTTACCCACTCAAGTATGTTTCAAATTATGTTGTCAAAGCTTTCTTATTTTAAATGAATAAAACTTATACTAAATATACTTCTTAATTAATTTTTTTAGACTCTTTGACTTGAAGGTTATTCTGAAGGATTACGTTCTTTGTAATATGATTTAATATTAAATAGAGAAAACATTTTCGATAAATAATGCTTAGTTTTAAAATAAAATACATATTATAATTTATTAATAAGAATTTTTAATATGTCTGTACAATACGTGCTAAAAGCATGGTATACAAATACACACTAATATTTTATAGAAACATAAACATTATTATAGATTAAACAATGTTATAATTGATACTGGATTTGAGTTCCATCAACACATGAATCTCTGTATTATATCCAAAAATATACGGTTTGAATGATTCAATTTTGTCGATAACTACACCTGGAGTCTCATATAATTATTAATTGAACTATGCCAAAGATAATTCACAAAGGACATCAACCATAGAGGGCTATTTACTACTCACCCTTGAAAAACCACTTTAAAAATGAAAATAAATATCAAAAATAGATGTAGTTGGATTCTATATTAATGCTAAATTTAAAATTACGTTATGCAGTTCACTAATCTTGCAAGAGGATTTATTGCTTACTCTTACCCTCCAAGAACGAGTTAGTTATTTTCATAGGAGAGCACGTAAAATAAAATTAAATTAACAAGTTTACGTAGTTCACTGGTCATTCAGGGGATATACCATACCCTCCAAGAATGCGTACAGTTATTTCTGTAAAATGCCTCAAAATCAGAGAACAAATTTAATTTTAATTAAGTACAAATTAAATATTTCGTTTAGGGAATAAAATTAATTTAAGTTAACCGCTTCAGATATATTATGTTTAAATCAATTTATATAGACTTCCCATTTTCGTGTAGTAGGTCAAGTGTAGGTCAAATTTCAAGCTATATATATATATATATATATATATATATATATATATTGTGTTGGTTCAGCTTATTCCTACAGAATATAAAGAAATGAATTATTTTTTTTGTGAAGAAAAAGTAGTATCAATTAAAGAATAGTAATTAAAACGTAAATAATTTAATATATTCCATATAAACATAATGTAAGATTTAAATTAGCTTTTTAATTATGATACCGAACTTAATTGAATATTTTTATGTGCTTATTTATTTGATTTAGTCATTTATTAATTTATCATAACTTAATATCGCGTTAAATCAAGTATTTTAAAGCTAATTATGATTAAAATATTAATGTACACATAAATTTGAACGTTAGTGTTAGTTTAACTTTTGATTAACCCCTGTTAATAAAATATGCAACCTTGATCACGTAATGGTAAATAGTCAGATTGATATTATTTTATTTAGGAATAACTATTAATGGAATTCGAACGAAAAGAACGTAGCAATATTCAGAAAAATAATTTAATAAGATTGATAAAATTACTGTATCTACATTATTTCGATTTATAGCAAAATTTTACAAATATGAAAATAATTATTACTAGATTCCTTTGATCGTTATGACAAAAAAACAGAAGTTGATTTGGGAGAATTTTTGCACTACTTGTAAATTAAACTATCAATTTGAAAATTCAAAAAAAAACTCAATAAATGAACATAATTTAATTATAAAAATTGTTTTAAATAATTGTTTGAAGTCATTACCATAATTGAAGAAAGTTTTCGGAGGAAAAATGATTTATTTTTGGTAATAATAAATATCAAGAATTATTTCGATTCATAGCCAGTTAATTCCAGAATCATTCGCTAAAACGAATTAAATAAACAAAATTTAGAAAACCAAGAATGATTTAAAAGTGCGAAATTAATTAAAATTGGTACATTTGCCCAAGAACTTATCCAGAAATAAAACCTTCATGTCCTAGAAAGAGTATCTCTAGAGACAAACTCAAGCAGCTCTCCGTAAAACAACAGGTATTCCCAGGTAGGACTATATATGCATAGCCTATAGAATTCCATTTGTTTAACCATTTCATTTAGTAAAAAAGAGCAACCCAATACTCTTTTATGCATATTAATTGACGTGATTTTCTTAGTGTATTTTTGTATTAATAATTGTTTTTGGAAATATGTTTATTGATTTATAATCATTTATTTTATGTATGCTTGCTATACTGGCTGTTGCCTAAGAACCGACATAAGACCCGGGATTAAGGAGTACTCAGACTTAAAGATAATTAACATATTTAAAGTTTACATAGTTGGGCAAATCACATATCTTTAAGATTATTAATTATTCATTATTTTCATTCTAAAGGGCGTCACTTTATCACAATATATATAATATATATATATATATATATATATATATATATATATATATATTGCTTTGGTGTGTATGTTCCTATGCCCTCTAAATGTCAGACGTCTGCACAAGCTTTCGGCGCCCTTTCCGCTGCCATCCTCGGGTTGTCGTTGTTGCTACTGTTGTTATTTGAACGATACTTCGCGTTATCCGTCTATATGCAGGTATTTTTTTATTTGGAGCGACGTGACCGTAATTGGTATATTTTCCCATGCGTTGTGTTTTTGGTGCATATATGTGATGTTGAAGCCAATGCATCTATTAGATAGTAAAATGCCTTTCTACGTATTTGGCAATCGGCGTCCGTCGTCTCTTTATTCAAGCTGTTTGGTGTCATCTCTATCTCTATTGCCTCTCTAATCGTTCTGGTGTGTAAGTGTGCGCAATTGATTTATTGTCTTGAAGTTGATTTAATGATCTGTCTCTATTGTGTGCTCGAATAGTCATAAAGATATATATTTTCGTATTATTACGTTTCGGTACATTCTTTGCTATATAGAATTTTAAATATTCAATATGAAGGAAAAATACACGGCAATATGCTTAAATCGAGAAATAATCTTTTGTGCATGTACACTTAAATTTTGGAAATAGTTACTCTTTAGTGCTCTTTAGACAGCATAGAAAGATTTCCTTATTTACTTTTCTGGTCCAGTGAAAAGAGATTTATTTTATTTTTTCTTGCTTACAATACATACTTTACTCTTTCTTTTATTTATTTATTTATTTAACTTTCTCTGCGTTTTCTACTCCATCATTACTTTGTTTATATTGCAAAAATACTTTTTATTGTGGCGTCGCTTATAAAAACCTTTTCTTAGTTTTATGTTCACATACTAAAACCTAAGGTTAAATGAGGCTTAATAGTAATTCGAAATTAATAAAGAAAGAATGTTTTAGGCGACAAAGTTTAAGAACATACGTAAATTTTCAATAATTACACAATTATATCTCTTAAAACAAGGAAATGATAAAATCATCGTATGTGCTGTATTAATGTATGCAATTAAATAATGACATAATACGTAATGCAAGTTGTAACGCTAGAAATAATCATACTGCAAGATACAGCAGACACGCGGAACGCAGCAATACTTTTACATCTCATTTCTCCTTTTAATATGCAACGGTATTTCCGTGAAGTAATGCAGTAAGAGTCACGATCAATTTCATTTCATTTTATTCATTTCTTTTCTGACATAAACAAACTGTACCTGCATCGACGCTCTTACATTACATAATATCTGAGTAATAATATCATTGTCCAACGCAATGTGACTGATTCATCAAAAAAAAAGAAGAAATAACATAGTCGTTGTATACGAACGTGCGACGCGTAAGTAGGTCAGCAGGACTTATATATATATATATATATATATATATATATATATATATATATATATTTTAATTAATTTAGAAAAGAGAAATCGAGTAGTTATAGATATTTTGGGAGTCGTATTAACGAGACGTAAATTAATAAGCTCTAAATATTGCGTATTTATCTGTATTTACACTATGGTGCTGGGAAAACCTAGTTTATTTGACCAGACTTTCTTAATACCCATACCACTTTGAATGAAGAATGCAACAGCTGTTATTCAATATGTAAGGTTGTTAATTTTCTTACAGATACAAGTTAGCTATCCAATGTATGCAGATAAAATGTTAAACAATAGACTAATGTTTTTATGTTTTTAGTAGTATTTTATTTATGGATAGTAATGTTATATTTTCTTTTATTTTAATTTGATTAAATAAAACTTATATTACTTAAATACGTATATGATTAATATGATATATGATTCACTATATTTACCTATTATTAAATTAGGCAACATATTAGGCAATTTTATAGTGAACGGTATAAATGAACTGAATTTAGAAATGTATGTTTACACAGTGTCACGTTTTCTTTCTGCATTACTGCATGTGTGTATCGCACTTAACATAAGAAATCCCTTTAAAAAAACGAATAACCAGAAGTTACAAAATCAGAGGTACCTTTGATGTTTTACGGTTCGCTTTTGGTGACCTGGTGTGATCTCCAGTTTAATAATATTTTAGAGTATTTGACGAATTTACTTAAAATTGAAATGCTTGCATTTGTAAAAGACAACTACTTGTTACCAAACATTTTCTAAATTCAAATTTTGTGATACGTGAGTGACAAACACAAAACTATTTCACAAAAGTACATTAATATTAATAATTTGTAATAAAGGTTTTGTTGATAATTTACTAGATCTACAAGAACAGATACTAACAAAATTCTTTCCAAATACGGATTCGTCGTGAATATTGGCAAACATGATATAAGTTCCGTGTAATTAAATAGCATGATGGAAAACAATTTTTAATATGTATACATGTTCAAATGCAATATTTAAGTTAAAATTTGTCGAGACATGGTTAACAAATTGCTGCTGGTCTTGCCTTTTGCTAAAAATTGTTTTTAAATTAGAAGAAAATTGTAAGAATCATCAAGTTATATGACAGTCACTAGAAACAATATTAAAGTGAACAACAAACTGGAATTTAGTCCTGCAATGACCTATCTAAATTACTCTCTAATCTTCTGAAAAAGAATTATTTTTTAGATAAGTTTGGAGTCAATAGGCTTGTTCCAACTCGCTAGAAAACCCGTCCGGTGACGGTACCGCATATGCGCATTGCAGAAAATGTGTATATCTTTTTTTTTGTAAATCCGCATTATTCACAAAAATTACACTATTTGAAGTTTCACCAAAACAAAATTATAAGCAGCCATTCCACGGGGAAAAAAAATCACATATAGTTTATAGCATACTATGTAATGTTTGTAGTCGTGTTTATATAGGTCAAACAGAACAACATTTAGAATACAAAATCAACGGTCACAAATATTTAATAAACATCACAGCTTTAAAAGAACATGAAACTAAAAATAACCAGACCTTTAATTATTAAAAGGAAGTTAAAATACTACAAACCGAAACAAATTACAAAGCCAGATCAGTATTAGAATTAATTCATATTAAAAATCATGAAGAAAACGCCGTCATGAAATTTTAAATCTTTCAAAATTATATTTCCCGATAATATAACCTAACATAAAAACACCAAAAATTAAATTTCAATACAAACACTTCAATATTTTAAAACGCACCCACTACAAAACTATCAAATTACCGGCAAGGACAAAATACAAATATTAAAATATACTTTAGGTCTCCAAAAATTCAGTCTATTGCCATATGTAGAAAATACAAGGGACACATTATATGTTAAAAAGAAGAATACAAATTAAAAACATCTAGTACTGTAAACAATTATTCTGATGAAGACGATAATAAAAGTCGAAACGTTAAAATGAGAATTTTTATTTGATGAAAAGTTATCAAGCAGAATTCCAAGAAATAATTAACCGTTATTAACTTATTTAGCGTATGGCATCTAAAACATCGGTATATACCAAAAGTCAAAGTATACAAAATAAATAAATTATTCACAAATATTTAAGGATTTAATATGTGTGTATGAACTTTATTTCGCATTCAAAAGTTTCCAAAACTCTTCTTCAAATCCCCACAGGGAACAATCCTTAACAATATGGCCGCAGTCGCATCCCGGGTCAGGAAACCCCATCTACAGGCTGTCCGGGCACCTTCCACTGTTTGAACCTGATTCTATTTAAGGTTAACCACGTTTTGCGTTAGTAACTCCGCTCCTGGTGAGGTTGAACTATAATTTTATTGACGATGTGCTTATAGCCAGGAGATTCAGGCTTTTTATGGACGTAGACTCTCTACTTCTATATGTCGAATGTACAAAATGTGCATTTTTATTTAATGAATAGTTACCCAGCCGAATGCCAAACCATTTATAATTAAGAGAACGGCTAAGAACATTATAAAGAAGAAAAAAAAGAACAATTGTATCTGTATACATGGACATACACCTCGTATTTTCCAAAATCAGCCAAAGGAACGTGTTTCTGTCTCAATAGACTTCGTCAGTTTGGCTAATGAAGTAAAGTTTGATGACTGTGCTTCTAGGTAAGTAGCAAATTTTGTCCTATCTGGTGGCACAGATGATCTAGTGACATCTGACGGACAAAACAAATGCGTAATGTGTTCTTAACGTATTTAATGTACTCAAATTTCTTTGGTATATTTGCCGCCATCTGGCGTCGTGTTAATGGACTTACACTTATATACATATTTTTTTCCTTCTGTACCGGCGTAGCTGGTCGAGGAGGAATCGCTATTTTCAGCGTAGTCTCTTTTGTCCGTCAGATGTCACTAGATTATCTAGTGTCGCTAGATAGGACAAATTTGCTACTTACCTAGAAGGCAAGACATCAAACTTTTTTACTTCATTAACCAAACTGACGAAGTCTATTGAGACAGAAACACATGTCCTTGATTAAAGTAAACGTTGGAAAATACAAAGTGTATGACCATGTGTACAGATACAAATATATGTAATAAATATCTGTTTTATTTTAGCAAATGCGTAATGCGTGCTTAACGTATTGATGTACCCAAATTTCTTTGGTAGACCTTAAATCGTCAAATAAAGAAAATCTTCTATATTATATATATATATATATATATATATATATATATATATATAATATTTTCGTGACCTTGGTATGATAAGGTAAACTTAATAAGTCGGCGATTAAAGGTCTGGTTTATTACTTCAAAGTATGTATATTTAAAACAACCCTACATGTTTCGGCAATGATGCCTTTGTCAAGGGAATAAAAAATATAAAATTTTATATTTTTTATTTCCTTGGCAAAGGCATCATTGCCGAAACATGTAGGGTTGTTTTAAATATATATACTTTGAAGTAATGAACCAGACCTTTAATCGCCGACTTATTAAGTTTACCTTATATATATATATATATATATATATATATATATATATATATATGTATATACATTCTATTAAGAAATTTTCAACCAAAAGCATTTATCTAAAACATAATTATTAGAACTCAATACCCGTATGATTTTCTTTTGTTCTCACGACACGTGCGGAATAAAATCCGATTTTGCTAAAATCAAACATTATTTATGTAAAAGTATTGTATAATAAAACTATCTACTTATGCCAACTGCTTAAGATACAAATAAATAAACAAACGCAAGCCAAGGAATATTAAATTCTTTTATTTAATTAAATTAAATTTAAATTTTGAGTAAAAATTGTTTTTTATTTCAGAGGAAACATTTAATACAAATATTATTAACAAGTTTTGAAATTGAAATTGGTTTTAATATCGTTTAATAAAGTATAGAGAACAAATTTTGGACAGCGCATTATATAAAATTTCTTAAAAGAGAATGAAAACATTAGTTGTTATTTTGTCAAATTTACTGAAGCATTTACGCAAAAAATATTTTCGTTTGAAGGTCTTTGCTGTGAATTTTAATTGATTTATTTTTGATTAGCACGCACCAGCTGACCTTGCCAGGTTTCGTTAATCTCATTACATACAAATTTATGGAAACTACCCCACGTATAACCTTGTATTACAAAACAATTTATTTTTCATCTTATGTTTCTTTTATTATCCTAAATTAATTTTTTTTTATAATACATTCATGAATCTTTTACGGATCAGTTTACGATTAATTTAAGCTTACTTATTAATCAAACAAAGCAATAACTCTGTAAAACTCTCACAACCCAGATATTTTCTTTAATTTTAAAAATATCTTTCTTAAATTTGGTTTTACACCTGTTATGTAAAATAGAAGTCCTTTTTATATTTCCAAGTTTGAATAATATATTCTTATTGCTGGCATTACTTTGGACCTTATTTATTATTTAAATTGCATTGCTGGAAAACATATTTTAAACATTAATTATCATTGCATTCACTTCATCTATGATAAGTCAATATTGAATTTACGGGGACAATTTATGAAAGATTGTCTCTAATATATTACGTAGTAGCTGTGTTGTCACATAGATACGAAGGCGCGATTATTATTATTATTATTATTCGCGCGATTGCCTAGAGTAGACCGTAAAAAAATGAAAAAAAAATAAAAATTTTGACAACCGATTGCTCGTCAGTTTATTGGTAGTATTTGATAAATTTCTGACAAAGCGTGTTTCGTAGCCTACTACTAATTAAGTGTAAATGGATAATTTTGATAATCGTGCAGTGATTAAGTCTATCTTTTAAGGAAATGTATGTCCTTTACCGAAATCCATGATGATATGCGAGATACACTGAATGAGGGTTGTCCTTCGTCTACAACCGTCAGAAAATGGGGAAATTTAAGCGTGGCAAAAGCGGCTTGGAAGATGATCCCCGCAGTCGACGGCCCAAAACGGTTACAGGTCCAGAAATGGTGGATCAAGTCCATGATTTATTGCTAAGGGACCGACGATGAAAACGTTAGAAATAACAAGGAAGAACTTGATACGAGAAAACTTTCGGCAAGATGGGTGCCGCGTTTACTGACGACGGAACAAAGACACGACGAATAATTTAGACATTTTTTGAACACTACAAATTTTTTCAGCGATTTGTTACTTATAACTAGAGCTGGGGATGTTTGCGGTGTGCCAGGATAGTATTCAGTTAAACGCACGAATATAATGACCTTGTTTCGATCGGTGATGCATGCGTGATTTTATTGCTTTACATGCATTCGCTATTTATATCACTTAGGTATGTCAGTTATGTGTACTGTATATAAATAACACACTTACCTTATTTACGAATATTATAGCATAGCGCCAAGTGGATAAGACTTGCAGTAAGTTTGTAGCATTAGATACGTTTCCATATTTGTAGCGGTGAGCGATGTACGCCGTGATGAATATTTTTTTTTATATTTTGAGAAAGACCGCTCGACATCTACGGATGTAACACACGCACAATTAAAATAATCTTTATAGATAGAAACCGAATCTACACTTGCACCATTACTAATTTGTTTTAATCTGGTAAAATCAAAATCATTGTTTATCACACTCTCGAATTTTTCTATTACATTAACATTTTTGTTGTCATTTACTGCGCATAGCTGGGCGTGTACATCGTCCAGTATTTGCAGTGACTCCGCTAACGATAATGCAGTATTTTGAAATTTCTCGATTGCGTTAAACAATCCTATATGATTGTTATAAATAGTTTGTAAATCTGCATCAAGGGAAGGGTTTTGAAAGAGTCTCTGGCTTTCCTTAATGGCTACAGCTTCGGCAGGATTGAATTGTAGAACCACAGATTTTATTTGTTGGAAATACTTGGCATAATAAAATGCTGCCTTTAACCAACTTCCCCAACGTGTAAGGATTGGCTCTGGTGGTTCGGGAATACCAGGGCACCGACTGTGAAACTCTCGAATTCGTTTGGGAGATTTTAGAAACACTTTTTTTGTGGTTGCTATTAATGCATCCACCTCTGGATAGATAACATTGCCGAATAGTTTGTGCCACAAGGTGTAAAGCATGAACTTTACATGTCACATGCAAAAGTCTCTCACAATCTGCTTTAAGAGAACGGCCTACAGAACGCATTGTCGCAGCACCATCGCTCATAAACATCAGGAGTTGATTAGTTGAAACTTGAAATTTTTGTAGCATATCGAGCACTACCTTCGTAATTACTTCGCTAGTGCACTTTTCCAATCTTTTGCTGACTAATAAAATGGGAAATGTTGATTTGACAGGATCTAGTACACGCACTATAATATTCACAATAGAATGTTTTTTTCGATCTGTCGTTTCGTCGACACATACCCATAACTGTTTATCATTTACTACTGCTTTCATTCTGTTTTCAATGTCCTCACGCACAATTGGTAAATAGGTGAGTAACGTTCTCCGTGACGGTAGCTTTATGTTGGAATTGTATTTATTCCAAAAGTCGTGAAAGGCTTTTTTATCTAGCAGGTGAACTGGCACATCGCAGACGAGTAGCATTGTCAATAAATCGAAAATGAATTGCGTTTTAGACAGCACATTATTTTTTTTGTCTTTGTGGTGTACACTTTCAACATGTCTTTTACAGTCGTATTTGTCCCAGCAAAGTAACTGTTTATCGCATAATTTACAAACCACTTTTGCTCCATTATAATACAAATCGGGAAAGTCTCGGATAAATTTCTTCACGTCGTTATACAATGGGCGCTTTCTTGGCTTGGGCACGTCCGTCATACTTATTAAATAGAGCTCAAGACAACACACGATCACGTTGCCAGTTCACGACTAACTAAAGTGTTTCGCTGCATCGTGTTTATACGCTGGTGGGGATGCACTACATACGGTCCTGCCGTACCGCAAACATCCTCAGCTCTACTTATAACGAAACATGGGTTCATTATAATACACCCGAATCTAAACAACAGTCGAAGATGTGGACACAAAAAGTGGAGAAGCAACTACAAAGAAATCCAAGACAGTTTGATCGGCGAGAAGGATGATGGCATTGGTATTTTGGGATGTAAAAGGAATATCGTTGATAGATTATCTTCAAAAGGGCAAGACCGTAAACGACGAATATTACGCAAATCTTATAGATCGTTTGAAGATAGCGATCGCTGAAAAGCGTCCAGAAACTACTAAAAAGAAACTGCACTTTCACCACTATAATACACCCGAATGCACCACCTGTGCAATTCAATAAGATTGCTGCAAAAAAAATTGAAGAGTTAATGTTCGAATTAGTACCCCCCCCCCCCCCCCCCCCCACCTATTCGTCAGACCTAGCACCATTTTCTCTAAATTTTCTCGGACGCAAAAATTCTTCACAAATGAAGAGCTAACTTGAACAGTAGACAGTTATTTTGCAGGGTTAGAAGAAAATCATTTTCTAGGCGGAATAAAGAAAATTGGACACAGTTAGACCAAAGGTATCGAATTAAGAGTAGATTATGTAGAAAAATAAAATTTGTTTATTTAAATTATTCCTTTGTTTTTGAACCATCGCGAATTAATCAACCCGCTCTCGTAATAGCATGTCTTTTTCTACATTTCCAGCGCGGCATTATTCGCGATAGTATTAAAAATTAAATTATTATTATTACTAAAAACTTAAGAGAACTTGACACGACGTCACTAGCAGTATCAAATAATAGTATATTACATACCGAGGCGGAAAGTAATTCATTACCGCCGAGAGATAGTAAGTTCACCGAGACGCGCAGCGTCAAAGTGAACTTAATCTCGAGACGGGAATGAATCTTTCCACCAAGGTTTGTATACTATTTTACTCACGATCGGTTAGTAATTAATTATTATATAGACTATTAAATCGCTAAATTTCAAAAATATAATAGTATTAAACTTTATGGCATTTTGATAAATGCTTTTAATAGGTACTGTTGCTAGGTAACGTAATAATTAATAGTGATATTTTCTGACAGATTACTAAATTATTATCGTACGATTTTAAACATGGTCTTTCGCTAACAGCAAACAGTCATGGAAATTCTAATGTAGCAATTAATATTAATTCCAAAGGCGAATAAATTTTGAATTAAAGCGTTGTCTTGTTATTTACTTAATAAAGATTTGTGAATAGTTTTATTATAATTTAATTTACTTATTTAAATGACACTGACGTTTAATAAATAGCCGGAAAAGTGACATAAGCTAGCCGGTAAAATGTTATTACCTACCTTGGTATGTAATAGCGCATTTTCTAGCCAGTTTGAAGGTTAGAAATGTTCAGATTACTAGCCGATCGTGAGTAAAATTATTTTTTCTAACACCGTTACAATATGTCAAATTTTAAATGCATTTTTGACGTTTCGAAACCTCATTTTCTTAATTCTGAGCAGACTTGTTGATGCATTTTTTGGTTCTTAAAGATCTTATGTTGGAGACACTGATTCTAGATATTTTATATTTGACATTTGAAATATGTATCTTCATAATCTTATCTCCAACAAAAGGTATTTATTTAGAAATTTTGTCAGGATCATGGCAGTCGTAGAAAAAGTATGGTACAAAGCTCGAGCTCTAAAGCAACTACGCCCTCGCGGACTAACTTTTTCCACTCGTACGTAATATAGTATTACGTTATTGAATATAGAAAGAAGCCTTCATTTGGAAAAAAAAATTCAATGTAAAAAACAAACAAACACTTTATTAATCTCGTAGTTGCAGCTGTGGTGTGTTTGTATATACAAGAAAATTATGACAAACACAGTTACTAAAACTAAGTCCTGAATCTGACGGAATATTTATTGCCTTCTTTGAAATACCTACTTGCTCGTTATACACTGATCCTGATAGATTTAATCCAGTCAAAACAGCTTCCTCGGAATGTTATCCTGTGTATTTCTTCCAATTCTTTCTTGATTCTTGATTTATTTGGTATTATTGAATTTATTGCTAAATTAACTGTTTTTTTTTTCTATATCAGAAGACATATTTACATCAGAATGATACATTTTCGGCTTAATTTGGAATAAAAAATTCACCACTGACAAATATTATTTATGTAGAACCTATCCATAGCAACGCCCAAGTAATGCGATGAAGTTCAATTTATTTGTACGTCTGTGTACATTTATTTTTCCCTTCAGTATTATTTGTTCATTTCACCTTGGATACGGTTACCATAAACACGGTCATATCGCCCGTGGGCGTAATAACCGGGCATTATGGCCATAACGCCCGGTAATGTGTTTACAGTTTTTGTTGTGTGAATATGAATAAGGCCCGAGAAGAAAGGATATACGTTTTACAGAACTAATAATTTTAGTTTTTAAGATAGTCTAAAGAAAGAAGCAAAAATTTAGCATTCTTTAATAAAATTAAGAGTATCTAAACATTGAGAACTTGAAAACATCAAAGTGTCAACAACTGTCATTTAAAATATTAAAAATTTCTAAAGAAAGAATCAAATTTTTAACATAATTTCGCAAAATTAAAAATACAGTTTTCGAAATGTCCTGAAAAATTATGTGATCCGAAGCTTCCCAAGTTTGTTAAAGTTCTTGGAGAAAACATCGCCACTAGTACCTTGACAAGACAACGAGGATTTATCTGATGCTGTAACAGAATTTAATATCATGCTGGATACTCTATTCTTAGAAGAAATGTTTTCCTCTGTGTATCCTTCTGCTACAGATACACTTTTCCATTTCCCATACATTTTTAGGGTCTCAAGCGATGCATCGGTCTCAACATATTAGATGCGTAACGACTGTCAACGACCGACATGACAGTTTACAGAAATCTCGGAACTTTTCCAATCAAATTTGAATTTTCCACTTAATAAATTTATTTTCGTGAAAAATAAAATCTTGTATGAACCACTGGCGTTATGGCAATTATATTGCCGTCAGTCAACATTCATCCCTCGGGCCAGAGGCCCTCGGGCTGAATTAACGTCGACCTCAGAGCAATATAATACCCATAACGGCCTTGGTGCATAAATAACTAGTTTAACCCCATAACGTTTATCGTACCAACTTCATCCAATAGCTATTTACGTAATCAGCAATGAAAAGACTAATTTTATTTGACGAATGTAATGTTTGCCTAAACGAGCGAAGTGAGCGAGTTTTGTAAATTACATTAGTCAAATAAAATTAGACTTTTCATAACGTGCAAAGGAACGTGGAAAGTGCAAAATTTTATCTAACCCCGGTTTAAAATAGACCTATTTTAAACCGGGGTTAGATAAATTTTTGCACTTAACACGTTATGAAAAGTCTAATTTTATTTGACTAATGTAATTTACAAAACTCGCTCACTTCGCTCGTTTAGGCAAACATTACATTCGTCAAATAAAATTAGTCTTTTCATTACTGATTACGTAAATAGCTATTGGATGAAGTTGGTACGATAAATTCTCAGAACAATTACTAATTTATTAAATCGCGATAAGTAGGGGTGCTTTTATATATAAACTCAAAAGATTCAGATTTTATTAATGAATAATTAATTTTGCTATAAAATTTAAAATTACTTAACACTTGATCGTCAAAAATATCAATATATTCACCACGTAAGATGGAGAACATTGAAAAAATAGAATACTATATCCTTGACAAAATCAAATGTAGTTTGATTATCGAATTCAAGGGTATATATCACACTGCTAACAAGACGATACAACTCAAATTATAGATTTTCACGTAACACTATTAAAATTGCAGCAAAATAATTCAAAAAATGACCTAACCTAAGCATATATTAATTTTAAATTGCACTCACAAAAAATAAAATCATTAATAACAAATAACAGACCATTATTTATTTCACGTCATTCAAATAGAAAATTAATATTAATTTGGGCAGGTTCTACTCCATTGACGTAATAACTCCATGTAACTTTGATGATAATTTCCTCTTTATGATCCGTTCAAATACCTATCAGTTTGATTATGATATTACTCAGCAATTTAATCGTATACGAATGCGTCAGCAAACGCCTTTTTTTCATTATTGATACTCCATAAATAAACGCAACTTTTCTGCAGGTAAACTCTAAAAGCTATATCGGATGACCTTTCATCGTATAACCTGTTTTAGAACAAAATTAATGTTATATTTTTATTTTTACTGTGAGATGTTTATGCCTCAGAATGCTCTTAGTGACGTACTTAAATTTTAATACAAACGTCAACGGTACTTTCAAAGCTTATACAAAATACCACTGAAAGACATTAAATTTAACGGAAATCTAGTTACTTAGTGGTCCCATTATTCGTGTATTTAGTAGGTTACTGTCGCGTACTAGAAATATTTTCATCTTTTTAATAATTATGTACGCCACCTGCACCAAATTCAACATAAATATGTGTATAATTATATTATAAAATGTCAAGGCAAACATGTTTACATCTAAAAAATGTTAATATGTAATTAATTAATAACGATATATTGAAATGATAATTTGATACCTAGTTTATTTCAATAAGTCTTTAAGTGCATACCAGTAAAAAATACTTCGAAATATAATTATTATTACACAGTAAAATCCCCTTACATTTAAAGACACTTGACAGTATTTACATATATCATTAATACAGAACAACCCCAACCCTTAAATTCGAAAAAAACTTGTAGTGATATGGAAAAATTAAAACTATTAAAGCAGTACATTTTATTTGTCAATTCGTTCCAGCCGAATTCAAATTTTTCAATTTGATCCATAACTTTTTACATAAAAATTTTGCATAAAGTGCCGTTACGTGTCTATGAAGAAAAATATAGTAACCCTTCCTCCTTTTCTTCTGCTACAATTATTGCAGCGTCGGAAATAGGTAATCCAATTCCGCAAACACGGGATCCCGCAAATGCGGGATCCCACATAATTTTTGCGGGATCAGTACTGTGGGACTGCACATGCGGGATCCGCGGGACCTGCGGTACTGAATAAAAATATCTGAATTTGAAAAAGTATGTGTGCTAATTTGTCAGTGTTCCGAATCTGAAAAACAAATGGGTATCTATTTATTAGTGTATCCGCATGTGACCAATATCAATTATGGACAGGGTATTTCCCTGCAAAATGGCGGGGATTCCCTTGTTACTCGAGACGCGACTGAGAACAAAGTGATTTTGTTTCATTTCGTGCATATGTATGTCGAGTCGAGATTGTATGGTAGTTAGTTACTTTTCAACTTTCAAACGTATTATTTCTTCATATTACGTGTTGGTTGATTCCTCTTTCTATCAAAGATAATACAGTGTGAGCAAAAATGATTGATGCCGTTGCCGCATAATAAATATTGTGGACCGTTACTGCATTCATTGGCGTAAAGTAAAAAATTAAGTTCACAATAATCACAATTGACATTTGAGAAAGGACTGAAATTAATGACAATTAAACGCTGTTCAATTAAGTTATTTTGTATTAACAACAAATTAGTTAATTATGAAACTAATCAAAGAAGATTAGATAAACACTGGAGTAGAATAATAAACAAGATACAAATTTACTAAATATAAAACATACAAGATTATAAACAATATTTACAACATAATGCTATGAACTGTGATTTTGAAATTAGCTATGCCACCATTCACGACAAATCTATCCAGCTAGGTTATGCAGTCGGCTTATTTCCAAAATGAGACTGCTTTCCTCTCAGGGTTCCAATCGGAAATGTGGAAAACAATTGAGTTAGTAAAATAGTTAGGCGCCACTCAAAATTTGTTGGAGAAAAGTTATAATAATATCTTTAAGTTACTTAATAAAAAGATAAAGATAAATCTTTTTATAAACACGACTTTCTTATCTCACAGTACACTTGTGTCTGAAGTATACATCAAGCACAACGGCTTATTTCCAAAATGAGACTGCTTTCCTCTCAGGGTTCCAATCGGAAATGTGGAAAACAATTGAGTTAGTAAAATAGTTAGGCGCCACTCAAAATTTGTTGGAGAAAAGTTATAATAATATCTTTAAGTTACTTAATAAAAAGATAAAGATAAATCTTTTTATAAACACGACTTTCTTATCTCACAGTACACTTGTGTCTGAAGTATACATCAAGCACAACGGCTTCGCATAAAAAAATACAGTTTTAAAAATAGTCCACATCATAACATACGGCTTGCCCTCACGGCGCAAGTCAAATACATAAGAATATACACATGAGTTCAAAATAATTGTACAAAGATAAATACATACATTTTTATAATATTTACGGGGAAAAATACACAGCAATATGTTCAAAGTGGTCCACTGGTTTGTACACATAAATTAATGCGAGATTTCATATTATTGAAAACTTTTCTAAGAATTTCTGGTGTTATGGCATTTACTTCATTCGTCACAACTTCTATTAATTATGCTATTGTATGAATGCCATTTTTACCTTATTGTTTAAATGACCAAACATAAAATAGTCAAGTGGTGTTAGATCGGGAGACCTCGGGGGCCAAATATTTCTGCTTATTAAACGGTTATCATAAAACTGTTGCAGGAATTCCATTGTAACAGCAGCTGTGTGTGCCGTTGCATTATCTTGTTGAAAATATCCCGCCTGTAGTTCATCATCATCTAATTCATTAACAAATGGTTGCAATATTTGCTCTATGTAATGTTGAGCATTTATATTGTTGTAAAAGAAAATTGGACCAATTATTTTTCTTCTTGAGATTGCAATCCATACCCCAACTGTTAATGGATGCAGTGGTGTTTCATGAAATACATGATGGTTTTCGGAAGACCACACCCTGTAATTTTGTGAATTGATAAAGTCACTTAAGTGATCACAAAAGAAGGTTAGATCAAGTACATCATCATTATTTAGAGTAGCATTAAACCACGGACAGTAATTTACACGCTTCTCCAAATCTAACGGCAAAAGCTCTTGGACTCCTCTCATTTTATATGGTGTCACATGTAACACATTCTTTAAAGTAGTGCTACACGAACCGTTAGAAATTTCTGTAAAATGACATGATAATAAGTAACTGTCAAATATGCAATAGAAGCAATACCTGTCTGTAATGATAATTTCCGTAATGATTTTTTAGGACTGCGCTCTACTCTTTGGCGTAGATCATCTACAACGTCTTCTGTTAATACTTTAGGTCTACCAGATGATTTCCCTTTACATACACTGCCTGTATCACGAAAACGATCTACAACACGATGTGCATGTTGACGAAACGTATCTTTTGAAATTTCTTCATTAGGAAAAGCTTCTTCAAATTGGTTAAAGCAAGACATAAATGAATACTTCCAAACACCATCTTCGTCTCTTTCTCCAGTACAGAAATAGGCTTCTAAAATAAACCTATTATGTACGTCGGTGAACATTCTAACCTGAAAGTACACGCTTATTCTTCTTCCTCTTCTTACTTCACGTATTAGGCTTTGAGCCTGTTACGACCTTTATTTTTGGTCTGCCCATCTTTTCCGTGGGCGTCCCGTCGTTCTTCTTCCTTTCGCCTTATATTTCCATATTCTTTTGGGTATCCTATCATCTTCCATCCTTTCTACGTGTTCTCTCCATTTACGTCTGTATTCTCTTATCATCTCGTTCACATCTTCAACTCCAAGTTCTTGTCTTATTTCTGTGTTCCTCTTCCTATCCATTCTTGTGTAGCCTGCTGCTCTTCTTAGGAACCTCATCTCCGATGTTTGGATTCTTCATTCATTCGCTTTGGTAATGGTCCAGCTTCCACTCCCATATATACCACATGGGATTGCCATTGTTTTATAGAATTTTAACAGCGTGTCCTTCCTCACTTTATTTTTTAGTGTTCTGGCTATGGTGCCATTTATTCTGTTATTTTGTTAGTTTCGTGTGTATATCCGTGCCATCGTATAAATACGATATAGTGGATCCGAGGAAGTTAAATGTTTTTACTTGTTCTATTGGCTTATTATTAATTATTATTTTTGATCGCACTGTTTCGTTTCCGCTGAAGGCCATTACGTTAGTTTTTCTGTTGATATCATTAGATTGTATTTCTCGGTTATTCTATTTAAGTCGTAGACAGCTCTTTGAAGTGTGTCCTCGTCACTGGCTATTTGAGCTTGATCGTCGGCGAAGAGTATGGTCAATAGGTATTTTTGTCTGTTTAGGTCATGTGTGTAGTGCTTAGTATTTGTCAGCCATTCCCGTAGCACGTCATCAATATATATATTGTAATGACTCATCCGCTGACGCGAGATGCGTCATCCCTCTGGATGTTTTCGCGAGGCCTACGTGAAGGCTCTAGAAGGAGTATTCACCGATATAAAAGCCGCGTCGAAGAAGGGATGAACATTCATTGAATCCTACAGTCTCGCGAAGTACACATAAATATAGTTACATAAATATAGAATACATAAATGTACTTATTGTTGTTAATAGTTAGTTTTATATTGTTATACGTTTTAAATATTAATATAGTGTGTGTGTCTAAAGTTATTGTTAGTTTTATTTAAGAACCCGTAAAGACAAACGTTACAGTGGTATTCAGGTGTGGACTAATTAATAAATAATAAACTAAGTAGACAATTAAGTGTTAATTAAGTATTCGTTTAAATAAATATACAGTGCGGAAAGACGTTATTTTAAATATCGTGATGGCTAATAGAATGAAACTCACGGAATTGAAAGTGTCCGAGTTAAAACGAGAATTAGAAGAGAGGGATGAGGATACAACTGGCAAAAAGTCGATCCTCCAGCAACGGCTTCGCAATGTGTTGATCCAAGAAGGCGAGGATCCAGAGAATTATGTCTTTCAAGGCGGAGATGCTGACGTGAATTCGCTGTTGATGAAAATGGAACAAATGGAGCAGAAAAGCCTGGAAACTTCTGGAAACTTAGCGAAAACTCTAGAGCAAATGGAACAGAAGAATCTGGATAGTGCGAAAAATATGGAACAACGATTAATAGAGAATGCACAAACTCAAATGCAACAAATGGAGCAGAAGAACCTGGAAACTTCTGGAAATTTAGCAAAATCTCTAGAACAAATGGAACAGAAGAATCTGGATAGTGCGAAAAATATGGAACAGCGTCTAATAGATTCGCAAACTCAAATGCAACAAATGGAGCAGAAGAACCTGGAAACTTCTGGAAACTTAGCAAAAACTCTAGAACAAATGGAACAGAAGAATCTGGATAGTGTGAAAAGTTTGGAACAACGATTGATAGACAATTCGCAAACTTTGGAACAGCGTCTAATAGATTCACAAGCACAGATGGAAGAAAGAAACCTAGAAACCGCTAGAATTCTCGAGAAAAATCTGGAAAAGAAATTACTAGAAAATTCTAGAAACTTCGAAAAAAGTCTGGAACAAGTGGAGAAAGTTCTAGAACAGCGATTAGCGGAAAAATCAGAAGCGTTAAAAGAAGAGGTTTTCATAGCTGTAGAAGAGAAAATTGGAGAACATTCTAGGCTTTTAGAGGCAATAATGATTGAAATGAAATTACCCGCTACCACGAGTCATTCTGATCCCAGGCAGGTCAACAAAGAAGTCACACCGCGGCCCATCGAAATAAAAGAAGAACTTGTGGCTATTTCAAAGACCAGAATCAAGCCACCAACCTTTGATGGAAAGACGTCATGGGCAACTTACCTGACGCAATTCGAAGCGGCCGCAGAAGCAAACGCATGGTCTTCTGCCGAGAAGGCGACTGCTTTAGTCATAGCATTGAGGGGTGATGCTAGTGATATTTTGCAGACATTGCCTCCTGAGGAACGTAAAGACTATTCTCAACTCATTAAACGCTTGGAGATGAGATATGGCCACGCGCATTTGGAGCAAGTATACCATACCCAACTGAAGAATCGATCACAGAAGAAAGGCGAGAATCTTCAGGAATTTGAGGCAGATATTGCTCGTCTAGTTCGACTTGCATATCCGATGGCGCCAGATAATTTCATGGAACACCTGACGTTCATAGATGGTCTCCGGGATATTGATACGCAGCAAGCATTAAGGTTGGCAAGACCGAAAACCTTGATCGATGCTTTGGCGCACGCGCTTGGGTTTGAGACTGCTAAACAAGCCTCTCGGAACAATGCTCGTGGCTGTTCTGTCGACGAACAGGAAAATGAGGAGTTCATGGAGCAGGTGGTTAGTCAAGTCCTAAATCAGATCAAATCAAATAAAAGTGCGCGGCCATGCGGGAATTGTAGAAGAAACGGTCATATCCAGAACAAATGTGATAAAAGGACCAAGAAAGAATCCGCTGAGAATCCGAAAGTCCCAAGGACTGCCCAAATCGCATCCTTGCAAAATCAAACCAATGGCCTGTATGTGGATGCTATTATGGAAAGAAGAACCTATGCTTGCTTGCTAGATACTGGATCGACGAAAACCATTGTACGACCCGATTTAATATCCTGGAATAAAGAATTACTTTCTAGCAAATGGAGACTAAGGACAGCTACTGGAGAAGCAGCTTCTGTGGAAGGTGAAGTAGATGTCAATTTTGTCATAGGACCAACATCAATCCGACATCGTGTTCTCGTAGCCGACATAGAAGAACAGATAATCTTGGGATTAGACATCATGAACACCTACGGCTTCCAGTTAAACATGAAAGAAGGCACTTCAAAAATAAATAATGAGGAATTGTTTCTTCATGGAAAAAATTGTGGGAGTGTACAAGTAATTACAGCAGAGAATGTTGTTCTGGATGCAAGAAGTGAGACATTTTTGACGGCGTGTACGGAAGGGGATTATTTGGACGGAAATGTTGCAATGTTGGAACCAAAGGCTGATGATGACGAGGTGGGTCGAGGAATAGTAGTTGCCAAAATGCTGGTTAAGACTCAGAAGACTGTACCGATAAGGGTAATGAATGTGAACCATTACCCTGTTTCATTGAAGAAGGGTACTATTTTGGGGTGGTGTTCACCAGTGTCGGCCGTCGTTCATCATATAGAGGCGAAGAAGAATGGATTCGTGCAGGTTCCTGAGAAATTGTCCAAGATAATCAACTCCGCCTGTCCAGGATTGAGCAAGAAGGAACAAAATCAAGTTAAGGACCTAATCAAACATTATGAAGACGTCTTCGAAACTGAGACTGGTACGAAAGGTAAAACCAATATTGTAATGCACAAAATAAATACCGGCGATGCAAGTCCAATTCGACAAGGACCAAGAAGGTTACCACTGGCAAAACGTGAGGAAGCCAAGCAAATTATACAAGATATGGAAGGCCAAGGAGTAATTGAACCATCGAATAATCCATGGGCTTCACCGGTGGTCCTTGTCAGGAAGAAGGATGGATCTACCAGATTCTGTGTGGACTATCGTCGTTTGAATAGTGTGACCAAAAAGGACAGCTATCCTCTCCCAAGAATAGACGATACGCTAGACACCTTGGCAGGAGCAAAATGGTTCTCCACTCTCGACTTAAAGAGCGGTTATTGGCAAGTGGGAATGGATCCCAATGACAAAGAGAAGACTGCCTTCAGTTTAGGTACAGGACTCTGGCAATTTACAGTCATGCCATTTGGACTGTGTAACGCCCCAGCTACTTTTGAGCGACTCATGGACACTGTACTGAGGGGATTGTCTTGGAATACCTGCCTGGTATATCTCGATGATGTGATTGTGGTAGGGAAGACCTTTGAAGATCACATGAAAAATTTGGAAGTAGTATTCCAGAGGTTGCGAGATGCCAACCTGAGATTAAGTCCAAAGAAGTGTCACCTTTTCCGCAAGGAGGTAAATTACCTTGGACATGTGGTTTCCGGAAAAGGAATTGCTGTGGATCCAGAAAAAGTAAAAGCTGTGGAAAAATGGCCGGTACCCAAAGACAAACATCAGCTAAGAAGCTTTTTGGGGTTATGCACATATTATCGACGCTACGTTCCTGGATTCTCCAACATTGCAAAACCACTTACTCGCCTAACAGAAAATCGAGCATTCATTTGGAACAACGAATGCCAAGCGGCCTTTGAGTTGTTAAAAGGTACGTTGATCAGTGCACCCGTTTTGAACTATCCGCTGCCATCTGGGAGGTTTGTTTTGGATACGGATGCCAGTAACGTCGGGATTGGTGGCGTGCTCTCTCAAATCCAAGATGGACAAGAAAAGGTCATTGGATACTTCAGCAAGACCCTGTCCAAACCAGAGAGGAACTACTGCGTAACCAGGAGAGAACTATTGGCAGTAGTTAAGACCATTGAGCACTTTTACAAGTACCTGTATGGGCAGAAGTTCCTGATCCGCACTGATCATGCCGCCTTAAAGTGGCTCTTGCAATTTAAGAATCCAGAGGGTCAAGTAGCTAGATGGATTGAGAGGCTACAGGAGTACGACTTTGTCATTGAACACAGAGCAGGCCTCAAACATCAAAATGCAGATGCCCTTTCCAGAAGGCCCTGTCCAGAAGACTGTCGACATTGCAACAGAATCGAAGACAAATCGGCCAACGCTCTTCGAACCACCGTTGTTGATGACCAATGGCAACCTGACAATTTGCGCGCGGATCAAGAAGCTGATCCGGATCTTGCAGTCCTCAGGGCTTGGAAAAGAAATGGGCAAAGACCGACCTGGCAAGAAATTGCTCCCCATTCACGAGAATTGAAGTCATACTGGGCACAATGGGATTCTTTAACCATAGAAGACGATCTCCTGAGACGTGAGGTCGAAAATCACGATGGAAGCGAGCGGAAGATGCAAATGGTGGTTCCCTAGAAAAGAATACCAGAGGTATTGCGAGAACTCCATAATGGTGCTTCTGGGGGACATTTTGGAGTCCATAAAACACTGGAGAAGGTGCGCCAGAGATTTTATTGGGTGAATTGTTCACGAGATGTGAAAGAATGGTGCCGAAAGTGTGCTAATTGCGCCGGAAGCAATGGTCCCCAGAGGCGTCGACGTGCACCCATGCGCCAATACAATGTAGGAAGCCCATTTGAAAGGATCGCCATAGACGCCGCCGGTCCTTTTCCAGAAAGCAGCAAAGGAAATAAATACATAATAGTGGTCATGGATTACTTTACCAAATGGGTTGAAGCATATGCTCTACCAAATCAAGAAGCTGGAACTGTAGCAGACGTGATTGTGAAGGAGTTCGTCAGCCGTTTTGGTGTACCCTTGGAACTTCATTCCGATCAAGGGCGAAATTTTGAGTCCAGTCTATTCGAAAAGATGTGTGGACTTTTGGGCATACGGAAGACGAGAACAAC